>CAWUFW010002215.1:1277500-1877500 GCA_963921515.1 Calotriton arnoldi
ATCTGTGTGAATATGAATGTTTATTGCACATTCAAGGGAGTGTTGCAGCTGGAGCAGTACAGGGCCATGCCAACCCCACTTCACATTGTCGGCCCATGGAGGGCCAGCCAGAGTCCTTCAGGGAATGACAGGTACATCAGGAGAGGAGGACTTCAGTCTGCAGTCTGATAGCTGTGTCATTGGTGACCAAACAGAATATGGCAGTCCATGTCGAGGTCCAAGGTGAGTGTCGCAGAGTGCATCGGGGGACAGTGGAAGGTGATGATGCGGAGGGCAGAACCAAGCAGAAACAGGCCACGTGGCGGAGATGAATGTTACTGCGTCCTCCTGACCACAATGGCAGATTCATCCGCATCTTTGTCCTCTGCTGTTGCATGTGCCTCACATGTGGGTGGTGGTGTTCTGTCTCCAGCACTGTGTGGCACTGACACATCAGGGGCCGGAGATGTGGATGGGGTGGTAGCAGCAGCATGCATCAGCGCCAGGCCTTGTGGCAGCAATGCCATGAGGAGGGTCTTCAGGGCGTTGAGGGACCCAGCTACCTCTCGCTGGTGTGCAGCCGTGGCAGCCGCTCTTTCCGCCTGCGTCCGCTCCATGTTCTCCATGATCCTCCGCATGTGTCCCAACTCCCGGGCGAGATCGCTGGAGGCACTCTGACTAGACAGTCGTTCTTGTCGCAGAGTCAGGACTCTAGCGATGTCAGCCATGGTCCGTTGGAGAGCATGGAGCGGACTGTGGGTGTCCGTTAGGGATTGTGAGTGGTCCCTGATGGGACTTAGACACCCACGTATGACGTCTAGTTTGGCTGCCATGCGGTCGAACCCCACCTGCACCTGTTCAGCCAGCTTCTCCTGGCACCCCAACACATGGTGTTGGAAGGCCATGTGTTCGTCGTGGGGGTCCTGGGAGGCAGCCGTGGTGGTGGGTGCTGCCTGCTGTGTGTGCTGTGCAGGGGGTGGGTTCTCCTCGTGGCAGCTGGGCTGCCCTGATCCTGGAAGTGGGTTGCGGAGGCTCTCCACGAGCTGTTGGAGGGCGTCGGAGTCGAAGGTGTGGTGGTCCTCTTCGTCATCAGAGAAGAGAGGTTCGGACTGCTCTGCAGGAGGTGTTGGATTTCCCCCTGCAATGTGAAGGGGAGATGCAGTTTAACATCGTGTTCACATGTATGTTGACGCATTGTACATGTTTGCATTCAGACTGCATGGCAGTGTACATTGTGACTGTTTGGGGGGAGCTGCCTATTTGATGCGGGACAGTGGACTTTCCGACTACATCACGGATGTGTGTTTGTACTTGTACATTGTCAACTCACATTTCCCTGCAGTGCCAAATGTGATTGGCCAGTTTCTACACACATGCGGCACCAGTTGTGTCCTCTGTTCTGTTGTGGACGTGTTGCGGTTTGTACCACATCGTTATCAATGTGGATGTGCTCTGCATGTAATGTGTGTGTGCCGCATTTTGGGGGAGTCGCCCCTGCAGCTCTGATTTAGCTGCCCTTATCCCTTTCATGCGGTGTGCCTCTGGGTTCTGTGCTTATGCAGTGCTGAGATGTTGCATACCTGTGTGCATTGGTCTGTTGGTGGGAGTTGTGGGTCTGGGGCATGGTTTGTCCGCAGATGTGCTATGCTTCATTGTGCATGTGTGCCATTGTGCCCATCTCCCCCCGTCCCCCCAGTCCCTGGTGGTTACTCACCCTGTTGCTGTTGTGTCCGGTCATGCTGAGCAGTGTCCGGTCCCCCAACTCCTGCCACCGTCTCCCCACTGATGACTGTGGACACCATTTCCTCCATCTCATCCAGCTCCTCCTGTGGCGCTGGACTCCCACCTCCAGTCTGCATTGCTGCCTTCCTGTTGTTTGCGAGTTTCAGCTTGGGTTTGCGCTTCACATCATTCCAGCGCCTCTTGACCTCGTCCATTGTCCTCTTCAGCACTCCGACTGCATTCACCTTGTCCACGATGGTCTGCCATATTCCATTTTTAGTTGCCAGTGACACAGTGGAGGTGACGAACAGTGGTTGATGGTGTTCTATCACCTCCGTTATCAGGATCCTGTTTTCCTGCGGACTGAACCGCTTCTTCCTACTCTTCTTGTCCTTGCCCTTCCCTGACCCCGAGGTCCCTGGCTGTTCCTCCGGGGGGCTTGTGGGGTTCTGGTTGTCCTCTGTACTTACTCCGGATGCCTCCATTGTGCTTCGCTGTTGTTTGGCTTTTGTTGGTATGTTTTTTTTCTACTTTTATAGTGCATTTTTCCACATGACGCATGGGAGTTGCAGGCCTGTGTCTGGTTTTCGTAGATTTTTGTATCGCGATTGGCGTCATCGCTACTATTTTCGCGTTGGGATTTCGCGTTTTTGCGGCATCGCGTTGTTTTTACTGCGTTCATTTGACGCGTTATCGTGTGACTATCGCATGGTACCGCCGTGTTGTGAATACCACGTTGACACGGAGTTCTTTTCCCGCGATAGACAGCGATGTGAAGGGTTGCGTTAAGCTACACTTGCGGTGGTTATCACACGTTCTTGAGAATATGCCCCTTAAACTCATAAAGGGTCAGACATCTAACAGTAAATCTATACCTTAAATTATTGAGATGCTACAACTTTTGAGAGTAGGCCAGTAACAGCAGAGCTATCATTCATGTTTCAGAGATCTAAAGAGCTCTAATAGGCAGGTCCTCTGACAGATTATACAGGTTCAGACAATTAGGAGCAGAGCTAATCCTCACATTGCAGAGATCCTAAATGCTTATATTTTAATTTTAAATAGTTGAGCTATTTCTGAGGTGACAGAGTTTTTCCAGACTCAGACCTCATTCATCATAGTTATCACACTGGTTACACAGATCTGACTTCGTGGAGCAAACCAATCTCTGAGGTCACTGATATTTTACAGGCTAAGGTCTCAGACAGAAGAATTGTTCATCAGATTATTCACTAGCACAGCAAACCCTTTTGGTTACGAATGCCACATAAGGCCAGGTATCAACCTACAAAGTTATCCATCAGATTGCATAGATCACAAATATTCAACTGAGATATCCCTAAAGATGAAGACATCATACAGGATTAGACTTCAGATAATATTATCCCTCAGGTGCACGCTCCTGATAGCAAATATAACTCTCAAGTTCCGCATTAGTGACATAGTACTTATACTCTAAGGCCTTCCCACTTCAACAGTTAAATAATCCATAAAGTTACAAAGATCTCAAACATTCAGATGTTGAGCAGCAAATCAATTCTTAAGATGGACAAGCGGTGACGCACATCACACAGACTTAGTACTAGACTCACTTTTGCAGGGCAGTGGATGGTTGTGTGAAGGGTAGCATGGGTAACGCTTTTGAGGGGCTGTACATTTTGATTGCCAGAGAACATATGTTCAGTCACTGTTTTCCAGGGTACGCCAACACCTTGTTGATTGAAGGCTCACTGACCCCAGGGAGCTTGCAAAGGAGGCAGACCTCTGGCTGAGTACCAGAGTATCTAGGATGGCATTGCGGAGTAATCCTAAGGAAAGTGGCTCAGTGTTGGAACTGTCACATTCTGGTTGACTGAGGCTAGGCCCTAGCCAGGCAGAACCTACCACTCCTGTCAGGGGTGGGTGATTACACTCACTGTATAACCTGCGCTCACCCTTGGGTAGCTTGGCACTGAGCGGTCAGGCTTATGAGAGAGGCAATGTGTAAAGCATTGGCACAGTACTCTCACACAATAAATACACTGAGCATTACAAAAGAGACTTCACTCATTGTGTATGTAAATAAAGTTTGTATTCAACACACACATTAACTAACACAACATGAACGTCATGTATTTCTGGGCATAATTCACATTTGGAAATATTACTAGCAGTACCAGGCCCAACCATGGTAAAATTACATCAGTAATATGCACACTTTGGAAAGATCCTATTTTACCACCCCCCAGCACCCTTATGCGGTGCAAAACGACAGAACAAGGCCCACCCTGGCAATTATTATAATTCAATACCACACAGTTATAGGGTGCACCCCAGGTCACAACAATATTAGAAATGTGTGCACACAGATAATTACAACACTTTTAAACAGCACCATGGGTCAAGGTCGCATGGGTAAAGACCAATGTCAAACGTAGTATTCTTTTGGCAGGGAATCAATGTGTAAAGCAGCACCACCGTGCGGTGTAATTAATAACAGGCAGTTACTCCCACACACTCACTCAGCACCGATACATGGTGCCACGGATATCAGGCAGGTCCGAATGGAGTGCACTCGCACACTCATGCACACAGCACTGTAATGCGGTGCAGCTGATATCTGACAGGTCAGTTGATAATGCACATGCAGACCCCGTGGCTTAGCCCTCCTCCATCATTCAGCTACTCCTCACTACCCTACACCCATGGGCTGGAGATAAAGAAAACCGCCCCCATGATACTAGGCCGATCTCGGCCAGAGTCATTCTTAGTCAGGGTCCCCTGGAAGAAGTGGGGTAGGTACCAGGACTAATTAGACAGCAGTTGACAAATGGTGGTTTGCCACTACTCGGGAAGTTCACCCACGGTATGCGGAGCAGAAGCAGGCTGAGGGCGATAGTCATTCAATCAAAGTCTTCCACACTGCCTTCTGGCACCAGACCAGTTCTGCGATGCATGTGGGGTGGGGGTCACGCAATCTCTTGAATCACTTCCGATCGCTTTGAGGAGAGTTCCTTAGCCCAGTCATTTACACTCACCACCCAGGCCCGATCCAGGCAATACTACCTGGCAACACAAAGTCGTCGGGCAGGGTGAGGAGAGGACAGCTGGTCCGCTGCACTGAGGGCACAAAAGGACCAATCGATGAATGGGGGATGAAGCAGGGGAGTCTCTCAGAAGAAGGAGGCACCCTGCCAGACACGTTGATCAAAGTGGCACCCAGGAAATCCAGGCACCATAGAACACAAATTCGCTCCTCCGCACCTCCATGGAAATGATGCACAACATCTGGTCTGTGTTGATCTGAGTCGCACCAGACAATGACGGTCACACACAATGAAGAGTTACAAATTCCGCACTTCCCTAGACATGACGCACAATGTTTGGTGCGCGTTGATGCGGGTCGCATCAGACAGTTCTGGTCACACACCCAGGGGAAAGTTCAGCAGTGCTGCATGAGGTAGAAGTAGGCACTACTACGGGTACACCCTCACCTCTGAGAGTCACAACCAATGGTCATGCAGTTGGCATGTCACATAAGAGGGATAAGACATGATTGATAAAGGGTGCCACGTGGGATTCCGCAACCGGTGAATCCGCTCACCACCACCAAGATGCTTAAACGTGTTGAGGCCCCACGATGCAGGGGCCAAACTCCTTAGATGTGGACAGTACTTTTAGGGCTCACCACAAGGCAATCCCGTCTCAGGCTCATGCCACCCTACCAGTTGGGATCCAGCAGGGGACATGGGCACTTAAGAGGACATCACTCTCCAGGTGTCACAAGTAGACGGTGTGAGTCCCTTGCAGGAGCTCTTTGATGTCCCTGAGACCTCCACAAGAGAACAGGGGGCAAGCCAACAAGCCTGTGGAGAGCACACTTCAGGGTGCCACACAGCAGCAGGTAGTAAGTCCAGTCCAGCCACTATTCAGGAAGGGTGCATGGTCCCTTCCAATGGCAGTAATCCTCCCTGTGCACAACAGATTCCTCTGGCAGTGTGCACCACTCAGGTCCAGGATCTCTGGTCCCAGTTCCCCACTAGTGTATCTCTACCCTGCTGAAGGACGGCATCAGTAGTTATACTTTATTGTGCCTTTGAAGTTGGGGGTGGTTCAGAGGGTTTCCCTTTGAACCACAGATGTCTCCCCTAAATTTCATTCCTGTCTGCCATGGGGCAGTAGAATGCAGATCTCAATCTTTAGTGGGGCCATGATCTGGCTTCCCAGAGGCCAAGTGTCAAAACCTCTCCCTCCTCTCTATCCAGCCAGGCCCTCAAATGGCGGAGGTCTGTTCTTCCAGTTTCCTGCCCAGTGTTTATAGCTGTCTCTGGGTAATGCATAGATGTGATACCCAGCCTCCAGTGTGGACTGGAGTCAAACTAAAAGGCACACAAAGAGTTTCAGAGCAGAGAAATGCACACTTTCTAGAAGTGGCATTTCTAAGCTATGACAAATCCCCTTTACTACAGGAGAGGGTCTGTCATTGTGAATCCAATGATAGGAAACATTATGAGGCTGCTCCACTGTAAGCTACTATTGCAGCTTGAAGTAATTTCAACCATTCACCCATGATAACCTGTGGGAAGAGCAAACCTCATAGGTAGTGAAAACACACATGGCTATTCTTCACTACCTGGGCAGGGAACACACCTACCACTTGTTTCACCCCTTAAAACATACCCCAGGGGTGCCCCAGTGGAGTTTAGAAAGTCCAACCTGAGCATAACTGCAATTGCGTACACTCAGGCCTGCAATGATAGGCTTGACACATGTTTCAAAACCTCATTGGTGCAAGTGTGCACCCACAGACCTGCAATGGCAGGCTTGAGGCATGTGTAAACATCAGGTAAGCACCACTTCCTAATGTGTGTAGGAAGGGTGCACATAATGTCACACTGCATTTACAGTGGGAAAGTTCCCAGAGCCCCAAGGCCACTAAAAGAGAATTAGAAAAACCCTGGTGTTGTCCCATGGGAAAAGCCAACCTCCTAGGTAGGGAAAACCCACACGGGGTTCATCAATACCTGGGCAGGTAACGCCCATGTGTACCAGCCCTGCTGTTCACCTACCACTTGCACCACCCCTCAGGGCTTACCCTAGGGGTGCTCTAGTGGTAGTGGAAGGCCCACTCAGGGTTGGCTAATGAGTTAGAAATGCCAACATGAGCAAAGGCGCAACTGCGCACCTACAGGCTTTCAATGGCAGGCTTCATACATGCTTGAAAGACTATTCTTGTGGGTGGCTCAATCAGTGCTACAGCCCACTAGTAGCCAGCACAGTACCTGCCCTGGATATGTGGCATACCTCTTCACAGGGAACCCACAGGTACAGCACCTAAACCAATCAGGTAAGCACCACTTCCTAGCATGTGTAGGAAGGGCATGCTTTCACACTGTGTTACAGTCCCAAGGCCACAAAGAGAGAATCAGCAAAAACCAGGAGGAGAAAAGCAAAAAGTTTTGGGGACATCCCCTAAGAATGGCCACGTCCAACACTTTTTTCCCCATCAGAGTGAGGGGGAGGTCACAGTGACCCAGACAGATCCCAGTATAGTAGGGGGGAAAGGGGTCACATGTCTCTTCTAAGAGTTGTGGGGGTGGGCAGAGGTACAGGGGGCCCTATTTCCAGCCCCAGAGTTTGGATTGTTCCCAGAGGGGGCATAAACAGGGGGACCTGGTCTGTACCGAGAGACCATTCACTGGTGGGAGCTCCAAGGTGTCAGGGGAGCTGGAGGGGTACGGCTGCTACAAGTGCCCTACCAGTTCTATTTTCTGGGGGTACCATTCCACAGTGTAAGGTACAGAGGAGCAGGAGGTGGAAAAAGTCCACAGCGGGAGGACCAGTGGGTCAGGGGTTTCCAGTTCTGGGATTGGAACACCCCAAGACGGACCCTGGTGAGGCCATGTCTGGCCTGGGGGGGGAGCTCCATTCACTGTCACAGGCACAGAGGCCTGGAGATCTTTGCCAGGCATCTTCTTGCACAACATATGTAGAATGTGTTTCCCTTGGGAGGGGAGGGTTGTACTCCCCTAGAATCTCTGGCTCTCTAGGCACATGTGCAGCCTAAGGGTACAGACCCTAGGCTGGGTGACCAGTCTGAGGATATCACCCCTGAACTGGTGGGAGGTAGAGTGGAGAAAGGGTGCAAGACACCCTTTATCCACTCCCCCTATTCTGAGAAGCAACATAGTTGTGGACACTGACAGCTGTCAGTGGCCAATGTTGGTTTTTGTCCTTGTGGACAGAGTTTTCCTTGGTTTGGGGACAGAAGTCAGAACCAAGGGGTGGGGTGGGCCACCACTCTGCTGGCTATGGTGGTACTGTCTACCAATTGGGCGGCATCTTTGAGCAAATTTAGGTTCGGTGCTGCACAGATGGGGTCCACAGATGAGGAGAAGGGTTCCCCATGTATCAGTTCAGTGGCTCAGGAGAGTATAGACAGAGGGATCCAACTGAGTTCAGTGAGGCATAGAACAGACAAGTGATCCTGCAGTAGTGGGCCATTGTCCACATTCAATCGCCTAAGCAGGGAAGTCCATCAAGGTATTGATCAGTCTACCCTGGCTTTAGGCTGGAGGGGAGTTGTGTTGGAAATGGCCCTTTCTGCAGGGTCACCCCAGCTGTTTGCCTTCCTCTTCCTCTTTTTTCTGACCTCTTTTTGTTGGCTTTAGGACTTTGTGCACTTTTTCACTGCTAACTAGTGCTAAAGTGCTCGTGCACACTCCTTAAAATGTGGCAATGTTGGCTTATCCACAATTGGCATAGTTAACTTACTTATAAGTCCCTAGTAAAGTGCACTGCATGTGCCCAGGGCCTGTAAATTAAATGCTGTTAGTGGGCCTACAGCACTGATTGTGCCACCCATTTAAGTAGCACTTTAGACATGTCTCAGGCCTGCCATTGCAGAGTCTGTGTGTACAGTTTTAAACTGCCATGTCGACCTGGCAAGTTAATCCTCTCGCCAGGCCCAAACCTTCCCTTTTAATACATATAAGTCACTCCTAAGGTAGGCCCTGACAACCCCTAGGGCTGGGTGTAGTGTATTTAAAAAGTTGGACATGTACTTTTAAGTTTTACATGTCCAGGTAGTGAAAAACTCTTACATTCGTTTTCCACTGCTGCAAGGCCTACGCGCCCATAGCTTAAAATTAGGATTACCTTATTACATTTTATAAGTGGGAAAAGATAGATATTTTGAGTTTGGTGTCTCTGGACTCACAATTTAAAATCACAACTTATGGTAAAGTTGGATTTTATGTTGCAAGTCTGAAAATGCCACTTTTAGAAAGTTGCAAATAAACGAAATATCTAGCTGACCATTTAATAGGTTGCCAGCTATTCAAGCAGACTAAGACCAAAATCACGAGTAAGAAGGACTACATCATTTAATTATTCGGTTTTTTCCATTATTATTTGTTTTATAAGTTGAACTTATAAAACGAATAATAATGAAAAAAACGAATAATTAAATGATGTAGACCTTCTTACTCGTGATTTTGGTCTTAGTATGCTTGAATAGCTGGCAGCCTATAAATGGTCAGCTAGATATTTCGTTTATTTGCATTTATCGGCCCAATCTAGCTGTGTGATATAAGGCACACCCCTTCTTATAACTAATACTTTTAGAAAGTTGGCATTTTCTTACTTTAACCATTCTGTACCTTCTGCCTGTCTCAGAATACACATCTGGGGTGGGGGACAGCTGGGCCTTGTGCATTCCCTTTAGGGAGCCACACACAATGGGATTTTAGGTATGTCTTGATGGGCCGGAATTGGCCATTAACAGGCTTGATGGAGGGGAGGAAGCTAAGCACAGCCCCACTTACACCTGAATGGGCTGGGCCCTGTCTTCACGCTATATGCCTAACGACCCTGTATTGTCACTCCAGCCCACATGGAGCCAGGGCAGGGGAGGAAGGGGACTCCCTACACTTCAAAGCCACTATCCAGAAGCTTCTCTCACCTTCCAGAACCATGGCACCAAAGTATAAATACTGGACCTCAGACACCACTACTTCAGTACACTTCTGGACCTTTGGATACTCTTCCAGGAAGAAGGACTGCGATGCTGTTGAAAGGACTGCCACTCTGCAGGACTTCCACTCTGCTGGACTGATACTTTTCTGGACTCCTGCTTTGCTGTGCTGACCTGTGCCTGCTACCTTTTTGCTTGGGAGTGAGAAGGACTGGACCTGCATCTCTACAACCGAGAACCCAAAGTGACTCCAAAGGCCAGCAGACCTGCCTCCTTTTTTTTGAAGTCTCAGGGACACAAAAAACCCTGCTCCTGCACCTGGATTCTGCATCTGTGAGCCTGCCCTACCAAGTGGTACCACCCCACTCCTGGACCCTTGGAAGTGCCCTAAGATGCTCTGCCCTTTGTGGTTCTCATTGGAACCGTCGAAGTCTGACAAAGAAATGCCGTGCAGACCTTGCACCATGATATAAGGTACTGTGTTCAGTGGGTCTAATTGGGTCCCTGGATCCAGCCCACACTCCATCGCGATTGGCCTGAACTCTTGACTTTGCCCTGGTCTAGTGCGACCTGATAACCACAGTTGGCACGTTGCGCTTGTATGTGCTATTTTCACCTAAATCTTTAAAATTGCATATCTCAGGATCTACTTAATGGATTTTTGTCATTTTGGGTGTTGTTTTATTTTTTTAACTAAGTTCTATTTTTCTAACCATGTGTGGTGTTTTAACTGTTTTACAGTTTGAAGTGTTGCACAAATACTTTACACGTTGCCTCTTAAGTTAATCCAGCCTGCTCTGTGCCCAGCTAGCAGAGTGTGAGCACAGGCTAATTTGGGGTGTCTATCTGACCTTTCCTGACCAGGATTGTGGTTCCTGCTTGGACAGGGTACATACCTCTGCCAACCAGAAACCCAATTTCTAACACCTAGGTTGTGGGCAGCAAAACTATTGCTATGGTTGAAAAAGTTAAATGGTTCAGACGTCTGACAGCAAACTGTCGCCCAGGTTACAGACATTTCACAGCCTATGGAAACTGTCAGCAAATCTAGCCCTCTAGTTACAGAGAATTCAGATGCTTATGCATCAGATAGCGGAGCTACCTCTCATGTTCAGTAGATGTTTCTGGCTCTGAACAGCAAACATTTGGCACAGATCTCTGCTAGAGGAGGTGTTAAAATGCCTTCTACTAAACATGATTATGTTTTATAAAAAGGCTTAAATGCTAGGGCAGAGCAGTGCAAGTTTCCCCAACACACAAAACAGTCAGAGCACAGGGAGCAGCAGTATAAGCATGAATTTCACACTGAACTGACAGAGATTTGAAGTGCAAGGCTCTTTTAGAGACAGAATGTGTAGATTCACCTAGTAGCTGTGCAAACTTACTTCACAAACAGAAGATGCACAGCACAGTAAAAAGCCAATCGGCTTTTCTCCTCACACACAGAACTAGCAGTAGACATGCACACTTTCCTCATACAAGAAGGACAGCACACAAAGACAGCAGCGCAAGCTTGCCCCACACACCAAACATGCAGTAAAAACAAGTTTCCTTCAGGCACAGAGCAGATAGCTGGAGGGTAAGTTTAAGTGCCTCATTTAAATCTTGGTAGGTGGCCTGTCCTCTGCCAGGGTGATGAGTGAATTACTCCATCACCGTGACGGAGGTGCTGGCTGCCAAATTTACTTCACCTTCACTTCCCCCACACTGCGCAGGAACAGCTGGAGACCAAGCAAGGCTTCTACACCATAGCTGGCATCCCACATGTGTTGGGGGCAATTGACTGCACACATGTCCTACTTGTGTCCCCTGCCGACACTGCACACAATTACCGCAACAGAAAGCACACGCATTCCATCAATGTGCAGGCAATAGTGGACCACCGGGGTCTGTTCACCAATGTCATCGCCAACTACCCAGGCAGTGTGCAGGATTCCTACATCTACCGACAGTCCATCATCAACCAGCGCTTCCAGGATGTCACCTATGAAAATGAACTGCTCGTTGGTAAGTACCAAATGAACACTCCACACACCTCGACTCCACAATCATGCAACTCACAACTGTGGTAATGCACACATTACTGAATCACATACAACATGCCAAACAACATGCCCACCTACCAGACACAACAACACAAGGAACTGTGGTAACAGGGGCCAGACATGTAGACAAACCATCCACGTCATGGCACCTCTGCCACACAATTGCAGAATGTGGGGAGTGGTGGGGACCAAGTCTGTGCGAAGGAGGCAGGAGACCCATGACTTAGAATGTACACAATGCCAAGTGTGGCGGTGATGTGCTGGACAGACATCAGTATGCAGAGCACAGACATGTCCATGTGGACATATACTGCTGTAGATTGTAGTGTTGTGGACAGTGGACGCAACCATGTTACCTCAGGCAGTGGGGAAGACCTTGGACATGTAGCTATGTTGTCCCCCCCTGTAAGCGTAAGCATAGTGGGCTGGGCCAGCGTAGGGGTGGGAATACATAGCCCGGGGCTCTGGGCGTGGTTCAGTAGCGGGATGGCCACCAAAGCAACTACTGCGTGTGTCTCTGTGTCCGCCATATCCTGACCATAGGCCTACAAACACGAGGCAGACCACCTTCAACGGCCATATTCACAGTGTCGTCGTCAGGCTTGTGGACATGCGCAGACAGCCATGACAATGGTGTGTCTTAGGAGTGCAAGTGATGCAACCGCGCAGCGCACAAAAGTGAATAGGCTCGGGGGTAGTGAGGAGCAGCTGTGAGGCAACGTAATACACATGGATGCTGCTCATCTGCCACATGCATGACATGTCATTCATGAATCCCAAGGTCGCACACATCACACACCACTGAACTAATCAGCCTGCCAACACAGAATGCAGAACAACCAATTGACACATGTCTCTCCCCCCTGTCACAGGTGATCAAGGATATGCACTCTGCCCGTGGATGATGACACCCCTCCGAGCCCCGAACACCCCGGCCCAGAGGCAGTACAATGCGGCCCACAAACGCACCAGGGGCATTGTGGAGCGCTCATTTGGTGTGTTGAAGTCACGTTTCAGGTGCCTGGCCATCATAGGTGGACGACTCCTGTACAGCCCGGTAATAGTGTGCAAGATGGTCGTCGCATGTTGTGTGTTGCACAACATATGTGTACGCACCAATGCCCCATGGATCCAAGTGCCAGATGCACCGGACGATGATGAGGAAGATGAGGCAGGTGGATGACACCCCAGTGCAGCTGCAGCAGGAATAGCCCGAAGGAACACAATCATTGACAATTTCTTCACATGAGCACGTCACATTAGGACTGTCCTTGGCAGTCATGGGACTGGACAAAATGACCACAGGCACGGCATTTGTGCAAATGTATTCATTATAACACACATTCCCTGTGTGCATGTCACTCCTCTGCATTAGCACATCACTCTGACAAGTGTAAGTGCAACATTTTGTGCTGACATTCTCACAAATGGCAATTAGATGGTGGGTGTGTCACCTCCGTTATCAGGATCCTGTTTTCCTGCGGACTGAACTGCGTCTTCCTCTTCTTCTTCTCCTTGCCCTTCCCTGTCCCCGGGTTCCCAGGCTGGTCCTCCGTGGGGCTTGTGGGGTTCTGGTTGTCCTCTGTACTTGCTCTGGCTACCTCCATGGTGCTTTGCAGTTGTTTGTGTTTTGTTTGTGTTTTGTGTTGCCGCTTTTATTGTGCTTTTTGCAGCCTGACTTGTGGGACTTGCAGGCCTGGTGCTGCTTGTCGCTGACTTTTTTATCGCGGTTGGGCCCATCGCAACTTTTTTCGCATTCAGGTTTGGATTTTTAATGCCGTACAGCTACTGTTATCGCGGACATTTGCCGCGTTATTGGGGTACTATCGCATGTTACCGCCGTGTTGAGAATGCCACGTTAACACTGAGGTATTTTCCCGCGATAGACTGCGATATGGAAAATTGCGTTAACCTATTTTGGCGATGTTTATTGTACGTTCTTGTGAATATCCCCCTTAGTATTCTTGTAGGTGGTATTTATGGTAGTTGTATTGGTGGTAGTGTTAGTTCTGATGGAGTTATCTGTGGTATTGGTGGCGGTATTAGTGGCACTGTATCTGGCACTTATAGTTCCTGTTGCATTACAAAAAGTTTGTTCTCATTATGCTTGTATAGAATAAGGAATTGAAAGTGACAAATATGTGATAGTTGAGTGTACTTTTTAGATGCAAAATAGTCCCTCTTGCATTCTATACAGGAACGTGATAGGAAGTGAAAGGGTCATCTAACAACCAAAATGATGAGGTTGGAGAGAAATACTCTTCTGGGGATGTGATTGACAGTGTGTGAGGCAAATGACTGAAAGAGTCTAATCAAAATAAGCCAGTGGTTGACTCAGTATATATTTTAGGCAACATGTCTTGTAGACAGCTGTGCTGCCATCCAAGACCTAAAATGGCACTGCCAGGTGAAAAGCTATGAGAGGGAAGTCTGCTTTACTGTCTCAAATCTTTTGATGCCAAATATGAATCTCAAGATGAAATTACACTAAAGATCAAAACTTGCTGTAGGGCCATAGAGAGATACAACTAATGCACATATAAAGTCAATCTACTCCCCACAGTATTTGGGCAAAATATAGAGTTTTGAATATCGGGAGACAAACATCGGCAAAAAAAATATAGTGATACAAAAATATTGTGATGCAGAACTATCGTCATGAATATTGTTTTTTCAGGTAAGCAATATCATTATTAAGAATATTTGGGGTCATTATGATTGTGGTGAATCTGCCACCGGCAGCCTGCCAGTGGCGGATTCACCGCAATCGTGCGGCCAAATCCCGCCCGCCAGATTGCGATGGCAGGCGGTGTGCGTGGCGGACGGAAAGTCCGTCCGCCACAAGTCTGACAGCAGCAATCAGAACGATTGCCTGTCGGACCGCATCACATCTGTAGAATGGTGGCGGTGCCTGGCAGGCACCATCCGCCATATTACGATGCTGCCTCCCTGCCAGCATTTCCATGGCAGTGAAACTGCCATGGAAAGGCTGGCCGGGATGTACTTTTGGGGCCCATTGCGGAATCCCCTTGTGCCGGGGGAGTTTTGTTTAGCACTGGGGGGGCACCTATGGTACCCCCCTACATTTCCCTGCACCAGGTGGCAGGCACCACATGGTGCCTGCCACGTAGTGCAGGGAAATGCAAACAGTGCATTTGGAAAATTGCGGCGGGTGCTGCAGTCAGCAGCACCCGCCGCAATGTTAGAGATACACGATGCGACCGCCACGGTGGCGGTCACATCGTAATCTCATGTGTGGGACCGCCACCTTCTAGGCGGCTGTCCCAATCCCGCTAATGATGGCGGACGGACTTAAGTCCATCCGCCATCGTAATCACCCCCATTGTTGTTGTTAATATCGTTTTCAATAATAAAGTCGTAAAGACTATCGTTTTTTAATTATTTTGATGTCATTAATTTTTTTATGTGTTATTATTGTTTGTAATTTGAAGAGATTGAGAATTTTTTATCTAATTGCTAATAGTAATTTAGAGTGTTGTAGCGGGTTGTTGGGTTTATAGGGGGATAGGATGGTAAGTTAATTAAGTACTAATTAATGATGAATGAATGGATAATGTTTAAGTAAGTGTGCAATAGATATTAATTATATATTATGTAATACTGATTTAATTTACTTATATTTTAGGTGCAGGTTGCTATGTTTATAGGGGTATGGGTGGGAAGGTAAATAGATAACAATGAATAAACAAATAATTTTAATGTATTAATAATTATTTAATTGATTAATAATTATGTCAATTGTGCAGTAATCATGTATTTTAGTTAAGATTTAGGTGTGGGCAGCTGGATTTGTAGGGGTGTAGGGTGGGAAGTTAACTAAGTGATAATTAATTAACAATTAATTATTAATGTATTATTAGCTATTGGAGGGATTATTAATTATCTACGTTATTTAATAGTGATTTATTTTAGTTATATTTTAGTTGTGGGTTTCTAGGTTTGTAGAGGTATAAGGTGCAAAGCTAATTAAGTAATTTAAAAACAATTATAAATAATGTAATATTCAATATTTAATTGATTAATAATTATGTAAATTGAGTAATAATTATATATTATAGTTCTATTTTAGGTGTGAACTGCTGGGCTTGTGGGGTTGTTGGGTGGAAAGTTATTTAAGTAATTTTTAATTTTCAATTAATTGTTAGTTATGTGATTATTTATCAATTATGTAAATTGTGTTACACTTATTTATTTATTTATTTATATTTTAGGTGCCGGTTACTAGGTTTGTAGGGTTATAGGATGTCAAGTTAGTTAGGTAATAATTAAATATCCATTAGTTTTTAATGGAAAATTCTTTATTACGTTGTTTATGAATTTTGTAATTTATTTTATCATTTTTTAATTTTTTAATATATATATATATATACATATATATACATATATATGTATATATATATATATATTGTTTATCTTAAGTAATACTATTTAAATTAAGAGTTTTATATTAAGAGTTTTATATTTTTTCAAAATTTAAATGGCTATTCAAATATGTAATGTGTTTGTAGTGAAGTAGTTTACCTACTGTTTCTTAGACTGGATTGGGAACAGTAAATTTAACCTCTCCGAAATCCAACGCTTTCTCTACTGCTGCATAGACTAGAGTGGGTATAGTATATCTTAACCTTCCGAAGTCCTATGCTTTCCCTACTGTTACTTCAACTGGAGTGGGAATAGTAATATTAACCTCTCCGAAGTGCAATGCTTTCCCGACTGTTTCTTAGACTCGAGAGGGAATAGTAAATTTAATCTCTCAGAAGTCCAACGCTTTCTCTTACTGCTGCACCAACTGGCTGGAGTGGGAAAAGTAAATCTTAACCCTTCGAAATTTAGCGTGCTCCCTACTGCTGCACAGACTGGAGTGGGAATAGTAAATTTAATCCATACAAAGTCCAACGCTTTCCCTACTGTTGCACAGACTGAAAAGGGAATAGTAAATCTTACCCCTCCGAAGTCCAACACTTTCCCTCCAGTTGCACAGACTAGACTAGGAATAGCAAATCTTACTCCTTTGAATTCCAATGCTTTCCCTACTGTTGTACAAACTAGAGTGGAGTGGGAATAGTAAATCTTACCCTCCAAAGTCCATCACTTTCCATACTGTTGCACATACTGGAGTGGGAATAGTAAATTTAATCCCTCTGAAGTCTAATACTTTCCCCACTGTTGCACAGACTGGAGGTGGAATAGTAAATTTTACTGCTTCTAAATCCAATACTTTCCCTACTGTTGCATAGACTGTAGTGGGAATAGTAAATTTAACTCCTCCAAAGTCCAATGCTTTACCAACCATTGCACAGACTCGCGTGGGAATAGTATATTTAACTCCACCGAAGTGCTTTCCCTGTAGTTTCACAGACCGGAGTGAAAAAAATAAATTTAACCCCTCCGAAGTCCAACGCTTTCCCTACTGTTGCACAGACTAGAGTGGCAATAGTAAATTTAACCCCTCCGAGGTCTAATGCTTTCCCTATTGTTGCACAAACTGGAGTGGGAATAGTAAATGTAACTCCTCCGAACTCCAAAGCTTTCCCTACTGTTGCACTGACTGGGGTGGGAATAGTAAATTAAATTAAACCCCTCTGAAGTTCAACACTTTCCCTACTGTTGCACAGACTGGAGTAGGAATTGAAAATTTAAACCCTCCGAAGTCCAACGCTTTCCCTACTGTTGCACAGACTGGAGTGGGAATAATAAATTATATCCCTTCGAAGTCCATCACTTTCACTACTGTTCCACTGTTCGGAGTGGCAATAATTCATTTAACCCCTCTGAAATCCTACACTTTCTCTACTGTTACATAAACTGGAGTGGGTATAGTATATATATTAGTACCCGACTTCAATACATTTCTTAATATTGGTTAAATATATTTATTATTAATATTTGTTTATAATCTTTATTTTATAGCATTTGTTTATATTTTTGTTTCAACATTTTTATAATATTTTTGTCAATGTTTTTTATTTTTTTTGTTTTATGTGATTAGTAATTTATGTAATGTTTTAGAATTGAATTGTTAATATTTTTTATGTTTCATGGAGAAAAAAAATATATATATATATTGTTTCACACTAATATTATTTAAAAAAACATACAAAATATTGTTTCTTAACATATATATTTTAAAGTAGCAAATCTTTAATATTTTGATATATACAATTAATATAATGTTAACTAAATAAATCTCACTAATATTTAATCCTATATATAACTATATAAATATATACTTATATAAACACACACTGAAAAAAAACAAAGGTCACAGGGACATTATAGTTAGGCTCAGATTTCACTAGTACAAAACCAAAGAAATTCAGCAGTTATAGTTAGATGAGTTAACTATAACTCACGCCACCGCAAATGCGCTGCTTATGACCTCACATATTATATCACTCATGACATGTTCAGTGAAATCACTGATGACATCTCAACCTTTGGTTTTTCAGTGAATTTCTAAGTTTTTTTAACATGAGGTAAGATGCTCATCGCAATGCACAATGGGGGTGGGGTTGAACGCAGGGCCTGGCCTGGCCTGGCATTGTGCTGCCCCCACCCAAGCTTGCTGCTCCTGCCCCCCTACTCCTTGCCATCCATTGTCCATGTCCATGACCCTGCTCCCTCATTACAGTGGTGTGTGGCCATTGTTTTGCCACTGCCCTTCCTGCCTGCCCTAAACAGTTAGCTTGCTGCCCCATTCACCTGCTCCCTACCCTCTGTTGTCCAAGTCCATGCACCAGCCTCTCCCTGCTGCCCTGCATGGTCCAATGTGTTGCCACTACCTTCCATTTAGCTCAATGTCCCTGCCCAATCCTCCTGCCGTCCATTCCCCAATTCTATGCAGCATCATTGTCCTCCTGCTTAGCCTCTGTGATTAGCTTGCTGTCCCTACTCTCCTTCCCTCTGCCCTCCGATGACTGTATGCATGCCCCTGCTTCCTCCTTTCTGCCCACCATATTCCATGTACCTGCCACCCTCCTATCTACTCTGAGTGTTCAGTTGAGTTGCCACAGCCCCTCCCACCTGGTTAGCATGGACAGATGACTACCGCCTGTCCCTGCCACCTCCAACCTGCCTGTCCACGTCCCATGCCCCTATCCTCTCCCAGCTGTCCTCTATGGTCCATTTTGCACTACGCAGGTCCAGGATCTCCGGTCTCACTTCCCCACAAGTGTATCTCTACCCTGCTGAAGGATGGCATCAGTAGTTATACTGTAGTGTGCCTTTGAAGTTGGGGGTGGTTCAGAGGGTTTCCCTTTGAACCACAGATGTCTCCCCTAAATTTCATTCCAGTCTGCCATGGGGCAGTAGAATGCAGATCTCAATCTTTAGTGGGGCCATGATCTGGCTTTCCAGAGGCCAAGTGTCAAAACCTCTCCCTCCTATCTATCCAGCCAGGCCCTCAAATGGCAGAGGTCTGTTCTTCCAGTTTCATGCCCAGTGTTTATAGCTGTCTCTGGGGAATGCATAGATGTGATACCCAGCCTCCAGAGTAAATCAGGGACAACCTCTTCTGAAGAGAGTTTAGCTTCAATAAGTGACACTCAATTAACCCGTCCACCAGTTTCCTCTTCTTCACTTACAGCCACAAGTACCACAGTGACAGCTGGATCTAGTGTTCCTAAGGTGTCTTTTTTAGAGATAAGCCCTGCAGCAAACAATCCCCCGAATCAACAAGTGGTAGAAACAGCCAAACCCGCAGAGGGCATAGATTCAGTAAAACCAGGCACATCACAACGCCAAAAGAAACACTAGTGATTAACATCTCATCTCAGAACTTGTCTAAAAATCAACAAGCAGTTTTGGATAAGGGTAGCTCTTTTGTACCCACGTTTCACTCTAAGCCTCTAGATTCAAAGATTGCGCTTTACAAATTCACTAGGAAATTGCGCCTCCACTATTTCTTTTCCACCATGAACACAGAACCCAAGGCTGAACAAGGCTTTGAATATCGTGAATTTAAGCACAAGAGTACTTTTTCATCTCCTATTTCCCATAAGATCATAGACACGTTCGAGACTCTTGTTAAACAAGATTTGTCAAAATTGCCAGTTAAGCCTTTGACGTCTTTAAACTTGTCCAAAAGTGAGAGCGCAGCTTTGAAGTCACTGAAGATGAATGAAGCTTTATATTTCACCAAGGCAGATAAGGGTGGCGCACTGGTGGTAATGGATCATAAATTCTATGAGGACAAAATTGAGGTTATTTTGAAAGATGAATCAACCTATTTACCTTTGCTTGAAGATCCGACTGCATCTTTTCAAACTTTGCTCTCATCCATACTGTCCCATGCCATTGACATGAAATGGATTTCTGACAAAACAAAAGAGTTCTTGTGGACTCGTTACCCGCGTACACCGGGGTTATATATGCTCCCGAAAATACACAAAGATCTGTTGAATCCTCCTCTCAGACCAATTGTATCTGGTTGTGGTTCTATTTACGAACCGTTGGGGCAGTATCTTGATACATTTTTACAACCTATTGTTCAAGCAAGTCCTTTGTACTTGCAAGATACTACTCACTTGCTACAGATTTTGAATGAGGTGCAGTTCCCTGACGCTGGAGAAATTTGGTTATGTACAGTGGACGTGGTGGCTTTGTACACCTCGATACCCCATCTTGAAGGTATTGAATCGATTGAGTGGGCCCTATTGGAACATGAGGTACCTCAAGCAAATAAGATTTTTTTGCTTGAACTCCTACACTTTTGTTTATTTCACAGTTATTTTAAATGGAAGGATCGGTTTTATTTTCAAGCAAACGGAACCTCGATGGGTTTTTCAGGTGCCCCCAGCTACGCCAACATCTTCATGATGAAGTTTGAAATAGAACATATACTCTCTGATACCAATTGGATGAGACACTTGTTAGTATATTGACGTTTCATTGATGACATTTTAATTATTTGGCATGGCACACGCAGTGATCTGGAAAACCGGATCATGCAGTTGAATAATAAGAACACAAGAATTCAGTTCCCGTTCACTATAGATTCCCAGAGCATTACATATTTGGATGTTTGCATGGAACGATTGGGCACAACCATTACCACCAGGGTATTTAGAAAATCCACTGATCACAATAATTCTTTGCTGTACCAGAGTTTCCATCCTTGGTCTCTAAAGCGGCATCTTCCATATTCTCACTTCACGAGGATCAGGCGGATAACTTCTGATCCGGACCTTTGTTGAACGACGCTGCAGGAATACAAACAACATTTTTTGGCTAGGGGCTACCCTCGTGAGGTAGTTGATCAAGCTGAGGCTCGAGCTCTGTCCCTGGATAGAAATGACCTATTAAAAAAGATGCAAAAGAGGCAAACTACGCCTAGAGAGGTGTTTGTTTCCACTTACTCTACTCATTCCCATTTGATTAAGAGAATAGTGTTGAATCGTTGGAATCTACTCCAATCTGAACCGGATTTTCATGGCATGTTCAATCCCCCTTTATTCGCGTACAAACGTTCACGTAATCTAAAGGAGATCTTGACACAACCTGTGGGAACCATCCAGGTTTCTTAAAAAGGGATGACTAGATGTTTGAATTGTTCTCATTGCAACAAAGTGATGGTGGGCAAGTTCATATCCCATCCGCGGTCTGGTAAAAACATTATGCTCAATTTCACGGCCAACTGCAACAGTCACCATGTCATTTATGTGATCAAATGCCCATGTGGCTTACATTATGTTGGGAAGACTGAAAGGGCATTACGCACTCGGATAACCGAGCATAAGAGTAGAATAAGGACCAAGACTCTTAGCTCACCATTGTCACAGCACTGGTTGGCACACAACCATACTATAGCTCAATTATGATTCAGTGTTCTAGAAATGGTTAATTTTCAACCAGAGAAAGACATGTCTAGATTGTTATCCCAACGTGAGACACATTGGATATGGTTCATGGAACCCGTTTGCCCTAATGGGCTCAATGATAAATTTGAATTGTCTTGTTTTTTGTGAATGGTTATTGTGGATATACATCATTGCATTGATTCAGTTTTATTTCATTTTCATTCATTGATGCTACATTTTCGTTTCATGGCTTCGCTTTAACATTGGTGATTTTATTGACTTTTGTTCAATCTTATTATTGTTTGTTACCTTGACCTGCATTACTCACTGTTGTTCCATTTTTATGTTCCCCTGTTCATTCATTGCACCAGACATATGTTTTTCTTTTCTTTTGTTGCATCAGATGGATATAGTATTTGTCAGCTTTTGAGTAAATGTATCATTATTAGATAGGTATATTATTATATTAGCGCAGGTATCCTTCACTGTTTTTTTAGAATGGTACAGGCCATATTGGTTGTCAACATTCACACACCTATTCACTTTTCACTTTTCACTTTTTATTTTGCAGCAGGTTTTCAGCGCGTATTATTTTGATTGAGCACTTTAGCATATTTTCACCCTTTATTCGCAGTTTTTTTCGCGCGTACTTGATTAGCACATCAAGTTCCATGTTTAGTCCCATTTCTATAGCCACGACGCACGTCAGGCACGACTTCACTGGCGTTCTTTAATTATTTCCGAGTCATGCTTACGTATTCACACGCTTGGTGCACTCGTTCGCGTCTGGACCCACTGGTTCACAGTTCTTCGGCATACTTCTGGTTTCCGGCTCCGCTCGTGTACAATTTCACTATCCGGTAAGGCATCAGCAAGCCGATAGTATATTATTTCTTTGCACGAAGACCCCCGGTTTCCAGACTTTGATGACGCTATTTTCTTTACAGTTGAGAGCGCATTGACACTGTGTCGGTCGGTTTGATGTTTATTGTTAAAGGTATGCTGACTATGTTCACCAGCATTTCATTTCACCTTTGCACGTTTACGAGTTGGTTATGATGCATTTTGGTAGCTTTTCAGTGTAAGCATGTCATGGCACCTTGACATAACACTCACATTAGCCTTTTTCATCGTGTATTCACATTCTCCTTTTGAGCAGTTTTGGTTACTTTAGGTTATTTTTCATGTCTATAGCCTGGTTATATTTAGTACATTTGCCCTGCCCTACAATGAGCTCTTCTAATTCTTTCCTTTACTCATCTTTGATACTGCATGATTCATTAGCAGTTATTATTATTATTGATTCAGATGTTAATGTTTTTAGATTCCCCTGTGAAGGGCTAGTGAAAAAGCCCGAAATGCATTGGGAGACATCATTCTGTTGATCATCTTGCTGTTTGTTAAGCAACTTTTGAGTTTCCATTGTGGATTTGATTTCATCTGCAACTCACGGAATTAAAAGCAGATTGAACAACTCTTCACGTCTGATCAATTTCTGAAAGTTTGGATACAGTGATTCATTCGTGGTTCACAGAGTTTAAGAACTGTTTCATTTGTAATTATTTGTTTAAGTAGAGTGTTAAGTTTATGTCCACTTAGAGTTAAGTGAGGCACATGTAGTGCACTTAGGATTCTCAGATATACATCTGGGTTAGGTAGGTTTCACTTTCTAGAAGTGGCTTTTCTAAGGTATGACAAATCCCTCTTTACCACAGGAGAGGGGTTGTCATTGTGAATCCAATGATAGGAAACATTATGAGGCTGCTCCACTTTAAGCTACTATTGCAGCTTGAAGTAATTTCAACCATTCACACATGATAACCTGTGGGAAGAGCAAACCTCATAGGTAGTGAAAACACACATGGCTATTCTTAACTACCTGGGCAGGGAACACACCTACCACTTGCTTCACCCCTTAAAACTTACCCCAGGGGTGCCCCAGTGGAGTTTAGAAAGGCCAACCTGAGCATAACTGCAATTGCGCACACTCAGGCCTGCAATGGTAGGTTTGACACATGTTTCAAAACCTCATTGGTGCAAGTGTGCACCCACAGGCCTGCAATGGCAGGCTTGAGGCATGTGTAAACATCAAGTAAGCACCACTTCCTAATGTGTGTAGGAAGGGTGCACATAATGTCACACTGCATTTACAGTGGGAAAGTTCCCAGAGCCCCAAGGCCACTAAAAGAGAATTAGCAAAACCCTGGTGTTGTCCCATGGGAAAAGCCAATCTCCTAGGTAGGGAAAACCCACACGGGGTTCACCAATACCTGGGCAGGTAACGCCCATGTGTACCTGCCCTGCTGTTCACCTACCACTTTCACCACCCCTCAGGGCTAACCCTAGGGGTGCTCTAGTGGTAGTGGAAGGCCCACTCAGGGTTGGCTAATGAGTTAGAAATGCCAACGTGAGCATAGGCGCAACTGCGCACCTACAGGCCTTCAATGGTAGGCTTCATACATGCTTGAAAGACTATTCTTGTGGGTGGCTCAATCAGTGCTACAGCCCACTAGTAGCCAGCGCAGTACCTGCCCTGGATATGTGGCATACCTCTTTACAGGGAACCCACAGGTACAGCACCTAAACCAATCAGGTAAGCACCACTTCCTAGCATGTGTAGGAAGGGCATGCTTTCACACTGTATTACAGTCCCAAGGCCACAAAGAGAGAATCAGCAAAAACCAGGAGGAAAAAAGCAAAAAGTTTTGGGGAAATCCCCTAAGAATGGCCACGTCCAACACTTAGGTTTTCCCCATCAGAGTGAGGGGGAGGTCACAGTGACCCAGACAGGTCCCAGAATAGTAGGGGGGAAAGGTGTCACATGTCCCTTCTAAGAGTAGGAGGAGTTGTGGGGGTGGGCATTGGCACATGGGGCCCTATTTCCAGCCCCAGAGTTTGGATTGTTCCCGGAGGGGGCACAAGCAGGGGGACCTGGTCTGTACCTAGAGACCATTCACTGGCGGTGCTCCAAGGTGTCAGGGGAGCTGGAGGGGTGCGGCTGTTACAAGTGCCCTGCCAGTTCTGTTTTCTGGGGGTACCATTCCACAGTGTAAGGTAAAGAGGAGCAGGAGGTGGAAAAAGTCCACAGCGGGAGGACCAGTGAGTCAGGGGTTTCCAGTTCTGGGATTGGAACACCCCAAGACGGACCCTGGTGAGGCCATGTCTGGCCTGGGGGGGGCTCCATTCACTGCCACAGGGACAGAGGCCTGGAGAACTTTGCCAGGCATTTTCTTGCACAACACATGTAGAATGTGTTTCCCTTAGGAGGGGAGGGTTGTACTCCCCTAGAAGTCCTGGCTCGCTAGGCACATGGGCAGCCTAAGGGTACAGACCCTAGGCTGGGTGACCAGTCTGAGGATATCACCCCTGAACTGGTGGGAGGTAGAGTGGAGAAAGGGTGCAAGACACCCTTTATCCACTCCCCCTATTCTGAGAAGCAACATAGTTGTGGGCACTGACAGCTGTCAGTGGCCAATGTTGGTTTTTGTCCTTGTGGACAGTTTTCCTTAGTTTGGGGACAGAAGTCAGAACCAAGGGGTGGGATGGGCCACATCACTCTGCTGGCTATGGTGGTACTGTCTACCAATTGGGCGGCATCTTTGAGCAAATTTAGGTTCGGTGCTGCACAGATGGGGTCCACAGATGAGGAGAAGGGTTCCCCATGTATCAGTTCGGTGGCTCAGGAGAGTGTAGACAGAGGGATCCAACTGAGTTCAGTGAGGCATAGAACAGACAAGTGATCCTGCAGTAGTGGGCCATTGTCCAAATTCAATCGCCTAAGCAGGGAAGTCCATCAAGGTATTGATCAGTCTACCCTGGCTTTAGGCTGGAGCGGATTTGTGTTGGAAATGGCCCTTTCTGCAGGGTCACCCCAGCTGTTTGCCTTCCTCTTCCTCTTTTTTCTGACCTCTTTTTGTTGACTTTAGGACTTTGTGCACTTTTTCACTGCTAACTAGTGCTAAAGTGCTTGTGCAATCTCCTTAAAATGTGGCAATGTTGGCTTATCCATAATTGGCATAGTTAACTTACTTATAAGTCCCTAGTAAAGTGCACTCCATCTGCCCAGGGCCTGTAAATTAAATGCTGTTAGTGGGCCTACAGCACTGATTGTGCCACCCATTTAAGTAGCACTTTAGACATGTCTCAGGCCTACCATTGCAGAGTCTGTGTGTACAGTTTTAAACCGCCATGTCGACCTGGTGAGTTAATCCTCTCGCCAGGCCCAAACCTTCCCTTTTAATACATATAAGTCACTCCTAAAGTAGGCCCTGACAACCCCTAGGGCTGGGTGTAGTGTATTTAAAGAGTTGGACATGTACTTTTAAGTTTTACATGTCCAGGTAGTGAAAAACTCTTACATTCGTTTTCCACTGCTGCAAGGCCTATCTCTCCCATAGCTTAAAATTAGGATTACCTTACTGCATTTTATAAATGGGAAAAGATAGATATTTTGAGTTTGGTGTCTCTGGACTCACAATTTAAAATCACAACTTATGGTAAAGTTGGATTTTATGTTGCAAGTCTGAAAATGCCACTTTTAGAAAGTTGCAAATAAACGAAATATCTAGCTGACCATTTAATAGGATGCCAGCTATTCAAGCAGACTAAGACCAAAATCACGAGTAAGAAGGTCTACATCATTTAATTATTCGTTTTTTAAATTATTATTCGTTTTATAAGTTGAACTTATAAAACAAATAATAATGAAAAAAACGAATAATTAAATGATGTAGACCTTCTTACTCGTTATTTTGGTCTTAGTCTGCTTGAATAGCTGGCATCCTATTAAATGGTCAGCTAGATATTTCGTTTATTTGCATTTATCGGCCCAATCTAGATGTGTGATATAGGGCCCACCCCTTCTTATAACTAATACTTTTAGAAAGTTGGCATTTTCTTACTTTAACCATTCTGTACCTTCTGCCTGTCTCAGAATACACATCTGGGGTGGGGGACAGCCGGGCCTTGTGCATACCCTTTAGGGAGCCTCACACAATGGGATTTTAGGTATGTCTTGATGGGCCGGAATTGGCCATTAACAGGCTTGATGAAGGGGGTGAAGCTAAGCACAGCCCCACTTACACCTGAATGGGCTGTGCCCTGTCTTCACGCTATATGCCTAACGACCCTGTATTGTCACTCCAGCCCTCTTGGAGCCAGGGCAAGGGAGGAAGGGGATTCCCTACACTTCAAAGCCACTATCCAGAAGCTTCTCTCACCTTCCAGAGCCATGGCACCAAAGTATAAATACTGGACCTCAGACAGCACTACTTCAGTACACTTCTGGACCTTTGGATACTCTTCCAGGAAGAAGGACTGCGATGCTGTTGAAAGGACTGCCACTCTGCAGGACTGCCACTCTGCTGGACTCCTACTTTTCTGGACTCCTGCTGTGCTGTGCTGACCTGTGCCTGCTACCTTTTTGCTTGGGAGTGAGGACTGGACCTGCATCTCTACAACCCAGAACCCAAAGTGACTCCAAGGGCCAGCAGACCTGCCTCCTGTTTTCTGAAGTCTCAGGGACACAAAAAAACCCGCTCCTGCACCTGGATTCTGCCATCTGTGAGCCTGAGCTACCAAGTGGTACCACCCCACTCCTGGACCCTTGGAAGTGCCCTAAGATGCTCTGCCCTTTGTGGTTCTCATTGGAACCGTCGAAGTCTGGCAAAGAAATGCCATGCAGACCTTGCACCAGGATATAAGGTACTGTGTTCAGTGGGTCTAATTGGGTCCCTGGATCCATCCCACACTCCATCGCGGTTGGCCTGAACTCTTGACTTTGCCCTCGTCTAGTGCGACCCGATAACCACAGTTGGCACTTTTTCGCTTATATGTGCTATTTTCAACTAAATCTTTAAAATTGCATATCTCAGGATCTACTTAATGGATTTTTGTCATTTTGGGTGTTGTTTTATTTTTTAACTAAGTTCTATTTTTCTAACCATGTGTGGTGGTTTAACTGTTTTACAGTTTGAAGTGTTGCACAAATACTTACACGTTGCCTCTTAAGTTAATCCAGCCTGCTCTGTGCCAAGCTACCAGAGTGTGAACACAGGCTAATTTGGGGTGTTTATCTGACCTTTCCTGACTAGGATTGTGGTTCCTGCTTGGACAGGGTACATACCTCTGCCAACCAGAAACCCAATTTCCAACACTTAGGGTGTGGGCAGCAAAACTGTTGCTATGGTTAAAAAAGTTAAATAGTTCAGACGTCTGACAGCAAACTGTCGCCCAGGTTACAGACATTTCACAGCCTTTGGAAACTGTCAGCAAATCTAGCCCTCTAGTTACAGAGAATTCAGATGCTTATGCATCAGATAGCGGAGCTACCTCTCATGTTCAGTAGATGTTTCTGGCTCTGAACAGCAAACATTTGGCACAGATCTCTGCTAGAGGAGGTGTTAAAATGCCTTCTACTAAACATGATTATGTTTTATAAAAAGGCTTGAATGCTAGGGCAGAGCAGTGCAAGATTCCCCAACACACAAAACAGTCAGAGCACAGGGAGCAGCAGAATAAGCATGAATTTCACACTGAACTGTCAGAGATTAGAAGTGCAAGGCTCCTTTAGAGACAGAATGTCTAGATTCACCTAGTAGCTGTGCAAACTTACTTCACAAACAGAAGAGGCACAGCACAGAAAAAAGCCAATCAGCTTTTCTCCTCACACACAGAACTAGCAGTAGACATGCACACTTTCCTCATACAAGAAGGACAGCACACAAAGACAGCAGCGCAAGCTTGCCCCACACACCAAACATGCAGTAAAAACAAGTTTCCTTCAGGCACAGAGCAGATAGCTGGATGGTAAGTTTAAGTGCCTCATTTAAATCTTGGTAGGTGGCCTGTCCTCTGCCAGGGTGATGGAGTGAATTACTCCATCGCCATGACGGAGGTGCTGTCTGCCAAATTTAGAAATGTCCACTGGGACAGCGGGCTTTTCTAGCATTGACAGGAACTACCATCATGGTGGTTCCTAATAATGAATGACGTTCATCATAAAGGAGCCGTATGTTAAACGTACAGCTCTTTTTTTATTTCCAAAAAGAACGTACCTAAGCGGGATTTTCTTTTTGAAAATAATAAAACAAATCAATGTCCCCTCACCATGGTAGTTTACTCCCATGGTGAGGGTGGCATTGTGCACTTTTAAATGCCCCTTACATCCAGGTTTTTCCTTTTGGTGACGGGCAATGAGAAATGACTGTATGTACGCCATTTAAATTAGATGAGTGGACATATTGCCAAACCTCCAACAGCCCTTAATTTGTCGGGGTGTCGGAAGAGTTTGGCCATGGCAGAGACACAATTGTCTCCGCCATTGTCAAACTATGGTTAAATTAGGTGGGTGGATCATAACATTGGCGTTGCAACGGAGTTCCCTCTCCGGCAAGATTTTAATGTAGCCCTAAATCACACACAGATGGTTACAACATGGGCACTAGCCTCACTAAAACTGTCGCTCAGATACAGCAATCTCATACTCTCTCAAAACCACAGCAGATTGTGCGTCCAGAGTTGCCCGTTGAGGATTGCCATGGATAAATGTTCATTCATTCATGGTGCAAAATCAATCTCTAACCAAACAGAGCACTATGTCTGTGCACATCATTATTAACCAGACTGAAAACCACTTACCAGTTCTGTTGGAAAGGTATTTGCATCTGATTGTACGATTGACATTAAACAAGTTAACAAATCTGCAGACTGAGATGTCAATTCTGGAAAAAACATGCTCCAGAACTCATTCACGTTTTGATATTTTCAAAGCACGGGTGAAAAGAGGGAATTATGCTGGGTAGCTAAGCCATCTATCATGGATGTCAATTCACCAAAATACCTGGGGTAGCGGAAGTGACATTGCACGCCATTTGACCATTACTTTGATTCACACACACATGCTTACACATACTAACACATTCATACACTCTTACAGACATAAACACAATCTCACCCCCAAGCATGCATACAAATACATTTACCATCATTTTTTTACTTACCTTAGCTTCCAGATAGTGTCATATTCCAGCTAATGTACTCCATTTTGTATTACACTAATAGTGAATGATATTATTCACTATTTGCATAATAAAAAAAAATGAATCCAGGCAAGTGGAGCTCCAACTAGAAGGCCAGCCAAACTGTCATGTGCACTTAGAGGAGTGCAAACCACTCCTGCTCTGTCGTCACGGAGCCAGCCCCGCCCGACTCCCACATAATATCATGTTATTACCATTTTCTTTTTCTTTTTTGTACTTCTGAAAATAGCAGTGGGACGACGCTCCTCCGCCTTAGCAGAGGAGTCGCCATTGGGTATTCTTACAACAATGCAAAACTTCAAATTCACCAAATGCTGTGGTTCATTTTATACTTTTTCTTTTCTACATAGCATACTCACCCAAAGAGGTGTGGCGCTGTTGAAGTTGAAATAATAGCTTTCAATGGAACGCATACGGCGCTCAGTATTAATTTTGAGAAAAAATAAGTGAAAATTAAAAGAATATAGCTGTAGAAAGTAATGAAGAGGCAAAAGAGGTATCCAAAGGTTGTGGTCCAAGAGAAAAAACTAAATTCAAAAGATGAAAATGCAAGTTGACCAGATGAATGTGTGGTGCTGAAACATGCCGTGATCTGCTGGTCCCCTGTTTAAAGCCTTACAAGGCTGTCTCAACATCCTATCTTTCTGAAATTGGTAATTTGAATACCATTAAATTGGCTAATCGTAATACCTGATATTTACAGACCTTAGAAAACCTACTGAGGTTGAAGTATTACATAAAATATAGGTACCATTAGCAGAATGACCATCAAAGAGAGAGCAACAGCAGCCTGGTTTTGATAAAAGCAGTCTGCAAAATAAGTGACAACATTTTGCCGATATCTTCAGACCATCTGTAAGCACTGATCTGCGTTATGCCTCTTTAAAACAGCTCACAGATTGCACATTAAACTAATATATCTGGAAATTGATCAGGGATATAAATTCACTTAAGGTTTTTGCTCCCACAAACTACTGAATTTGGTGTTTGTCACAGAAGATATTTAGATGGAAAATTAAGGGTTAATCAAGAATCCTAGGAAAATAATGCGCTAGTGTGGAACTAAAAATAGAGTATTATTGAAAGGAAATACAATAAATAGTAGGAAAGATAATTTCCAGAAGAAGTTTGAACTATTGGTGAGGAGAAATCAGTACGTAGATTTGATACTTTCAAGTTATGAAAATAAATTTTCCATTAAAAAATCATAGCTTCTATAATAGTAGTAACTCAAAAATGCCACTGGAGATACTGCGCGTCTTTCATCCAAGTTCCTTTTGGCCTTTGGTTTGTTATTGGCCAATAGAAAATCACGCCCCTCCAATCCTTGCCTCAAAGAGAAGAAACTCAAAATAAAACACACATTTAAAGCCAATGGCGTGGTTTTAATTTGGCAACGCATACAAACAAAGGCATATAGAAATTATATTTCCATGCGACAGCACATTATAGCAGACCGCGTGGTTTCACCAGTGCTTGTTAGTGAGAATGGTGGTAAAGGTGTTGGTGGGGTTTCGTTGTGATGGGTGATGTTGGTAGTGGTGTTGTTGGTTGTATTCATAGTGGTATTCTTGGTGGTGATGTGGTATTGGTAGTGGAATTCCTATTTTGGTGGTGGAATTGGTGGCAGTGGCGCTAGTTGTACTGGAGACAGTGGTGATGGTACTGGCGGTGGTGCTATTGTTGTTATTCATATTATTGATGGGTAATTGACATTTGGTATCAGTGATGGTATTGTTGATGATGTTGCTGGTGGTGATATTGGTGGTGGCATTTATGGTAATATTGGTGGGATTAGTAACCAACATGGTGGTATTGTTGGTGGTATTATTGGTGTTTATACTGTTATATTGATGCAGGTATTCTATTTATTCATGGTGTTTGAGGTATTAGTAGTGGTGGTGGTAGTGGTGATGGTGTATTAGTTGCACTCGCATTGGTTTGTTGCATTGATGGTGATATTTGTATTGGTGTGCATTGGTGGTGGTAATATTGCTGTTGATGATATTAGTGGTGGCAGTCATATTTTTGCTAGGTTTATTGTTGGTGATGATGATGGTGGTTTTGCTGGTATTGGTGTTGCTAGGGTGGAACTGGCATTAGTAGTCTCAGTATTCAACCATATAGCCTTTATTTTATACAACACATTTAAGCTTTCACAGCATTTTTGTGTATTGGGTAAAGACGCTCTTTTCGGACTTATTTTTTGGTCTTCAAACCCTCTTTGTATTTGTTGAGTCTATGGCGCAAAGCACGAATCTTTTTGGGCCTCAAATTAAGGGGCTGGTACTTCTTGCATTTGCAAAATTTTAGCAGGTTTTCCTTCTGTGTCTGGTTGATTACTGTGAGGACTCTGGCAATGGATTTTTGGATGACTCGAATCTTGAACAACTTGGATGCAGCTCCAACAGTCAATTTAGCAACCCATAGCTGCGACAATTCGACCTTGAGGTCATCAAGCTGCTTTAGAAGATCTTCCTTTTTCTTATCACGCAGATCACGGGCCTTGATTTTTGCCAAATTTGCTGCAAGCCGCCACCGGAAAGTCTTAGTATTCTTGTAGGTGGTATTGGTGGTAGTTGTACTGGTGGTAGTGTTAGTTCTGATGGAGTTATCTGTGGTATTGGTTGTGGTATTAGTGACACAGTATCTGGCACTTATAGTTCCTGTTGCATTACAAAAAGTTTGTTCTCATTATGCTTATATAGAATAAGGAATTGAATGTGACAAATATGTGATTGTTGAGTGTACTTTTTAGATCCAAAATAGTCCCTCTTGCATTCTATAAAGGAACGTGATAGGAAGTCAAAGGGTCATCTAACAACCAAAATGATGAGGTGAGAGAGAAATACTCTTCTGGGGATGTGATTGACAGTGTGTGAGGCAAATGACTGAGTCTAATCAAAATAAGCCAGTGGTTGACTCAGTATATATTTTAAGCAACATGTCTTGTAGACAGCTGTGCTGCCATCCAAGACCTGAAATGGCACTGCCAGGTGAAAAGCTATGAGAGGGAAGTCTGCTTTACTGTCTCAAATCTTTTGATGCCAAATATGAATCTCAAGATGAAATTTCACTAAAGATCAAAACTTGCTGTAGGGCCATAGAGAGATACAACTAATGCACATATAAAGTCAATCTATTCCCCACGGTATTTGGGCAAAATATCGAGTTTTAAATATCGGGAGACAAACATCGGCAAAACAAATATAGTGATACAAAAATATTGTGATGCAGAACTATCGTCATGAATATTGTTTTTTCAGATAAGCAATATCATTATTAAGAATATTGGGGGTCATTACGATTGCGGTGAATCTGCCACCGGAAGCCTGCCAGTGGCGGATTCACCGCAATTGTGTGGCCAAATCCCGCCCGCCAGATTGCGATGGCAGGCGGTGTGCGTGACGGACGGAAAGTCCATCCCCCACAAGTCGACAGCAGCAATCGTAACGATTGCCTGTCGGACCGCATCACATCAGTAGAATGGTGGCGGTGCCTGGCTGACACCATCCGCCATATTACGATGCTGCCTCCCTGCCAGCGTTTCCATGGCGGTAAAACCGCCCTGGAAAGGCTGGCTGGGATGTACTTTTGGGGCCCGTTGCGGGACCCCCTTGTGCCGGGGGAGATTTGTTTAGCACTGGGTGGGGCACCTATGGTACCCCCCTACATTTCCTTGCACCAGGTGGCAGGCACCGCATAGTGCCTGCCACGTAGAGCAGGAAAATGCAAACAGTGGCGGTCGCATCGTAATCTCATGTGTGGGACCGCCGCCTTCTAGCCTGTCCCAATCCCTGCATCCGCCATCGTAATCACCCCCATTATCGTTTTTTAATTATTTTGATGTCATTAATTTTTTTATGTGTTTTTATTGTTTGTAATTTGAAGAGATTGAGAATTTTTTATCTAATTGCTAATAGTAATTTAGAGTGTTGTAGCGGGTTGTTGGGTTTATAGGGGGATAGGATGGTAAGTTAATTAAGTACTAATTAATGATGAATCAATGGATAATGTTTAAGTAAGTGTGCAATTGATATTAATTATATATTATGTAATACTGATTTAATTTACTTATATTTTAGGTGCAGGTTGCTATGTTTATAGGGGTATGGGTGGGAAGGTAAATAGGTAACAATTAATAAACAAATCATTTTAATGTATTAATAATTAATTAATTGATTAATACTTATGTCAATTGTGCAATAATCATGTATTTTAGTTAAGATTTAGGTGTGGGCAGCTAGATTTGTAGGGGTGTAGGGTGGGAAGTTATCTAAGTAATAATTAATTAACAATTAATTATTAATGTATTATCAGCTATTGGAGGGATTATTAATTATTTACGTTATTTAATAGTGATTTATTTTAGTTGTGGGTTTCTAGGTTTGTAGAGGTGTAAGGTGGGAAACTAATTAAGTAATTTAAAAACAATTCTAAATAATGTAATATTCAATATTTAATTGATTAATAATTATGTAAATTGAGTAATAATTATATATTATAGTTCTATTTTAGGTGTGTACTGCTGGGCTTGTAGGGTTGTTGGGTGGGAAGTTAATTAAGTAATTATTAATTTTCAATGAATTGTTAGTTATGTGATTGTTTATCAATTATGTAAATTGTGTTACACTTATTTATTTATTTGTTTATTTATATTTTAGGTGCCGGTTACTAGGTTTGTAGGGTTATAGGGTGTCAAGTTAGTTAGGTAATAATTAAATATCCATTCGTTTTTAATGGAAATTTCTTTATTACATTGTTTATTAATTTTGTAATTTATTTTTATCATTTTTTAATTTTGTAATATATATATATATATATATATATATATATATATATATATATATATATATATATATATATATATATATATATATACATCTTCTCACCAACCAGTCCACAAACAGCGCGCTCTCTTTCACAGCAGGTGCCGGATGTCGAGGTCGGACAATACCTCGCAAATTATTTTTAAACAAAGAATCCACCACACTCCAGTAGTCTTAAGTAACTGCTTGCTTTATTTAAAGCACAATCTCCACCATCACCGACATTTCGACCAAGAAATGGTCTTTCTCACGGTTTCCATGAGTCCATCCTCACTTTCCAACTTTATAGTTTGGCACATTAGCCCATTATGAGGCATCATGGGACTTATATTTCCATCCAGATCACAACTATCTCTTTGAATATTTCTGATCAATAAAGTCCATTTATATTTATATTGAATGTCATTGTCAATTAAACGGAGACCCATTATTGTTCATGAGTCAGTCTCATCTTTAAAATCATTCGTGTTTTTATGTAATCCAGTTTTTTTTAATTTTCAGTTTACTTTGCTGGCTTATGTTCACTTGAGTTTGATTTCAATATTTATAGGTAGTCCTGCTTGGGTTGGATCCCTGTTTATTATCTTCGCAACATGAATACTTAGGGGTGTAGTACCCTTATATAGGTTAGTACCTATCTATCATGTTCGTGTGCTCGCCAGACTTGATTTCCTTCATGGGATGTCGCAGCAAGCGGTATAACTTGGACGACAAGGAAAGGTCCAGGATACCGCTCATTAGTCATACTGATTAAGCACACGCCACGGAATTATAACTCCGTTTAGAGTGAGAAGGGACACAGTAATTTAATGGATCACAATACTCGCTGTAATACAACAGAATGGAAGCAAGAGCGGCAAAGAGGTGCCAAAAGCAGAAACCCTCTTCAAGAAAGGCACAGGGACGGACGCACGCAATAATGACATCAGAGATGGCACTACGAGTCAGGGAAATATCAAGCAATTGTTCTTCCAGCTAGAGAAATTGTTAAAAAAGGAGATTTCGAAAAGTTGGGAAGTCATTACTCTTGAAAAGTATATTGAACACGAACGCATCCCGAGGGGCCTGCGAATCTTCACATTGCCTAACCATCAAGACACAAGGCCTGAGATGCTCGAGGAATGGGCAAAAAATAGCATGCAGTGCTCAAAAAACATGCGGCTGATAATAATTAAATATGTGAAAAAAGATATAGAAGAACTGCATAAAGAAATTAGAGCCTTGGAAACACAGATTGTGGCACTAAACAAGGAAGACAAATGCAACATACTTAGAAAGGAAATGGAAAAGAACCTAGATAAATACGAGGATGAGGTTGAACTACGGAAATAACGCAAATTTAAACGCAACGAATACGATTATGAATCAGGGGCAATTTTAACATTTGCTAAAAGATTCGACGCATTAAAAAGACAATTGCATACAGGAAAATTGACACTAGCAGAATCAGTCAAAACAACAGTCAGTGAATCGGAATCTGACCTTAGTGAAGAAGAGCGAACAGTAAGAGTTGGAGGACGCACAACTTTTTTAGAGGAGATGAAATTGATCTACATAGATCAAAGAACACTGAGGGAAAGGGGAAGAGGAAGAGGCCGGGGAAGAGGAAGAGGAAAGAAACAGACAACCAGCCCAAACGAAGAAGGAAGACACGAAGGGGAACCGGAAAGACCAAGGGACTATCCTCTCCTGAACAGAACGACCACACAGAAATTGAACAAAGTAGGAACAACTAAAGATTCCAACAATCTGATCATTAATCTGTCAGATTATGTATTGGATACAAATGAGAAAAATGTTTTAAATAAAGGACTGACTTTTTGCCCTGAGCAGCATTATGACCATGTGGAGACAAGAATCGATCTCTACAGATAGATCAGGAAGCTAAAATTAACAAAGTTCTTCTCTAAAACAGGAATGACAACAAGACCAAAGATGCCAGACCAACAAGAAAATGCGAATCTGAACATTGAAGATATATCTAATTTAAAAACAACATACGATCTAATGATGAACTTATCTGACAATGAAATGACCTGAATATTACTATGGACAAACATATAAGTTCTGGTTTAAAACCGAAATCAAAATTCTGCCCGTCACTGAGTCCTGGGAATAAAATCGACCTGTTCCACGACCTAGTGGTTGCAGATCTTGAAAGTATGGAAAATGTAATATCGAGAAAGGAGAATTTAAGTAAGGATGAGAGAACCGCATTACAAAAACTGATGGCAAATGAGAAAATCACAATCAAACCGGCCGACAAGGGCGGGAACGTGGTGATACTCAACACAGAGGATTACATAAAGGAAGCCATGAAACAACTAAATGACCAAAAGAATTACATGAAATTGTCGACAAATCCATTGAATGCATTGACATTGCATTTAGAACTGAAAATCACGGCATGGAAAAATGAAGGACTCCTCGATGAGGAGGAAGCCAGGTTCCTTTACAACGACAGCCCAGTGATGCGGACCATATACTTTCTGCCGAAAGTGCATAAGACCCTAATAAATCCACCTGGGCGACCTATCGTATCAAGCTGCAACTCTCTTTATGAAAATATCTCAGTGTATGTTGATCACTTTCTAGCACCCATGGTAACAAATCTAAGGGGGTCATTACGATGGCGGGCGGAAGCACAACCGCCGTGCTGGCGGATGCAAAAACCACCAGTTACCGCCGGCACGCAGCAGTCCACACGCCCGCCCAATTACGATGCGAAAAGTAGGCCAAACACCGCCGGCAAGCCAGCGACACCGTCCGCCATCAAAGTGCGTCCGTACACGTAGCGGCGCAGCACAATTGACACACACCGTCCGACGAAATCACGTCCCGCCCGGCGTATAAATTACGATGCCGCAAACAAACGGCTCCCATGGCTAAGAGACACCGTACGACAAACCGAAGCGGTAACACGGACGCCGAGCACGGACAACGAAGAAGCGGCTCCCCGAGCATGAATCCAGCACTGCAGGCCCTCCCCATGCTCTTGCTGATGCACCACCAAGGACGCAACGTACCGCGGAGACGCAGGTAGGCACACACACACCAAGTGCACGCAAACAGCGCACACAGTGCAAGGGCGGAAAAAGCGGACAACCCCCACCCCCGCGTGTACACTACACATCCACCATTGCATCCACATATGACACACAGGCCAAATCGTAACATCGCGTAACACATGTGTACACACCACCTGGAACTAGGAACCAACAACCCCGTCACGGCCCCAAAGCGGCGATGACGCCGCCACACATGCGCACAACGCAGAGGCCAACCGCAGCGCCATGCATGCGTCGCACACAGACACAGGGACACAACCAAGCAGCACACACATCAGCCCCACCCCGAACGCACATGACACGTGACAGGCCTGCCACAGACATGTCCCCAACGCCCAATTCACGGACAACACCCAACGCCACACAACCGACGCACACATGTCAGTTAAGTCACGCAACAGCAGGACACACCCCAGTGTAACAAACATGGCGTAGCACACAGCGGCGGCAACACCAACTAGGAGAAGCAGGGCCCCTTCGGGAAGAGGAACGCCAGTACCACACTGAAACACCCATACCACCCTGCACATATGAACAAGACATATAAAACGGAACACCAAAGAGCCCGGGGACCGACAACAGGTGGCCCAAGAATAACATTCACACACAAGGCCCAACGCAGAGCGGAAAGGCAGCCTGCCGCCCACACAAGGGAGAGCAGACAGCACTGAATGACCTTCCATTCCAACTCCGAAACCACAGCCCTACGAAAGAAGCCGGTGAATACAGCCATTGTCCAAGAAAAGACCAACACAGGCATGCCGAGGAGACCGACCACAGGGCAGATAGCGCATATCACAGAAGCACACAACGGACGGGGAAGAAAAAGAAAACACTCCCCCATGTCGGCCACATGCAAGTTAATTGGAAGGAGTCACACATCACTGACCTTGAACTGTCTGAGAAGCATGTGGGATGAGGGCCCGTGTCCTCCGCACAAGCCAACAGAACACAAGTCCTGTCTCCCTACGACTACACAGAGCTCACAGCAACCTCGGAGCGTGCACATTGCAGACTGCACACACAGCCGGAGCACGCCACCACAACGCACCGCTGCGAAATGGCAACCGCAACACACCTACCCAACTACGCCGGACAGGTCAAGCTGTACAAAACCAACCTGATACATATATTGGGATGCGATCTCCTGTCCCTGCTGAACGTAAGTTACCGACTGACTTACCGCATCACATTGTTCAGCTGCGTCATGCCCGTCTTCTACTGTCGGAGGTGTCCCTACCAGCATCCCATGGAGATGTGCCTCCACAACCCGGCATGTCTAAAGGCGGACCTGCTACCACTACTCCTCCCTCTGGACGCACACGACAGGGCCTGCTCTGCCTATGGGGGCATGGCGTATGTGGCCAACATCGCACCCGCACTGAAATGGGACCACTGTGCCTCCACACGACGGATCATCGAGAACAGCTACATCGAATGTCACCCAGCATGCCCCATCATGGTCCTCCAAGGGACAACTTACGAACAACACCTTGACAGCCACCATCCGCTACATTGGCTGGCAAACATGTACACCACCAATGACATGGAAGCCCTGCTGGACGGCATCGCATACCTGACAACCTGTAAATTCGTCGGACCACAACGCAGGTTCCCCGATTGACCTATGATGTCCAACCCCGCACCCATGCTTAGCTTCCGCATGGACTGGCCAGTCACCACCACAACAGCCATACCAAACGACCGGCAACTGTTACCACACCATCAACGACATCGCCATGACATCGGATATGACCGGGACATGCACACTGTTCCCCATCACATCCAGGAACACCGCATGCATCGTGGGAGGCAGTGGCATGGGGTCTGTGTATCGCACCCACATGGACGGAACTGCACGAACAACCAGGACACGACATGGATCCAGCGCCCATGGACACACACACCGCTCAGTGGACATGAATAGGTCGCCTGGAGTCTGTGGGTGCTGCACCCCTCCCACCTCCGCCCCGGGAATCCCATACCAGGACCTTTGCATGGACGACAAGTGCATACAACAACAACACGACCCCAGTGACTGTGACATGTCCAGTAACCACCACATTGCAACAACAAGTGGCACGCCGCTGCATGCACGCAAGCACATGCCCTGATGTCATCTCACATGCACGCGTGCATGAGGAACAACCGCAGCAAACCTGTCACATGGAACTGAGATGGACTGTGCCCATGATGCCAAGCGGTCTGGTAGGCTACATGTATACCGTCTGTGTCAAAGTCTGCAGCTCCGCAGCTATACGTAAATGTACATTAGCACAGCCTTGGCCAAGCAGATGTAACTCTGAAGCCCACATCCCACATGCAACAGCCAATCACATGTAACCCCACACCCTATCCCATTTGTAATCATGCTCAGTATATCCTCAACATGTATTCCGCTGCCAGTAGTGTCCACTATACTGCATCACAGAGGACAGAAGACTCAATATAATGTTTGAAACCAAAACTGTCTCCGCTGACTCATTTCACAAGTACGAATGAGAGAGGATGAGAGTATGTGAAGTACACGGCAGTCGTGACATGACCATGTAGTCCACTGGTATTGGATGTCAACGCAAATGAGTAGCACAACTGTGGAAGACACACATGTGTCGTGTGAAGTCGTATGGACGCAGTGCTCAGGTGGGTGGGTGTGACGGGTAGATGCGCACATGCCAAGTTGGAGCACGCCGTGTTGGGAGGGGTCATGAACAGTACACCACCGCTTCCCTGGGCATTGTGAGAGGACACCTGTCGGGGGAGTGAACACGTGTGTGCACAGCAGCCGGGCACACGTACAAAGCGGTACCAGGCGCACCTCAGCCCACCCTCTGTGGACAAGCTGGATCCTGTTGTGCGCCCGCCATGCCCCTTGACAAGGCACACACAGCCCCAGTCGACCAGGTGTAACCCCAACATAGTCAATCCGCACAGGCGATACAGGGCACGGGATGGCAGTGGAGCATGGTGTGTGAGAGGTCTCCTCGCGCTCCTCCTGGTCATATCACGCAGGCAATAGAACCTCAACGTCTAGCATGGCACAAGTCAAATGGAAGTGTAGGGGGACGCACCACAGCACGAGCAGCACTGACGTCACGGGAGGTGGCTCGCACCATCCCATCCATTGCCCATTATACCAACCACGCCACATGCCATTGCGACTAAGTGCAAGCGCGTGCGCCACCACCCCGAGCCCTCCCCAGAGAGGCCAAAGAGTGAATGTGTGGGCCATCAGTCACAGACGGACGCGGCCTGGCCGCAAGGGCAGCCACAGCCACTGGGTGTCGCAGGTGGCGGATCCGGAAGGCGAAGACTGTGATGCATAGTCCATGCAGGCCGGGTCTCCATTTGGGGCACCACGCAGGTGGACGGCGTCCCGCAACACATCATACCCTGAGACAGCCCACTCGTGCAACTGGACCCACACATACACTCCTTGCCCTCTCTGGTGCGAGCTTGGGGCTGCCTGTGCAAGCGCTAGCCTCGCAGGTGCACATGCATATTGGGGGAGCGAGGGGAGGACATGAGGGCTGGGGCGAAGATGACTGTATCACTGTCAGTGAGTACAAGGGATGACCAGATGTGGAAAGGAAGAGACGTGTCCCGTGTGTACTGCAACTAGTCGCCAATCCAACTACCCCCCATGTCCGGAATGTAAGCCCGCACCTAGGCCCGCCCATCCGCCACATCGAATATACCACCAGCACGACAACCTTCCCATTCGAAACACTGACTGGGGGTGGCGACCAGTGAACAATCATGTGTAGCCTACCCACGCGTACATGTGGGCCCTCCATGATCCATGTCACCTGCGGCAAAGTCATGACATGCGCAATGAGGGAAGTGAGGAGAGCTGTCCGCCCCACGCACAGAAGGTGCATCAGCTCCACAGACCCAGCAGCGAGTCCAGCAGGGGTCACATGTGCAGGGGCAGCTGTGCCTGGTGTGAAGGCACATGCATATAGACAGCACATCGACCAATGTGTAGTCTGCCCACATCTACAGTCCATCATCATGCGGACATAGGAATTGAACACAGGGCAACACATCTTAGTTGGTGCACCCACCGTGACCAACAATGCGCAATCATCGACGTACCCGCCCTGTGCATGGCCCCCACCCAACGGAGGCACATCCAGTGCCACCATCCCACACACACAAGCCTTCCACGGAACATGCTGTGTCCAATGGTCAGTACAGAGTCAGCGCCCATCTGGTGGATCCTGAACAGGAGACACATGCACACACATGCCAGCTCCCACTATGTACGCCTGCCACCTGGCACGTGCAATGTAACCTCTCACCTGTGACGTGTGACTGCAAGCACACAGTCGTCTTGGCATGGGGCTGTCAATGTGGACACCTGTCAATGTTTCGGGAGGTGTGATCCGTACAGTGCTGTACATAGGGTGCAGTGCTGACACCTACTACTGTCTCATATCCCCTCGTGCCACAGGTCCCACTTGTTTTGGCCGCTCAGCCTGTGCCCACATCGTCAGTCGTCGTGTGCCATACTCATCCAGCCTCGGAAGCAGCTCCATGCTCAGCAGACATTCATGTTGCCGTGGCATTGCCGCTTGACGAATATGCAGTCAGTCCCCATCAGCACGCCCCGCAAGTCATTGGGGCCTAGATCCCCATTTACATGCACATGGCAGTGGTTTGTATCACTAGCCATTGCCATTGTTGGGAGACCTGTGTAAGTGTATTGTGGCCGTGCCGTCCCAGCTTGACAGCTGGGCTGTGGCTCATGTGCTTGCTCAGTCATGTCAGTGATGTGTATGCGAAATTGCTATGTGTTGTGTTGCTTTGACATGTGTCCACTGCCATTTTCCCTAGGCGGAGACCGAACATTGACCGCCCATACCAATTGCTGGCGGACATGGACGATACAGAGGTCATTAGGAAGTTTCGGCTGGACAGGCCAATCCTGCATCGACTGTGTGCCATGTTGGAACCCCATCTCCGTCCCTGCAGGGTGTATCCGACTGCTGTCACTCCCACGGCTAAGGTGATGGCCGCCATGCATTTCTTCGCCACTGGGTCATTCCAGCACACAGTGGGCAGTGGAGGAGGGATGTCCCAGCCCATGTTCAGCAAGGTGCTGAGGGATGTACTGGCAGCCATGATGCTGTACCGAAACAGGTACATCCGCTTCCCCAGGGCTCGTGAATTGGCGGCAGTGAAGGGTGCATTCTATGCCCTTGGCAGAATCCCACACGTCGTTGGAGCCATTGACTGCACACATGTTGGCCTTGTTCCACCACAGGCCACTGAGCACCTGTACCGCAACAGGAAGCACACGCACTCCCTGAATGTGCAAGTGGTGTGCCTTGCGGACATGGTGATCACCCACGTGTGTGCAAAGTTCCCAGGCTCGGCCCATGACGCACACATAATGCGCAACAGCATCTTGCCACGACTGATGTCCAATCTGCAACAGGATCGTGGCTGTATTGTCGGTGAGTATGTGGAGTGGTGTAGCGTGCTGGTTGTGCGATGCTGTCCCCTGTCCAGTTGGAATAGCAACGGTTCTCTGTGTCCCTCACACCCAGGTGACTCTGCGTACCTGAATGGGGCATGGCTGCTCAGTCCATTGAGGAATCCTCGCACCCCAGCAGACGATCGCTACAATGAGGCACATGGGAGGACCAGACGTGTGGTCGAGCGTACCTTTGGCCTCCTCAAGTCCAGGTTCAGGTGCCTGGACCGCACCGAGGGTGCGCTGGCGTACTCCCCACAGAAGGTGTGCCAGATAGTGGTGGCGTGCTGCATGCTGCACAATCTGGCCATTCGGAAGCAGATCCCCCTCATCGTGGATGACGGAGATCAACCAGGGCCCCAGCCCGCAGACCAGGACAGCTCGAGTGAGGAGGACAGCGGAGAGGAGGAAGCTGGTAATGTGCGGCAGCAGCTCATCGCCCGCTACTTCACTTGACGGTGAGTGTCCATGTACGACGGCTGATGTGGCTGTATCTGTGCAGGTGTGTGTGTGCTGTGTCAGGGTGGCCGTTTGTTCACTGCGTGCTGTGTGTCAACGCTTCATGGCCAGGGTAGTATGCCACTGTTGGTGGCTGTGGCATTGTGCCCTATTGCTCTGTGCGATGTGTGTACATTGCTTGTAGTTGTTGACATGTACTGTGTGATGGGTGTGTGACACACTCATTGAATGTGCTCCTGTTCTGTCTCCCACCCCTAGGTCCCTACAGGCCCTCCGGTTCCTTTGCCATGCCACGCATCAGGTGCCTTTCCGCCCAAGGTGGCCGTTGTATTCCGTACAAATAAAACACAGGGCACAAACAGCAGTTTGTGTAAGAGGTGCATTTATTTCAAACTGTGACATGTGATTGTGTGCGAGGTGATGACAAAAGTGGTGCGTGCAGTGACAATGAGCTGTCGGTCACGGCTGCGTGATGCTCAGGGTGTACCCACTTGTTCCATGTCCATGGTCCAACAGACACATGCCATCCAGATGGCTGTGTGGAGTGGGATCGTAGTCCAAGTCAATGCAGTGGGTGGTCAAGGAAGGCTGGCTGGCTGCCTCACTTGCGTCTGGAGCGTGCGTAGTCCTCCCGGGAGATCTGTTTGTACTTCGGACGGCCCCTTCCACGTTTGGGAGGGGGTGTGTGGTGGCGACCTGCTGGTGGGGGTGAGGTGTGCTCACTGGCTGTGGACGCAGGGGTACTGGACACTGCTGCTCGACCCTGCGCCCCAGCAGGTGGTGGCGGTGGTGGAGCTGCTGTCCCTGGCTGTGACCTCACCACCAGCTGGCCCATGAGGTCCACGAGTTGGCCCATACGGGCGTCCATGGACCTCAGCACCCCCAGCACCTCCCGCGTGTCTGAAGCAGACCTGGCCCATTGTCCTTGGGCCTCTTCATAGGCCCCAAGGACTCTGGCCACTTGAGGCAGGGCATGGCTCCCAGGGGAGACTTGCGTTTCCCTGACCCTGCTCCTCCTACCAGTACTGCTGCCACCGGCCCTGCCCACTAGCCACATTGCTCACCACGGTCCTCGCTGTGGCTCCCAGGGTGGATCCAGTCGGCCGGGCCACCACCTGCGCTGGGGCTGGTGCCAGCGAAGACGTGGTGGTGGTGGCGGCGGTGGTGGTCGGTGCGGCGATGGTGGCGGTTGCGGCAGTGGTAGTGGCCGCAATGGCCGTGGGTGTGGCCGCAATGACCGTGGGTGTGGCCGCAATGTCCGTGGGTGTGGCCGCAACGACAGTGGCAGCAGGGGGCTGGCAATGTTCAGCAGCCCTGGATGATGGGTTGGTGGGTAGGAGGGGTCCTGGGGAGCGGCTGGGCCCTGCCACACCAGATGGGCCTGCTTGGTGGTCCGTGTCCGAAGAGGAGGACAGATCCTCCACATCCGTGTGTCCTCGTTGGGGGCTTGTAGGCTGGCTGTGCTGGCTGCTGTCTCCATCCCCAGCATCCAGCAGTTCGTCACCTGTGGAGAGAATGAGATTTGTTATTATGTTGCACCTGGCGAAGTATGTATTTGTCGTCTGACATTAACAGTTCGTGCAATCTCGTACATGGGTTTCCCGGAGGCGTGTGTGTGGCTGTACCATTTGTAGTTGTGTGTGCTTGGCAATGGGACTGTGTGCTGTGCACATGTGGCATGGGACGGATTGGCCATGCCGATGGGTGTGTTGCTGTGCCCCTACTTATTGTGACTCTGGTGTATGCGGGCTCCTGGCCCATCCTGGGTCTGGTTTGTACTTTGCTTTTGGTGTTCAAATGGGACGCTTAGGAACGCATATGGCAACATGGGGGCCATGCCCCAGATTCGCATTTGGGATGGAATATGGTTTTGGGGTACATGCTGTGAGCCATGGGTGCCGAACGTGACATGTGTTGTGGCAGCATGACAGTGCATGGTCTGAGGTGTGTGCATGCCTGACATGGCCTGCATATTTGCTGTCTGTTGTGATTACTGGACATGGCATTGGACGCATCGTTATGAGTGAGTGATGGTTGTGTGCCAGCCAACGTATTGCAGTTGTCCCATCTCCTTGGTGTGCGTGCTGCCCTGTGCCATGTGCATCACTGCAGTGCTCGGGGGGGTGTGGCGCATGTTGTGTGTTGTTGCTCACAGTGTGTCGTGCGCTTCATTGACTTCTGGCACATGGTTGGTCATGGGCATGTATCTTAGCGTGACTGCTGTATGTGTGGCAGCTGCAGCTGTGCGGATGACATGCCTTTCATGAGACTGGGGCTGACGGATGGGATGGATGGTATGTTGTATGTGCATGGTGTGTCTGTGTGTTTGATGGGTTCAGTGGTGTTCGTGTGCATTTATGTTGTTCCGCTCTGTTGCGTCTAGTGTTGTTTGTCTTACATAGGCGTAGTTGTGGGGTGTGTGGTTGACAGGCAGTAGGGGCTACATGGACAGGACTTCAATGGTGTTTCGGTTGTGTGCGATGGGTTGCACAGTGGCTGCCGTGTGGTACTATATTCAGTGTGGCTTGTGCATGCAGACGTGGCTCCTTGGGTGTTGCTGTGTCTGTGATGGTCATGTGAGGTGTGAGTCTGTGGTTCATGTCCGTGTGCACATTGTTCACTTGTTCGTGACGGTGGGCGGTGCTGCGTGTTCGTCTGCTACGTGACATGTCCCATGTGTTGGTCGTGTTACGGTCCTCATGCCTCCAGTAATCCAGCCCTGTCCAGTTTCCCACCTGCAGGTTGTTCGGGCGTGCACTGTACTGGATGCCACATGGTTCTAAGCGGGGGTGCTCCATGTTGCAGGTCTGTGGGGGTGGGGGGTGTTGTGGGTCGTGGTGGTGGCTGGACACCCACTGACACCGATTGTTGTGGACCGTGATGTCTACCTTTCAGCTGTCGGTGTGCACTGCGGTGGCTGACATGTGGCTGTGGGGTGTGGGGGATGCTCCTCCTTGCTGTGCTGTGGGACTAGGGGCCTGGTGTGTGTTGTACTTGGGCTGTCCACCCTCCCACCCACTGCGTGTTCCTGCCACTTACCTGTTACTTGTCGGTTAGTGCATCTATGGCGGACACATGGGTGTGGTGGGTGCTCGTTGTGGCGCTTCTGGCATACTTGGGGACCTGTTGGTGGTTACGTGGCTGGCTGAGTGTACACATGTCCCCACGTATCTTACAGTTGTTCGGTTTGGGCTGTGTGTGGTGGTGTCTGTTGCATGTGTGTGTGATGTGTTGTGTATTGTGTGCTGGACATGGGGGTGTTTGTCCCTGGGAGCTGTGGCATGGTGGTAGTGCATGTGAGTACATAGCGGTGTGCTGGTATACATTAGTTTGTACTTACCAGCCTCCACTCCCCCTGCTAATCCGGCGAGGATCTCCGGGTGTATAATGACTCGCACCTTCTCCTCCCACGCTTTGAAGGTCTTGAAGAGCGCGGGATTCCCTCCGCCAGTGACGGCTGCCAGCTCTCTGTTCTTGCTCTCCTTCTTCTTGACCAGGCTCTTGACGTCATTCCACCGTTTGTTGATTTCAACTCTGTTCCTGGGCAGGGTCCCGACTGCATTGACCTGGTCTACGATCCGGTTCCACATTCTCTTTCTGGTGGCTAGTGGTGTGTGCTGGACCAGGTTCCCATAGATTTGTGGGTGCACCTTGATGATCTCGTCGACCATGACCGTCAGCTCAATGGGCGTGAACTTGGGCATTCTTTGTGGTGCCATGGTGTTTGTGGTGCTGGTGCAGTGTGTGTTGTGTAATGTGCAGGGGTTTGTGGTGCCGGTGTTTGGTGGTGGTGGTGGTGGTGGTGGTTGTGATGTGTGCGTTTCTGTGGTGTGCTGCTGTCCTTGCTGTGTCACTGTGTCCTCTCCTCTCTAGTTTGCAATGTTGCAAGGCGTTGTGGTCTGTGGGAGTGCTGCTTTTGTACTTACCTATGTGGGTGTGTCCTCATGGTCTGTTGTTTTCAGGTGTGTTGTGTCTGGGGTTCTGGCCTTTGTAGTTTTTGTTTGTCCAGGGGGGGTGTTTTCGGGATGTGTACTGTGCTTGTGTATTTGTGCGTGCCTTGCTGTGTGGACTTGTTGGCCATGTTGTGTGCGATTGGTTTTGTCAGCGGATGGTTTCTGTGCAGGGACGTGGGCGCCATGGCTTCTGCCGTGTCGATTCTCATCGGCGTTGTTTGCGCTGGCGGGCGGTATATTTGTAGTTTTCCGCGCTCATGGCGGTGCGATCGTAATCTCACGTGCGGTGTGTCGGCCGTGAGGGCGGGCGGTTTTGTGTTGTCGTGCGTGTTTCCGTCCGTGGCGGGCGGTTTGACTCCGACTCCGGACGATGGCGGGCGGTATCTTGTGTGATTTTTCCACCGATGGCGGTTTTCGGTTTGTGTAATCGTAATGGCGTGGTCGGTGTTCAGACGGTGTGTGCGGGCGGATTTTTGCCGCTTCTATGCCTGGCGGATTTTTTTACGCCGGGTATCGTAATGGGCCCCTTAGTTCCTATATCAAAGATACGGGAGACTTTTTGCGAACATTAACCAACATGGGATGGCAAAAAGGTTTTTTATTAATAACCATCGATGTGGTGTCATTATACACCTCGATTGATCATGAGATCGGGCTAAAAGCTGTGGGGTACTTTCTACGCCAAAGATACATTCAGGAATTAAGACACACTGAAATGTTGATGGAAATGACCGAGCTATGTTTAAGAAATAACATCTTTCTTTTCAATCACCAAGTGTATACCCAGAAGTGCGGGACCACCATGGGCGTTTCATTTTCACCCAGCTACACCAACCTCACGATGGGTTGGTGGGAGAAATTTGTGGCATGGAATGAGGAAAATGAAAGATACACATCAAAAATCGAGCTATGGCTAAGATACATAGACGATCTTTTCCTGATCTGGAACGGAAGTATGGAGGATTTCAAAACATACTTCGAGATCTTAAACAACAACAACATGGGGCTAAAATTCACGTATAACATGAGCAAAAAACAAGTCCAATTTCTGGATGTATCGGTGTATATTGATGAAGATCATATCCACACGAAGATATACCGTAAGCCCACTGCCACTAACAGTATACTCCACGGTGCAAGTTTTCATCCGGCGCAACTCAAAAAGAGCATCCCATATGGGGAATTTATCAGGATGAAGAGAAACTGCTCGGACACAAAAGTAACAGAAAGTCATTTGAAAGAAACGGAACAGAGATTCATAAGGAGAGGTTACAAGTATTGAGATGTGAAGGAAGGCTTGGAGAAGGCAAAAAGTATCCCCAGAGAAAAAATACTTGCAAACACAGACAGAGAGACAACTAATGAATCAGAGGACAAAACAAGACTAATCCTGACCTATAGCAAGGAAAGCTACAGAATCATAAATATTCTAAAGAAATATTGGAATGTCTTAGTAAAAGATCCCGACATCGGACAAAAAATTGGACCAAAACCAATGATAACGTTTCGAAAAGTGCCATCCCTAAGGGACAAATTGGTGAAAAGCCACTTTTCCACAAAGAAACAAAAAACATGGTTGATGGAAAAACAAAAAGGCTTCACACATTGCAACAAATGCAAAGCGTGTAAGATCGGTAAAAGCACTAAAATGATCAAGGATTTCCGTGGAAAGACATTCCTAATCAACAAAAAGATAACATGCGAGACAACATATGTCGTATATATGATTGAGTGTACATGTGGCCTACGCTATATAGGAAGTGCGATCTGCCCTCTATGGAAACGGATCATCAAGCATCTGAGAGCGATCCAACATGGGGACATGAATTATGCAATATCGAAACATCTGCATACTCAACATAAAATCAACTGGCAAGACATACGATACTTTGGAATTGCAACAGTCCCTGTCAATGAAAGAGGAGGTAATCGGACACTGAAATTGAGGAGACTAGAGTTGCGTTTGATCATTCGATTCACGACTAAGGCTCCGCACGGCCTTAACGGAGATGAGGAGTTACACATTCATTTATAGAAAGTACCCATTGACAATGCAAGTCTTAATATTTCATTTGGAGATATGAAGATAAGGGTACCAACCCGTAATCACCCATGAAGGAAATCAAGTCTGGCGAACACACGAACATGATAGATAGGTACTAACCTATATAAGGGTACTACACCCCTAAGTATTCATGTTGCGAAGATAATAAACAGGGATCCAACCCAAATAGGACTACCTATAAAAATTGGAATCAACATCAAACTCAAGTGAACATAAGCCAGCAAAGTAAACTGAAAATTAAATAAAACTGGATTACATAAAAACACGAATGATTTTAAAGATGAGACTGACTCATGAACAATAATGGGTCTCCGTTTAATTGACAATGACATTCAATATAAATATAAATGGACTTTATTGATCAGAAATATTTAAAGAGATATTTGTGATCTGGATGGAAATACAAGTCCCATGATGCCTCATAATGGGCTAATGTGGCCAAACTATAAAGTTGGAAAGTGAGGATGGACTCATGGAAACCGTGAGAAAGACCATTTCTTGGTTGAAACGTCGGTGATGGTGGTGGTGGAGATTGTGCTTTAAATAAAGCAAGCAGTTACTTAAGACTACTGGAATGTGGTGGATTCTTTGTTTAAAAAAATAAAAAAAAAATATATATATATATATATATATATATATATATATATATATATTGTTTATCTTAAGTAAAACTATTCAAATTAAGAGTTTTATAGAGTTTTATATTTTTTCAAAATTTAAATGGCTATTCAAATATGTAATGTGTTTGTAGTGAAGTAGTTTACCTACTGTTTCTTAGACTGGATTGGGAATAGTAAATTTAACCTCTCCGAAATCCAACGCTTTCTCTACTGCTGCATAGACTGGAGTGGGAATAGTATAGCTTAACCTTCCGAAGTCCTACGCTTTCCCTACTGTTACTTCAACTGGAGTGGGAATAGTAATATTAACCTCTCCGAAGTCCAATGCTTTCCCGACTGTTTCTTAGACTGGAGTGGGAATAGTAAATTTAATCTGTCAGAAGTCCAACGCTTTCTCTTACTGCTGCACCAACTGGCTGGAGTGGGAATAGTAAATCTTAACCCTTCGAAATTTAGCGTGCTCCCTACTGCTGCACAGACTGGAGTGGGAATAGTAAATTTATTCCATACAAAGTCCAACGCTTTCCCTACTGTTGCACTGACTGAAAAGGAAATAGTAAATCTTACCCCTCCGAAATCCAACACTTTCCCTCCTGTTGCACAGACTAGACTAGGAATAGCAAATCTTACTCCTTTGAATTCCAATGCTTTCCCTACTGTTGTACAGACTGGAGTGGAGTGGGAATAGTAAATCTTACCCTCCAAAGTCCAACACTTTCCCTACTGTTGCACATACTGGAGTGGGAATAGTAAATGTAATCCCTCTGAACTCTAATACTTTCCCCACTGTTGCACAGACTGGAGGTGGAATAGTACATTTTACTGCTTCTAAATCCAATACTTTCCCTACTGTTGCATAGACTGGAGTGGGAATAGTAAATTTAACTCCTCCAAAGTCCAATGCTTTACCAACCATTGAACAGACTGGAGTGGGAATAGTATATTTAACTCCACCGAAGTCCATTGCTTTCCATGCAGTTTCACAGACTAGAGTGAAAAAAGTAAATTTAACCCCTCCGAAGTCCAATGCTTTCCCTACTGTTGCACAGACTAGAGTGGCAATAGTCAATTTAACCCTCCGAAGTCTAATGCTTTCCCTATTGTTGCACAAACTGGAGTGGGAATAGTAAATTTAACTCCTCCGAGCTCCAAAGCTTTCCCTACTGTTGCACTGACTGGGGTGGGAATAGTAAATTTAATTAAACCCCTCTGAAGTCCAACTCTTTCCCTACTGTTGCACAGGCTGGAGTAGGAATAGAAAATTGAAACCCTCTGAAGTCCAACGCTTTTCGTAGTGTTACCCAGACTAGAGTGGGGATTGTAAATTGTACTCCTCCGAAGTCCAACACTTTCCCTAATTTTGCACAGACTGGAGTGAGAATAGTAAATTATATCCCTTCGAAGTCCATCACTTTCACTAGTGTTCCACTGTTCGGAGTGGCAATAATTCATTTAACCCCTCTGAAATCCTACACTTTCTCTACTGTTACATAAACTGGAGTGGGTATAGTATATATATTATTACCTGACTTCAATACATTTCCTAATATTGGTTAAATCTATTTATTATTAATATTTGTTTATAATATTTATTTTATAGCATTTGTTTATATTTTTGTTTCAAAATTTTTATATTTTTGTCAGTTTTTTTGTTTTATTTGATTAGTAATTTATTTAATGTTTTAGAATTGAATTGTTAATATTTTTCATGTTTCATGGAGAAAAAAAAAAATATATATATATATATATATATATATATATATATATATATATTGTTTCACACTAATATTATTTAAAAAAACATACACAAATATTGTTTCTTAACATATATATTTTAAAGTGGCAAATCTTTAATATTTTGATATATACAATTAATATAATGTTAACTAAATAAATCTCACTAATATTTAATCCTATGTATAACTATATAAATATATACTTATATAAACACACACTGAAAAAAACAAAGGTTACAGGGACATTATAGTTAGGCTCAGATTTTACTAGTACAAAACCAAAGAAATTCAGCAGTTATAGTTAGATGAGTTAACTATAACTCACGCCCCATAAACGCGCTGCTTATGACCTCACATATTACATCACTCATGACATGTTCAGTGACATCACTGATGACATCTCAACCTTTGGTTTTTCAGTGAATTTCTGAGTTTTTTTTTAACATGACGTAAGATGCTCATCGCAATGCACAATGGGGGTGGGGTTGAACGCAGGGCCTGGCATTGTGCTGCCCCCACACAAGCTTGCTGCTCCTGCCCCCCTGCTCCTTGCCGTCCATTGTCCATGTCCATGACCCTGCTCCCTCATTAAAGTGGTGTGTGGCCATTGTTTTGCCACTGCCCTTCCTGCCTGCCCTAAACAGTTAGCTTGCTGCCCCATTCACCTACTCCCTACCCTCTGTTGTCCGAGGCCATGAACCAGCCTCTCCCTGCTGCCCTGCATGGTCCAATGTGTTGCCACTACCTTCCATTTTGTTCAATGTCCCTGCCCAATCCTCCTGCCATCCATTCCCCAATTCTATGCAGCATCATTGTCCTCCTGCTTAGCCTCTGTGATTAGCTTGCTGTCCCTACTCTCCTTCCCCCTGCCTTCCGATGACTGTGTGCATGCCCCTGCTCCCTCCTTTCTGCCCACCATATTCCATGTACCTGCCACCCTCCTATCTACTCTGAGTGTTTGGTTGAGTTGCCACTGCCCCTCCCACCTGCTTAGCATGGACAGATGACTGCCGCCTGTCCCTGCCACCTCCAACCTGCCTGTCCAAGTCCCATGCCCCTATCCTCTCCCAGCTGTCCTCCATGGTCCATTTTGCTGCCACTCCCTTCTGCCCTCCATACTCTGTTGTCCTGCAACTGCTCCTCCTGCCTGCCCTGTATGGTCTGTTGTGAAGACCCTTTCCCTGCCCTCTTTTGTCTGTGCCCAGCCCCTACCCCTCCCTTCTGTCCTCCATGGTTTTTTGTGCATGACCCTGCCCCCTCCCTCTTTCCCACCATGGCCGTTGTGCTGCCACTAACCCCCCTGCTTGCCATGCATGGTTGTCTGACCCTCCCACCTGTCCTGTGTGGTCAGCTTGCTTCCCCTGACCCCTCCCACCTTCCCTCCCTTGTCACTGTATATACCATTTTAGTCTCACTGTTGTCTTCAATGGTGTGTTGTGCTTCCAGTGCCCATCCCACCTGCCCTCCACGTTCAGCTTGCTGCTCCTGCCCCCTTGCCCCCTGCCATCTGTTTTCCATGTGCAGACCCCTATTCCCTCCCTCCTGCCGTGTTTGGTCCGCTGTCATTCCCCTGCCAACTCCCTCCTGCCCTTCATGGTTTGTTATCCTGCAACTGTTCCTCCTGACTCTCCACTATGGTCAGCTTGCTACCCTTGCCTCTTTCCCCTCTGGTCTCTGTTGTCCATGTGTATGGCCCTGTTTCCTCCCTATTGCTTTCCATGGTCCGTATGCTGCACTGCCGTCCCGCTTGCCCTGTGTGATGTATTGTGCTGCTGCACCTGTGACTCCTGCCCTGTAAGGGCAGTTTGGTGCCCCTTCCCATCTCCCTCCTGCCTTCTCTTATCCGAGTTCATGTCCCTATCCCATTCCTCCTGCCCTCCGTGATCCAATGTACCAAACTTGCCAACATTTTGAATTTGGTAAGTAGGAGGTTTTGAAAAAAAGACCTGGGGAATTGATTTTCCAATTGACTTTGTTGTGGGGATTCTGCACCTATACAGAACTATGCGCAGGAAAACAGGACCTCGGTGTATAGGGGTGTACCAACCTACCACCATAGTGCCCAAAATCCCAAAACCGACTAGCTATAGTGTCTCATTTGTTCTCCTCCAAAATTGATAAGCCACAAATGATTAGACAACCCAGAACACAACACTCCCGACTCTCTCAGGAATCGCGGTGGCAAGACATACCCTTTCGCTCGCTCACACGTACTTGTCCACAGAAAAGAATTGACAGAGTCACTGTAATAGTTCAAAATGTTTATTTTAACTGTCGTGCTCTATAATACAGTATACGAGCCACTACCATCAGCAAAATACATAAACTCAGAACAATTAGCATTGTACAATTCCATAGAGTACAAAGGGGGATGTCATTATATAAAGACAGTGGAAAAAGGAATATAAGGCCTAGCCACCCTCCCCTTGACTGGAAGAAGTTTATTATAAAAAAGAAGATCCCTGGGCTTTGTCAGCAGACCCCATACCTTAAAGCCTAGATGTAAGGTTTCCATCATAGGAACAGCATAGCTCTTCTCCATGGAAAGGGCTCTCTTCAAGTGTGTGTTAAAACAACATGCATCCCCGTAATATCAAAGCACGAGTCTCCAGCAATGCAGCTGTGCCTAGCATGTTATGTCTAGGTGCTAGGGACTGACCAGAACAGAATAACAAGGGGCATTGTTTATCGACCTTGCACATCGTGTTCAGACTAAACTCCAGGAACTTAGCAGCGAACGCGAAAATCAGACAGTTCTCATGTGAAAGGCATAAATTGAGTTTTGCAAAATAAAGTCATGTGGTAACGTGCGCAAAAGCAGCATCATGGCAGCAAAGCTCATGCTAACTTAGCAATGTCCAGAATGACCCTAATGGCCATATAACACCCTCCCCCTGGTAAGGTCATAGGACATAGACAAAGGACCAAAACAGAGTTAAAAAGCCAAGCAGAGTTCTAAGGCGTCTGAAAAAACCAAATTGGAAAAATTCAACAAAAAAAAGAAAATCTCTGGGAAAATGTTATGATGAAGGAGGTGGTAAATCCATCAAAGTACGTGAACTTAAGAATGCAATTCCCTCCAAAAGAGCATCTCTATCGTTAGTAGAAAAGAGGGATGCCATACAATCAAGTAGGCCGAAGGAACAAATGTGCCCCTCGTAATCTGATGCTTCCAAAAGCATAACCGGACAACTTGCATGATATTCGATGAAACTCTGATGCAGGAGGTTCTGCGCAGCCGCACAGATATCCCATTCAGCCAATACTCCAAGTGCTGCTGCACGCGCCATACAGCCATCCCCAGAACAAGCCTGGTCATGGGCCTCTAAGGGACCCATTAACTGGATAAAATCCGGGGCTGGACATGACGTATTTGAGAGGCATAAATCCATAGCCCAATAGAAGGGGCACCGTCGACAGTAGAAAACTGGTTGCACGCAAGTAAAGTAGGCAAAGCGAAAAGTTAATCCATAACTCACGCCAAGCGTTGCTAATGGCAGGCATCCAAAAACCTGTTGCATTCGATCACGGTACAGTTGCAATTTGCCTGGTCTGTGCATTACCACAAGATGAGCAGCCATTGCGCAGCAGCAACAGAAGAAGCAGGATTCCACCACCTAACGCTAGCAATAAAGGGAATCCTCCGAAGACGCTGGAAAAATAGAATGAATAAAAGCCGGAATTACTCCAAATATCGTCTGAAAAGAAGTCACAAGGCCTGCTCCCACCTCTTTAAAAAAATGTGCAAGGCCTTTATTGTCAGACGCATTAAATATTTGGTGTATAAGCTCCCCAAAGTGGAGTGGGAGGTTAGTGTTCAGAAGTGACTGAATCTCACTAGATGTTCTAGCCACCTGTAACTCGAAGGTCTCTCGAGCCGAAGTGAGAGCCACTTCTTGTTGGAACAATAGCGCTTTGAGCCTGCTCAATTTGTTGAAATCTGTTTTCAAAGTCGGAATGGAAGGCCAATTGGAACTATCTGCATTCCCATGCGGGGGCGGAAAAAACACATTGCTACAACAAGTAACGTGTTGTGAATCAGTTACTAAATACGGGACTCCTGCCCGTAAACCACAGCAGTCTTGGTCGTTCAAAATAAGATAGCTGCCATTAGAAAGCAGGGTAAAAGCGGGAATTATTGATGGTACTGGAGTCCTTTTAAAAAAACTAGCAAGATTAGGCGCTGATACATTACATGCGCCGTGCAATTTAACGTGTTTACAAACTAGGGAATGTCCTACTGTGGAATCGCAGTCCTTCCCTGTTCGGAAGACTTCCTTATCTTCCCATTGACATTTGTAAGTGAAAGGTAGGGACCATAATTCATGCAAAAATGCACTACCCAGGGGTTCAAAGCGGCCAATTGGAAAATGTTGCATGCAAGATTTAAAGTGAAACAGTAAGAATGTTATGTTATGTTATGTTATCAAGACTTGTAAAGCGCACAAATACCCGGAGGTGTCTTGGCGCTGCGGACAAAGTAAGCCACTGGTGAGTCTCTAGTTGCAGAAGAGCCAGGTTTTTAGTTCCTTTCTGAAAGAGACAAGAGATGACGCGTTTCTCAAATCAATCGGTAAGGAATTCCAGAGTTTAGCAGCGCAGTAATGAAAGCTGCGACCACCCCAGAGTAAGGTACGAATTCTGGGCACTCTCAAGAGTTTAGCACCAGATGAACGAAGGTGTCTAGTTGGTTCATACCAAACAAGAAGATTTTGAAAAAAGGCTGGCCCTGTATGATTCAGGGCCCTGAACACCAGGCTAAGAGCCTTGAATTTTATTCGCTGCGCTACAGGGAGCCAATGCAAATTACGGATCTCACCAGATACTGATTTGAACCAAGGGGTGTTTGACAGAAGTCGAGCGGCTGAATTTTGCACGCTCTGTAGTCTTTTCAGGCAGTGCTTCTGGACGTTTATAAACAGCCCATTACAATAATCCAATTTAGACTGGATTAATGAAGTGACTACAGTTCTTTTCGTGTCCTCCGGAAGATAAGGGAGAATCTTCCTGAGTTTCTTAATAAGGAAGTGGGCGGAGGAAACCACAGCATTAGTGTGTTGAACAAAAGAAAGTTTACTATCCACCCATACTCCCAGGTTCTTCACTTTAGTTGCTGGTTCCGGTGGATCACCCATATCAACGGGCCACCACACACTGCCCCAGCTAGGATGCAGATTCCCAAAGGTCAAAATTTCAGTTTTTCCAGAATTGAGTTTAAGGCAGTGTGTGCTCATCCAATTAGTGATGACACCCATGCAGTTCTTAAATTGCAGAGCAGGCGAGGACTGATTTTTATATGCTGCTACTACAATCTGGGAATCATCTGCATAAGAAGTGAGGCTAAAGCCAAAAATCCGGATAAGTGGGGCTAGTTCAGAGACGTATATATTGAAAAGGGTGGGGCTCAAGGAGGAGCCCTGGGGCACTCCACAAGGGAGGAGATATGGCTCAGACTGGTATCCATCGATCGACACTACCAGTCTTCTGTCCTTAAGAAAGGAGGACACCAGTGCCAGTGCTGAACCCCCAACTCCCAGAATCTTCAGCCGCTGTTGTAGGAGGAAATTGGAGAGAATTAACTCCATGAATTAACCAAACCGATGAGTCCGTCTCCGCCACAGAGAATGGCAAGGGCTCCAATTGTTCAATGTGCAATAGCGTGTATGTAGCATCTTTCATGGACATAAAACGCTGTTTATAAATCAGATTAAATGGTAAAAACAGAGCAGAAGCATTCAAATAATCCCAAGGGACTTCTCCCATTTTAAGGGTCTGTAACGTCCATGCAAACTGCATAACTGATCGTAATTGATTTTGACCATGATATAACACAGATACATCATTCTGAGCAATATCAATAACAGAAGAAACAATGCTATCCATAAATGCGTGAAGAAAGTGTATTGATGCTATTGTCGACCACAGCAAGGACTTTTTCTAAATTTGCTTGATCAATTTGGCGCAGACGAAAGGCTGCCTCCATCTGCGAAAGTTTCCAAATCTCATTGTAAGCTGCATATATAAACCTCTTAGATCTGGGAACCCTGGGTCCTAAGATAAATTCAGCCAAATTGATGTCACTCGACAAGAGCGACAGGTGTTGTTTCACTGATGATAGGGTGGAATGTGCCAATCATTGTTGGCATAATTTACCCACCGAGTATGTGGTGACCGAATGTGAACGTGGATAACGGGGGTCCGGTCTAGTCTGTGTGAAACCAGGTGTTACATTATAAAAACGCAATTGACATGCATTTGAATTTGTTTGCCACACCAACCAACCGGATGAATCAATTTCTGAGATATTAAAAGTGCCATTTTGAAACAAAGCCCGCAAGGCATCGATAGTAAAATTCGTTCGAGCACCCCAATTGTCATATTCTGCTAAAGACGGAATAGATGGGATATTCAAATTTTTTACAGTTGCCAAGCCAAAGCACATGGTTTGATAGACGGTATCATTTCAAAATAAAAATTTGAGCCGGGATTAGGCAGGCACGATTCAGAGCCTCAGTTCCCTGAAACTGCCAAGGCTTTGTGCCCCTGATTGATTTTAAATCAATGAACTCTTTCCAGTGATCATAACCCTGTGTGGCCAATTTAGTCCTAAAAGAGTTGGAGTAAATCAATTTAGTGTGGGTCAGGATAAATTTGGATTGAGATGACAATTGTAGTTTAAAGAAATAGGATTCCGGATTAGACGTGTTATAATCTGTAAAATATGTGAACTTATTTCTAAGAATTTACTAACTCCCCTTTATGGGAGTAGGACAATGTTCCCATTGAGTGTGATTAAAAAGCGGTCTTAAAGTGTTTGTCTTATGCAAAAAATGATGCCCATAGTGTTGATAACAGAAGAGATCAGCATAATTGGCAGAATTTAAATACAAATCTTCAGCATCAAAAGCAGCATAATATTTTAAATCAGAAAATAATGAATGTACTGCTTGCATATCCCAATCATCAGAATGTATGTCTCGTGTTACCACATCTCCTAATGAGACGCGAAACACGTATGGCACCCTGAGCACTTCTGTCGGGCCGTGAATCTCGAAAGCTACTTTATCCCAAACGATGCCATCTGCAACCGGGAATGCTGAAATGTTCACAAGAGTCTGATCATGTTTCATGATGTGGGACGATGTGTGTGGGGCCAGAATTCCATCGACTAAGTTCACAGCAGAGCATTCTGGCAAATAATGACCATTGATGAGTAAGAAGAATACTGTCACAAATCCAATCGACATGAAGAGGAAAAGTAGGATAAGCACCAACCAAATGTAGGTCCATGGAGGGACCAGGTACGTCTTTTTGAACCAAGAGATGAAAATACTTAATTTAGTTGGTGGAACAGCCAAACTAGAAGACGAGTTGGATGAGTCATAAGAGAAGCTGGCATGGTCCCCAAATTTTCCGTTTTCACCCCTCGGTATTAAAGGCGGGTGAGAGGTATCAGCATGATGTTGTCGAGGATTGCTCGGCACTTCCCTGTTGGACTCATCTGTGGGATACGTATACTCGACATCTGTGGTGGAAGAGGCTGGAGGCAAAACAGGCGAAAGGTCATCAGCAGTTTCCATCTCAGCCTCGCTGGTACAGGCGTTAGTCGTAGGGGTTGAGGCGACCGGATTCAAAGAGATAGCGTTGCACGAAACTGCAGGTGTGACACTATTCAGAATCGGCCAGACGGTGTAACTTGACATTGTCCAGTGAGATGTATCTGTTGTCTTTGCGACCAGGTAAAGGCGGTAAAATGAGTGCACGAGTACCCTTCAATCCAAGTACTGGAACTGGAGCACGATATGAGGGGCCAAATTCTTTTTTGTTCTCAAGCTTTTCTCGTACCAGATCTCCAATCTTGGGAGCCAGCCGGCAACCGGAAACAGCAGTGCTGCATCATTGGAAGAGGGTAAATGTTCAGTTGCGTAGCTGTTACGGGTCTTTTGTAGATCCTGTAACACAGTAGAATGATTATCTGCGTCAAAGGTTGCGGCTGCCGCCACAACGTCTAGACCATCAAGGTCTGGCACAAGCATTTTAATGCCAAAGAGCATTTCGTATGGGGTCCGCCCACCCAGAGATCTTCTAGGGAGATTATTGAGTGCACGTTGAACACCATACAAATGGGCCAGCCAGTTCCTGCCAGTACCTAAGACCCTAGCTGTCAAGGATTGCTTTAAGTCACGGTTCATCCGCTCCATAATTGAATTGCCCTCAGGCCTGTATGGAGACGAAAACTGCACCAACACCCCCATTGACCTCATCGCGTCCTTGTACGCCTTAGAGGCGAATGCTGGACCTTGGTCAGAGTGGAAGGTGCCACAGGCAAACATCCCGACAAAGACACGCAAATCCATGATGACATTTCGAGCGTCAGCACTGCGTTGTGGCCAAACCCAAAGGAATCTAGTGCACGAATCAACTGCAACTAAAATGTATTTATATGCAGTATCAGAAGAGTACGGTCCGCAGTGATCAAGATAGACACAGCCAAATGGTTGATTAGAAATACATAGCTGTGTTTGTGGTGGGCGCGACACCGTAGATGGTTTGATTTGTTGACAAATGTCACAAGAAAGTACATAATTATGGGTTTGTTTATATAAACCACGCCACCAATAACGTCGCTGTAAAATCGAGACTGTCGCAGACACCCCGGCATGTGCAGCAGCCATGCCCTCGTGTGCGGCTCTGATCAAAGCAAGTCTGCGGTCCTTGTTGGGAATCAGCCGATCCCCAACAGATGGAATAGAAGCGTAAGGAACTTGTTCGGGAGAAATATGATAAGAGTATTTCGAAGGGAAACCCTGAGGATAAGCAGTTCCATCCCTTGTAGCAGCTACCACTGCCAGAATATCATTATCTATTTTAGTCATGGACCTTGTAACTGCTGTTACGTAACACGTGGCTACTGCAGATTTGGCCGCTTTGTCAGCCAAAGAATTACCAAAAGCATGTGCTCCCACACGCTGATGGCCAAGAGTATGTATAACATGTGTGAGGGGCAGACGTTGTTTAAGGTCTGCCACTCGAACCCAAAGCGTCTTTTGCTTAATTGCGCTGCCTTTAGACTCTCGATAGTCATTTCGAGTCCAAAAGAATAAGTTGTCATTAAAAGACGGACACAGTAGTAAGAATCGCACACAATAAGAGTATTCACAATAGGATCTGAAAACTCGAGAGCAAGAACAAGAGCACCCAGCTCCGCCAATTGTGCCGTACAGTCCCCAAGCGATTGAGTATGCACTATGGAAGACTTAAACTCTCCATTGACAATGGAACCAGCAACAATTGCGCAAGTCGCAGAATAAGCGTGTTTGGAGCCGGTGGCCGGTTGAGCCGAGCCATCGGTGTAAATGATACATTTGTACTCATGTAAAGGAAGCAAGGACAACAGAGGAGGATGAGCATGTTCATACTGTAGAAACTCCTGTGTCTGAAGTGCAGGGTCAAAGATAAACGTGACATCAGATGATGTCAAAGACGTAGCCCATTGTATCCAACAGGGATGTAATGCCTTAGAGTTAGGTACACTTGCCTTAGTCACGGCCTCCAAAGCAGGGAAGGGCATGACCATAAGAATGTGTTTACCTTGCGCCAGTGAGCGTTCTTTCAGAATCGCCATTTGGACCGCCGTTAAAAAAATTTCAACATTGGAAAAGCGCATTTCAGCTGCAGTGTACAAATGTGATTTGTATGCTATCGGTACTGTGTCCCCCTCATTGAACGTCAAGTAAGTGAAACCCACCTTCTATGGTACTATACGTATCACCAGGTTCGTGGTGTTATCATGCGTCAACAAGTAGTTAGTTGCAAGCATGTCAGATTGCAAAGATTGTAGGATAGAGGTATGTTCTGGAATTTCGGGAATGTATGTCCTCCCGAAATTCAAAAATCCCAGCAAGGACTGAAGTTTTTTCAGTGTAGAAGGGGGTTGCAATCGTGCACATTTCTCCAGGAAGTGGGGGGCTAACCCCTTTCCTTCATTATTAAGCTCATAGCCCAAAAAGAGCACCGCCAAATGAGCGATGTGTGATTTTGCAAAATTGAATTTATATCCATAGTCGGCAAACGCTGAAATTATGCGGTCGACTCGGACAAGATGCGGCATAAGCTCATCGTCCGTTAGATAGATGTCATCCACGAACGAGAACGCATCTGGATCTATGTCGTGTAACAAAGACACAACACATGCACCAAATGCTCAGGGGCTGTTCTTATACCCCATAGGCAAGCGTGTACATTTTTTCTTATTTCCGACGGCGGTGAATGCTGTCAAGTCACGGCTCTCAGGAGCCAGATTGTGACTGTAGAAACCATTGGATATGTCCAGTGTAGTTTTGTATTTTTTACGAACAAGGTTGTTCACCAGCGCAGAGCTGTGTGTGTTTTGCACCGCAAACGTGCGACAATGACTATTCAAATTTCTGTAATCCAACACAATGCGATATGAACCATCAGTTTTTGATACCGTAAAGAGAGGATTATTTATCAGTGATGTACATGATTCAATCACTCCCTGATATTCCAACTGTGTTAGAATGTCACAAACGTGTGCCTTAGCTTCGCGACTGATTGGATATTGCGGTTGTGGCTGTGGCGTAGACCGTAAAGTATCTCATGTGCCGTGAATCTATATCCCAGCCTACCTGATTACGGTACATCGCTGGGGCAAGGGCCAAAGCCCACTCAGCTGCTAAAGCCTTTGCATGCTCCTCAGGGACGTAATGTAAAAAACTCGGAAGTATCACGTCCTCCCCTTTAGAAGCGGCTAACACAAATGGTGGAGGCCAATCTGCCTCCGCCAACAAAATGTTGTACGAGGAGGTTAGATTTTTCCAGAAAACCGCTTTGATTGGACCCTGCACATCACCTTCAATTTGGAAAATAATCTCATAGAGTCTATCCGGGGCGGCAACCCGGGTATCTGCTGTTTCTACTGTTATGAATGTATCAGTTGCTGTCGCCTCCAGACAGGGACGCAGTGCCTCCCGCACTATGGTAACCTCCGCTGCGCTGTCGAGCAGAGTCACTGCCCATGTCCAGTCCAGGAGTCGCGTTCTCACCATTTGAGGCATGCCTCGCTGTTGAAGCGGCAACTTTTTTCTTCTGATAAAGGGGTCGAAAACGAGGCAGGTCCTCTTGTTTGGCTTTAACGTCAAACTGTCGAGGTTGATCTCGTCCCTGTTGATTATTTGGACCATTGCCACGATCCTGGTGCTCCCCTCCACCGACTTGAGAGTCCGATGTGTCCTGTAAAGAACGAGGAGAGCACTGATCAGGAACTTGAAATCTATCAGGAGTCTTAATTTTCGCGCGGTAGCGCAAATCATAAGTACGCTCAGAAGACTCAGGTGTCGGTGAACCAGCACGCAAACCTTGCTTCTGCTGTTGCTGCCCCTGTTTTTTATTTTTCCAGTTCTTTTTAGGAAAGAACGGGCGCCCGTCTTTATCATGTTGGGCTGTTTCTGTTTGAGATTGTGTCTGCATTTGAGTAAAAGGCTTAACTCCCAGACTATTGCGGCCAATAGTTTTATAAGCCTGTGCAATAATCTTCGGTAATTCGCGTGGCTTATCTGCGTCTGCGACAGCCTCCAAGCGGTTAGCCACTTGTAAGCTCACAGCATCACCCTTGACATTAGCAAGGATCATATCAGCAACCACGTCGAACACCCCCACCAGTCTCATCCCTAATTCCAGAGCCGCCTCGGCTCCGTGTTCATACTGAACACGTTTTATCACGGAAAGGAGTACGGTCATGGAGGGAGTGCCGAAACACTTCGAATATACCGCTGCAAACACCTTGCCCCAGGTGTTACAATCAGCCAATTCGGGAATCAAGTCTTTAGGCAAACTTATGGTTAAGATCCTGTGTTTCTCCACAGGAGTGGTATTTGGAAAAACAGCTTCGATTTGTCCAAATTTCTCAGCAAGCCAATGAGGTAACTCGTCCTTACTTTGCGGACGCTTGCCCATTACAGAATTAACCATAAGAGGACTGATGGTTACACCACCAGGTCCAGCTGGTTGTGCAGCAAGGCCTGAAAGTTGCGCGACATGAACTGTATGACAGCACGATGTACACGTATCAAAGAAGTATGTAATACGCGGAGCTCTGCAATCGTTGCAGTTGTTAAGTAACGCGGGTGTGGGGTGTTCCCAGCCAAAACGGGCCATGTGGCCCCCTCTATCGATAAAGGGCCTAAACGGACCGGCGTTATTGGGTGAGGAAGGGTGCCATTAAACCAAATTTGGTGTTGCCAAGCCGTGAGCGGAACCTCAAGAGTTCTATATGGTCTATATTCCCGCGGAATCGCGGTGGCAGTATACTCGTGAAACAAATTGGCTGTTCCATCGACTGCCTGGAAGGTGACCCAGGAATAAAATACCTCAAAGGGGAAAGCTGGATCCGCCTCTACAACAAAGATAACGTCAACACCTGCATCAGGTACTCCGTATTGATTCAAATAAGCCCTGAGCGGTGCGCGGTTAGGAGCCGGTATGGCAATTGCCATAATGAATAAGAGGGAATAACAACCTAAGCGTGGCAGCGCAACAAAGTGTTAAAGGAAAAGAAAGACCTTTTAAAATTTAAGCTTGAAAAACCTATAATATATCACGATATAGGAGGCTACACCGTCACAGCTGTCTCCGGAAACAGAAGTGAGGGGATTGTGGACAAGCACAAGCACTACTCAGGAGTCTTGCAAATAAGAACCAGACCAAACGTTGGTGGCGCCATGTTGCAGGGATTCTGCACCTACACAGAACTATGCGCAGGAAAACAGGACCTCGGTGTATAGGGGTGTATCAACCTACCACCTTAGTGCCCAAAATCCCCAAACCGACTAGCTATAGTGTCTCATTCGTTCTCCTCCAAAATCGATAAGCCACAAATGATTAGACAACCCAGAACACAACACTCCCGACTCTCTCAGGAATCGCGGTGGCAAGACATACCCTTTCGCTCGCTCACTCGTACTTGTCCACAGATAAGAATTGACAGAGTCACTGTAATAGTTCAAAATGTTTATTTTAACTATTGTGCTCTATAATACCGTATACAAGCCACTACCAGCAGCAAAATGCATAAACTCAGAACAATTAGCATTGTTACAATTCCATAGAGTACAAAGGGGGATGTCATTATATAAAGACAGTGGAAAAAGGACTATAAGGCCTAACCACCCTCACCTTGACTGTAAGAAGTTTATTATAAAAAAGAAGATATCTGGGCTTTGTCAGCAGACCCCATACCTTAAAGCTTAGATGTAAGGTTTACATCATAGGAACAGCATAGCTCTTCTCCATGGAAAGGGCTCTCTCCAAGTGTGTGTTAAAACAACATGCATCCCCGTAATATCAAAGCACGAGTCTCCAGCAATGCAGCTGTGTCTAGCATGTTATGTCTAGGTGCTAGGGACTGACCAGAACAGAATAACAAGGGGCATTGTTTATCGACCTTGCACATCGTGTTCAGACTAAACTCCAGTAACTTAGCAGAGAACGCGAAAAGCAGACAGTTCTCATGTGAAAGGCATAAATAGAGTTTTGCAAAATAAAGTCATGTAGTAACGTGCGCAAAAGCAGCATCATGGCAGCAAAGCTCATGCTAACTTAGCAATGTCGAGAATGTCCCTAATGGCCATATAACAACTTACATTGAAAAAGAGGAGATTTTAGGTAGGAGACAAATAAATATAAAGGCCTTTTGGGCTTAAAAATATCAGGAGTCTCCTGCCTGAATCGGGTCCGTTGGCATGTATAGTTGTTCTATCACTGCATCTTCCTTCTGGCCTCAATGGTTTTCTATATTGCCAGAGCCTCTCTTGCCTGCACTGCACGGTTGTTTTTTTGCCCCTGCCCACCTTTTCTCTGCCCTCCATGGTCCGTTATGCTGCCACTGCCCCTCCCGCCTGCACAGCGTGGTCAACTTGTTGCCTCTGCACCCTTCCCCATGAGAGGGTCTTATTCCCATACAAATTATGGTTAGTGCTCTAAACAACTAAAATGAGGACATATTTTCTGAGTTCTCAAATAGCAACAAAGCACCTTTAAATAATTTGCTATCTTTGTTTTTTTATTATCCAGTTGATCACTTGATTATATGTTACACTTAAGGGAGAGGATGTGGCGATACAACCAGAAGTGCATACTTTGCAACTGGGGAACCAGGTTCGAGTTTCAGCATCATCTCGACATCCTGTGATTCTGGGAAAATCAATTAATCTCCCCATGATTAAAACCATAATTAATGTGTCCTTGTGTAATGTCACTGATGCTCATGTAAAGCACTCCTATACCTTTGGGTCAAGTCTGCGCTATATAAAATTGCAAAAAAACAAAATAATTGTGATTTGCACACACACTTCTGTCATTCAGCTACACTTGGGCTACATTTAGGTGATATTTGTGCTATATTTGGGCTCTTTTTTCTCCAGTGGCCATCTTCGGAGACTTATTTGTTATCAAGCTCCCTATTTTCATCATTTTACTGCAGTATCCTCAGTAGAAAATGCTTTCAGTTTTCTACTTTGATTCCAAGATGGCATTCATATGTGCCACACCTTTGGCATATACTCAGAATGTTAACACTCTAGTTTCTCATTAGAACACAGTAGTAAAACTGCTTCTCACCAGGGAGTTAACTGGCTGCCTGCTGTTGGTGTTGAAAGTGCATGTTTCAGTCTGCATGTGTGCATGTGTTGAAAGTGCATGTTTCAGTCTGCATGTCAGAATGTTTTAGTGAAATAGAAGAGGAAGATAATAAGACTCACTTAAAATTTTAAAAATTTTCTTTCTACAGTTCTAACTATAATTTGTGTGACAAACTTAACCCCCTTATTCTGTTCCTTTCTAAATTGAATGTTTTAAGCTTTATCAGTTTGATTTAATCAACATGGCTTCAGGTGTGCCATACGTTTGTCATAAGTAACACTGTTAGTGCTCTAGTTGTTCCATAGAACACTCTGGGAGGTTGCAGGAGAACACAAGTGAGTAAACTGTCTGACTTAATTTTCATATGGCTGAGAAAGATAGTTTGAATGTACAGAAAATATGCTCTAATTTTAGCTTCTGGAGCACCTTCAATAACCTGTATGGGGAAATCATGAGAAAACAGTTTTCTCTCAAACATGGTTCTTGAAATCACAACAGAAGGCTTCTTTTCCACAGGATAAAATCACCTTGGAACACACCACAATTCCAAACATTAGTATGGTACCACAAACAAATGATTTATATTGTAACTATAATCTGTTATCACCCTTTAATTATTCTCCTTTTTGTGAGCCTCATAACCTGCCATTTAGTGCAATGCAATTAAATAGGGTGCTATCACGTATATTGGCCCCAAGATGGTTGCCAACACTTCCTGATTGAAGTGTTGGCAGCCAATCAAATTTTAGTAGGATTTTAGTAGGAGTTTGGGCTCCCAGATATCTATGTTTTTTAAACCTAAATATGTCTGGAACTATTGAACAGATTTACACCAAATTACAAAAAGCACGCTTTCTGAACCAATATCTAGCTTTTTGCCAAATTTGGTGTCATTCCGTTCAGCGGTTTGGGCTGTAGTTGTGTTAAAAAAATAACATAACATGGGAAAAACATGTTTTGGGACCCAGATTTTTTCTCGGCACTCGATTGACAAATCACCCAGAAACCTCCAACACAGCAGCTGAACCAAAAAAAGAGAAATTTTGTGAAAATTTCATGAAGATTCGGCAAGCGGCGTCAATGTTATTGGCAAAACAAAAAACTCTTTTCCTATGGAAACTTTGGTCCTAACTATAATTCCCTACTGGCTATTGCCAGCAGGTAATACATATATATTTATAAAGTAACACAATTACTCAAATATATATTTCACTAAGCCTGGGCGGAGTTCGCGGAGTTCTCAGTGAAATGCAAAAAAACCTCCGCCGCGCTACGCGGAGCTCTTCAAGCAGCGAAGTGCATTAGATAAATGCCGTTTGTGGTGATTTTCAGTGCCAGGTGCTTGTCCGCACTGTGCAATCATCGCGAATATCACCATGGACAGCGCAAGCGGGCGCTGCTTCCTTTCTGCCTCTCGAGTAGATTTTTTTTCTTGAGCGGCAGCTTTCTCAACGTGGACAGACGGTTTCTCAATACGAGCGGTCGCGAGCATACGCGACCACTCGCAATGAGAAACCTGACAGCGCGCGTTGAGAAATCTCGCCGGGAGGTTGATTTTCCATGCTCGCGCTCGCCAACTTGATGTTGACGATCGCGAATGAGGAAAAATCTCGCCGGGAGGTGGATTTTCCTCGCTGGCCCTTGCCAACTTGACGTTGACAAATGCGAGTGAGGAAAAAACTCCGCTCCGCAAAGCGTAGTTTTTCGGAACTCTGCGAGCTCTGCGTAACACGGAGTGCGGAAAACTCCGCAAACTCCACGAGCAGAGAGGAGTTCGCCACCCAGACTTATATTTTACTTTATATTAATTTTTGGGGTTATTTATTTAAATTTACTACTATAAAAGCGCTATATACATATTTTATTGCAATGAAGAAGGCATTACACCGAAACACGTCTGCAGGAATAAATCATTTTTAATCATCCCGCAAGTGCTCCGACCTGTGTGTTAGTTGTTGTTTAACAAGAGCCGGTCTCACCCCCCGTCCACGGAAGCACCCGCAGTGTGTTCGGCATCCAGGGTGAAATCAAGAAAGTGAATTTGTTTGGAATGCCAGAACTGCCGCCGACAGAGCCTGTCGACCATGTAGGTCGTGGATAATATAAATCTAGGCTGTTCTACCATGTGATGGACACCCGCAGGATCTCTGCATATTACAACCAGCGGCAGGCGAGGGCTATTTGCACAGTGGAGACATGGCTGTGAGTGTTTAATAAAGACTGGCAACATTATAAGGCTTTCATCAAGAGCAGAGACTGCGAACTGCATTGTTTGGCTCATTGGAGCAAGATGGCTTATGGGACATTGACGCCCGGATGTGAAATACAAATGCAAATGATTGAAATGCCGAAGCACTTGGTTCCACGCCTGGGTAACAGGATATTGCCATCCATTGGTTGCAGTTCCACCAATAGCAGTAACAGCTGGATATTCAAACAAATTGCCCACTGTGCTTGAAATGAAATGATTTTATTGCACTGAAGAAGACATTATGCCAAAACGCTCGTGCAGGAATAAATCATTTTTAATCATTCCGCTAGTGCTCCGAACTGTGTGTTATTTGTTGTGTAACAAGAACGGGTCTCACCCCCCGCCCATGGAAGCACCCGCAGTGTGTTCGGCATCCAGGGTGAAATCGTGAAAGTGAATATATATATATATATGTGTATATATATATATATATATATATATATATATATATATATATATATATATATATCCATAAACAGCAAGCCACCGCCGCCGCTCCTCTCGCCCCGGGTGCTTACTCCCGCGGTGGTGAGCCGCAATCAATTGAAACAAAGTGGCATATCCTTCTTATGCCTAAGTGGAAAGCACACACGGGAGCCGTTTTAGAGTGAAGTGCTTTATTGTGCAGACCCCCTGCACCGACAGACGCGTTTCGCCTCGCGGCTTTGTCAATGTCAGTTTGAACCGTGTGAAACAGGCAGTATTTCATTGTTTGAAATGTCACATGATATTTCGTAAAAATAGTTGACGGACTTCCTTAGCTTGAATGCTAAAATTCATGGCGGCCATCTTAACATATGTCTTTCTAAATTTCTAAGCAATACTGCCATAAAAAAGTGTTAAAGTGCTCATTAGTGAATTAAAAACTCTTACACATAGGTGAACATTGTTTCGTAAACAATTTACAAAAATACAGTGATTTTTATCTCATAAATATATACAAGTCATTATGTTTTTTATATAATAAAAATTATAATTTCTTTCACATCTTGTATATTATTTCATAGAGTTCACTCTTTTGTGTGTTTATTAAGCCCTGAATGGGCATTCACATGTCAGGTTTTTTGGAGGGAAATGAGGAGTACGGAGAGGTGGAAAGAGGAAGATATGAGGAAAAAGGGGGGGCAATTCCAGTTTCAATTATTGCACCCCTATTAAAGGTGTACCCAAAGGTCCTCATCGTTGTTTAGCCCTATAGGGGCGTTTGTTTGGAGATCAATAATATATTTTGATTCCAAAACACGCAAAGTTTTAATTCTATCACCTCCTCTCTCTTCAACTCCTACCCTATCGATACAGAAAAATTTAAACTGATCTCGGTTACTTTTGTGAAACTTTTCAAAGTGGCGTGCAACTGGATAGTTTTTATCCTTATTTGTTATCGCACGCATGTGCTCAAGAACACGTTTTTTGGTGGGATGGATTGTGCTTCCTATATATCGCCTGGAACATGGACATTCGAGGCAATATACCGTGTAGTCTGAATTGCAGTTTAGGAATTGTTTGATGTTTCTTAGAGGCCTAGGATCCCCTGGTCTCCCTTTATAGCTTGTTACTTTATTGCTATATTTGCATGCCTTACAATGCATGCATGGATAAAATCCTGCTGCACCGATTCTATTTTTTACCCTTGGTACACCATCATAATGGCTATGGGCAAGATGATCTTTAAGTGATTGGCTTCGCTTATATGTTATCAAGGGGTAAGTTGGAATGACATTTTTAAGCACATTATCTGTTTTAAGTATGTGCCAGTTCTCCTTAAATATGTGAACAATGTCCCCCGATTTTTCACTGTAGTTTGTTATCATTCTGACTGGTTCTTCTTGTTGAACTTTGTTTTGTACTTTGGCAACCAGTAGATTGCTTCTTTCTACTTTTTCTACTCTGTCACTTGCCTGTTTCAAGATTGAGTTGGTATAACTTCTTCTTTTAAATCTCCCCAACGCCTCTTCCCTCGCATGCTGAAAATCTTGTTCGGTCGAACAGTTGCGTTTGAGACGCAAAAGTTCCCCATATGGGATATTGTTCACCTGGCTTTTGGGGTGATGACTAGCTGCGTGTAACACAGCGTTGCCTGCTGTGGGCTTTCTGTATAGGCGTGTTTTGAGTGTATTTTGTTCCCGACAACTGGGCTCAATACATATTACTACTGGCAAATGCCATAGTTGATGGTATGCCAGTCCCAGCGTCTTGGAAGAGTGCCGAAGTAGTCCCTATATATAAAAAGGGTGCAAGGGATGACCCTGCCAACTACAGACCAATTAGTCTGATAGATGCCATGCAGAAGGTCTTTGGCCGGATGCTTCTGCACAGAATACAGACATGGATATAGGACGAGAACATCCTTTCCCAGTACCAGGCCGGATTTAGATCAAAGACTGGGACAATGGACCAAGTATTTCGACTTCTCCCTATTTATTGGAAGGTAGTTGTGCTGGGCAAGGGCAGTCTTTACCTCGCATTTATTGATTTGAAGACTGCCTTTGACCTAGTCCCTAGATCTAGATTGTGGACAACGCTTGGTGGGATGGGTATCCCCTCGCTCATCCTTAAACTACTAATTCGACTTCACGAGGGGAATGTTGCCCAGGTCAGGTGGGGGGAGCAGGGTCAAACAACAGAGCGCATCCCTGTTAATAGAGGGGTTCGACAGGGATGCGTCTTGGCCCCAACCCTGTTCTCCCTATATGTGAACGGGGTAGTTGACTTCCTCCTGGAGGAGCCTGCTGACACGCCTATTTTGGGAGGCAACAAGATACCAACCCTGTTATTCGCAGACGATACCCTGCTAATATCTAAGACCCCAGCAGGGTTACAGCGTCTTATTAATAGATTTCAACTTTTCTGCGACAATATGGGATTGGTCATAAACAGTTCCAAAACTAAATTTATGGCTTTTAATTGCCATAGGTCATATAAAAGCGGCCCTTTGCTAGGTGGTGTCCCCCTCGAAAAGGTGGATGCCTTTGATTATCTGGGTGTAAGATTTTCTGACAAGATGTCCTGGAAACCCCACATAGCAAAGATGTTGCTGGGACATAAAAGAATAACTGGAGTAATTGGGAAAGAACATCGCCTTTCACATACTAGGCCTGTAGCCCCAGCACTCCAAATCTACGACCTAAAAGCAGTCAGCTCTGCCCTTTATGGAGCAGAAGTCTGGGGGTTCGACAAACTTGATGAGCTTCGCAGGTCAGAATATAAATTTCTGAGAGGCCTGGTCATGGTACCCAAATACGTCCCCCTTGCTCCCCTTTTGTTAGATATGGGTAGGCGGTCATTGGGTGACATAGCTAGATTGCGCCCCCTACATTTTTGGGCCCGCATTAGGCGGACCCCTGAACTCTCTTCCTACGCAGAGGCCATGACTGAGATTATTAGCCTAGACACTGGCGGGAAAATAGGCTGGATTACTAATATTAAAAGAATCTTGTCAGCTATGGGTCTCCAGGGCTGTTGGGCCGGCCAGGTACCCCCGAGGAGAGAGGAACTCAAACGCCTATATTGGGAATGGGTGGACCTACGAGAGAACCGTAATTCCAACGTGGGCAAACTAACATTAGAATTCTATTCCCACAAGCAGACTAGATATTTTGAGCCCTTTCTCGACACAATCAAAGTACCAAGAGATAGAACACTCTATATCCACTTTAGGCTCGGAACTCTCCCTGTCCGTGAGGCGACAGCAAAGTGGAGCCCAAGTAAGGAGAAAAATTGCCCATGTTGCAAGGCGCCGATTGAAAGTACTGCCCATTTAATATTTGCTTGCCCGGCGTACAAATCATCGCGGGCAAAATGGCTGAAACCGCTCTGTCGACAATTGGGCACACAAGACTACTATACAGCAATACGTATTCTTAGATCCGATCCTAGGCCGTTTTACGCATGCTGTGTAGCAAAGTTTCTAGGACAAGCATGGCTTATAAGGTGTAAGGTGCTTGCAAGAAAGACATAGCCTCAATTGAAAGCAGATTAGTGGGGACCTCAAAGTCCTATTATATAAGTTGCTGGATCCACTTTGCACAAGCACTTTAGTCGTCAAAAACTCTGTTATTAGTTAAGGAAAACTGAATGTCTTTTTGAATTTTCTTAATACTTCATCGTAAAAATGAAATATCACATGATTTTATCCTAGTTTTAATGTTGATATGTACTAAATAATTCGAACTAAATCGTGTATATATTAATTGGTTTTCTGTTTTAATCTTTTAACCTTTTGAATATGACATTCGTATTATTGCTTCACGAGCTTAATTGATCATTTTTTGTTGTAGTAACATCTATGCAAAACGAATGATGCTGTAAATCTGTATTTTGCTCTCCCGAGAACAGCAATGTGTTTTTATTGCAATCGTAGCTTTTATGACATTTTGTCAAAATAAAGCTTATATTGGGTATTTTGTTCCACAAATACTTCTAGATCTAGGTAATTCACTGATTTGTCACTGATGTGGCTCGTGAACTGTAAATTACATTTATTCTTATTTAGTGAGGTAATGTATTCCTCAGCCGAGGATCGACTCCCCCGCCAGTCGTCTATGTACCTTGCCCACAATATTGTATTCTCCATCCATTTCTCATGGTGTGTCCCCCAGGCCACGTGCTTCTTCCACCAGCCCACGAAGAGTTTCGCGTAGCTGGGGGCGAAGCACGTGCCCATGGCTGTCCCCCGTAGTTGTTTATACAGATCCCCTGCAAACAGAAAGATGTTATTGTCTAAACAGTAAGTAATCATTTGGAGAAGCATCAAATTATGTTTTTGAAATTTGAGCGATCTTTTATCAAGGAACCATTTTACTGCTGTTACACCGTCTGTATGGTTTATGCAAGTGTACAGACTGGTAATGTCCAAAGTGATGAGTAGCATGTCTGTTTCCCATACGATCCCCTCTATGGGTCTTAAAAAGTCCTGGGTGTCTCGAATATAAGACACCAAGTCTTTAACCAGAGGGGCAAGGAAAAAATCAATGTAAATTGATGTATTTTCTAACAAACTACTGATAGACGCAACAATGGGTCTTCCTGGGGGGTTAACAGGATCTTTGTGTACTTTTGGGAGGTGGTAAAATGTTGGAATAACTGGACATTCACAGTGTAGGAACATGAATTCATCATTGTCCAACATTCCTTCGTCTTTCCAACCTTGTAAAAAGGCATGATATCCTCTAATGCTTTCCAAGTACTCCACCCTCTTGATCTTCATGTAACATTCTTTGTCCTCCAAATGTCTCATGGCTTCCTTGTGATATTGTGTTTTATTTAAAACAACGATATTGCCTCCTTTATCGGAGGGTTTTATTTCTATGGTTGTGTCAGCTTTCAGTGTTTTAATGGCTTCCCATTGCTTTCTTGGAATATTATAACGATAATTCTTTCTATTTTTAGAATTGTCTAAGCTTTTGAGATCTGCCAATACTGCCTCATTAAAAACATCAATAGCATCAAAAGGAGACTGTGGAATTACACTTGACTTATTCTTAAGTTTACTATGTCCACTGGATTGTGTTATTCCCGCCTCTTCAAGGCGTATTTCCAGTTTATCCGTTTCAACATGTCCATCTCTGTTGGTATCCAAAGTTTCTAGAGCCATAAGGGCTTCCAAATCATGGCCGGTTAGATAGTCGGAGGTCTGTTCTCTTTGGCTTGCTCCCCCAGATGTTATTTCTTTTTTAGGATGCAGGATAAAGATTTTTTGTAGTTTTGATTTCCTTGTATATCTGAACAGATCAATCCTGGTTTGCACAAAATTATATTCCGATGTAGGACAGAAGGTCAGGCCGAGCTGTAAGACCTTAGTTTCCTCTTGGTTTAATGGTCTATTTGAGAGATTGATTACAGTTCTCTGGTCGTCCTGATTTACCATTTGCCCTTTTTGCCCCGACTGCGCGTCATTCTTGGGGTTGGTATTTCCTCTCCTACCTCTCTTGCCCCTCCTTGTTTTACGCCTTTTGTCTGTCCTTGTGGTGGGGGATGTGTTCTTTGCATCGGTCTTTGCCGGGTTTCCCTTATTAACTGATATTCCTGAAAATAAGGTGATTCGTTGTTACCTCCCCTGGCCTCTGTAGATGCTGATTGCTCCCCCTCCGAGGTCTCTACCTCTGATTCGGAGGTCTCTTTATTTACAGAACTTGTGGCGCTTTGTTGTGTCATCCTCTTTCTTGGGGCATCAAATTTACGTGCAAAAGTTAAAATACGGCCGGTCAGATAATCCTGTTCGTCCCTCTGAAATTTTATCTGTTTTCTACGTTTAATCATAGCTTCATAGTCTTTAAGACGTTTTGTCATAGCTCCTCTTAGTCCATCACTTTGTTTCACATCTTTGTCCTTTTTTATCATCTCTTCTAGTTTTTGAATTTCTATCAGGTATTTCTCCCGGTCTCTCCAGGCATATTTGACAAGTATTGTCACCATTCCTTTCGCGGATCCTGCAGTATGTTCCGCCCATTCTTTCAAAAGTTCGGGGTCCGGGTTTTCATAGGATGGGACCGTTAAGATGCGTAAACCTCTGGGAACACGATCACAGTCCAAATACCTTTGCAAAGAGGTGGCCTCCCACCACTTGCGAATTTCGCGTTCCTGAGCTTTTTCTAGATTTTGAAACAGTATCACCAGGTTGTTCGTGGGGGCATTCGTAATACTTCTGTTTTTACTATGTATCGTTCTGATTCCTCCCACGGGTTTAAAGATATCCGCTGCTGCCTCCTCCCTCTCCCTGACACTTGACATCGCAATCAGTTTTTAAAGCCTTTACACAGTTCTTTAAGGCTTAACGGGGGTCTGCACACTCTACGCTCCCCTTCGGGGCTGAGACTGGAATGGTTGTTGTCCACGTAGTACGGAAAATTCAACGTTCACTTTCCAGCCAGGACACCGCTGCAACACCGTGTCTCTCAACCCGGGTGCGCGTCGTCACATGGTCTAGTTGGAAGCCTACTAATCCGATTCGCGTTGATCCTCCCAAACGCCGAGAATCCAGCATTCGATCAAATTACGTTCCTCAGTCTCGGGGCAAGCGGCCACATTAAATCCATAAACAGCAAGCCACCGCCGCCGCTCCTCTCGCCCCGGGTGCTTACTCCCGCGGTGGTGAGCCGCAATCAATTGAAACAAAGAGGCATATCCTTCTTATGCCCAAGTGGAAAGCACACACGGGAGCCGTTTTAGAGTGAAGTGCTTTATTGTGCAGACCCCCTGCACCGACAGACGCGTTTCGCCTCGCGGCTTTGTCAATGTCAGTTTGAACCGTGTGAAACAGGCAGTAGTTCATTGTTTGAAATGTCACATGATATTTCGTAAAAATAGTTGACGGACTTCCATAGCTTGAATGCTAAAATTCATGGCGGCCATCTTAACATATGTCTTTCTAAATTTCTAAGCAATACTGCCATAAAAAAGTGTTAAAGTGCTCATTAGTGAATTAAAAACTCTTACACATAGGTGAACATTGTTTCGTAAACAATTTACAAAAATACAGTGATTTTTATCTCATAAATATATACAATTCATTATGTTTTTTATATAATAAAAATTATAATTTGTTTCACATCTTGTATATTATTTCATAGAGTTCACTCTTTTGTGTGTTTATTAAGCCCTGAATGGGCATTCACATGTCAGGTTTTTTGGAGGGAAATGAGGAGTACGGAGAGGTGGAAAGAGGAAGATATGAGGAAAAAGGGGGGGGGCAATTCCAGTTTCAATTATCGCACCCCTATTAAAGGTGTACCCAAAGTTCCTCATCGTTGTTTAGCCCTATAGGGGCCTTTGTTTGGAGATCAATAATATATTTTGATTCCAAAACACGCAAAGTTTTAATTCTATCACCTCCTCTCTCTTCAACTCCTACCCTATCGATACAGAAAAATTTCAACTGATCTCGGTTACTTTTGTGAAACTTTTCAAAGTGGCGTGCAACTGGATAGTTTTTATCCTTAATTGTTATCGCACGCATGTGCTCAAGAACACGTTTTTTGGTGGGATGGATTGTGCTTCCTATATATCGCCTGGAACATGGACATTCGAGGCAATATACCGTGTAGTCTGAATTGCAGTTTAGGAATTGTTTGATGTTTCTTAGAGGCCTAGGATCCCCTGGTCTCCCTTTATAGCTTGTTACTTTATTGCTATATTTGCATGCCTTACAATGCATGCATGGATAAAATCCTGCTGCACCGATTCTATTTTTTACCCTTGGTACACCATCATAATGGCTATGGACAAGATGATCTTTAAGTGATTGGCTTCGCTTATATGTTATCAAGGGGTAAGTTGGAATGACATTTTTAAGCACATTATCTGTTTTAAGTATGTGCCAGTTCTTCTTAAATATGTGAACAATGTCCCCCGATTTTTCACTGTAGTTTGTTATCATTCTGACTGGTTCTTCTTGTTGAACTTTGTTTTGTACTTTGGCAACCAGTAGATTGCTTCTTTCTACTTTTTCTACTCTGTCACTTGCCTGTTTCAAGATTGAGTTGGTATAACCTCTTCTTTTAAATCTCCCCAACGCCTCTTCCCTCGCATGCTGAAAATCTTGTTCGGTCGAACAGTTGCGTTTGAGACGCAAAAGTTCCCCATATGGGATATTGTTCACCTGGCTTTTGGGGTGATGACTAGCTGCGTGTAACACAGCGTTGCCTGCTGTGGGCTTTCTGTATAGGCGTGTTTGTAGTGTATTTTGTTCCACAAATACTTCTAGATCTAGGTAATTCACTGATTTGTCACTGATGTGGCTCGTGAACTGTAAATTACATTTATTCTTATTTAGTGAGGTAATGTATTCCTCAGCCGAGGATCGACTCCCCCGCCAAATAATAAAAAGGTCGTCTATGTACCTTGCCCACAATATTGTATTCTCCATCCATTTCTCATGGTGTCCCCCCCAGGCCAAGTGCTTCTCCCACCAGCCCACGAAGAGATTCGCGTAGCTAGGGGCGAAGCACGTGCCCATGGCTGTCCCCCGTAGTTGTTTATACAGATCCCCTGCAAACAGAAAGATGTTATTGTCTAAACAGTAAGTAATCATTTGGAGAAGCATCAAATTATGTTTTTGAAATTTGAGCGATCTTTTATCAAGGAACCATTTTACTGCTGTTACACCGTCTGTATGGTTTATGCAAGTGTACAGACTGGTAATGTCCAAAGTGATGAGTAGCATGTCTGTTTCCCATACGATCCCCTCTATGAGTCTTAAAAAGTCCTGGGTGTCTCGAATATAAGACACCTAGGGGCCGATTCCGATCTCGGTCGGAGGCGCACCTAACATCATTCGGTCGGGAAAAAAGCCATGCGAATGCCTGTTTCCCGAACGAACCGCACATTATTCCGAACGAGCAAGTACGATGCGCACAACAGCATAGATTCCGACCCAGTCGTACTCACCCAATCCAGGTCCTGTTCCCCGACCGAGCCGGATCCGTAAACGCAGAATCGAGTCGCACGGAAGCCAAAATGCAGCCCCGTCCAGCCGGATAAGTACGATGCGCTTCCCGTACGCGCCGAACCCGTCGCCACGCACGGCACGTCAAAGCATCCGGGAGAGGCGCACATAAGCTCCGATTCGCAACACAACACGATCCACGGATACGAGACGAACACGCCAGCTACGAGGACGAGGTGAAGCAACGAGAAAGACGAACGAGACGAACCAACCATGAATCCCATCGTGCCGATCCTACCAATATTCTACATCTACTACCGGAACAGGCACGGACGCGTACGGCGCAGAAGGTAAGTCAGACACCAACCACAAAAACAAACTACACGTACCCAACATATCACACACACACAGAGGGATGCAGAAATTACTTACACCAGCAACAGCAGCACCATAGGGGCGGGATGGCCATCACCAATGCCACATATACACATAGGGGCCCGGATGCCTACCTCTACCCAGGGAGTGCCAGATGCCTACCACTACTACCACCTCTACCCATGGGGGGCTGGATGCCTACCACTACTACCACCTCTACCCAGGGGGTGTCAGATGCCTACCACTACTACCACCCTTACCCAGGGGGTGCCAGTTGCCTACCACTACTACCACCCCTACCCAGGGGGTGCCAGATGCCTACCACTACTACCACCTCTACCCAGGGGTGCCAGATGCCTACCACTACTACCACCTCTACCCAGGGGGTGCCAGATGCCTACCACTATTACCACCTCTACCCAGGGGGTGCCAGATGCCTACCACTACTACCACCCCTACCCAGGGGGTGCCAGATGCCTACCACTACTACCACCTCTACCCATGGGGGGCTGGATGCCTGTCACTACTACCACCCCTACCCAGGGGTTGTCATATGCCTACCACTACTACCACCTCTACCCAGGGGGTGCCAGATGCCTACCACTACTACCACCTCTACCCAGGGGGTGCCAGATGCCTACCACTACTACCACCCCTACCCAGGGGGTGCCAGATGCCTACCACTACTACCACCTCTACTCAGGGGGTGCCAGATGCCTACCACTACTACCACCTCTACCCAGGTGGTGCCAGAAGCCTACCACTACTACCACCTCTACCCATGGGGGGCTGGATGCCTGTCACTACTACCACCCTTACCCAGGGGGTGCCAGATGCCTACCACTACTACCACCCTTACCCAGGGGGTGCCAGATGCCTACCACTACTACCACCTCTACCCAGGGGGTGCCAGATGCCTACCACTACTACCACCTCTACCCAGGGGGTGCCAGATGCCTACCACTACTACCACCTCTACCCATGGGGGGCTGGATGCCTGTCACTACTACCACCCTTACCCAGGGGGTGCCAGATGCCTACCACTACTACCACCTCTACCCATGGGGGGCTGGATGCCTGTCACTACTACCACCCTTACCCAGGGGGTGCCAGATGCCTACCACTACTACCACCTCTACCCATGGGGGCTGGATGCCTGTCACTACTACCACCCCTACCCAGGGGGTGTCAGATGCCTACCACTACTACCACCTCTACCCAGGTGGTGCCAGATGCCTACCACTACTACCACCTCTACCCAGGGGGTGCCAGATGCCTACCACTAGTACCACCCCTACCCAGGGGGTGCCAGATGCCTACCACTACTACCACCTCTACCCAGGGGGTGCCAGATGCCTACCACTACTACCACCTCTACCCAGGGGGTGCCAGATGCCTACCACTACTACCACCTCTACCCATGGGGGGCTGGATGCCTGTCACTACTACCACCTCTACCCAGGGGGTGCCAGATGCCTACCACTATACCACCCCTACCCAGGGGGTGCCAGATGCCTACCACTACTACCACCTCTACCCAGGGGGTGCCAGATGCCTACCACTACTACCACCTCTACCCAGGGGGTGCCAGATGCCTACCACTACTACCACCCTTACCCAGGGGGTGCCAGATACCTACCACTACTACCACCTCTACCCAGGGGGTGCCAGATGCCTACCACTACTACCACCTCTACCCAGGGGGTGCCAGATGCCTACCACTACTACCACCTCTACCCAGGGGGTGCCAGATGCCTGTCACTACTACCACCCTTACCCAGGTGGTGCCAGATGCCTACCACTACTACCACCTCTACCCATGGGGGGCTGGATGCCTGTCACTACTACCACCCCTACCCAGGGGGTGTCAGATGCCTACCACTACTACCACCTCTACCCAGGGGTGCCAGATGTCTACCACTTCTACCACCTCTACCCAGGGGGTGCCAGATGCCTACCACTACTACCACCCCTACCCAGGGGGTGCCAGATGCCTACCACTACTACCTCCTCTACCCAGGGGGTGCCAGATGCCTACCACTACTACCACCTCTACCCAGGTGGTGCCAGATGCCTACCACTACTACCACCTCTACCCATGGGGGCTGGATGCCTGTCACTACTACCACCCTTACCCAGGGGTGCCAGATGCCTACCACTACTACCACCCTTACCCAGGGGGTGCCAGATGCCTACCACTACTACCACCTCTACCCAGGGGTGCCAGATGCCTACCACTACTACCACCTCTACCCAGGGGGTGCCAGATGCCTACCACTACTACCACCTCTACCCATGGGGGGCTGGATGCCTGTCACTACTACCACCCTTACCCAGGGGGTGCCAGATGCCTACCACTACTACCACCTCTACCCATGGGGGGCTGGATGCCTGTCACTACTACCACCCTTACCCAGGGGGTGCCAGATGCCTACCACTACTACCACCTCTACCCATGGGGGGCTGGATGCCTGTCACTACTACCACCCCTACCCAGGGGGTGTCAGATGCCTACCACTACTACCACCTCTACCCAGGGGGTGCCAGATGCCTACCACTACTACCACCTCTACCCAGGGGGTGCCAGATGCCTACCACTACTACCACCCCTACCCAGGGGGTGCCAGATGCCTACCACTACTACCACCTCTACCCAGGAGGTGCCAGATGCCTACCACTACTACCACCTCTACCCAGGGGGTGCCAGATGCCTACCACTACTACCACCTCTACCCATGGGGGGCTGGATGCCTGTCACTACTACCACCTCTACCCAGGGGGTACCAGATGCCTACCACTACTACCACCTCTACCCAGGGGGTGCCAGATGCCTACCACTACTACCACCTCTACCCAGGGGGTGCCATATGCCTACCACTACTCCCACCCTTACCCAGGGGGTGCCAGATACCTACCACTACTAACACCTCTACCCAGGGGGTGCCAGATGCCTACCACTACTACCACCTCTACCCAGGGGGTGCCAGATGCCTACCACTACTATCACCTCTACCCATGGGGGGCTGGATGCCTGTCACTACTACCACCCTTACCCAGGGGGTGCCAGATGCCTACCACTACTACCACCTCTACCCAGGGGGTGCAAGATGCCTACCACTACTACCACCTCTACCCAGGGGGTGCCAGATGCCTACCACTACTACCACCTCTACCCATGGGGGGCTGGATGCCTGTCACTACTACCACCCATACCCAGGGTGTGTCAGATGCCTACCACTACTACCACCTCTACCCAGGGGGTGCCAGATGCCTACCACTACTACCACCCTTACCCAGGGGGTGCCAGATGCCTACCACTACTACCACCCTTACCCATGGGGGGCTGGATGCCTACCACTACTACCACCTCTACCCATGGGGGGCTGGATGCCTACCACCAACAACACCCCCACTCACAGGATGGCTAATACATGACACAACAAGCACACACCAACATAAAGAATGCAACATAAAGACATCCCCCCAACACCATGACAAGTGTGTGTAGACTGTCAAATGCCTACAACACTGAACATGACTTTGAACATACAATGTGACCCCCTACCACATGTGCCACACATAAATGTGTGTGGCCCCCACAATGCAAGCAGGCCATGACCATTGTGGCAATGGGGTCCAAACCCCCATCATCACAGTGACCAAAATGTAAGTGTGGGGTCCATAGCTGAAGCACATTTTGAACATTGTGGCAATGGGGTCCAAACCCCCATCATCACAGTGACCAATATGTAAGTGTTGACAAAGAAAAAGCTGCAACTGCCAAACTGCATGGATGATTCCTGGTCACAGAACAACAAACACATCAGTGGCAAAGTAGTGCTTGTGTCCCATAGCAACATAGATTGGGGGAGGCAAACAGTGCAGTGCAAATAAGACATACCTTTGGCCATGTGCAGACAAACATCACCCAGGGGGGCTGACACTGTCAACATTCATCAATGACACAATGACAGAAGTGTCCATCAGAATGCAGACCCACATATTTGCACCAATGGGCACACAAATGCAGATACCCTGTGGAGACTGTAGATGTGAGGTGAACAGATACCATACCATGGCAGCAATGGGACACAAACAATGATCATTGTGCTGACTGATGACCTAGGAGTCCCAGGGACAGCAGGGGAAACACACCAAACAACATACAGCCAATGGCACATTAAAGATATGCCAATGCAGTGGTGCAGATGCACAAACACAAACAGGCAGACCCACACTGCACATCAAACACAACAGGTGAGGGGGTGGGGGTACCAGTGTCCCCAGGCAACCACACAACACATGAGGAGGCCTGAATACCAATTACACAGATGTGCATACAGTGCCACAGAAAGGTAACTCATGGATCCAAATCCCCTATGTGGGCAATCAGGCATTGTCAGATGAGAGGGAGCACAAATCACACACGTCACACAAGCATGTAGGAACAGCAACTGACACAGCAAGACACAGAGACACCACAGCACTACCCTCAGGGCCCCCACAATGTGGTGACCCTGGGCTGCATTACAATCCCACTGTGATGACAAAGCTAGATGTCGTTCACACTGTGAACCACAGTCATGTGTCCTGAGCAACAAACTACCATCACACCTACACAAGCACAAATCAATCAGCACGGCCAGTAAGCCAAGGCCAACATGGAGGCAGGGGTCTAGCCGGGCAACAACTCTCATCTGCACACACTCAACACCACACACCTCGACCTCCAACAATGTGCAGCAGTGAAGCTCACATGCACTGGTGACATATCACATGCACCCATGACAATCCCAGGGGGGGTGGCGGGAACCAAGGTGCAGAAACACATCACACATGGCCACTCAACAAGACTCCTGAATGTCTGACACACTGCACACTACGCTGTACATGGACATGACGGCAATACCACACCAACCAATGGGATCCCAGCCACAGTCACACACCAATGAAGAAGCCAAGGTCACCCACAAAGAACACACATAGACAACTACCAACATTGCAGCCCTGACCCTGAGGAGTGCCAGCAGTCACACACACAACGTGTCACAACCAATGAAAGCTAACACAAACCGGAAATCACATGACAGGTGTAAACAACAAGTGCCAAGGGGAATCCTGACTGTGACCCATCAGCGTCTGCCCACAAACTCAGCCCTGACAGCAAACACACCTATGGGTGACACCCTGATGACCAGTAATGTGCCATGCACCCACATCACAGAGAACCCAGGGAGAAGACTTTGGGGGAACATAGGTCAACTCAGCAAGCATCACAAACAGGAACATCACTAGGGATCCCAGCATGCACAGCAAAATGGAAGTGAACACACAGACATGCACATACAACACACACCTTGGGCGCAGGCGATGTCACAGGAGCACACACTGCCATGAGGGGACTCCACTCCTGTGTGAGGAAAGCTGTGCCATATGTTGCCTCAGTAGGGCTCCATCATGTCAGCAGAACACTTGGTCACACAGTCAACAATTAGCACCAAATGAAGGCTCCTGTCACATCAGCCTGGTCATGGGAGTGTCAACGAAATCATCAGCACAGATCCAACACACATGTATAGCAAGTTGCACTGACAACACAGATGAGTCCTTCCCCATTGATGCCCAAACCTGCACGTCCAGTGTAGATGGCCACACGGTCAGGGAAGTAGACTAATTGAACAATGGCAAGCACAACAGATGTGCAGGGGTGGAAGCCACAGATGTGACATTGCTAATGTAAGTAGGAAATCCCATTGCCAAATATTGAAAACATGACACCCTCAGATGCTGCTAAGGATGACATGGATACACCACAGGATAGGACACAGTCCCCCTGGACCACATGGGTTCCTGCACAGTAACACTACATATTCATGAGACCAAATATCACCATCACTGCAGCAAGGGCATGGTTAGCATCATCAACATCATGTACATCAGAAGCAAAAGCACTAGAGAACAGAAAGTTGCTTTATTCAGCATATGTGGGTTCAAAAGTTGAAGTCATGTAAAAAATAAACAAAGGCCAATGGCCAGTCCATCATGAAAGTCAAAACAGGGTGACAGTGGCAGATGTCACCCTACGCATGCCTGCACTGATGAAAACCAGGGACAATCCCCTCTGAGGGGCATACGGGGGGCAGGCCAGGCACCGCAGGGACAGGATCAGGGCTCACCAAAAGGAGGCAGGGAAGGGGTGGTGGGTGCTGGAGAGCCACTGACAACTGTAGTGGAGGTGTCTGACATGGTGTGTGCCGGCACAACTGGGGGCATGACTCAGATGGTGTGGGCGCCGGCACGACTGCAGTGGACCGTGCAGATGGAGTGGACAGGTTCGCCACTGCAGTGCCCAAGTCAGACAGGGTGGTAGTGGCCTCCACTGCAGTGCCTACCTCCAGGGGAGGAGAATGGGGATCAGGTAAGGTGGGCAGGACAGAGGGGAGGACACCCTCACCACACTAGTGGCACAGACAAGCGCAGCGGGGGGTGTGGGGCCGGAAGGGCAAGTGGCAGGGGAGAAGGCCTGATCCTTTTGGGGATGGTGTATCTGTGGGTGGGGGAACCTGGGTCAGGGTGTGGTGGGGGCACCTGTGGAGTGGGGGCCTGAGGGATGGAGGAAGGAGACTTGGTGCCTGAGCTGCAGGGCGGCGGGGTCTTGCTCTTCCGGGTCCGGGGGGACTTGCGGGTGGGGGCGTCAGTCGGTCTGCGCCTGGGGGAGGGTGTCCGGGGGCGAGGGGCACTCCGCTCCATGTGGGTGGGCTTCCTCTTCCCCCTGAATGCTGTATCAGCTGGATCAGAGGGGAAGAGGCCGAGGTCACTGAGGAAGAGCCGCTGTGTCTTTGGGGTTGCAGGTGAGGCAAGGGAGAGGGCTTTGGAGGTAGAGGCAACTGAGGACTGCGCAGTGCTCGTGGATGCGTGTGTGTGTGCCTGGGCCCCATCCCCTGTGAGTGTGGTTTCAGTCCCCTGACTGTGCGTGCGTGTGCGTCTTGTTTGTGGCGTGTGTGTCTGTGTGCTGCTCGTGTCTGTGCTGGTGTGTGCCTGTGCCGGTGTGTGTGTGCTTGGGACAGGTAAGGTGCTGGGGAGTGTGGATGGGGCAGAGGCAGGAGGGGTGAGGGACTGTCGGAGGAGGGACACTGCTGCCGTCAGGGAGGAGTCCATGGACCTATTGCCCCTCTGTAGGGCAGACATGCCCGATGAGATGCCCTCCATGAACGACACCAGCTGAGTCAACAGAGTGGTGTGGGCATGGAGGACACTCAGCATCGCTGTCTGCCCTACATGGAGCTGGCGAAGGAGGTACACAGACTCCTCACTCAGGGCAGCAGGGGACACAGGGGCAGGGGGTGCGGTGCCTGGCCCGAAGGAGACACGCTCCCGAACATGGGAGCCTCCACGGACCTCAGGAATTGGAGCCGATGGGAGGGCGGTGGTGGTGGTGGCGGGGACAGCAACACTAGCTGGGGTGTGGTAGCTGCTGACACCCGCCTCCATAAGGGAGTCATCTTCCGAGCTGAGGTGGATGGTGCTGAGGACTCCTCGGTGTGGCTCCCCTCGCCCTCCGTGCCACTGGGTCCCTCCGACCACTCCTCGGCTGCTGACCCAGTCTGGCTCTGCGGCTCCTCCTGGTCCGTGGAGCTGTCCCCTCCTGTGGCCGTGGATGTATCTGCAATCAATAGGGAAACAGACAGACATCAGTCACCTTCACCGAACGCACACACCACAGTTAGTACAGCACATTACAGAGCAAGCCCTGGCATCCTTAGTTGAACATTGCTAAAAGTGCCCAAACAGAACAGGAGAAGCCAATTGTCAGTCTGATGGTCAACCATGGCACTCACATCCCACCTGGCCTTGCACCCATCTGTCTGGTGTCTGTTGGATGGCAATACCCCAGTGTGGACACATGCACCACCTACACAGTAGTTGGACAGTGCAGAGAACCCGGTTAAGCATGTGAACATGCACACATCACAACTCTTGCCACTGAGTCAGTACAGGTGTCCGGATGAAAGGGATGCCCAGAGTCAAATAGGAAATGCATGTGATGCATACCAGCGACAGACACCATGATGCACCCATGTCCTGACAGCCATTGCCACAATGGTGTGCATGTAGCACATGTCACTCCCCTGCAGGATCACTAATAGGAAGTCACATGCCATGGCACAGGCATGCCTGCTAAGTCATACATCACTGTCTCCAGTCACATGGGCAGGGCAGCCAGACAACAACACTCTGCACTGTGTCACAATAGTAGGTCATGGGGAATGCAAGTCCTGGAGCTGAACAAGTGCACATGTACATCCCCCACATACCACATCATCTGAACCCTTATCTGTCCAGGTCATACTGATTGGACATATGGGAGACCTGTAACACAACCCTCTGAACCTGAGCACCTCACAATCTGCTGTGAATGGGAGACAGCTGCCTGAACTTCACATTCGCATACCCCAGTCTGCACGGTCAGGTGATCAAACACCTGTGTGTCACACAAGTATCGTCTCCTATGGTCACATCTCTGGTGGCATGCTGAGCCCCAACCGAGAAACACCCCAGCAGTCCTGACAACGAAGCCACAGCACACTGACACAGAGGCAGACACCTGAGGGGACAATTCACTGAGCACAATGTGTCAGCTGATACACGGGAGTGGGAGTACAGAGTGTATTGTATGGCCTGGAGTAGGCATGACTGTCCTGCCCCAAATGAATGAGGGATGAGCCCTGGACAGTAGGCAGCTGGCTAAGTATGTGTGACACATGTTATATACACACTCCTGGGGCCCAAACATTGTTCCCACCCGCAGCATGGGTGTGTGCCAGATACCCCAGGCACATGTGGTGGATCAGCTCAGCAATTGGACCACATATCAAAGTAACACGCAGATTACATGTCAGAACACAGGCATTGTGTAAGCAATGGACCCACCCATGATGCCCACCACAGAGTTAGGGAAACAGATGCTGTCCCCCACCTTGAGTCAAGCAAACTGCAAGGACACAGTACCCAAGTGACACAATTCCCTGACCGTAAGGGCCACACCTGGGTATCAGATGAGGAGTGGGCAGTGCACAATAGAGGGACATGGGTCCTGGACCACATGACTGATGTACTGTGGAAGTTTAACCAGGCCAGAGGAGGGCACATAGCATGGCAGACATAGATCACAATGCAGTCATGGACTCACCCCCTCCTTGCTGCTCACTGGCCTTCAGCTGCCCATCCAGATCAGGGAAGACCACCGCCAGGATCCTGAGCATGTGGGGGATCAGGGTCCGGTGTCCGCCCCTCCTGCGAGGAGGCGACAGCTTCAGCTGGACCCGTGTGATCCTCCGGGTCCAGCCCCTAAGGTGCTGCCACCTCTTCTGGCAGTTGCGGATCCGGCGCTTGTAGACCCCCACGGATCTCACTGCCCGGACGATGGTCAGCCATATCTGCTGCTTCTGGTGGGCATCAACCTGTGAGGATGACAAAGTGAGAATGCCATTACTACACATGCAACATATCCGTGCATTACACAGTTGGATATACATGTCTCAATCACAGGGGCACATGGTGTACACAGGCAGTGCAACGATGGCCATGGGCAGTATGCCAGCAGTTACTACATGGTATCTTTGCCTGAGAAGTAAAACCTTGTTTAAATGCACTGTCACTGCACTATACCTGTCCAGTGCATGTAACTACACACTATGGGGGGTGACAACTACTCAGTGAGCCTGCTAGCCAGTGGCGTGCAGACTGTTAGCCTTGCTAGTCAGACAACATGCACATTTAGGAAGGCAGTGGACAGAACACTCACATGCTCCCCTGCTTTCCCATACAGCTTGCTGTACTGTGGAAGGAGGCTGTCCAGCAGGGCCTGGTTCTCCTCAGTGCTGAAGACTGGGGCTCTCTCCAAAGTACGTGCCATTGCAGGGTCCAGAGGGTGCAGATACAGCAGCAGTGGTGGTGGCAGATGTCGTCCTGGAGCATGTAGTGCAGGCAAGTGAGCTCTCAGGGCAACAGCCAGCATTATATGTGTGCTGCAGAGGCAGATACTGTCCCATGTGTCCAAAGTGATAGGTCCAAGTCGTTTGCATCTTCTGAATCTGGCCAATCCATGGAATTGCACCACTTACACACGCCCACAGCATCCTTCAAAAGTTCAACTTCATGACACCCATGAATTTGCAACATTGTTGTGGGTGACCAACTGAATTTACAGCATCAGACTCGTTCAAAATTTGAAAACGCGTCCATTGCCAGGCCAGGCCATAGCCAATGGGTGCGCACCGATCGGTCCATTGCTGTTCAACGCGTACCCAGGATACAACGCGTACCCGCACATATTGAATGCAATGTGCCGGCCGGGCACACCGATCGGTCCATTGCTGTTCAACGCGTACCCAGGATACAACGCGTACCCGCACACATTGAATGCAATGGGCCGGCCGGGCACACCGATCGGTCCATTGCTGTTCAACGCGTACCCAGGATACAACGCGTACCCGCACACATTGAATGCAATGGGCCGGCCGGGCACACCGATCGGTCCATTGCTGTTCAACGCGTACCCAGGATACAACGCGTACCCGCACACATTGAATGCAATGGGCCGGCCGGGCACACCGATCGGTCCATTGCTGTTCAACGCGTACCCAGGATACAACGCGTACTCGCACACATTGAATGCAATGGGCCGGCCGGGCACACCGATCGGTCCATTGCTGTTCAACGCGTACCCAGGATACAACGCGTACCCGCACACATTGAATGCAATGGCCAATGTGTGCGCACCGATCAGTCCATTGCTGTCCAACGCGTATTGCGAATACAACGCGTACCAGCACACATTGAATGCAATGGCCAATGTGTGTGCACCGATCGGTCCATTGCTGTCCAACGCGTATTGCGAATACAACGCGTACCAGCACACATTGAATGCAATGGCCAATGTGTGCGCACCGATCGGTCCATTGCTGTCCAACGCGTATTGCGAATACAACGCGTACCAGCACACATTGAATGCAATGGCCAATGTGTGCGCACCGATCGGTCCATTGCTGTCCAAAGCGTATTGCGAATACAACGCGTACCAGCACACATTGAATGCAATGGCCAATGTGTGCGCACCGATCGGTCCATTGCTGTCCAACGCGTATTGCGAATACAATGCGTACCAGCACACATTGAATGCAATGGTCAATGTGTGCGCACTGATCAGTCCATTGCTGTTCAATGCGTATTGCGAATACAACGGGTACCAGCACACGTTGAATGCAATGGCCAATGTGTGCGCACCGATCGGTCCATTGCTGTCCAACGCATCCCTGTACAAGTCACTGGCATATGTCACCATGCCTGTCACAGGTGAACATATGCCAGCCACATATACTTCCCAGGGAGTGAGGGGCACACCTACAACACCACAGCCTGTCCAAACTGTATCCTAAGGCATGTAAGGCTGCATTACCTATTCCGTGTATGGGGGTGAACATGTTGTTCTGTGGATGTCACTTGGGGGCAGCCACCCCCAGGCTGTGCACGTGTTCATGGGGACAGGATCCTTGGTGTTTCGTGTACATGACCACTGTGATGTGCAACTGTTCATATCTGAGCATGTGGCATGGTCACATTTCACGGTGGTGTATGTGTATGTCATGTCACATACCCCCTGAGTCCCATGTGGGACGGTATGTTTAACCCAGGGTGACCCATTGGCACAATAGTGATGGTCCTCCACAGTCTGTGTGCATGTTGTGTTTACAATGTCTCTGATTTCATGTGCACAATGGGAGACAGTCTCCACATCCACGTTGTTTGTGCATGGACTTTGATGTTGTGCGTGTGTGTGTCACAGACGTCCATGTCTGTCCTGCCGAGGCAACAGGGACCACTACCTGTGGGGGTCATGGTTGTTTTGCTGTGGTGTATACATGATACACCATGTCATGCCAGTGTCCATGTGGCAATACAGGGTCCCTGGGAATCTACCTGTCGTTGAGCTGTGATGCCTGGGGCACATCTGTCCTCACATGTCACTGTGGGGTGTGTTTGTAACATGGCAGCAGGAGATGGGAACTGTGACACGGCCTCATGATATCCAATGGCACAACCTGGGACTTATTGATGCCACTTGTTGAACTGTGATGTTAGATGTTGGCCATGTATGTGCCATACATGTCCTTACGGAACTGCACACATCTTGTACTTGTGCCTCATAATGATGTATAATGTGATATTGAGTGTGTTCAATGCCACATATGTGGGGTGACTGAAAATCTTTCTTTCTTCACCTATGCACTGCAGGGCACCAGCTGTCCATAGACCATTCCCTGACCTGGCAACGATGGTGGAACGTGACAGCATCCGACGGTACCGCTTCACCAGGCAGCTGATTGAGGATTTGGCAGTGCGCTTGGCACCACATTTGCAACCTGGCCGGCCGTACCCTACAGCGCTGACCCCCAAGGTGAAGGTGATGGCAGCCCTACACTTCTTTGCCACCGGTACCTTTCAACACACTGTGGCGACTGCTGGTGGGATGTCACAGACCATGTTCAGCCGTGTGCTCCGCGATGTTTTGGAGGCTATGTTGATATACCTGAACCAGTACATCTATTTCCCTAGACTCCAACAACTCACTGACGTGAAGAGTCACTTCTATGCCCTGGGGAGGATGCCGCATGTCATTGGCTCCATTGATGGGACACATGTGGCTTTGGTACCACCACAGGCCCAAGAGCAGGCATACAGGAACCGCAAACACTACCACTCGATCAATGCACTGGTGGTCTGTCTTGCAGATATGAGCATCTCACACGTGTGTGCCGGTTTCCCCGGTTCTGCACACGATGCCTACGTGATGAGGAGTAGTCGCATCCCGAGGATGATGTCACAGATGCCGAACCAGCGTGCCTGGCTTGTTGGTGTGTACTGACTTTGTACCATTGTGTGTGTTCTGCAATGTAGTGTTCCACCCTCTTTTCCAACTCAGCTATTGTGCAATTGTCTGTATGTAGGTGACTCGGGATACCCCAACATGCCATGGTTGCTGACTCCCCTCAGGAACCCTGTGACACCAGCCCAGATGCGCTACAATGAGGCACATGGTCGGACCAGGAGAGTGATTGAGCGGACATTTGGTCTCCTGAAGAGCCGCTTCTGCTGCCTGGACAAGACAGGAGGGTCCCTCCCATATGCCCCAGCAAAGGTGTGCAAGATTGTCATCGTCTGCTGCATGCTACACAACCTGGCAGTGCGGAAGGAGTTGCCTCTCATCCTGGATGAGGATGACCAACGTCCGCCACCTGTGGAGGATCCTGGCCTGGACCACGATGCCAGTTATGATGATGATGATGATGATGGTGATGTCCGCACACAGCTCATCACCAACTTCTTCAGCTGAATGTGAGTATCCAGAGATGTCATGTCAATGATGTGAGTTTGCATGATATGTGTTGGTGGTGCTCTGGTGCTGTTTGAGTGTGCCCATGGGCTACATGACTGTATGCGTGTAGCGATGTGTCCTTACAGGTAGTCTGTACTCCCCAACAGTGTTGACATGCTAACTTGGTTCTGGGTGGGTATCTTGTGACATGTATTGGGCATGAGTATTGCAGTTCTGTCCTGTTCTTCAGTGCTTTTGACTGTGTGTCATTTCTGTCCTTCACAGGGTACTTTCAGAGTCGTTTGGTCAACTGTGATCCCCGACACCGTGATTCGACTTCCAGGGTGGTAGCTGTCGTGTCCCTACAGGTGATGTGCGCCACACCCATGGACTTCCTTTCTTCTATACTTGTTGACTGTGTGCCCGCTGCCAGGTGGGATTACCTTGCATCTGTAGTGGTTACAACATGTTGCAAATGTGTAATAAACCTGTGCTTCACTTTGTGATGTGCGTTGTCTGTGGTCACACATTTGACTGACATTTGCTTACTGCACCAGTGGGCTAGTTGACTAAGACTGTGAATAGGTGTTGTGTCTGTGCATTGCACCGTATTTCCTGGCAACATCAGTGTAGGCAATGAGTCAGATGGCCTAGGTGTGTATTTGTTGTGTAGCCCTGGTGGTGTGTCTCCCTCATATGTGTCACGTTGCCATGACTCACATGCCTGTGTTGTACTTGCTGTAGCAGTTAGCATGCACAGTGTAATTTCGCTGGTCATCATCTCCATGATAGAAACCACGTTGGAATCACGACAGAGGCAGGTATGGTGTATTAGTGTGTTTATTGTCATACATGTGTGTGAATAGTGCACAGGATGGTGAGTGCTGTACATTTTGATTGCAATCCAAAGTTCCTAGATGAATTGGAAGTCCTGGTAGCAGAAATGTCCTGTATCAAGTCCACAGTCATCTGAGACATTGGTCCAACTTGTACTCCCCACGTCATGTGGGGGAGTTGTGTTGCAGTCAACAGGGAGAACAGTTTACGCACAAAGGTGATTATCCAGAACAGGTGTTGGCTTCCTGGGGGTTGTGCATGGCCATCAGCCTCTCAGTTGTCCTTCCTCGGACGACCCCTCTTCTTTGGGGGGGACCCTCAAGTGCAGGCTGCTGCGGTGCAGGGGACTCTCCGCCAGAGTCATCCTGCCTCCCTGTGGCAGTTGCAGTTGTTTCAGCACCAGATGTTGTGGGCACACAGGGAGGTGTTGACTGGTTGCTGCTCATCTGGCGGAGGCATTGTAATATGTCCCTATGCACCGCCGTCATCTCTTGCAGTGTGTCCCACTTGGACTCCACGCGGGACATGTGTGAGTCCAAGCGGGCATGATGGGCAGCCTGCTGCTGTTTAATGTCCCTGAGGAGCCCCACTACCTGGCTGAGCTCTCCGGTGCTGGACTGGTACGCATCGGCTATGCGTGCCAGTTGTGGGTCATCATGCAGTCCAGACCCCTTTGCGAGCAGCGACCTATGTCTCCCACCCCTCCCACCACCCCTGGCGACACGTGCAGTACCTGAGGTGGCACGCACAGGTGACCCTGGGCCCCCTTGGGGGTTGTTGGTGGTGTTGGTGTCCATGGCCCCACGTTGGTCCAGGGTCCCTGTGCTGGTGGTGGTGGTGCTCCTTGGTCTGTCCATGTCGGCAGGGGTGGTATGTGTGTTGACAGTCGTTGGAGGGGTGGGTGCAGGGGGTGCAGCTGGTGGTCCTGCTGGTGCTGCATGATGACTTGCTCCGGAGGTGCCAGGTGGGTCTTCTTCATCCGAGGAGGGCAGAGGCTGTTCCACACCAGTGAGCTCCATATCCTCTTGAGCCTGGGACGGGGACTCCTCAGCGTCTGCTGCTGTGTCCCCATCATCACCTGTTTTTGGGAGACACACACAATGTATGTTATGTTTCTGCAGGCATCAATGGTTGACACACCTGACAGTTGTGACTGTGCCTCTGGATGCGGGCCTGTACATTGCATTGTCCTAAGTTGTCACAGTCAGGGGTTGATATTGGTGTAGCACATTGTCCTGCATTATTTGGGCATTATTATGTGAATGTTGGGGTGTGTACATGGTCTGCATTGGTTGTATTTGGTTGACATCCGGCCCTCCTTCCCACCCAGCCAGATATTCCACCATGGAACGTGCTTCCATTGCAGGGAGTTCAAGTTGTCTTTCAGGATGTCAGTCAGTGGTGTCCTGCTGTTGGTTGGTGCACAGTTGCCAGCAGGGCCTTGTGCTCCCCACAGCAGTAGCCAGTGTCAGCCATCTTGTGAGTTGTTTTCCACTCCCTGTGATGTGTGCATGGTTCAGGGTGGTGTTGATGGGACAGTTGTGGGGGTGACCAATATCTGTGACTACCACTCCCATCATGCTATTGCCTCCACCCCCCTTCCCAGCATGCCCATGCTTCCTTCCCTTTGACTCTGCTTCCCTGTGGGGTTGTGTGCCTGTGCTGACAAGATGGCTGACAGTGTTATCCTGGGGTTAGTTTTGCTACAAGTCCCATGTGTGTCCCTATGCTTCACTCAGCATGACCCAGGGTTGTGGTTCTTTGTGGGATATTTGATTGGAGTGTGAGGCAATGCATTCTCCCAGGTGAGTTTTGGGGAGTTTGTGTTAGGGGTGTGTGTGAGAAACGCTGCTGGTAACTATGGTCAGGGCTGTGAGTCCTCCTTCCCACCCAGCCAGATATCCCACCATGGAACGTGCTTCCATTGCAGGGAGTGCAAGTTGTCTTTCAGGATGTCAGTCAGTGGTGTCCTGCTGTTGGTTGGTGCACAGTTGCCAGCAGGGCCTTGTGCTCCCCACAGCAGTAGCCAGTGTCAGCCATCTTTTCACTTGTTTTCCACTCCCTGTGATGTGCGCATGGTTCAGGGTGGTGTTGATGGGACAGTTGTGGGGGTGACCAATATCTGTGACTACCACTCCCATCATGCTATTGCCTCCACCCCACTTCCCAGCATGCCCATACTTACTTGCTTTTGGGTGGACTTCACTGTGTGTGAGTGTGAGAGCAATGGCAAGATGGCTGACAGTGGTGTCCTGCTGTTAGTTGGTGGCCAGTTCCCAGCATGGCCTTGTGCTCCCCACAACAGAGCACCAGTGTCAAACATCTTTGATGGGGCTTTCCACTCTCCTTGGGGTGTGCATGCTTGAGTGTGAGCTTGCTGGGCCATGTGGGTGGGGGATGTTGAGCTGTGACTACCACTCCCATCATGCTATTGCCTCCACCCCACTTCCCAGCATGCCCATACTTACTTGCTTTTGGGTGGACTTCACTGTGTGTGAGTGTGAGAGCAATGGCAAGATTGCTGACAGTGGTGTCCTGCTGTTAGTTGGTGGCCAGTTCCCAGCATGGCCTTGTGCTCCCCACAACAGAGCACCAGTGTCAGACATCTTTGATGGGGCTTTCCACTCTCTGTGGGGTGTGCATGCTTGAGTGTGAGCTTGCTGGGCCATGTGGGTGGGGGATGTTGAGCTGTGACTACCACTCCCATCATGCTATTGCCTCCACCCCACTTCCCAGCATGCCCATACTTACTTGCTTTTGGGTGGACTTCACTGTGTGTGAGTGTGAGAGCAATGGCAAGATGGCTGACAGTGGTGTCCTGCTGTTAGTTGGTGGCCAGTTCCCAGCATGGCCTTGTGCTCCCCACAACAGATTACCAGTGTCAGACATCTTTGATGGGGCTTTCCACTCTCTGTGGGGTGTGCATGCTTGAGTGTGAGCTTGCTGGGCCATGTGGGTGGGGGATGTTGAGCTGTGACTACCACTCCCATCATGCTATTGCCTCCACCCCACTTCCCAGCATGCCCATACTTACTTGCTTTTGGGTGGACTTCACTGTGTGTGAGTGTGAGAGCAATGGCAAGATGGCTGACAGTGGTGTCCTGCTGTTAGTTGGTGGCCAGTTCCCAGCATGGCCTTGTGCTCCCCACAACAGGGCACCAGTGTCAGACATCTTTGATGGGGCTTTCCACTATCTGTGGGGTGTGCATGCTTGAGTGTGAGCTTGCTGGGCCATGTGGGTGGGGGATGTTGAGCTGTGACTACCACTCCCATCATGCTATTGCCTCCACCCCCCCTTCCCAGCATGCCCATGCTTCCTTCCCTTTGACTCTGCTTCCCTGTGGGGTTGTGTGCCTGTGCTGACAAGATGGCTGACAGTGTTATCCTGGGGTTAGTTTTGCTACAAGTCCCATGTGTGTCCCTGTGCTTCACTCAGCATGACCCAGGGTTGTGGTTCTTTGTGGGATATTTGATTGGAGTGTGAGGCAATGCATTCTCCCAGGTGAGTTATGTGGAGTTTGTGTTAGGGGTGTGTGTGAGAAACGCTGCTGGTAACTATGGTCAGGGCTGTGAGTCCTCCTTCCCACCCAGCCAGATATCCCACCATGGAACGTGCTTCCATTGCAGGGAGTGCAAGTTGTCTTTCAGGATGTCAGTCAGTGGTGTCCTGCTGTTGGTTGGTGCACAGTTGCCAGCAGGACCTTGTGCTCCCCACAGCAGTAGCCAGTGTCAGCCATCTTGTCAGTTGTTTTCCACTCCCTGTGATGTGAGCATGGTTCATGGTGGTGTTGATGTGCGCATTGTGAGGGTGGGCAATATCTGTGACTACGACTCCCATGATGCTATTGGCTACACTGACTTGCCCAGCATACACAGTATTCCTTCCTTTCAGTGGGCTTCACTGTGTGGTGGTGTTGTAGTGGTGGCTACATGTCTGGATGTGTTTGTTAGTTATATTTGTGCCACTGCCCAGCTGTAGTTGTAGTTGTGTTTGTACATGTGATGACACAGTTACATGTCACTATGAGATGGCATGTGTTGTGTTTATCTGACTGACATAAACATTTTGGGATGTTCTGTTCTGGTTGCTGTGTATTTGCTAAGGGTGCATGGTTTGACTCTCCCTTGACAGTGATGTGTGTGTATTGTGGCACAATATTGTGTACATTAGTTGTGTACTCACCAGGCTCTGGGATGTTTTCTAGTCCATATACGCTCACTGGTGGTAGGATGGCCCGCACCTTCTCCTCCCAGGGCCTGATGTATACTGGCTTGGTAGGAGGGCCACTGCCGGTGTGTTGGCTCAAGAGGTAGTCCTTCTTCAACAGCTCCCTGACCCTCCTGCGCACGTCATACCACCTGTTCTGGATGTCTATCTTTGTGCGCAAACATGGTGATTGTGCGTTCACCCTGTCGACGATCCTCTCCCACATCTTGGTTTTCTGCGACATGGGTGTCTGTTGGACCAGTGTACCAAACAGCTGTGGCTCTACCCTGAGGATCTCATCTACCAGGACTTCCAATTCACTATCTAGGAACTTATGATTCTTCTTTGGGGGCATGGTGATGGGTGGTGATGGTGAGTGATGTGTGTGTTGGTGTGCAGGTGAAGGTGTGTGAGTGTGTGTTTTGCTGGGTGTATGTGAGGTTGCTATTTGTTGGGGTGCTGATGGTGTGTGGCTTGTGTGATGGATGAGCTGTGGGTGTGTGGTTGCTGTCTGTTGAGTGCTGGCAGGTAATTAGAATTTGCAAAGGATCATGGTAGGGATTTGTGTCCTTTATATGGGTGGAGTTGTGGGTGTGTCTTTGTTCCCTGCCCCCCCCCAGTATTTATTGGCTTTGTAATTGCTTGTTTGGCCTTTTTTTGTGTATTTTACCTTTGTACTTTTTGTGCATGTAGGAGACGTTCTTGTGACCGAGTCGGACCCTGCAGTTGTCTCGTACGGGCTTCTCCGATTCATTCACGCTGGTTTTGTGCTGTTTTCTATGCTGCGTACGCGTCGGTCGCGGTGTTTTGGGTTGCTTCGGCTCGCAGTTTTGTATGCGTGTCGGTCGTACGGCTTGTCCTCCGTGCGACTCGGTCGTGTTTTCCACGCGTTGCATCGTACTTGGCGGGTAGGAGTTCGCGGGTACGTTTCGTTCGGGATTGTTCCGGGTGCGTGTCGGTCGGTTCGATTCGCATGTTTTTCCGGCCGGATTGCTGTGTTCCGCGCGGCTCGGTCGTTCGGCTTGTGTTCCGTACGAGTCGGTCGGGTTTTGCACGCTTCTCATAGTACTTTGCGGGTCGGGCTGCACCGGTATGTGTCGGTCGGAATTAATTCCGGCTCCGAGTCGGTCGGTACGTTTTCCGGCCCGAATCGGAATCGACCCCTGAGTCTTTAACCAGAGGGGCAAGGAAAAAATCAATGTAAATTGATGTATTTTCTAACAAACTACTGATAGATGCAACAATGGGTCTTCCTGGGGGGTTAACAGGATCTTTGTGTACTTTTGGGAGGTGGTAAAATGTTGGAATAACTGGACATTCACAGTGTAGGAACATGAATTCATCATTGTCCAACATTCCTTCGTCTTTCCAACCTTGTAAAAAGGCATGATATCCTCTAATGCTTTCCAAGTACTCCACCCTCTTGATCTTCATGTAACATTCTTTGTCCTCCAACTGTCTCATGGCTTCCTTGTGATATTGTGTTTTATTTAAAACAACGATATTGCCTCCTTTATCGGAGGGTTTTATTTCTATGGTTGTGTCAGCTTTCAGTGTTTTAATGGCTTCCCATTGCTTTCTTGGAATATTATAACGATAATTCTTTCTATTTTTAGAATTGTCTAAGCTTTTGAGATCTGCCAATACTGCCTCATTAAAAACATCAATAGCATCAAAAGGAGACTGTGGAATTACACGTGACTTATTCTTAAGTTTACTATGTCCACTGGATTGTGTTATTCCCGCCTCTTCAAGGCGTATTTCCAGATTATCCGTTTCAACATGTCCATCTCTGTTGGTATCCAAAGTTTCTAGAGCCATAAGGGCTTCCAAATCATGGCCGGTTAGATAGTCGGAGGTCTGTTCTCTTTGGCTTGCTCCCCCAGATGTTATTTCTTTTTTAGGATGCATGATAAAGATTTTTTGTAGTTTTAATTTCCTTGTATATCTGAACAGATCAATCCTGGTTTGCACAAAATTATATTCCGATGTAGGACAGAAGGTCAGGCCGAGCTGTAAGACCTTAGTTTCCTCTTGGTTTAATGGTCTATTCGAGAGATTGATTACAGTTCTCTGGTCGTCCTGATTTACCATTTGCCCTTTTTGCCCCGACTGCGCGTCATTCTTGGGGTTGATATTTCCTCTCCTACCTCTCTTGCCCCTCCTTGTTTTGCACCTTTTGTCTGTCCTTGTGGTGGGGGATGTGTTCTTTGCATCGGTCTTTGCCGGGTTTCCCTTATTAACTGATATTCCTGAAAATAAGGTGATTCGTTGTTACCTCCCCTGGCCTCTGTAGATGCTGATTGCTCCCCTCCGAGGTCTCTACCTCTGATTCGGAGGTCTCTTTATTTACAGAACTTGTGGCGCTTTGTTGTGTTATCCTCTTTCTTGGGGCATCAAATTTACGTGCAAAAGTTAAAATACAGCCGGTCAGATAATCCTGTTCGTCCCTCTGAAATTTTATCTGTTTTCTACGTTTAATCACAGCTTCATAGTCTTTAAGACGTTTTGTCATAGCTCCTCTTAGTCCATCACTTTGTTTCACATCTTTGTCCTTTTTTATCATCTCTTCTAGTTTTTGAATTTCTATCAGGAATTTCTCCCGGTCTCTCCAGGCATATTTGACAAGTATTGTCACCATTCCTTTCGCGGATCCTGCAGTATGTTCCGCCCATTCTTTCAAAAGTTCGGGGTCCGGGTTTTCATAGGATGGGACCGTTAAGATGCGTAAACCTCTGGGAACACGATCACAGTCCAAATACCTTTGCAAAGAGGTGGCCTCCCACCACTTGCGAATTTCGCGTTCCTGAGCTTTTTCTAGATTTTGAAACAGTATCACCAGGTTGTTCGTGGGGGCATTCGTAATACTTCTGTTTTTACTATGTATCGTTCTGATTCCTCCCACGGGTTTAAAGATATCCGCTGCTGCCTCCTCCCTCTCCCTGACATTTGACATCGCAATCAGTTTTTAAAGCTTTTACACAGTTCTTTAAGGCTTAACGGGGGTCTGCACACTCTACGCTCCCCTTCAAGGCTGAGACTGGAATGGTTGTTGTCCACGTAGTGCGGAAAATTCGACGTTCACTTACCAGCCAGGACACCGCTGCAACGCCGTGTCTCTCAACCCGGGTGCGCGTCGTCACATGGTCTAGTTGGAAGCCTACTAATCCGATTTGCGTTGATCCTCCCAAACGCCGAGAATCCAGCATTCGATCAAATTACGTTCCTCAGTCTCGGGGCAAGCGGCCACATTAAATCCATAAACAGCAAGCCACCGCCGCCGCTCCTCTCGCCCCGGGTGCTTACTCCCGCGGTGGTGAGCCGCAATCAATTGAAACAAAGAGGCATATCCTTCTTATGCCTAAGTGGAAAGCACACACGGGAGCCGTTTTAGAGTGAAGTGCTTTATTGTGCAGACCCCCCTGCACCGACAGACGCGTTTCGCCTCGCGGCTTTGTCAATGTCAGTTTGAACCGTGTGAAACAGGCAGTATTTCATTGTTTGAAATGTCACATGATATTTCGTAAAAATAGTTGACGGACTTCCATAGCTTGAATGCTAAAATTCATGGCGGCCATCTTAACATATGTCTTTCTAAATTTCTAAGCAATACTGCCATAAAAAGTGTTAAAGTGCTCATTAGTGAATTAAAAACTCTTACACATAGGTGAACATTGTTTCGTAAACAATTTACAAAAATACAGTGATTTTTATCTCATAAATATATACAATTCATTATGTTTTTTATATAATAAAAATTATAATTTCTTTCACATCTTGTATATTATTTCATAGAGTTCACTCTTTTGTGTGTTTATTAAGCCCTGAATGGGCATTCACATGTCAGGTTTTTTGGAGGGAAATGAGGAGTACGGAGAGGTGGAAAGAGGAAGATATGAGGAAAAAGGGGGGGGCAATTCCAGTTTCAATTATCGCACCCCTATTAAAGGTGTACCCAAAGTTCCTCATCGTTGTTTAGCCCTATAGGGGCCTTTGTTTGGAGATCAATAATATATTTTGATTCCAAAACACGCAAAGAAGAGGTTATACCAACTCAATCTTGATACAGGCAAGTGACAGAGTGACAGAGTAGAAAAAGTAGAAAGAAGCAATCTACTGGTTGCCAAAGTACAAAACAAAGTTCAACAAGAAGAACCAGTCAGAATGATAACAAACTACAGTGAAAAATCGGGGGACATTGTTCACATATTTAAGAAGAACTGGCACATACTTAAAACAGATAATGTGCTTAAAAATGTCATTCCAACTTACCCCTTGATAACATATAAGCGAAGCCAATCACTTAAAGATCATCTTGTCCATAGCCATTATGATGGTGTACCAAGGGTAAAAAATAGAATCGGTGCAGCAGGATTTTATCCATGCATGCATTGTAAGGCATGCAAATATAGCAATAAAGTAACAAGCTATAAAGGGAGACCAGGGGATCCTAGGCCTCTAAGAAACATCAAACAATTCCTAAACTGCAATTCAGACTACACAGTATATTGCCTGGAATGTCCATGTTCCAGGCGATATATAGGAAGCACAATCCATCCCACCAAAAAACGTGTTCTTGAGCATATGCGTGCGATAACAAATAAGGATAAAAACTATCCAGTTGCACGCCACTTTGAAAAGTTTCACAAAAGTAACCGAGATCAGTTGAAATGTTTCTGTATCGATAGGGTAGGAGTTGAAGAGAGAGGAGGTGATAGAATTAAAACTTTGCGTGTTTTGGAATCAAAATATATTATTGATCTCCAAACAAAGGCCCCTATAGGGCTAAACAACGATGAGGAACTTTGGGTACACCTTTAATAGGGGTGCGATAATTGAAACTGGAAGTGCCCCCCCCCCTTTTTCCTCATATCTTCCTCTTTCCACCTCTCCGTACTCCTCATTTCCCTCTAAAAAACCTGACATGTTAATGCCCATTCAGGGCTTAATAAACACACAAAAGAGTGAACTCTATGAAATAATATACAAGATGTGAAAGAAATTATAATTTTTATTATATAAAAAACATAATGAATTGTATATATTTATGAGATAAAAATCACTGTATTTTTGTAAATTGTTTACGAAACAATGTTCACCTATGTGTAAGAGTTTTTAATTCACTAATGAGCACTTTAACACTTTTTTATGGCAGTATTGCTTAGAAATTTAGAAAGACATATGTTAAGATGGCCGCCATGAATTTTAGCATTCAAGCTATGGAAGTCCGTCAACTATTTTTACGAAATATCATGTGACATTTCAAACAATGAAATACTGCCTCTTTCACATGGTTCAAACTGACATTGACAAAGCCGCGAGGCGAAACGCGTCTGTCGGTGCAGGGGGTCTGCACAATAAAGCACTTCACTCTAAAACGGCTCCCGTGTGTGCTTTCCACTTAGGCATAAGAAGGATTATGCCTCTTTGTTTCAATTGATTGCGGCTCACCACAGCGGGAGTAAGCACCCGGGGCGAGAGGAGCGGCGGCGGTGGCTTGCTGTTTATGGATTTAATGTGGCCGCTTGCCCCGAGACTGAGGAACGTAATTTGATCGAATTCTGGATTCTCAGCGTTTGGGAGGATCAACGCGAATCGGATTAGTAGGCTTCCAACTAGACCATGTGACGACGCGCACCCGGGTTGAGAGACACGGCGTTGCAGTGGTGTCCTGGCTGGTAAGTGAACGTCGAATTTTCCGTACTACGTGGACAACAACCATTCAAGTCTCAGCCCCGAAGGGGAGCGTAGAGTGTGCAGACCCCCGTTAAGCCTTAAAGAACTGTGTAAAAGCTTTAAAAACTGATTGCGATGTCAAGTGTCAGGGAGAGGGAGGAGGCAGCAGCGGATATCTTTAAACCCGTGGGAGGAATCAGAACGATACATAGTAAAAACAGCAGTATTATGAATGCCCCCACGAACAACCTGGTGATACTGTTTCAAAATCTAGAAAAAGCTCAGGAACGCGAAATTCGCAAGTGGTGGGAGGCCACCTCTTTGCAAAGGTATTTGGACTGTGATCGTGTTTCCAGAGGTTTACGCATCTTAACGGTCCCATCCTATGAAAACCCGGACCCCGAACTTTTGAAAGAATGGGCGGAACATACTGCAGGATCCGCGAAAGGAATGGTGACAATACTTGTCAAATATGCCTGGAGAGACCGGGAGAAATACCTGATAGAAATACAAAAACTAGAAGAGATGATAAAAAAGGACAAAGATGTGAAACAAAGTGATGGACTAAGAGGAGCTATGACAAAACGTCTTAAAGACTATGAAGCTGTGATTAAACGTAAAAAACAGATAAAATTTCAGAGGGACGAACAGGATTATCTGACCGGCCGTATTTTAACTTTTGCACGTAAATTTGATGCCCCAAGAAAGAGGATGACACAACAAAGTGCCACAAGTTCTGTAAATAAAGAGACCTCCGAATCAGAGGTAGAGACCTCGGAGGGGGAGCAATCAGCATCTACAGAGGCCAGGGGAGGTAACAACGAATCACCTTATTTTCAGGAATATCAGTTAATAAGGGAAACCCGGCAAAGACCGATGCAAAGAACACATCCCCCACCACAAGGACAGACAAAAGGCGCAAAACAAGGAGGGGCAAGAGAGGTAGGAGAGGAAATACCAACCCCAAGAATGATGTGCAGTCGGGGCAAAAAGGGCAAATGGTAAATCAGGACGACCAGAGAACTGTAATCAATCTCTCGAATAGACCATTAAACCAAGAGGAAACTAAGGTCTTACAGCTCGGCCTGACCTTCTGTCCTACATCGGAATATAATTTTGTGCAAACCAGGATTGATCTGTTCAGATATACAAGGAAATTAAAACTACAAAAAATCTTTATCCTGCATCCTAAAAAAGAAATAACATCTGGGGGAGCAAGCCAAAGAGAACAGACCTCCGACTATCTAACCGGCCATGATTTGGAAGCCCTTATGGCTCTAGAAACTTTGGATACCAACAGAGATGGACATGTTGAAACGGATAATCTGGAAATACACCTTGAAGAGGCGGGAATAACACAATCCAGTGGACATAGTAAACTTAAGAATAAGTCACGTGTAATTCCACAGTCTCCTTTTGATGCTATTGATGTTTTTAATGAGGCAGTATTGGCAGATCTCAAAAGTTTAGTCAATTCTAAAAATAGAAAGAATTATCGTTATAATATTCTATGAAAGCAATGGGAAGCCATTAAAACACTGAAAGCTGACACGACTATAGAAATAAAACCCTCCGATAAAGGAGGCAATATCGTTGTTTTAAATAAAACACAATATCACAAGGAAGCCATGAGACAGTTGGAGGACAAAGAATGTTACATGAAGATCAAGAGGGTGGAGTACTTGGAAAGCATTAGAGGATATCATGCCTTTTTACAAGGTTGGAAAGACGAAGGAATGTTGGACAATGATGAATTCATGTTCCTACACTGTGAATGTCCAGTTATTCCAACATTTTACCACCTCCCAAAAGTACACAAAGATCCTGTTAACCCCCAGGAAGACCCATTGTTGCGTCTATCAGTAGTTTGTTAGAAAATACATCAATTTTCATTGATTTTTTCCATGCCCCTCTGGTTAAAGACTTGGTGTCTTATATTCGAGACACCCAGGACTTTTTAAGACTCATAGAGGGGATTATATGGGAAACAGACATGCTACTCATCACTTTGGACATTACCAGTCTGTACACTTGCATAAACCATACAGAGGGTGTAACAGCAGTAAAATGGTTCCTTGATAAAAGATCGCTCAAATTTCAAAAACATAATTTGATGCTTCTCCAAATGATTACTTACTGTTTAGACAATAACATCTTTCTGTTTGCAGGGGATCTGTATAAACAACTACAGGGGACAGCCATGGGCACGTGCTTCGCCCCCAGCTACACGAATCTCTTTGTGGGCTGGTGGGTGAAGCACGTGGCCTGGGGGGGACACCATGAGAAATGGATGGAAAATACAATATTGTGGGCAAGGTACATAGACGACCTTTTTATTATTTGGCGGGAGAGTCGATCCTCGGCTGAGGAATACATTACCTCACTAAATAAGAATAAATGTAATTTACAGTTCACGAGCCACATCAGTGACAAATCAGTGAATTACCTAGATCTAGAAGTATTTGTGGAACAAAATACACTACAAACACGCCTATACAGAAAGCCCACAGCAGGCAACGCTGTGTTACACGCAGCTAGTCATCACCCCAAAAGCCAGGTGAACAATATCCCATATGGGGAACTTTTGCGTCTCAAACGCAACTGTTCGACCGAACAAGATTTTCAGCATGCGAGGGAAGAGGCGTTGGGGAGATTTAAAAGAAGAGGTTATACCAACTCAATCTTGAAACAGGCAAGTGACAGAGTAGAAAAAGTAGAAAGAAGCAATCTACTGGTTGCCAAAGTACAAAACAAAGTTCAACAAGAAGAACCAGTCAGAATGATAACAAACTACAGTGAAAAATCGGGGGACATTGTTCACATATTTAAGAAGAACTGGCACATACTTAAAACAGATAATGTGCTTAAAAATGTAATTCCAACTTACCCCTTGATAACATATAAGCGAAGCCAATCACTTAAAGATCATCTTGCCCATAGCCATTATGATGGTGTACCAAGGGTAAAAAATAGAATCGGTGCAGCAGGATTTTATCCATGCATGCATTGTAAGGCATGCAAATATAGCAATAAAGTAACAAGCTATAAAGGGAGACCAGGGGATCCTAGGCCTCTAAGAAACATCAAACAATTCCTAAACTGCAATTCAGACTACACGGTATATTGCCTGGAATGTCCATGTTCCAGGCGATATATAGGAAGCACAATCCATCCCACCAAAAAACGTGTTCTTGAGCACATGCGTGCGATAACAAATAAGGATAAAAACTATCCAGTTGCACGCCACTTTGAAAAGTTTCACAAAAGTAACCGAGATCGGTTGAAATTTTTCTGTATCGATAGGGTAGGAGTTGAAGAGAGAGGAGGTGATAGAATTAAAACTTTGCGTGTTTTGGAATCAAAATATATTATTGATCTCCAAACAAAGGCCCCTATAGGGCTAAACAACGATGAGGAACTTTGGGTACACCTTTAATAGGGGTGCGATAATTGAAACTGGAATTGCCCCCCCCCTTTTTCCTCATATCTTCCTCTTTCCACCTCTCCGTACTCCTCATTTCCCTCCAAAAAACCTGACATGTGAATGCCCATTCAGGGCTTAATAAACACACAAAAGAGTGAACTCTATGAAATAATATACAAGATGTGAAAGAAATTATAATTTTTATTATATAAAAAACATAATGAATTGTATATATTTATGAGATAAAAATCACTGTATTTTTGTAAATTGTTTACGAAACAATGTTCACCTATGTGTAAGAGTTTTTAATTCACTAATGAGCACTTTAACACTTTTTTCTGGCAGTATTGCTTAGAAATTTAGAAAGACATATGTTAAGATGGCCGCCATGAATTTTAGCATTCAAGCTATGGAAGTCCGTCAACTATTTTTACGAAATATCATGTGACATTTCAAACAATGAAATACTGCCTGTTTCACACGGTTCAAACTGACATTGACAAAGCCGCGAGGCGAAACGCGTCTGTCGGTGCAGGGGGTCTGCACAATAAAGCACTTCACTCTAAAACGGCTCCTGTGTGTGCTTTCCACTTAGGCATAAGAAGGATATGCCTCTTTGCTTCAATATATATATATATATATATATATATATATATATATATATATATATATATATATATATATATATATATATATATATATATATATATAAGACCTGGGGGATATTTAGAATGAAATGGCGCAGTGCAGAGCTGCAACCAATTTTGCTACACCGAGCTGTGCAATTTCAAAAACACAGGGATGCATCGTGTTTACAGGAATACGGTGCACCTCTGACTTTCCTGCAGGGCCAAATATAACCAGTGGAAACAGGCTATACAAACAACCGGCCTTGAGAAAAGATGGACAAAAATAATGGATTTGTTATTCGAAGCTCTGAGTGCGGGAAAGTAACCCACACACAAAGGTAAAATTATTGGAAAGGGGCCCATTTATCTCCTTGACAACAAAGACTTCAGGGAAAGTAAAAAGAGGTGCCGTCAGGCAGAGTTACAGCATAGGAGAGAGAAGTGCCCACGGACGGAAACAAAATCTGAAAACATCAAGAAAAACTCACAAAAAACCATTTGGCAGCTGAAACAAGCTTACATGGAGGGAAAATGGAAACATATATACGCCCTGTTAGTGCCAAATAAGAATAGGGAATTTTGGAGTTATGTCAACGGCCTTAATAGTGGAATCCATACAGAGAACACCGTACCTGCCAAATAATGGGCAGCCCATGCAATAAAGCTCTCTGTTGACTCAGATAAACCCTTGGACAATACTATGGAGGAGGAGGGCAACCATCCTGACGAACATGAGGTAGATTACATCGCCATAACTGAAAAAGAAACCCTAATCACCCTTAAGGGCATTCAGAAGGATGGGGCTCCTGGACCTAATGGGCTACCGGGTGGCATCTTCAATGAAGATCCAGAATTTTGGGCTCCTTACATGCACAGCCTGTTCAATCAATGCCACAATACTTCTGCAGTACCAGATTCATGGAAAGGTTCCATCTTGCACCCCATCTATATAAAGGGGGATGCCTCCCACCCGGAGAACTATAGACTGATCGCGTTGTTGGACGTTGATGGGAAGGCATTTGCAAAAGTGCTCCTGAAAGAGCTAGAGGCCTGGATAAACAAAAATCACATCATGCCTCAATATCAGACAGGATTCCGGCCACGATTCATCTACATTGGATAACGCTATTGCCTTGTCATATTTGGCAACCAGGTCTACAGAGGTTGCCTCTCCACCACTTTATGCATGCTTTGTCGATTATAGCGCCGCCTTTGATGGTATTGACCGTAACATACTCTGGGCAAAACTTGCAAAGTGGGGCATCCCGAGGAAACCTCTGGCGGCCATTATGACGCTCCACACCGGCACTTGGGTTCGGACTAAGCTTACACAGACACATGTAACAGCTAAGATTTATACTAACAAAGGGTTAAAACAGGGCTGTGTGATCGCCCCTACAGTGTTTAATCTATACACCGCGGATTTGGGAGAGGCGCTTTTGAAAGTAAACATCTTTCCGCCTAAACTAGGCCATCTTGAACTCCCAATTATGCAGTATGCGGATGATCTGGTTTTACTGGATCAAACCAGAATTGGCATGAAAAGGGCATTGGAGACATTACATCTATATAATATGGAAAACAAACTTCAAGCTAATGCCACAAAAACGAAGGTGCTAGTTTTTGGACATAAACCGAAAAAGCAACTGCTGGAATGGTATCTCGGCCCGCTAAGGATTGCCACCACCAACAAATACAATTTTCTGGGAGTATCAGTTCTCAGACACTGGTAGATCAACACTGCAGGCCAAGGCACTCGAGGCCAAATCGGCCAAGGTCACACATGGACTATGTAAACTAAATCATAAGCTCCAAAGTCATTCCACAGAGGGTATCCGACGGGTAATGCAAGCAAAATTAATTCCAACATTGAGCTATGGCCATCTCGCCTTTCCGAGACTGCTTATCGAAAAATTGGAGTGATTGCACATCATGGCTTTCAGAAAGGTTTTCAATCTTCCATATTCAACACAACGCATATTGATTCGGCTGGAGTTTAATATCTCAACGATGGATATTGAATGCAAGAAAGATATAGTCAAACTTTACCACTGTTTGATCAAGGCGGGTCCTGACACAATCAGGGAAGCACTAAAAACAGATTTCCAGGATAATAATAGCCATTGGGCCAGGTACCTTACAAAGGCCAACCAGTCATTGGGCCTGCCAACAGATAATATAGCTGATACATCTTTAACAATGGCCAGCCTTAAAAGTTTGTTAAAGAAACAGGGCAAGCACATCTCAAGGCAACAGGATCTTGAACAGATTAGACATATTCCCTGCGCAGAGGGTCTTGTCTACTCACACAAAGTCACATCATGTCAACTATATCTGAGGGTAGGGCTGGGAAGGCAAGCCCTACAGAACATTCTGAGAACCAGGCTCCTAACACTGCCAATATGGGATTATAGGGGCCATTGGAAAAACATACTGCCAGGAAATAAGGGATGTTTTTTGTGCCAATACCATACAGAATCAGTTGAGCACATTATTTGTTGCTTCCCAGCCCTGCTGGGCCAGAGGCGACTATATCTAAGAACAATGTTCCTGCAAAATGGCATAAGATCATGTAAAGAGGCCCTAATGTTCATTTATACTACCACAGTACCGATGGCTCTCACTCGAATTGGCAAGTTTTACGCGGTAGCTGGATTATTGCTACGAATAATGCAAGAAACGAAGACGAAAGTCTACAAAACACAAGCTGATGATTGTTTTTCACCGCAGTAACACTTTTTGTGGGAACACCTCAAATGAACTGGCACTAAATGATCTTACACATGCACCTTGCACGTTAGGATCCCTTAGGAAGGGTGCAATATCTGCAGGCCCTGGGCGTGGATCTGTCCCTACACTCAGTGTCTTTTTCACTTCTGGTGAAATCTCCTGGCGGGGACTTCTCCATAAATACATGTTACATAGATTTATGTGTTTCACCCGTACCTCTGATTTCTTTTAACACTTTGTTTTTTTTCATTGATTTGGGTGGCGCACTGTTTTTAACTTGTATTTTATGCTTTTTATATTAATTTGGATGCACCAGGCTTACTCACTTGGCTTTTAGGCATGAGTTCCTTTGAGATACAAGTATGACTGGTCTTGATGCAAAATAACGAGGGCCTCAAAGTAACCCTGGATTAATCCTTGCAATCTGTTGATGCATGCTCAAGTATAATATAATCACATGCATGTCCGCATGACATAATATTGCACACCCACGCATCCATGGCTGCTGGTTTTGCCTAACGATGCCTCTTTTTGCATTGGCTATACAAAACAACCTTGAGTTAATGCTGCTCCCTTATCACTGGGCCATAGCACTTTTTGACGCTGTTAATTTTATTTGGGCTACAAATGTTCAAACAATTTTATATTTTTTTATTCAATGCCTGTTTTATGACATGATCTATATTGTTTTTGTAAATGATTTTAGGTAATCATACAATAAAGATTTCACTCTGTGCTCTCCCCTGCACCGGCGTTAAACAGCAGCTGTGCGCCAACGCAGGCACCCTTGCACCACCATGGTGCAAGGGTGCCTGCGTTGCAGGGATGATTGTGTTGCACAAAAAGGCACACCTTCCTGCACAAAAGCAATCATTAATGGCGTTTTGCTCCTTCTATGTGTGCTGCAAAATACAGCACACATAGAAACAGCAAAAAATGAGGAGAAATAAAAGTATTTCTCCTCTTTGCACCACTTTGCCTCCCCTTGAAAGGCGTTAGTTTTTGGCGCTGCCTCAGATTTACCAATCCTTGTAAATCTGGGGCACTGTCAAAAAGCCATGGGTGCTGTGTCTGAACACCCACAGCAACACCCATGACATGCCTCTTTAACGCAAAATACTGCATGAAAGAGGGCCATATTTACAAGGTTCTGTAAAGCCATGCAAAGTGGCTTTGAGTGACCTTGTAAAATAGGGGCCTACATACAGCACTACCAGAGCGTCAAAAAAATTGATGCTCCAGTGGCGCTGGGATTGTAAATATACCCCTTTATTTTTATGTGCGGAGACTCCGCACTTGTAAAGGTACTACTCATAAATTCCTTTGTGAATAGCAAACAATCGTAAGCTTACACAAAGTGTGTAAGTTTACCTTTGCGAGTCAGGCCTGCAGTTTTTTGTCTCCAATTTGAAATTTCTGCATATTTACAGTGTTTAATATTTTTCAATTTTACATTTGCTTTTTTATGTATGTATAAGTTATCAATCTGCTTATATTATTTTATTTTTTAATCGGCAATGAACCCCCCTAGAGAAGGCATTACACAGGTTAAAAACCACTGATATATGGCTATTACACATTTGTTTGGTAAGGGGATCGGTGCTGAAAAATGAACCAATTTCCCACACTTCTGTCAACATTCTTTTGGTGGGTGAAATTGCAACACACCTGGTGAGGCCAGGCTTGCTTGTCACATCACAAAGGTACTGCAAAATGTAATGATTGTCCTTTCATAATGTATGGTTTTTCAGTAAATGGGACATTTGTATGGTGAAATTAACAATTTGGCCACATATTTCAAAATTGTCACAGGAAAGAATCTGCTTGACTGTCTTGGATGACTTCAGGCTCACTTTCGTCACTTGTTGCAAGTCATGCAGGTGTGATGCCCTACCACCTTGAAAGTTCATCAAGAGCCACTGCATCCGCTCCCAAACAATAGTCCTTAAAAGTTCAGGGCTGGAAAGTTCCTTCTCAAACACCAAGCATTCAAAAAGTCCAATGATGGCAGCAGAAAATGCCTACAAACTACATATTATCAAATACTGGTAAAAGCATATGAAAGAGCATCTAGTACCAGCTTCTAGAGTTGACTCCTAGGCAACCCTCTCCAATGCCTACCCCCTTGCCCTCATAGTCTGTATGTTACTCTGCCCCAGGGAGGCATTCCATGGCTAGAGCATGGATGTTCCCACACATCCATCCATGGACTTTTGCTCATTCCCAGATTTACCATTACGAGTAGACCTGGGAATGCGTCAAAATGCTGCGCCTCCACAGGAAAGGCATAATTAGGAGAAATATCTTTATTTCTTCTTGGTTATTCCTCTTTCTATGGGGGATATTCACAAGGACTTATCTCCGAGTTATCGCCACCTTAACACAACAAAAGTGGAGATAGATTTAACGCCCCATTCACAAGCGGTTGCAAACTGCAGACAACGCAAGTATTTCCGCGATAACTGCCGCAAAATTTACCTCCACGGGTGACACCACCAACTAACCCTAATGAGATGCAGAGTAGGCGTTCCCGTGCAAAAACACACCAAAACACCACTACACCACATTCACAACGAACTGCCAGATCTGCAATGCGAACCAAAAACAGGCGGTAAGCCGCGGTAGCAGCAGGGAATTAATACCTGCCTTTTGCTGGTGTTAAGCAGGACGACTACCTGCTGCATGAAAGGGAGCCCAGCCAAGAGCCACATCTGAAGACCCACAGATGCCATGGAGACAATGAACATGCATCTCGGAGACCCATGAGGGCCACAACACCCACAGCCACCACCCCCAGGCCCGCCACCACCCCCAGGACCCGTCCCGCCCCCCCAGACCACCACAGAGGCAGCGTACACAAAGACAGCGGGCCCACCGTAAACGCACCAGCCTCAGAGACCGAACACCAGAGGAGGACATTTCCCACCACAGCCCCAAAAGGACAACCATCCCCCGCATCCTGACCCACATCGCCCACCTGCTGACGGTACCAACACAGCGCACAACGAACATCACTCCACAGACAAAGCTGCCGGCTGTGCTGCACATGTTGGCCTCTGGTACCTTCCAACCCACAACTGCCAGAGTCGGAGGAGTCTCACAGCCAGCCCCATCCAAGTTCATCACACCTGTCCTGGATGCCATCATCAGCCTGCTATACTACCCCAGCACCCCCACTCCACCCACACTGCGCAGGAGCAGCTGGAGACCAAGCAAGGCTCCCACACCATAGCTGGATTCCCTCACATGTCGGGGGCAATCAACTGCACACATGTACCCCTCAACAGAAAGCACACGCATCCCATGAATGTGCAGGCAATAGTGGACCGCCCGGGACTCCTCAACAATGTCGTGGCAAACTCCCCAGGCAGAGTGCATGATTCCTACATCTCTCGACAGTCCATCATCAACCAGCTCTCCCAGGATGGCACCTATGGAAATGCAGTGCCCGTTGGTAAGTCCCAAATGAACACACCACACACCTCCACCCCACAGTCATACAACTCACGACACTGGCAATGGGCACGCAGCACAACTACATTCAACATGCCACACAACATGCCAGCCGACCACACACGACAACATGACTCCATTGGGAACCTGGGCTTGCCATGCCCACAACCCAACCACGGCATGGCACCACAGCCACACAATAGCAGGATGTGAGGAGAGGCTTAGACCAGGCATGTGCGAGAGCGACAAGTGACCATTGAATGAGAACCTACCCAATGCCAGGTGTGACGTGGAGGTGGCGGACAGGCTCCAGTGTGCAAACCACGGAAATGGCCATGCGGACATTAACTGCTGGTGCATGGAGTGTAGTGGCCAGTGGATGCTACCATGTCCCCACAGGCTGTGGGGCAGAAAGCGGAAATGTTGCACGTTATGTCCCCCCTGCATGCGAGTGCGGAGTGGGTTGGCCCTGCGTACACTAGGCCTGCGTAAGGGTGTGAATAAAAAGGCCGTCGCACTGGGCGTGGTCCTCTTTCGGAATGTCCAACGCGTCTGCCACGGCGGCGCCTCCCAGCCCGCCACGAGGCCGGCGCCATGCGCGGTGGGGCCTGCGTCCCTGTGCGCCTGCTGCACCCCGGCCCACTGGTCCCCAGACCCGTCATGCCTGGCCCAGCGCACCAAGGAGGCTCCGCTCACCTGCCGACACCGGCGTGTGTCAAAGAAGGCCCAACACGTGCCAGTGCAAGCTCCAGGCCCCAGTCCTGCGACCTCTGCAGCCTCCGCAGACCATCGCTAGCCTCCACGGCACTGGCCCACAGTACTCCTCTCTCATTGACATACTCCACCGGCGTACTCTTCGGCCCAGCCGTTGGCACAAGTTGAACTGAGTCATGAGTGAATGGCAGTGACCAAAGGTCTGTGGCAGCGTCCACATCACTATACTCCCTCCGATCACTGAAGCAGAAGTCTGCACCCCAGGCCTGCGACACGTGGTGCCACTAACCCTGTTCAACGCAAGCCGGCGACACGTGGTGCCACTAACCCTGTTAAACGCAAGCCAGCGACACGTGGTGCCACTAACCCTGTTCAACGCAAGCCAACGACACGTGGTGCCACTAACCCTGTGCAACGCAAGCCTGCGACACTTGGATGAGAGCTCAGGCCTACACTGCGACCCAGTTGGTCCCACATGTGGAACTGTGTCCTGAGCCTTGAATGGCAGTGACCCCAAGTCCGTGGCAGCGGCCACATCACTGAACTCCCTCCGATCAGTGAGGCGAATGTCTGCATCGCAAGCCGGCGACACGTGGTGCCACTAACCCTGTTCAACGCAAGCTGGCGACACGTGGTGCCACTAACCCTGTTCAACCCAAGCCGGCGACACGTGGTGCCACTAATCCTGTTCAACGCAAGCCGGCGACACTTGGATGAGGGCTCAGGCCTACACTGCGGCCCAGTAGGTCCCACATGTGGAACTGTGTCCTGAGTCTTGAATGGCAGTGACCCCAAGTCCGTGGCAGCGGTCACATCACTGAACTCCCTCCGATCTGTGAGGCGAATGTCTGCATCGCAAGCCGGCGACACGTGGTGCCACTAACCCTGCTCAACGCAAGCCGGCGACACGTGGTGCCACTAACCCTGTTCAACGCAAGCCGGCGACACTTGGATGAGGGCTCAGGCCTACACTGCGGCCCAGTAGATCCCACATGTGGAACTGTGTCCTGAGTCTTGAATGGCAGTGACCCCAAGTCCGTGGCAGCAGCCACATCACTATACTCCCTCGGATCAGTGAAGCCAATGTCTGCTTCGCAAGCACACGACACGTGCCTGTGGGCCCGTGCTGACCGCCTCCCCCGGCCTACACTGTGGTCCAGTAGGTCCCACATCCAGCACTTAGTCGTGATTCATGAATGGCAGAGTCCATACCAGTAAACGCATGGAGAGGAGTAAGAGAAAGATGCGGTTCAGTCCGGATGAAAGCAGGATCCTCGTCCCGGAGGTGACCGAACACTAGCAACAACTGACCTGGTGCCACTAACTCTGTGCGCAATGGGTCATGGGCACTTTCTGGTTGGACTTTGGTGGCGTCTGAGTCCATGGCCTGGGGGTTGTCTGCATCATCATCTGGCTGGGACGAACTTGGTGTTCGACATGTGTCTGTTCCATTCATCTCCACCATGGTGACTGTTTCTGCATGCTTCTGCCCTCAGCATCATGCCCTGGGGGTACACCTTCCACTGTCCACCGAGACACTCCGCGACAACCCCCTTTGTCATCTACGAGAACCTGCTCTGCTCTCGTGACCCTGCCCCAGTGCACCGCAAGTCAGCGGCCCGTGGCGGTAGGCCCGTGCAGGACGCTGTGCATCCGGGGCCACTAACTCTGTGCAACGCAAGCCATGGAGCCTTTATGGTTGAATGGTTGTGTCCTTAACGATGTACACTGTTGTCGTTGTTTTGACTGCACCAGGCACTCCATGACGGCTGGTGTACACACACCCCACACACATCCAAGACAGGTGTCACTCGACATGTGAGCCTGCTAATAAACGTGGCCGGGTGCACGTGCCCGTAGCCATTCCCACCATCTAAGCAAGTGTGTCCGTGTGGTCATTATGTCAGCATGATGGGCCGGAGCCCTGCAACATCACAGTGTGCTGTCTTCAGAGGAGGATACCATGTCACCTCAGCAGTGGCTGAGACCTTGGACATGTAGCTTCGCCCGTCCCCCCTGCATGCACAAGCGGCGTGTGCTGGTTCGTCGTATGTCAGGTCAGCGCAGGGGTGTGCTGATTCGGCAGGGGGATCAGGGCGTGGCTCTGGTCTGGCCTTGAACAGGAAGTGAGGTAAGTGTGTCTTTGTGTTGGGGTGTTGTCGCTACCAGGGCCACAGTAGTCGATGTTGCAATGTAGCATGCACCCGGAGGGCGGGCACGCACGTACGGGGAAATGTAGGAGCGCAAGCCCGCTCAGGGTCTTGGCACATGCATGCCAAGTGTTATGTGTATCAGTCCTGTGGCTGCATGAGTCAGGTGCCTAGCCCCAATTGCAGCGTGATCACAGCCAGCCATGGACTGTACACCTGTGTCCCCCCTGTCCGGACCATTGGCCTACACTCACGTGGCCGCACACCCTCAACGGCCAGCTTACAGGTGTTGTTGGCATGCCGCTGGACATGCGCGGACAGGCATGACAATGGTGTGCCGTAGGAGTGCACGTGATACAACTGTGCAGCGCACACATGTGTGGGGGCTCGTGGGAGGGAAGAGCAGCTGTGAGGCAATGTAGCGGCATGAGTGAGGCAGCTCATGTGCCACGTGCTAGGCATATCATCCATGATTCCCTGGGTCGCAGACATCCCACCCCACTCACGATAGGCCTCTGTACATCTCCTGTATGCATGCAGATGGTGAAGTTACTGTAGGGATGAAAGGTCCTTTGTCTGCACTATCAGGCAGTAGCACATATGCAGCTCCGAGCTGGGACTTGCATGTGCCCAGCACCCCCTGACAGATCCAATAGCAGTTGCTGGTGACTCCCACACTACGCACTGCCCGACGTGAGACCAACGTGTACACATCCCACACGCAGAAGTCCTTGGTCGTAGTTAACGTGCGTGAAATGGCCTTCACACGTACTCCCACCACACCCCAGGCCTGCACCCGTTGCACCCAGACACTGCTCATTGCTCCGAGCTGTGGCATTTCATCCACAGGACTGGCGCAGGTCAGCACAGTGCCGCTTCAAGCAGTGCCACTGACGCAATGGCAGACCATCCCGGACACATGCTCAACTCCAGTCACGTGGACCTGTACCATGCATGTCTGCTGCATGTACTGGGGGCACTGCCATTGGCAGTGCTGCGGATCAGTTACAGGCTGAGCTTCCGCATTGCCAACATCACCTGCGTTCAGCCTGTGTTGCACTGTCGCTCGTGCATATTTGAGTGGTCCATGGATGTCTGCCTCTCCAACGTTACGGTAGCTGACCTGGATTTCGACGTGTGTGTGCGCCCCCTGTTGGCCCACGACCAGGAGTGTCACTGTGATGCCCGTTTACGGCATGCCTGGATGTTTGGCAACTGGACCTGGGAGATTGCACGAGTCGTCGTGTGCAGTGACCACATTGAGCCGCTCCCCGATTGGGCTTTCGTGCATATTGGGGCCAGGGGTTGGAGTCAGCACATCTGTCCGAGACAACTGATGGGTTACGTCGCCGACATGTCAGATGTGGTGGACAACGATCGTGCATTGGAAATGTTGGCCTACACTGCTGCACTCGCGTTCATGGACGAGTGACAAGGTACCTGCAGCCAGGACTGCATGTGACCCATTGCACGTGTCCCGACGCCTGGTTGCATGTTGGGGATCTGGTCACATGTCCCAAGACGACAGTGGACATGGCTGCATTGGCCTGGACTCCTGATCCATGCGTGGACAACATACGCGGGTTGGCAATGACTTGTGTTGGTGATGGACTCCCCCGGGGTGGACATGGGCGCTTTCTGACGTTCCTCATTCAGACATGCTCCTGCATTGGTCTGCATGTCGTGGCACTTCCCTTGGCCGTACTGACACGCAATTGTTGATAAAGTTTCCGCACGTTCACTTGTCTCCAGCTGTGTTGAGTGTTTATTTGTATGCCAATGTGTGTGTTACGGCCTATCTGGGTCCCTGCCTTACATGCATTGCTACCCCATCAGGGCTGTGGGTTGGTACTTGTGCATTATCATGTCCCTGTTTCGTGCTTTGCTAGATGCGTATGGCCATTTACAGGCCACAAGCTGGTGCACTTGTGTCCTGTGTTGGCTTGTGCATATGTTGGTGTTTGTACCACATTGTGTTGGATGTTGGGGTGCTCTGCTTCCTATGTGTGTGTGCTGCATTGTGTGTGAGATGCCCCTTCAGCTCTGATTTGACTCACCCTTCTCCCTTTCAGGCAGTGTGGTTTTCACTTCTGTGCTTGTTCAGTGGTGTGGTATTGCCGACTTGTGTGACTTGTGCTCTAGGTTGGTGTTGTTCCTCTTGGGCATGGGTTGTCTGCAGTTGTGCTGTGCTTAATTGTGCATGTGTGCCATTGTGCCCATCTCCCCCGTCCCCCCAGTCCCTGGTCGTTCCTCTCCCTGTTGCTGTTGTGTCTGTTGATTTTGAGCAGTTTCCGGTCCCCGACTCCTGCCCCCATCTCCAGACTGATGTGTTGGACACCATTTCCTCCATGTCATCCAGCTCCTGGTGTGGCGCTGGATTCCCACCTCCGGTGTGCATTGCTGCCTTCTGGTTGTTGGCGTGTTTCTGCTTGTTTGTGCGTTTCGCATCATTCCAGCTGTTCTGGTTTTCTTCCATTGTCCTCCTCCGCTCTCCGGCTGCATTCACCTTGTCCATGTTGGCCTACCATGTACAATGTTTTGTTGCCAATGGTGCTTGTGGGGTTGTGCACTAGCTCCGACTGCCTCCATTGTGCTTCGCTGTTGTTTTCTGTTTGGTTTGTCTTTCTTTTTCCTGCTTTTGTTGTGCTTATTCCCGCATGCCGTATGTGTGTCGCGGGCCTGGCGCTGCTTATCGCTGCTTTCCTCCTCGCAAATGGGCTCATCGCATGTTTTTTGGTGTTGGGGGTTTGTGTTTTTAACTCTGTCGCGGTGGTTGTATCGCGGACATTGGCCGCATTTTCGGCAACCTATCGCATGGTACCACCGTGTTGTGAATTCCAGGTTAACACGGGGTTATTTTCCCGCGATAGACTGCGATATGTAAAGTTGCGTTAACATTTTTTGGAGATGTTTAGCGCACGTTCCTGTGAATATCCCCCTATGTGTGCTGCATTCTGCAGTCCTAGAGAGAAGAAAATGCCTCAGAGGTTTGTTTTCGTGCAGGAAGGTGCCCCTTCCTGTACAAAAACAATCATGCCTACAAAGCAGGCACCCTTGCAGAACAGCGCAAGGGTGCCTGTGTTGGCGCTAAGGAGTCAAAAAGGTGCTAGTGCAAGGAAAGGACAGGAATGCGTCATATTATGTTAAATATTGCGCATTCCTGCCCTTTCACGCAGCGCAGCAAGGTGGCCTGCTGCGCTACGTGGAATCTTGATTAAGGAGGCCCTTAGAGTTAGTGACAGGGAAGCAGGGTGAGTAGTGGCACTCTATTCCAGAGTAAATAATAGGCCAGATTTACAAAGGCTTCATACAACGCAGTCCAGCAGCCAAAAATGTTGTGCTGCGTTGCAGGGCAGGGAGAGAGCTGGAGAGCGCCATATCTACAGAGCTATGGCACTCTCATCCCCTCTCCCTGGTGCCAGCACAGAATTTTGCTGCCAAGCACCATGCACACCTTATGCTCCATAATGCAAGGGTGTGTGTGTGAATCTTGCATAGGTTTTGTACTGCAAGGGTTCCCTTCCAGTACAAAATACTATGCCTAGACCAGTTTTAAAACTTTTCCTACCATGCATGTTTACTGTACAGTGCAGCACACATGCAAAGTCAGAAAAGAAAAGAGAAATTAAAACATTTCTCCTTTTAACGCCTCCTTTCAAATGGCATTAATTGTTGGCCCAATACCCTCTCTTGTTTTGTTAACAGGTTGGGTTTTGCGTCAAAAAGCATGAGGTGTTGCATGAAATGCCCATGAACCACTCATGTAACGCCCCTTGACGCTAAGTAACGCAAAGCAGTGCTTCATGCTGCTTTGTGTTACTTTTAGGCAAATTAAAAAAGAAAACAATTTGTGCTGATTTGCATCACTTTTGTGACGCAAACCCAGCACAAACTGTTTGTAAATCCATCCCATCATGTTATGATTTTTTTTTAACCATATTTATTGTAATTTTATGCAATATTGTACAATAGATGCAATCATCAATCGGCCATGTCACCCGCAGTATTATCAGCATGTTGTACTGTGACTTGATGTTTACGAACATTCAGTCGTAATGGTATGGCAGTGCATGTTTTAACCCCCTTCGGTGCTCATGACGGAATGGTTCAGTCATGAGCACCAGTGCTCCTGTGCTCATGACGGAACCATTCCGTCATGAGGACAGGGGCACGAAATCCCTCTGCTGCAAACAGCAGAGGGATTTCCATTTTTTTTTGGGCCTCAGGAGGTGGGGAAGAGCTTCCCCAACCTCCAGAGGCCCCTCACTGGTTTTCAATCTAATGATGATCACGCGCATGGCGCGCTGTCGTCATTAGATTGAAAACGAAACTGAAACTTTGTTTCAGTTTTAGTGTTTCAGTGCTCGTGGGGCTTTCTCAGCCCTCGTGGGGCTATCTCAGCCCCCGAGCACTGAAACACTTGGGAGAGGTATCGTTGGAAAGGGGAGAATCTCCCCTTTCCAATGGTACCCCTCCCTAGTGGATCCCTGCTTGGGGATCCACCCACTTGGCACCAGGGAGGGGGGAGCGGCCCCATGGGCAAGGGCCTTTGCTCCCCCCATATTTTTGAGGCTAAATTCAGTCTTTCTGCCCTCCCTGGGGGGCAGAAAGCCCACTAGAACCAGGGATTTTTTTTTACTATGTAAATTAGGGGTGGGGGCTGCCCAATATGGGCACCCAATGCCCCCACCCCCCTGCACAATTAGAGTCTTTCTGCCCCCCCTGGGGAGCAGATGGGGGCAGTAGCCCACAATCTGCCCCCCCAGGGGGGCAGAAAGCCCACTAGACACCAGGGTTTTTTTTTCCATTTAATTTAGGGGTGGGGGCTGCCCAAGATGGGCATGCCAATGCCCCCACCCCTCCCCCCAATATGCCCCCCCGGGGGGGCAGAAAGCCCACTAGACGCCAGGGTGTTTTTTTTAACGATTATTTAGGGGTGGAGGCTGCCAAAGATGGGCATGCCAATGCCCCCACCCCTCCACCCCACAAAATTCCAGTCTTTCTGCCCCCCTGGGGGGCATATGGGGGCAGTAGCCCCAATCTACCTCACTGGGGGGGGGGCAGAAAGCACCCTAGACGCCATGGATTTTTTTTTTATGCACCAGGGGTGGGGGCTGCCCAGAATGGGCATGCCAAAGCCCCCACCCTACCCCCCAAAGAAAGAATAAGACTTTCTGCCCCCCCAGGAGGCAGATGGGGCAATAGTCCCTGATCTGCCCCCCGGGGGGCAGAAAGCCCACTAGGCCACAGGGATTTGTTTTTTATATATACGTAGGGGTGAGGGCTGCCCAGAATGGGCATGCCAAAGCCCCCACCCTACTCCCCCAAAGTAAGAATAGGACTTTCTGCCCTCCCCAGGAGGCAGATGGGGGCAATAGCCCTTGATCAGCCCCCCGGGGGGGCAGAAAGCCCACTAGGCCACAGGGATTTTTTTTTATATATATACGTAGGGGTGGGGGCTGCCCAGAATGGGCATTCAAATACCCCCATCCAAAAGAAAAAATGCTACAGTCTTTCTGCCCCTCCTGGAAGGCAGATGGGGCAATAGCCCCTTATCTGCCCCCCCCGGGGTGGTAGAGAGCCCACTAGGCACCAGGGATTTTTATTTTTCCAAAGTTCGGGGCGGGGGCTGCCCAGAATGGGCATGCCAATGCCCCGACCCCCACAAAAAATGCCACAGTCTTTCTGCCCCCCCCTCAGGAGGCAGATAGGGGCAGTAGCCTCTGATCTGCCCCCGGGGGGGGCAGAGAGCCCACGAGGTGGCAGCAATTATGCTGGCTTTTTTTATATGTAGGGGTGGGGGCTGCCCAGAATGGGCATCCCAATGTCCCCACCCACCCAAACAAAATAGCCAGTCTTTCTGCCCCTCTTGGGGGCATATCGGGGCAATAGCCCCCGATTTCCCCCCTCCCCAGGGCGGCAGAAAGCCCACTAGGCACAGACTTTTTTGCGGAATGTGCCTACTTCTGGATTTTGGGTCCTAGCGCAGCTAGCACCCAAGGAAACCTACCAAACCCACACATTTCTGAAAACTAGACACCCGGGGGATTCCAGGGAGGTATGGCTTGCGTGGATCCCCCAACTTTTTCTTACCCAGAATCCCCTGCAAACCTCAAATTTAGTTGAAAAAATCACTTTTTCCACACATTTTTGTGTGGGAAAGTTGTGGCATCACCGGGCTGACACAAATTTCCTACCACCCAGCGTTCCCCCAGATCTCCCGATAAAAATGGTGCCTCACTCGTGTGGGAGGCCCAAGTACCCGTGACAGGCAAGGGCCCAAAACGTATTGAGGCGACATCAAAGTTGCCTATCACAAAACGACCTGGTTTTGCAAGGGGGGTCACCTGGGTTTTTGGCCCTGTGCTCGGCGGCCAGCTAGGGAAACCTACCAAACCCACACATTTATGAAAACTAGACACCCGGGGGATTCCAGGGAGGTATGGCTTGCGTGGATCCCCCAACGTTTTCTTACCCAGAATCCCCTGCAAACCTCATATTTAGCTGAAAAAATCACTTTTCCCACACATTTTTGTGTGGGAAAGTTGTGGCATCACCGGGCTGACACAAATTTCCTACCACCCAGCGTTCCCCCAGGTCTCCCGATAAAAATAGTGCCTCACTCGTGCGGGAGGCCCAAGTACAGCTAGGCACTCTACAAAAAAGGGTCAGTTTTCACTGTAAAAATGAAGTGTGTCCACGTTGCGTTTTGAGCCGTTTCCTGTCGCGGGCACTAGGCCTACCCACACAAGTGAGGTACCATTTTTATCGGGAGACTTAGGGTAACACAGAATTGTAGAGCAACTGTTATTACCTATCGACTTTCAATGCATTTCTGCCTTCCAAATGAAAGACAATGTGTAAAAAGAAGTCATTTTGAAAAATGACCTATAATTCTCATGCTAGTATGGGTACTCACAATTTCGAAATGTGCAAATATCTACTGTTTCTAAACTCTATATTTTGTTCCAATTTCAGAAATACATAGGTGTCTTTCATACCGATTTTTCCATGTATATATTTTCCCAAATTAATTGCTATATACCCGGTACATAATAAAAAACCATTGCAAGACGCTGCTCAGTTATTGGCTCTGGGTTCGTCGGGTTCTTGGTGAACCTACAAGTCCTATATATCCCCACAACCAGAAAGGTCAAGCGGATGTATCGGTATATTGCTTTCAAACAGCTGTCATAATTAGAAGAAGTTACAGGTGAAAACGTTGACACAAATGGCTGTTTTTTTCAACTAATTTTCAATTTTTCCAATATTCAACGGTCAGTTTCTATAAAGAAACCTTGAAGGATCTACACAAATGACCCCTTGCTGAATTCAGAATTTTGTCTACTTTCCTAAAATGTATAGCTTTCCAGGATCCATTATTGCTTTTATACCCATTTCTACCATTGACTGGAAAGAGGTTGAAAGCACACAAAATAGCAAAAATAGGCTATGTCCCAGAAAAATGCCAAAACTGTGTAAAATTTTGGGGATTTCTGACAAAAGTCTGCTGGTCCCTGAAAGCTGGGAAGATGGTGATTTCAGCACCACAACCCCTTTTTGATACCATTTGCAGGGAAAAAACCAGATGCTTTCATCTGTAGCCCTTTTTTCCCATTTAAAAAAAAATAAACTAAATTTAGATGTATTTTCACTAATTTCTGGGTCCCTTCCAGGGGAATCCACAAACCCTGGGTACCTTTAGAATCCCCATGATGTTGGAAAAAAAGGACGCAAATTTGGCGTGGATAGCTTATGTGGTCAAAAAGTTACAGGGGCCTAAGCTCGAACTACCCCAAATAGCCAAAAAAAGGCTTAGCACAGGGGGGGGGAAAGGCCTAGCAGCGAAGGGGTTAAGGAACAATACAACTAAACCAAAGCATGAGCCAAAAGGAAGCGTAAATGTTGTGTAGTGCTCGGTGGGTCTACCCGCTGCCCATCTGCAGCATTGGAGGGGAATACAACGCTGCGAAGTATGTAGGAGAGGTGTGTTGCAGCGGCCAGGGCAGCTGACTTCGGAGCACAGGGCTCATGGTTCGATCTCCGGCGGCAGCTCAGCTCAGCACCATGTGACTCTGGGCAATAGCTCACTTAATTTCCACGATGGCCCCCAGCGCCTTGAGACCCATAAGGGTGAGTAGTTCGCGCTTTACAAATACGTATTTACATTTTTTTTTTTTTAGCATAATGGCTCCTCATATGACTTTGGTGTGGTAGAGGGGGGTAAATAGTGAGGTGAGGGATGGGGGGGTTTTAAGAGCTGGGATTGAGGGAACAGCCAGGAAGGAATGGAGGGCCTCACCAGTAGGGATATTATCGAAGGCCAGCTGTGCAACGTGCCTTACTAATTTGGAGCGGTGTCGCTGTCAGGTGTGTCCTGAAAGGCAGACAGTAGGTTGTCCCATTCAGCCAAGATAGGGCTCTTTTGTATTCCAGAAGCCTCCTCGCCGCGCAGTGCCGTGGATTCAGCCCTGCCCCATTTAATAATCGCCTCCTGCCAGGTTATCGTGCTTGCGAGTACGCTTGCCTCCCAGTTTATTGCCATCATACCCATGCGACTAACAACACTAGATCAATAAAGTGGATAGAGGCTCCCTCAGCTTTCTGACATTTGTATAGGCCTAACAGGTCGCTGGCCACATTGCTCAGGTCTGTATGACCTGTTACTTTACAAAGGAAGTCGGTGACTTCCCTCCAAAGGACTCGGGCGTCGGGGCAGTCCCAGAACATATGTAGCATATCCCCTTCAGGAGTGTGGCAGTGTGGACAAATAGGTGATGTTGTAGGGAAATTTTGTGTAATTTGGCCTGGATAAGGAGTATGTTATACTGTATATATTAAAAACAGGCGTTGCGGGAGACCTTTTGTGGGTGTGCCAATACTTTGTCCCATTCTTTTTGAGCCAGCTCACAACCAATGTCCCACTCCCAAGCCTGCTGGAGTGCCGTCAGTGGATCCTGGATTGTATATGAAAGGGCCCTAGTAAGTCAGGTGACCAGCAGGCAGCCAGAGCCCATTGTATATTGTGTATGTGTTAATGGGTGTGGATTGGGCTCTGTGTCCACTCTGCCTCACAACCTCTCCATCTCTCCCGTTAGGAGCCGATATGCCAGGAATTGGTCCACTGGGAGGTCTATGTGCTCTGTCAATTGATCAAAGGGGCTAAGGGTCACATCTTGAAACAGGTCCCCCAGGGTACTCACCTCTGCCAAATCCCAAAGTTCCGCCCCTCCTAGCCTATTTGTACCCAGAATGCCCATATGGAATGCAAAGTGATCTCCCAAGAGTATTGCCGCATGTCTGGCATGACCCGCAGTGCCCTCTTATAGCTCACATGTGCCACTCTCAGAAAGCCACTGGTGAGTGAGGGTAACACTGCATTGGGGAGAAAGAGTTCTCAGACAAATCTAGGCACCTGCTACTCAGCACTCAGGCCTATCTGTGCCAAGTGGCACCCTGCCAGCCAGCATGTGGGCCACTGAAGCTGCAGCGCCATTTAGTAGTGTTCAAGCAGGGGACACCCAACCCCCCACGCTCCGTCAGGAGTTGCAATATGACCAGGGCCTCTCTGATCTCCCCTTATTCCATATGAGGCTACAAAGCATTGCATTCAGTGACCTGAATGTGCTTCAGGGAATGCTCACCGGCAGGTTATTGAAGTAGTGCTGTAGTCTTGAGAGCATCACCGATTGGACAGAGACACTCAGCCCTGCACTGTGAGGGGGAGCACGCACTGAAAGGTAATTTGGGTCTGGAGGGAGAAGACCACCTTTTTGGGGTTTCTGTTGATCAAGTCCTAGGGTGAATGGTGCATATTAATGTCCAAATGTCAAAAATGTGCAAGATTTGCAATGCTAACATGGGCGTCCACCACTGTATACTGTGGGGGGCAGTTTGGGTGCAGCAGAAATAGATACGTCTTGGCCCAGTTGACTCTCAACCCTGAGGCAGACCTGAAGGTGTCTAGTATCTGTGTGGTGTAGTCTATGCCCTTGCGGGTATCCTTAAAATAGACTAGGATGTTGTCAGTGTACAGGGAGACAGCGTGCACCATGCCTCCAAGGGGGATGCCCCCTTCGCAGTTGGTCTAGTGGAACCACTGCGCTAGTGACTCCATTGCTAGGGCACAGGGCCGGACTGGCTACCGGGCGTTTTGGTGTGCTGCCAAGCTGGGGGCTGATTTCGTTGATGGGGACCTGCGTGTGCTTTAAACCATTCATTTTGCTTTGTTTATTTAGAAGCACACGCAGGTCCCCATCAACGAAATCAGCCCCCACCGCAGTGAAATCAGCCCCCAGCTTGGCAGCACACCAAAACGCCCGGTAGCCAGTCTGGCCCTGCTAGGGCAAAAAGCAAAGGGGGAGAGAGGGACCCCCTAATACGTAGCTTTACCAATGGGGAAGGGGGCCGATATTCTGCTACCTATCTTCACCCTCGCTGTGGAGTATGTGTATAGTAGTCTGATTATGCTCCATAACCTGCCCCTTATGCCAACTGTGCCCAGTACCACAAACATATAGCCACAGTCTAAAGTGTCAAATGCCTTTTCAAGGTCTAAAACCAAGCAGGGGGTGTGGAGCCAGCGCTGTGCAGCCTCCTCCAGTATTCTATTCAACCTGTGGACGTTGAGAGTTGTAGCTCTCCTCTGTATAAACCAGTTTTGATCCGGATGGACAAGGGTTGGCATGTGTTTTAGTAATCATGTTGCATTAACCTTGCTTAGGAACTTTTAATCCCAGCATAACATGGACAATGGACTGTAGGAGGCTGCCTCGAGTGCGTCAAGTCTGGCTTTGGGAGCCAGACCAGCATTGGTTATCGTAGAGTTGGGGGGAGGTCTTCAGCAGCACAGGCAAATGGGTATACATCCAGTAGTTTGGGGAGCAGTGCAGTTTCATAGGTCTTATATAATTCGATGAGCAGGCAATTGAGGACTAGGGTTTTGCATGTGGGGTAGTCGTGGATAACCCCTCAAATCTTTTGCTCTGTAAAGGGGGCATTCAGGGCCTCGACCTGTTTCGGCTTCACCATTGAAAGCATGACTCCACAGAGAAACTCTCATATCTGGGGCTGTCTTTCCTCCGCCCTCAGATTGTATAGTGCACAATAGTACATTCAAAAAGCCTCATGGATGGCATGCTGAGTTGTGGCAGTGAGTGTCAGGGAGACGATGGTTGTGAGGATCCTGTCCAGCTTTGCATCGGGCGGGTCTGGTATGTCTGCAGCTGCGAAAGGCAGGCCATAGGGGGCCGGCGGCGACTTCTGGCATCCTACACATTGTCTAGTGCCCAAGTTAGTCGAGGGGCGAGCTCCATCAACTCCTTTGAATCCCATACACAGCTTGAGTCTCTCCCTCAGGGTCACAAGCCCCCTCTGCAGGTGCTCCTGTCAAATGAGTTGGGACCCACCGTTACCCCAGGCCAGCATGAGCCAGTAAAATGAGTACCATTGAGTAGGGTAACAATAAACATCTGTTATTCAGTGCCAAGATATCCGTGTCATTAAATGCTCTATATGTGTTTTCAAAAATCCTGTGGTACTAAATTTGTTTGACTGTGATGACTGAATGGCAGTATATTTATTTTTTAAACAATCCAGTAAGGGGAGGCTTTCAGATTGTTTGGTTGTTTAAACCCAGTCCCCTTGCTTTGAGGGGTTTCTTTCTTCTTTTCAAGTTTTGGGCAGGAAGGGACACCTTCCAAAAACAATCCTCTGAAGCATTTTCCTCTTTCTATGTGTGCTGCAGAATTCAGCACAGATAGAAAGAAGAAATAACGAGAAAAAATAAAGATATTTCTCATCTTTATGCCTTTTCTGGGGAGGCCCTTCGAGTTAGTGACTGGGAAGCAGGGTGAGTAGTGACTCATTCCAAGGTTTACCACTGATGGTAAATCTGGGAATGCACCAAAATCCATGGTGGATGTGTGGGAATATTTATGCTCCACCCATGGAACGCATCCCTGGGGCAGAGTAACGCAATGCAGCAAGTTGCGCTACGCTGTTTTACTCTAGATTTATCAAGACATGCAGGGTCACGCAAGATGGCCTTGCGTTGTTCACAGAAAGCTACCTTAAGACTTGCATCGCTCTTGCTAACCAGTGCATGGCGTAAGGGCTACGCAAATCTTTGATAAATTTGCCCCTAGGTTTTTTGTGACTCAACGCACTGCTCATCTTTGCACACCCGTAATGTGGATAACATGAAATTGAGAATCAGGCACTGGCATGGATCTTGCCTTTTGGGACCTACATTGGACACCCCTGTTCTAGTTTAATAGTCTTCTAAAGGCAGCAAGATGTCAGACAGAACTCGCTACTGCATAGAACTGTATACATAAAACTTAAAGAAAGAGATGTTTGGTAAAAGACACCCATAACTTTGGCCAAGGCTTAACTATTACAGTTACAGACAGTATAATGAGGATTACTCTCGCGTATTCTTTCCTTCCAGGGATTCGTCTGAATCCAGTGTCTTGCGAGTACTTTGTTTACCATTCATTGCTCCTAAACTAATTCAACTTTACTCTCTTAAATTGCATTTTAAAAGCCTGGGAGATTAAGCTGCGCTTTGAAGTTTTACATATGTGCCCCATAAAGCAATTACAGTTCCAAAACTTCGTTTTCTCGGAATAACGCACTCCAAACTGCTAAGCCGCGGCGTATACAGTTTGGTAAATCCTACTTCAGTCCGACATCCTCTGGAATGGAGTTCAGATGAGAGATATTGATAACGAAGCCTAGTAAAGCAGTGCTTTCTAGCCTTTCTGAGAACTGTATAACCTGCTGCTCCTTTCTGATTGGTAACGCGCAGACGGAAGATTTTAATTCACACTCAGTTAAATCACATTTGCCAAATATATATTTTTTATTCATTTCCATTCATTGTGCCTCAGCGTTTCTGATGTTCGCTGTTTCATAATTTTGGATTTCTGATGTGAGCAATTCTCTATCATAAGAAAAAAGAAAGCATCAAGTCTTTCCTGAAGGGTACGGTCTCTTAAATTTTGACATTGGATACTCCATGTTTACTGGCCAGTGGCGGCTGGTGAAATGTGAAAGTGGTGAGGCCTAAAAGTTGGGGATGAGTGTTGTGTCGCAAATGATTAAACTGTGTGCTCCTGGGCAGAGACTGCAACGATGTGCAATGATTCAGTTGCATATGACAACAGTTGTTATTAACAAATTGTCTGCTTTACTGTTCAGGCTCATGCCCAATACTTTTGTCATTGCAAAATGGTTTATGCAAATAAAGACAGCTCAGTGGCAAAGACGCCTATTGCAGAGATATTTGTGTATCCTCTACGTTTCAGAGTGTAATAGGGGTAAAATAGCGTTGGGCATTAGTGCCCTTGCTGAGCATATGTTGGTAAGCATATCACGTTTATTTAAGGTAAGATAGCTTAGTGGGTTAATCCTCTTGTCTAGTAGAGCTGGGGAAGTGTCAGTGATGTCAGACTGACCTTTGAAAGTCAGGTAGAGCTGGATGAGTGTCAGTGATGTCAGACTGACCTTTGAAAGTCAGGTAGAGCTGGGCAAGTGTTCAATGAATGCCTGGGAACAGTCAGTTCACTCAGGTTTATGCCAAAAAGTCTGGTTGAGCTGGGGAGGTGTCTGTCATGTCAGACTGACCTTTGAAAGTCAGGTAGAGCTGGGGAAGTGTTCAATGAATGCCTGGGAACAGTCAGTTCAGTCAGGCTTATGCCAAAAAGTCTGGTTGAGCTGGGGAGGTGTCTGTCATGTCCGACTGACCTTTGAATGCCTGGAGAAGAATTAGCCACGCCAGGTTCACCCCTGAAAGTCTGGTAGAGCTGAGGAAGTGTCAGTGATGTGAGGCTCACCCATGAAAGCTTGATGTGTTTGGGGAAGAGTCATTCATGACAAGCTGTCCCCTCTGTTCCTGGAATGGCGCTGGGAAGAGCCACGCAAGGCTCACCCTTTAAAGTCTGGTAGAGGTACAGAAGAGATCACTCCATGAAGAGTCAGTCACATTGGTTCATCTCTGTCAGGGCTCTAGAGCTGAGGCTCCGTCATTCGCACCCGACTAAACCTTGAAAGACCTGAAGTACAGGGAACCAGGCAATCACATACCATGCTCTCCTGTAACAAGAGCATAGGGTATCACAGAGCCGGCCACCTGTCAAGATCACCTCTGGAAATTGTCAGGGCTGGGGAAGAGTCAGGCACATGTCCACCTTTCCTATTAACACTGTGTGTGGCTACGCAAGATTGTCATATTTCAAGTGAACCTCTCGGTGGTTGTTAGGACTGGGCTGCCAAACCTTTGAACTCTAAGGCATTAGTGGGATAAGGCAGTTAAATCGAATATGTATCTTTTGCTGACTGAAAACTGCAGTGGAAAAAAAAATGCTGCTCTGGGGACGTGCACTGCACAGGGAAGTGGTGGATTTTTGGTTATATTATCAGGGTTATATAGACATAGCTCTTATGTTGTCATTCCTGTCCAAGTGTTTGCTCTTTACCTTTACCACCTGCACTGCCATTAATTCAACACAATGCTTACATATGCCCTAGTGTACTTCCAGTACAAACAAGCTACGCAGCACACACACTGGAGAGTTGACCATATCAATGACACTCGCTGGCAGTCTTAGAGACCCGCTTCAAATCGGGTTTAAGTGTAACCATGAATATGCATATAACTTATGATCCAGTTCCGGTATGTGTTCATTCATCTCATCAATAATCATTGTGGATATACTGAATACCCAATCGGATTGGAGCTTGACGCCTGCCATCAAGGGCTTGGATTAGAGGAATTAGAATGGAGACAAGTGGTTTTTTATGGTTATGAAACTTCATTGAGTTTGGATCGGGGTACTTTATTCCTTATAACACATGATCTGTAGCTCAGACATACAAAGCGAATGTGCATGGCCACTGCCTAAAGGTGCAAGAGTTTTTGCATTATTTGATTGAGAATGTTATGGGTGGACCTCTAAGGAAAGGACATTTATTACTAGGCAGGAATGCGCATTGCTTACTTGGAGAAATCTGCATGCAATGTGGAAACACACTTTACTTACATTTTCCATAAAGTCTGCGTTCTTTGGAAATACTGCAACTGAACCCCATTTTCAACTATTTTGTGAATACTGTCAGGGGTATATTCACAAGAACGTGTGATAACTACCGCAAGAGTACCGTAACGCAACTTTCAATATCGCAGCCTATCGCGGGAAAATAACCCTGTGTCAACGTGGAATTCACAACAAGGCGGTACCATGCGATAGTCACAGATAACGCGTCAAATGTCAGCGTGAAAATCAACGCCACGCTGAAATAATGCGAAATGTGAATGCGAGAAATCATGCGATGAGGCCAATCGCGGTACAAAAAGTAGCGAAAAGCAGCCTCAGGAATGCAAATCCCATGCGTCTGGCGGGAAATTGCACCATAAAAACCACAGACACAACACACCAGAAACAAGCCAAAGCACGTAGCAACATGGATGCACCCTTACCCAGCGCAGAGGGCAACGCGAACCCCACAACCCCCACAGACCACCAGCAAGGAACAACTGGCTCGGGGAAGGCCAAGGAGAAAAGGGAGAGGAAGGCAGGGTGCAGACCGCAGGAAAACAAGACCAAGGCCACAGAGGCGACAGAACACTACCAGCAACTGACCCACAAGCAGACCACCTGGAACGCAGTCGGAGTGCCCAGGAGGCCAATCCAGGAGGCCAAGAGGCGCCGGCAGGACGTGACAACCTAAACCAGGTACAAACCCGCTGCCAACAGGAAGGCAGCAGCGGCGACAGGAGGTGGCAGTCAAGCGCCACAGGAGGAGCTGGAGGAAACCCAGGCCACAGTCATCAGTGTGGAGAGGGTGCAAGGAGTAGGGAGTACGGACACAGCTCGAGAGGACCCGACACAACAACTACTGGGTGAGAATCCAACAGGGACTGGGGGGATGGGGGGTGATGGGCACAATGCCACACATGCACAATGAGGTGTAACACACTGCACACCCACAATTACCCAGGGACATGTCCCCCATCCCCGTGGCACACTGCAGCACACACACATAGCAATCTCAGCACATACCATGACAATGTGGCACAAAGTGCAACACCCACACTGCAGAACAGGTGACACAACTGGGTCCACCCAGGCGCAGAAACAGAACAATCACATTGGACAGAGCAGGGAACTGTGAGATGCACATCTACCCCTACAAGCCCACATCAGCCATGTTGGCCAAATGTACACTGTCCCAACTCAAATAGCCACCATCGCCCAAACAGTCACAACGTACATTGTCACACAGTCTGCATGTCGACAAGAACAAGGCGCCAACACAATGCCAACATGCACCTCCCCTTCACAATGCAGAGGGACAAACAACACCTCCAGAAGGTCAGAACAGACAACCCATCAGTGATGCCCGAGACGAACACCACACCCCCAACACCGATGCCCTACAACTGCCCATGGACATCCCACACAACCCACCACCAGGACCAGGGGAGACAAGCTACTCAGAGGAGAACCCAGCCCCTGCAACAGACCCCACAGCATGTAGCACCCGCAATCACTGCTGCCTCACAACACTTCACCCACCCACATATGGCACCCCAGTGCCCGGTGGCAGAACGCCAAAAGGAGGTGGCCCAACAGGTGAGGGTGTTGCCGAACCCATGGAATGCGAACTAGAACACATACGTGGGTGTCCAATACCCTTCAGGGACCACCTACACCCCACAAAGGAGACCCACACCTCCACAGAGACACATGCACATATCATGTTGAACTGGCTACGGGCACGTTCGCCCAGCCCCTTTATTGGCAGGGCCACATGTACAGTGACGCCTGTGCTGGATGTGTGTGGGGTGAGTATAAGCCAGCCCGCACGGAGTGCTTGATGATGGCAACAACCTGAACAGTGGACACCAGTGTAATGGAAACAGAAAACACCAGCATAACAGAGTCAAATGCAGAGCAACATGGAGGGATCCGGAGTAAGGACAGAGGTCACCCAATATTCAGTCAGGAGGTTCCGTGAGTCGCAGTGCACTGAGGTAGGGGCACTAGAGAAGAGCGCGCTCATGTGAAGAAATTGCTAGGATTGTGTCCCTTCGGGTTAGTCCTGACGCAGATGCAGTGGGGTGTGTTACACCTGCATCAACTTCCTCATCAATGTCCCAGGTCTCCCACACTGCCTGAGGTGACAGTTGTGTCCGCAGTCCACAGCGCAATACCCAATATTAGATCCGGGTGTGTAGCTTGACTACCGCCACCAGTCTGCATTCCTGCCTTGGGGCTGTTGCCACATGCCCTCCCATTGTCTGTGCCTTCTCCCGTCCGCACACTTGACACATCCTCCTCCTCATGGTCCCAGGTCTTCCCCACTGCATGAGGTGACATTGTCGGATGTTGGGTCTGTGCGGCTGGTACGTTTCCTGGGGTTCCGCTGTCTTTGTCTGCGCTGTGTCTGTGGTGGTCTGGGGGGGGGTGAACCGGGTGTGGGTTGGGGTCCTGGGGTGGTAGCGGTGGGTGTTGTGGCCCTCTTGTGTGTCCGGGCCACATGATGGGTGGCTCCATGGCAACTGTTGCCCTTCGGATGTAGCCCTGGGCTGTGCTCCCTTTTGTGGTGCTGGCTGCCATCCGACTTTACAACAGGTCAGAGCAGGTGTAGATTTCCTGGTGCTAACGCGCCTTATCGCCTGTTTTATGTTTTTATCGCGGATGTGGCTGGTCGTTGTGAATGTTGAGGTGTGCTGTTGTCTCGGCTTTTGTCACGGGAACACCTACTCTGCATCTCATTAGCAATATTTGCGGGGGTCCTCTGTGGCGATGTTTTTTGCAGCTGCTATCGCGGGTAAACTGGTGCTGTGGGCTGTTTACACCGGCTTGTGAATGGGGGGGTAAATTTATCACGACTTTGGCTGCGATAAAGTGCTGTTAATTCGGCGATGGCTCCTTGTGAATATGCCCCTCAGACTCTCTTCGTACTTATTGGGTCTCCTGTGTGCTGTAGCTTGAGTCGCTAGTGACACAGACATGAGAATGAAACGTGCTCAGAGCAATTCCTAGCGATTCATATTGATTCAAACACTGCCAGGTCTACCTGTTGAACTAAGTGATGTCACCCTGTACACTAATGGGATATTTATGTACTGCTTTTATGTAGGGTGGCAGAGGGTTATCTACACGTGCATAGTTGGGTGAAGGCTAAATACTCCGCTCTTTGCGAAGGTGGAAAAGGTTTCCACACTATGCCTGATCGGCCATGACATAGTTTAAACCCTGCCGCTGCTGTCCTCCCATGAGAATCTACTGCTCCAGGATTTCTTGAGGTTGAAAATCATGGCAGCCTTAAGTCCTTCTCATGGACATCTAAGAGGAGCCTGGGGGGCTGGCAGGGGTGATATCATTTATTGGGGGTATTCGAGTGATGTTTCTCTTGGGGGGAGCAAAATTCAGCTGTGGCAGAGCTAGGAAACCCTGCAAGTGGGTGTGTGTGCATGCGTGGGGAGCAGGGGTGGGGGCAGGGGCGACCCCAGACTGCGCGTGAAAACAGAACATGGCATGAACGTTTTTATAATGGGTGTATTCAGGGCTTTAAGTGGGATGGAAAAACTGGGGGGTCTCTCAAAGGGGCGTTGCCGATGTAATTTAGAGTGTGGCTTAAAAACACTTAAGCAAACAATCTGTGCTTAGCATAGTGTGCCGACCCACTGGTATTTTCTGTTTCTGTCATTGCACCCAGATATATAATACAACAAATAACATTACACCTACAACAAGCCAGGGCTATTGGCTTTGTCAATGGTTGTTAGTTGCATATAATAAATAAGCATAGACTATGGCTTTATTGTATATAGTATTGAAAATGCTTCAGTTTTGAAATGATGAGACTGTGAAAGAACTAAAACGAGTCTCTTTGAAGTTACATCAAGGTCTTTGAGCAGTGGTACTTCTGCAGAGTTAAGATTTTCTTTTCCAACCTGAGGGTTAGGGCATTAATAGAGAGCCCAATAGGGACCCGTTTCGGCACCTGCTTTTAAGAACTGCTGGTGCTGAGCACCGGCAAGACCCGGCCCAATTAAAGCCCTGGGTATATTATTTCGAATGCCGAATCGGGGTGAGGCACTTATAATTATACTTGCCTTTTTGATCGGGGGCACGGGCATCGTTAAAAGGTATTTAAATGAATGGAAAGTAATCCTAGGCAGTACCTTATGTGTGACCTGGCATGCATCTCTGACTCATGCTGCCTTTACCTAGTCTCGTCTCCAACATCATGCAGAATGCCGTTAGAGGCACTGCACAGGAAGAGAGCAAGGACAAAATGGCCAATCACTGCATGGCTTCATAAGAAAGTCATGCAGTGATTGGCCATGTTACGACCACTGGAGCAGAGGCCCAGCGGTCTATTCTGATGCCAGTCCAGACAGTGCTCCATTGCTGTTATGTTAAAGCTTGAGAGCAGTGCCAGGATTGGTCCGTGCAGGTGAACCTAATGCTCATTAGGAGTCCAGGAGGCTGCAGATGTAATGCTCCCGGCTCACTAATTGAGCAGATAGGGAGACACTTTTAGTGCGCATGTCGGGCTGGCCGCTGAAGGGCAGCCATCCAACCCAATATGGGCACTTTGAAGTGAGTGTCAATGTGCTGGCAATCATTTTTAAATCTCGCCCACATGCCCTGCCCTCCTCACTTGTCATCATGCAGGAACCCGGGTACACTGAAAAAAACCACAGGCGCGGCCGGAAAAAATATTCTACATTTATTTATGTTTAATACTGGGGCTCTGGGGGCAACATAATTAGGGGGGTAATGCCCCTTGTGCCCCAATAGAGGGACCGCTCCTTTTTGCTGCACCACTATTTATTTATTAAAAGACAAGTTAGCCATATTTTCTAGCTACTGTACATCACCAGTGGCCCAGATATGGTTGAGGTAATTATTGCACCTCGTGAAATCCCATGTCCCAGGGATTCAGAATCTACCAGGTGAGATAATCACCTCTGAAAATGGGGGAAGACTTGCAATATTTGTGCTTTTTACATTACACTCTCCATGTCTTGGAATTTAAAAGGCCTTTTCCTCAAGAATGCCAAAATTCATACTAGACAAAATGCATAGGATGTGGTAATTGCTGCAAAACTTACAATTCTGATCCCTGTGCAAAGAGGTGTTTGAGCGGAATTTACTGGTTCTCTTATATCTTGGTAAGTGCAAACATGGGGCCAGATGCACTAATACCTGGTTGCCAAATACTGCCCGCATATTGCAACCAGTATTTTTGCAACCGGTATTGAATTTTACAAACCGACTTATGTGCTAATAGATCGGTTCGTAAAATTCAGAATCGGAGTGGGTGGCAATCCAACAAACCTCTTGAATATTAAAGAGGTAAGTCGCAAATAATGCCTTTCTCTGATTGCATGCCATTACAGAAACCATTATAGGAATCTAGGTGGGTTATTCAGTCCATCTCAATCATATAGGACCGTGTTGAATTGGGCAACTACAGGTGGGTTTGGTTACCTGGTCTGTAGTGCTAGCACAAGTTGCTCCTGACTTTTCCTTAATTGGAGCACAAATTGTAGAAAACTCCATTATGCCATTCAGGTAGTGCACAGTGCTCAACACAATGGCGTGTTTTATATTTATTTCTCAAAATTACACGTTACACATGTTTTATATTTATTTCTCAAAATTACACATGCAGATAAGGAGAAAGGCTTTTTTCCTTTTTAACAGAGAAGCTGGGGAATTCTCTTCCACTACCGATCAGGAACGCACCAAACCACAATTGATGAAGAAAGCTTCTAAGAACATGGCTTTTCAAACTTCCTTAATCCAGTCTTGGTCTATATGTAAGCTAGGTTTCTGCTTCTGGACGCCATTGGGGTAACTGTTTGTACTTTATAAATAATAGTTCATTTGTCATTCATTCATTATCATATGTTGAGTAATGAGACATGCCTGGGAAAGTGAAGTATCTCTAATTTTCATAGAAAAATACCCTATGCAAAGGATGAAAGTCCCTATATGGAAAGGGCTTATGTATACTGTGTGGTGGTGAATTTTGTGTTACTCAAGTGGTCACAGATATGCTTGCATTGCTTTGTGCTTCAAGTGCACTCTTTTTAATGCAAGCTTAAGCAAATACCTGGCTACATGGCTGGCAATATAGAGAAGTTAAGTGGGTACTGCAGGAACCACAGAGCAACTTAAGTTTTAGCCTCCAATTTCCAATCCCTTAAAATTCTAAATTTTCAATTTTGCTTCTTTTTTAGAGAAATCTTTTTAATCTGTTAATATTATTTAATTTTCTAAGCAGTCGCAGACCCCCTGAGTAGGATTTGCTGACCCACAGGGGTCCCAGGACCACAGGTTAAGAACCACTGGCCTAGCTTCTTCTTCTGTTGATGGGACAATAATGGAGACTTATTAGCTAGTATAAGTGTAGTTTAAAGTCAACTACTTCCAGGGCTCAGAACTATTTGTTAAACAAATTCTGGAAAAGGTATGTGCTTTCAGGGATAAATATGGGATTAGCTAGTGATCCTTCTACCCACGTGATACAGAGGCTCAGGGAGTTAAACTCACAGGTATGCCACTAACACACCAGAAACACCATCCACAGCTCTCTTGATCCTGGATTTCCCAATGATCAGTACCTTGGCCTGGGCACAGAATCCTTACAGATTAACAGTGCACAGCCTATTAAATACGGCTCTTTCCAGAAGGCTCTTTACCCAGCAAAGACAGCACCAAGTATCCTTCCATAGGAACTGGCTCTTCCAGTTATGGAATAAGGCCTGAGGAAAGAGATTCAATAAACAGTCTGTGGCAAGGTTCCCACAGCAGTCAGTTGAAGTTCTTCTTCCAACAGGTAGAGAGGCTTCCTATTCCTACTCCATATGCCATGCAAACTTTGAAATGCCAGTGGGCTGCAAAACTATTTTTAAAACGGAATCAGGCATATTATTAATGCATAACCATACACCTATCTGTAGAAATCCTCAACGCACAAATACAAGCACACAACACATCTTCTTTCACTTTGGAGCAATTCAGTTCCTGTGCTTAATGGTACCACAATCCTGCCAGTGTCCTTTGTGTTCCAAAATCCACCATGACACTTGACAACTCTAATGCTAAGGAATTCATTTCCAATTCTGAACTCCACCCACTACAAACTGTTCAGCCTTTAATGTGATTGCTGCAGCTTTGCTTGAAAAGAACTAACCATAATCTGTGCTCTTGTACCTCACAAATGTACAGCTGGAGATTCTAAAACTTCCCTCATCCATTCTTCCTGGTTATTGTGTCTCTGCCATTTGAGGACTGGGCCACAGATGTCTTCCATGGAGACTTTCAGCAGGCGTGAGGAAAAACTACTTCGCAAGGCAGAAGTATGAAGTATGTGTGAAAGAGCCTTTAGCTAAAGTGGCTATTACAATAGGCCAGTGGTCTGGTTTAGACACTCAGGGGTATTTGTAGAAGCCCCTATCACCACCACAACGTCACTTTTACCGACGTTGTGGTGGCGATAGGGGCTGCGCCTTATGTACAAGGCAGAGTTAAGCCACTTAACTTAAGGCCCCGTTTCACGCTATGCTTAGCATGAAAGGAGTGGGCAGTGGGTGCTGTAGTTGGCGTTCCACCGCAACACCCATTCATTTTGATGCAGTCCCCTATGTACAAGGGTGGCGTACATAAGAGGCAGTGCCAAAATTAAGACCAGGTAAATCCTAGTCTTAAGTTGGCCAAATGAGGAGAAATGCATTTTTTGTCCTCGTTTTTGCTTTTTCCATGTGTGCTGCCTTGTGCAGCACACATGGAGAAAGCAAAATGCCATGGTTTGTTTATGTACAGGAAGGTGTCCCTTCCTGTACATAGACAATCTTTAAAAAAAAATCAATTTTGTCACTTTCATGTGTGCTGCATGAAGCAGCACACATGAAAGTGACAGAATGGTATTTTTGGATTGTTTATGTGCAGGAAGGGACACCTTCCTACACATAAACAATCCTCCCCTGCACGCAGACACCCTTGCACTATGGTGCAAGGGTGCCTGCATTGGCGCTAAGTTGCTAAACTTAGCGCCATCGCAGGGGGAAACGCAAGGCTGCACCACATTCTTGTAAATATGGTGCAGCCTTGCGTTTCAGGAGTGGCAGAGCGCGGCTTTAAGCCAAGGAGGCTAACATCGCGCTCCGCCACTTCCTTGTACATATCCCCCTCAATATCCCATGCCTCAAATGTCACAGAGCTAAAGTAAGTAGCTTAAATCTGATTTCAAATGTGAGTGTTCCATAACAAATTCCACTGAGTATACAAGTTTGTTGTTTATTGGGTTTACCAACCCCGAGATTCAGATTAATAGAAAAATAACATGTTTATTGTGATATAAAGCAAAAACTGCTTGCGCTTCAGTCTAGCATACACGTTGTCTGAAAGTGTCAAGCTGTGGGGATGACAAATCCTGTCATTCAGCTTTCATAAATGTCCCCTCGACAGGAGGACCAGCTGCCCTACAATAATAAGTATGATTTACGGAGGCTGGATTGTTTTATTTTTAAGGTCTGGCATTAGCCAAGATCTTTTGATTTTACTGAAATTATACATATACTTCCTTACACAAGCTTTCAGCCAGACCTCTTCTTCCACTGGTCTGTTGGCATCAATAGTTTTCTTCTGCCCACTTAAGCATATAACATGAGGCAATATTTCAGCCTACTTAAGCCATAGGTTAGATTCAGTGTGGAGGAGGTATTTCAGTCTTTCACAAGGATCACATCTGCACAATTTCCTCCAGTCTCTGGGACTACTAATGTGTGCTTTTTGAAACTAAACAAATGTCTTTGTTTTTAGCTAATGTTTTAAATGTTGGTGAGGGCTGGCATAACCCTCAACAATAAAGGTACATAAAAATCATGTAAAAACAAAACGAGCATTGACAAAGCTAAAACTTGGCACCAAACGCCCGACCTGATGGCTTTGCCAATGTTTGTTATATTTTGCTATGCTTCAGTGACAGGAAAGCGCAGAGACAATATCAGGACAGGCTTAAAATGCAGAGGGTGAATTGAGTGACAAAAGCCTATTATTTCTACAGAGCATTCAGGCGTGACACTTATTTTACTGACCCGGGATACAGCAGAGGCCAAAAACCCAGAGTTTCAGTTTGAAAAATACTATGAGAAATATGTAAAGTCGATGGAGTTTTTTCACATTACTATACCATTTAAGTCTATTGGAGTATAATGCACCTGTCAGGTACATGTAGCAAACACATAAGATGCAGGAGAGGCCCGTGTAGGTAAGAGCAGTGGGGTGGGGTGGGGAGGGAGTCGACAAACGATGATGAGGGAATATTAAATAAAAAAAGAAAACTACTTACCGCAGACTCGGTGATGCGGCAAGTGCAAGGTAAGTGGTTTTCTTTTTTCAAATTTAATTCCCCCCCGTCGTCGTCTGTCGACTCTCTACACACCCCGCCCCACCGCTTTTACCTGCACGGGCCGCTTCTGATAAGATGTGGGAGAGTTGTGTTTTGTGTTGCAATATCATGTGAATGTTTCCAGTTTTGATGGGTTTCAGACAGGACACAAGTTGAGGGTCCACATGGGTAGAGGGCGTCCACCCACTATTTTCACCGGGTGGACACAGTCCACCCTGCTAAGAAGTTCGGCTCCATTCAAATATGCGGAACTTAAGAGCACACATTCATCCACGTTGTCTGGTTTTGTTCTGAGCAGAAAGGTGCAGGCAGTGAGGGGGCTTTGTTATTTGAAATTCGAACTGAGGCCAAAATAAAGGGCAAAGATAAGGGGCTGTAAGGCCTCCTTTTGTTTAAATATTCGGGCTGGGAGCTATCTGGTGCCTCACACTTAGATGGAAATGCAATGAAGGGGCAACAAAGGTGCACAGCATGGTATCACTTCGCAAGTAGTTAAGAGAAGCAGGGTTTTGACTTTGATCAGTCACTGTATACGAGAGATATGCATACACTCTAAGAATGTCAGATGTGTTGCCCTGTCCCAGTTTTTACACAAATAACAATTTAAATACAGCTATTTTGTTTTATTTCTTTTAGAGCAGTTTGCATCAAACGTACACATACATTGACAATAAATCATATAACTGTTTAGATCAATGTATATGATGTGTTTACAAGGTGTAGGAGTCTCATGTCCTTCATAGCTCACTGTGCTATATCAGAAGGATTACAATTTATGAACTGCTAGTAACAAAAGGATCTCTGGGTTAAAAACAGTAACCAACTTACTTAGCAACATAAAATAAACATCTGTCATCTGCATGTTACATGATGTTCCTTGCAGGAGACATATTTACCCTCTCTACTACTTTGAATCAGAACAGGAAAGAGAAAAAAAATCTCTCTAGCAAATGTGTTAACAACCTCCAGACTTAACTTACCATTATTATTATTTCCTGAGATTTACTGGGGACACAAAGACCTCTGCAGTACATGCCTTAACCCCATAAGATATTTTAAAATGAAGACTTTGCAACAAATGAAGCAGAACAGACTTACTGCCAAGTTTCTCCTTGTTGCCAATTTGTTTGTGGCAGAGTTAAAAAAAAACTAAGGGGGTCATTACAATGGCGGACGGAAAAGCCCTCCGACTGCCGTGGTTGCGGAAAAGAAATGCCTGCATGTTCCGCGGCAAAACCGGCAGTCACATTACGATGCAATCATTGAAAAATCCGACCGCGGCGGTCGGATTCCACAAAAATCTGCCCACAACGTCCGGAAAACCAGAAAATCCGATGGCGGCGGACAGAAATGCTGCGGAAAGCACCAAAAACGCCGATCCACAAGCGGAATGACCGCAAGTGAAATTATGATAAGATGGTGGAGCAAGCTGAACGATCAGTCTTTTCTGACCGCTGCGGTCGCGCGAAAAGATGAATGGCAGAGCTGGCAGAACGATCATTGTGTTCAGACCGCTGCGTTCGCGCGGAAAGAAGAATGGCGGTCGAATGCAACCAGAACAAGGCCTCCAAGTGTGTCTGATTGTTCTTCCACTGCCTTCAAAAACATTTGACACACCCCAATGACACACCCGCATGGCATTTAAAAAAATACAAATCCCAGGTCAACATAGAGAACACACCTGACATGAATAACCCATTTGGACACACCCACACATAGCTGAGTATCAACCCAACCCCTTCCCTGGCCAGCATCCTTTGCACAACTCCAGAAGTGAAGGGCCTAACACCACAGCAGAAAGGAGAGGCAAATCATCACACATCACACCATCACAACCACCCACACCAACAACACCAACACACACCTCACACATCTCCACCACCACCTTCCCACCTGCACCTGTCACCCATTTGCACATCACACACCGTGGCACAGAAAAAAATGCCAAAATTCACAGACAATGAGTTGTCAGTGATGCTAGACGAGATAATCAGAGTAGAACCACATTTGTTTGGAAGCATGGTCCAACAGACACCACTAGTCAGAAAAAATCAAATGTGGGAAAGGATAGTCAACAAAGTCAATGCAGTAGGGACCACCCTGCGTGACATCAAGAAGAGGTGGCATGACCTCAAGACCAGGGTGAAATACCGTGCCAACAGGAACCATGAGGCGGCTCAGAGGACTGGCGGTAGCCCTCCCATTCCACCACTAACATTCACTGAATGGGAGGAGAAGGTGCTTGCCATACTGCATCCAGAGAGTCTCACAGGAATAGCCGGGGGAGTGGAGGCTGGTAAGTACCAACAAATGTATCCCATCACACTGCCCTGGACTGTCTTGCACAACTAGAAAGCTACACTACCTAGACCTAAATGCACTTACATACAACACACTCTTCCCAACACATGTCTCACATATCTACCATTTCCTACCTCTTTTTCACATCAAAGGTAGCTAGCAATATTTCCATGGGGGCATGTGTATAGGCAGCCAGCACTACAACTCCCACCAGGCACCCTTGTCCCACAGCTGAGCAGGATGGACCCCCCCCCCCAAGAGCCATGTGGCAGTCATTTCATTGCTCTACTCTACCTTACAGGTAGGTAGCCTTCTCATGCTCACTTGCATCACCCCTGAGCAGGATGGAACACTCCCCACACCTAGAACCATGTGTCAGCAATTTCATTGCTCTCCTCAACCTTACAGGTAGGTAGCCATCTCAACAGGGAGGGGGGTTTGAGGATAGGCAACCAGCACTACAAATCCCATCAGGCACCCTTGTCCCACAGCTGAACAGGATGGAACACTCCCCCACCCACAGCCATGTGTAACCTATTCCCTTCCTCTGCTCCACTTCACAGGGAGGTAGTCTTCTTAACAGGGAGGGGTGCGTGTGTACAGGCAGCCAGCACTACAACTCCCATCAGGCACCCTTGTCCCACAGCTGAGCAGGATGGAACACCCTCCCCCAGAGCCATGTGGCAGCCATTTCATTGCTCTACTCCACCTTACAGGTAGGTAGCCTTCTCATGCTCACTTGCATCACCCCTGAGCAGGATGGAACACTCCCCACACATAAAACCATGTGGCAGCCCTTTCATTGCTCTCCTCAACCTTACAGGTAGGTAGCCATCTCAACAGGGGGGGGGGTTTGTGGATAGGCATCAAGCACTACAACTCCCATCAGGCACCCTTGTCCCACAGGTGAGCAGGATGGAACACTCCCCCCACCCAACAGTCATGTGTAACCTATTCCCTTCCTCTGCTCCACTTCACAGGGAGGTAGCCTTCTTAACAGGGAGGGGTGTGTGTGTACAGGCAGCCAGCACTACAACTCCCATCAGGCACCCTTGTCCCACAGCTGAGCAGGATGGAACACCCCCCCCCAGAGCCATGTGGCAGCCATTTCATTGCTCTACTCCACCTTACAGGTAGGTAGCCTTCTCATGCTCACTTGCATCACCCCTGAGCAGGATGGAACCCTCCCCACACCCAGATCCATGTGGCAGCCATTTCATTGCTCTCCTCAACCTTACAGGTAGGTAGCCATCTCAACAGGGAGGGGGGTTTGTGGATAGGCAGCCAGCACTACAACTCCCATCAGGCACCCTTGTCCCACAGCTAAGCATGATGGAACATTCCCCCCACCAAACAGCCATGTGTAACCTATTCCCTTCCTCTGCTCCACTTCACAGGGAGGTAGCCTTTTTAACAGGGAGGGGTGTGTGTGTGTACAGATAGCCAGCACTACAACTCCCATCAGGCACCCTTGTCCCACAGCTGAGCAAGATGGAACCCCCCCCAAGAGCCATGTGGCAGCCATTTCATTGCTCTACTCCACCTTACAGGTAGGTAGCCTTCTCATGCTCACTTGCATCACCCCCGAGCAGGATGGAACACTCCCCACACCCAGAACCATGTGGCAGCCATTTCATTGCTCTCTTCAACCTTACAGGTAGGTAGCCATCCCAACAGGGAGGGAGGTTTGTGGATAGGCAGCCAGCACTACAACTCCCATCAGGCACCCTTTTCCCACAGCTGAGCAGGATGGAACACTTCCCCCACCCAACAGCCATGTGTAACCTATTCCCTTCCTCTGTTCCACTTCACAGGGAGGTAGCCTTCTTAACAGGGAGGGGTGTGTATGTACAGGCAGCCAGCACTACAACTCCCATCAGGCACCCTTGTCCCACAGCTGAGCAGGATGGAACACCCCCCCCAAGAGCCATGTGGCAGCCATTTCATTGCTCTGCTCCACCTTACAGGTAGGTAGCCTTCTCATGCTCACTTGCATCACCCCTGAGCAGGATGGAACACCCCCCCCACCCAACAGCCATGTGGCAGCCATTTCCCTCTACTCTGCTACCTAACAGGTAGGTAGTCAGTGCATGCACCCTGTCATCCTTCTCAAAATGCATGGAGCCATATGACCACCACATCCCTCACATGTCAGCCAACCCTGTATAGATCCAAATGTTACATCCAGTGTGCAGACAGCTAAGCGCATGTAACTGTCACAGAAATTACACTTTGACTCACCAAGTCACATGTGAAAGAAATTCAGGGCCCAATCATGCACAGCACAGAATGCAATGTGTAAGTGCCATGGTTTCAGAGCATGAAGGCTCATAAGAACCCAACACATGCACGGTCAATCTGTCAAACAAACAAAACCACATGATATGAAAAAACATTTAAATAATTAAACTGTCAAGTTTTTGCATAGCTGAAACAGATTCCCTGAAAAGTAATCAAAATCCACGCATAAAGAAAAAGTTGATGTGCACCAAGTTGGTAGATGATGACATGTCCTTGTAAACACACTATCTGTACGTGTTACATGGTTGTAATATACATGTCACACTAATGACAAGTAATGTATGTACCTCAGCATCATGTCATGATGCTGATAATCTTTCAGCAATACCAAGTGATTGCAATGTAAAATGTTTGGCGTACCAAATGTAACATCCAAAAGTCTAACACCAAGGTTGTGGAGTGCACTTAACTGACAATCTAACCTCTGTTCAACAGGAGATCCCCAAGCAACAGCTGCTGAAAACACCACCAACCAGCAGAGCCAGTCTCTCCCCCCCCCTCCCGGAATGTGAACTCTCTGATGCTGATTCTCTACATTTCTCGGATGAGGAGCAACAACCTGGCCCCTCAGGATTGCCAGGGTGCACTCCGTCTCAGGGCCTCATTGTCCCCACCATCACCACCACAATCAACACACCAGCGACAATCACAGCGCTGACCCCTGCGACAACTACCTGTGCTGCAGCCACCTCCACCATCACCACTGCTGCCTGCAACACTGTCCCTGGCTCAGTGGTTACCAACACCACCACACAAGCCGAGGATGCCGGAGAGAGTGTGCGGCTGCGTCGACAGCCAATGCCACAGGTCTGTGTCAGCAGGGCAGGTGGGAGGGCAACTGGGGGACAATCACATGAGGACACTGAGACAGAAGCCCTGGCCATCGTTGCAAGAGTCCTTAGTGCATATCAACAGAACCAAGGACAGATGGGCCAGATTGTAGAAAAACTACATGAGCTCCGCCTTCTGCAGAGGTCCATGGACACACGAATGGGACAACTTGTGGATCTCATGGGCCAGCTTGTGGGTGTTCTGAGGGACATACATGCTGCTCAAATGACGGCTCAACCCCCCTCCAGTGGCCAGCCTGCTGAAACACACACCACCTCAGCTGTGGCCACAGAGATGGGTGAGTTGCAAGACAATGACTCCTCAGACACCTCTGAGCCTGCAGCAGAGGCCCCCCATGCCAAACGCAAGAGGGGCCGTCCGAGAAACACCACGGGAGGATCACGTGGCAAAGCACCAACCAAATTCAAGTCGCTGAGCCAGCCATGATGGCACATGTGTTGCCCTGAACATTGACTTTGTTGACTATCATATCCCACATTGCCATGTTGATGGCAGGAGTTTGTTGGACTGTGTAATTCCATTAATGTGGGGACTACTCTATTTGTCTCCTTTACTATCACCGACAACTCATACACTCACTATGCACAAATTTCCTTACATCCACTTTAATTTTAACCCAATCTAATTGAAAATAAACACTATGCCTTTGTGTCAGTTCCATGTTTATCACAGTATGTACAATGTCTACTCTGATTCCAATGTACCACAAGCTCTGATTGTGATGAGGCATTGATGGGGCGAAGGAACCTAGAAAGACACAAGAGGATGACATTTAGTTGTCAGGTGATGCCATTACAGCAAAAACACACCACTAGTCAACACCGTACAAGACTCATCACACATAACAATGACCAACACCATCAACATAGACATGAGGTAAGTGGAAAACAATTCACTGTGCCACACATATCAGAAGGCTAGTACCACGCACCTGTAATTCTTGAGTTTCCACAGGAGCAGAAGAACTTTTCCACAACTCCCAAACTCCACTGCAGCGAAATATAGATTCACTAACAGTAAAGAGGGGGAAAGGGGGATGGGAAAAACAAGAGAGACTCCACTGCTATGCCTCCTTCTACTGGTGTCTTATGAGAGTCTGCTTTGGCATCTGAAAACACAAATGAACATATTAATACCTGTTACCCCTCCCTATCTCTAGCTTTGCTATCTACTGCGCCTTCTCTTTCTACTCTTTACCTGTCTTTCTGCAGTGGTTTAGCCTCTCTCTTACTGCTCAGCATGCGCAGATGTAATAGTAGAAATTCAGCTTTTAATTGTCTTCTTCTTCTCTTTTAGATGCAGCAAGCAACTGGTGTGTAAGATGGTAAGTATAATATATATATATATATATATATATATATATATATATATATATATATATATATATTTCTACATACAAGAATTGAAGAGATGAATGACTAGTGACTCTGCTTGCTGAAATGCTCTTGCTGGTATTCTAATGCGCAGCTGAATGATAGTAATATAGCAGTTCAAATAAGTTCTGACTGTCTTAGAGCTGTGCCTTAGCATGAGCGATGTTGCTTCAAAAGTCTATGCAGTCATTTCAGGTATCAAGGTTTTAACAAGTAACTTTTATGCCAAATTAAATTGTCTCTGAAAACGCTGGCTAATCTTTTCTCTCTTCACTGAATGCACAAGTAAATGCGCTTAAAGAAGATTTCCTCAGACACAGACTGAAAGCTGAAAATACAGTAGATGGAAGTACTTACAGAAATCGTCTGCCACAAGGAATTCAGCGCAATACCAGCGTTGACCTTGACGAACTTCAAACACAGAAATACGCTCACCGGCAGGAAATTAGAAACAGCAATTTCCAAATAAACTCCAACACGGAAATTGCTGACAGAGCTTCTCAGAAAATAAATCTTTTTGGCGAATTAAACCTGTCACGGAGGAGCGCAGTACAAGACACTGCCTCCTCAGGAGAATTGACAGTTGAAGTGCGCAGCGCGCGAGGTGCACGTGCGCGATATCAAAGACAGTACTCCATCAGCAGAACACTAGAACCCTACCCACAACTAAAGAATTACTGGTGGCCGCCATCTTGGGTGGGAATGATGAAACGAAAATCAGTTATAGCAAACTGACAATCATAAAGAGAATCGGCGCAGCCGATTCCATGGATAATTTAACTGTTTTCTTCTTTTGAACTTAGACTGGGAAAAAATTGAAGAGTAGGCTTGCCCAATCCTGACAACACACATCAGCCATTAGCAGTGAGCCAACAACAGCCAGCATCCAAACACCTCATCTATGCTTTGCCACTAACAGCTAAGCCAACAGACAATGTCATTGTTGTTCAATGTTACTTACACTCATGGGAAGTAGTTGTCGATGAGCTGTTGACGCAGGTCAACACCTTCCTCTTCTCCACTATCATCATCACTGGGCATGTGTGGATTTGCAGCTGGGGGCATGTGCTGCTCATCAACGTCCAGGATCAGGGGGATCTCTTTGCGCAAGGCCAAGTTGTGGAGCAAGAAGCATGCAACTATGATCTGTCACACCTTTTGGGGAGAAAAGGGGAGTGCACCACCGCTCTTGTCCAGACACCGAAATCTAGCCTTCAGAAGCCCAAACGCACGCTCCACTACACGACATGTCCTCCCATGTGCATCATTGAAGCGGACTTCCCCTGGGGTCCTTGGATTTCTCAGTGGGCTCAGCAACCAAGGCCGGTTGGGATACGCAGAGTCACCTAGGTGTGAGATACACAGACCAAGTTTGTAATACAAACAGTTGAGGAGAACAGCATGTCACACATACAGCACACTACTTGACTCAGCGTACTCACCAACAAGCCATGCACGCTCCGGATGCAGATTTTCCATCAATTGTGGGATGATGCTGTTACGCAGTATGTAGGAGTCATGTGCAGACCCGGATATTTGGCACATACATGGGAGATAATCATATCCGCTTGGCATACCACTTGCACATTAATGGAATGGTTATGCTTCCTGTTATGGTAGATGTGCTCACGTGCCTGTGGTGGAACTAGGCCAACGTGTGTGCAGTCAATGGCTCCAACAACATTAGGTATGTGTCCAAGGTCATAAAATTCACCCTTCACATCTGCCAATTCATGTCTCTTTGGTAAGTGGATGTAGCGATCCTTGTAGGTCAACAATGCAGACAGGACATCACGAAGCACCATGCTGAACATAGTTTGATACATCCCACCGGCGATGGCCACCGTGTACTGAAACGAACCAGTGGCAAAGAAATGCAGTGCAGCCATCACCTTTACTGTTGGTGTCAAAGCTGTGGGATATGTTCTGTGAGGCCTCAAATGGGGCTCCAACTGAGCACATAGCTCTTGAAGGGTAAGGCGATTCAGACGGAATTTCCTTATGATGTCCTCATCCTCCATGTTCCCCAGCACTGGGAAAGGCTGATGCACATTTGGTCGTATCCTACGTATTCTGAAAGAGGACACATGTAAATTTGATTCAAAGATGATATGTGGCAAACATCTTACATAATGACTAACACAGCCCCAACATTGACAGGACTGTAACAACAGCTTAATGCACAAGTCACATGCACAGACACCTTGATCTCATGTAGTCATTCATGTGGGCAGGATGTACATACTAACTACTGTCAAATCAGAATCAGACTATGTGAATGGTATATGGTACACTCCTACATCTTGTCTCACCAGCCCTGGGTGTAGCTGACACAGCATATGTGGCAAACAGCAAAAATGCTGAGTTGTACATAGCTGCTGTCCCTGCACAACCTTCTTGCTTTAGTCTCACTAAGCACAGCATTATTACACAATGAGCACAGTGACTGTAAGCTGGACAACTATCGAGATAAATACAGCACTGTATACAGTGATATAGGCACATTATGTGGTCAGTCCATCATGGCTGTGGGATGAGTTGCCATTTCACACATTGGCATGTTCACAAAAATGAGACTCCATTACACCTCAAATCTGTATACATGCACACAAATATCAAATTTGACATGTGAGTTAGTACATACCAATGCATGTACTCATGTGTACTGACATGACATGTGTGGGCATCATTGAGTTAAATGTCACACTCTCATTTCACTTTACAACAAGGTGCAACAATATAGTGTAAATGTATAGTGATCAGTGATGCAATTTGCCAAGTGACAATGCATTAGCACAATGTGTCCATAGGTGCGGTAGGCGTGCTCCGCCACTGCGGACACAGGCATTGGCCACAATTGAAAGATGCCGGATTGCGGTAGAGACCACCTGGCCCCCGCGGTGTGACACCGCCTATGCCAATGTCAGTGCAGCCAATGGAAACTGCCATCGCGGTAGTGCAATACATTTTTTAAACTCGCGGTAGGCGTGCTCCGCCACTGAGGTCACAGGCATTGGCCACAATTGAAAGATGCCGAATTGCGGTAGAGACCACCTGGCCCCCGCGGTTTGACACCACCTATGCCAATGTCAGTGCAGCCAATGAGAACCGCCATCGCGGTAGTGCAATACATTTTTGAAACTCGCGGTAGGCGTGCTCCGCCACTGCGGTCACAGACATTGGCCACAATTGAAAGATGCCGGATTGTGGTAGAGACCACCTGGCCCCCGCGGTGTGACACCGCCTATGCCAATGTTAGTGCAGCCAATGGGAACCGCCATCGTGGTAGTGCAATACATTTTTTAAACTCGCGGTAGGCGTGCTCCGCCACTGCGGTCACAGGCATTGGCCACAATTGAAAGATGCCCGATTGCGGTAGAGACCACCTGGCCCCCGCAATGTGACACCGCCTATGCCAATGTAAGTGCAGCCAATGGGAAGCAATACATTTTTTAAACTCGCGGTAGGCGTGCTCTGCCACAATTGAAAGATGCAAACCAGGCTGACCAATTGCATCAGCAGAGTACCACAGAAACAACCCTAGGGGCCTATAAATGTCTGTGAGAGAGCCACACATGTCACTTGCATTCAGACACTGCTGCCTGCCAACTGCTGCTGTACCTCTACTCTGGACCCAGTCATGGCTCGAACAGAGAACATCAGGGCCCGTCCCTTCACCACAGAGGAGCTGGAGATCCTGCTGGACGAGGTCCTTGCCCAGTATGGGCGGCTATATGGTGCTCCAATCAATCAATCAATCAATCAGTGGTTTATGGCGCGCGCTACTCACCCGTGAGGGTCTCAAGGTGCTGGGGGGGGAGCAGATCCGGGTCAGTCGAAGAGCCAGGTCTTGAGGTCCTTCCTGAACATGTGAAGGGTTGGGGAGCGTCTGATGTTGACCGGGAGCTCGTTCCAGGTCTTGGCTGTGATGTAGGAGAAAGCTCTCCTGCCGGTTCTGTTTCTGCGGATGCGGGGTACCTCTGCCAGGGCGAGGTCGGCGGAGCGGAGGTTCCTCTTGGGTATGTGGAAACATACTCGGTCGTTGAGGTATTTGGGTCCGATGTTGTTGAGGGATTTGTAGGCGTGGGTGAGGAGTTTGAAGGTGACCCTCTTCTCGACGGGGAGCCAGTGGAGGCTTTGTAGGTGTTGGGTCATGTGCTCGTGGCGCGGTGTCCCTAGGATGAGCCTGGCTGCGGCGTTCTGGATGGTTTGGAGTTTGTGTAGAAGAGTTTTGTTGATTCCGGCGTAGAGGGCGTTGCCGTAGTCTAGTCTGCTGGTTATGAGTGCGTGGGTGACGGTCTTTCTGCAGTCGGGGGGGATCCATTTGAATGTCTTACGGAGGATGTGGAGGCAGTTGAAACTGGTGGACGCGACGGCGTTGATCTGGCGGTTCATGGAGAGGGAGCAGTCGAGGATTATGCCGAGGTTCCGAGCGTAGTCTGTCGGGGTGGGTGGGCTCCCGAGGGTGGAGAGCCACCAGGTGCTATCCCAGGCGGAGGTGCAGGGACCGAGGATGAGGACCTCGGTCTTCTCAGAGTTGAGCTTTAGGCAGCTGTCCTTCATCCAGGCTGCTACGTTTCTCATTTCTTTCTGGAAGCAGAGTCTGGTGTGTTCTGGGTTCTTGGTGAGGGAGAGGATGAGCTGGGTGTCGTCGGCGTAGGATACGATGCTAAGCCCGTGCTGTCGGATGATGGCGGCGATGGGGGCCATGTAGATGTTGAAGAGCGTCGGGCTTAGTGATGATCCTTGGGGTACTCCGCAGATGATGTCAGTGGGATCAGAGAGGAAGGGAGGGAGTCTGATCCTCTGGGTTCTGCCGGAGAGGAAGGATTGGATCCAGTCGAGGGTGGATCCCTGTATTCCTGAGTTGTGGAGTCTGGTGGCTAGCGTGCGATGTGAGACGGTGTTGAAGGCTGTGGAGAGGTCTAGGAGGATGAGGGCTGTGGTGTGTCCCTGGTCTAGCAGCATGCGGATGTCGTCGGTGGCGGCGAGGAGGGCGGTCTCGGTGCTTTGGTTGCTGTGGAAGCCAGACTGGGGTGCGTCTAGCATGGAGTTCTCTTCGATGAAGGCGGTCAGCTGGGCGTTCACGAGTCTTTCGGTGACTTTGGCTGCAAAGGGGAGGAGAGAGATGGGCCGGTAGTTCTTCAGGTCAGTTGGGTCGGCCGTTGATTTCTTGAGGAGGGGTTTCACCTCCGCACGCTTCCAGTCGTCTGGGCAGATGCCGGATATGAGGGAGGAGTTGATTGTCCGTCCTAGTTTGGGTGCGATGACAGCGGCGGCCCTGTGGAAGATGTGAGGGGGCAGGGGTCCATTGGGGCTCCTGAGTGCGTTTTCTTCATGGTTGAGGTGATGAGCTCGACAGACGGGGGGCCCAGGAGGTGATGGTCGGCTTCTCGGCGGTGGTGGGTGGTGTGGTGCTGTCTTCTGCTGGCTCGCTGAAGTTGTCGTAGAGGGCCTTGATCTTCAGGTGGAAGTATGAGCTGACTTTGTCACTGAGTTCCTGGGAGGGTGTGATGTCGGTGGCTTCGCAGGTGGGTTTTGCGAACTGCTGAATGACGTTGAACAGTTCCTTGACGTTGGATGCGTTGGTCTTGACTTTGTCTCTGATGAAGGTCCTTTTGGTGTCCCTTATAAGCTGGTGGTAGTCCTTCAGGGCGCTCTTGTGGTTGTTTCGTGCTTCCGTGGTCTTCTGGTTCCGCCAGGTTTTCTCCAAGCGTCTGCAGGAACGTCTGGCTTCTTGGAGTTCGGTGGTGAACCAGGCGGCCTTCAGCGGGCGTTGTTTGACGGTGCGGCGGAGAGGTGCCAGCTTGTCTGCGCAGCCGGAGACCCAGTGGTGGAATTCCCTGGCTGCGGAGTTGGTGTCGGTCGTGGTGTTGGGGGGGTCTTGGAGGAGGGCAGAGTTCAGAGGTACTGGTAAGTGTATGAGTAAAAGTTTGAGAGTGCTCAGAATGCTCACATGATGTTACTGTACAGTAGTATGTGCCTGTGAGTGCAAGCCAATGTTCATGCATTAATATTTTTCCAACAGCATGGTCCATACATTACCTAGAACTTATTGCACTTGAGTATGTGGGGAGGATGGCAACATAGACACTGGTGCAGCTCATTTAAAGCCAAAAAACACACATGTTGTTCTGAGACTGGGTAATGTAAATGTGTGAGACACTGCCTAGCATGCTGACTTCACATCAATGGGGTGTATAGCCTTATTTCCACAGATCCCTGACTGCATTTAATGATGGAAAGGACATACTGTGGTTTAGCAGTTATACAGTTACACTGCTGATTTGAGACACTCGAACTCTGAACACATATTCCCTGTGCCATGTAATGTCATAGTTAATTAAATGTTCATAGGCTCATTTGTGACATTTCAAATGTAGATTGGCCAGAGGGTACTGAATAATGTGTGTTCTGCTTTCAAATTCACCCTATGGAGATGTGTCCATTCTGCACAGGAGTACAAGGCCTGGATCTATCACTATTGGCGGTAAATCACCTCTGACACATCTGCTAAATGTACGGTGGACATGTCATCCTTCTATTGATTCCATGATGTGTAGAGTCTCGCATATGTATGCACTGTTTCACCATTCTCGTTGTACATGCATGTGATTTCTGTGATGGACCACGTTTTTCCTCAGTGAAAAGCCCTCTTGCCTGCCCAGTAACTGCACTATGTTACAAGGACCCATCACTAAAAGGACTTAGAAAAACATATGTGTTGTCCACCATCCTATTTTTGAAGGAGATATTATAGGCCTGAGGAGTACACAAGACAGGCCTATACCTTGTGACAAGAGTGTGAGAATGTAAGATCAGGGACCTAAATGTGACCACCATGACACATGTAGCTATGCAATGGTAAAGGACATTAAGGGGTGTGTAGTGTAAGACACAGTGAGTCTGACCACTACACATCATTTCCAGTGTATCGTATGTCATGCTCACTCACATAGTGCATCACAGATGAGGTCCATTTGCACATTGGTTTCTGTGCTGGCACTCTGCATGTGTATGAGATTGGCATGTAATGTGTCCATCATCATAGATGTATACATTGCAATGATATGGGTTGATCCAAGTGTACTATGTGACATGGTGCTCTCCCGTGATGTATTTGTGTGCTATGTGTTTTCATGCTCCTGTACTGTCACACATTGGTACACAACACAGTGTTACAGAAACTTCCTCTTCTTGTCTCCCATGCCTGCAGCTCAAGGTCCATCAGCGTAAGGCCATATGGAGGGCCATTGCCCGCAAGGTGCTGTCCCTGGGGGTCTCAAACTGACGCCATACACACTGCCACAAGAGGTGGGATGACATCTGCCGCCTCAGCAAAAACGTCGCTGAAATGACGCTGGTCCCTCGAAGTGGCAGGTTGGCACGCAGGAGCATGACACCGCTAATGGCCCGCATCCTGGCAGTGACACAGCCAGAGCTGGATGGACGCTTGAGGGCCCGACAGCAGCAAGTTGGGGGTGAGTATTGTGCAAAGTGTGACTTTACGTATGAGTGACTGCATGAATCCCAGCCCAGAGCAAGTGCGGACCTCTGTGATGTCTCTAGTGTGATGCAATGGCTTCTAAGTAGCCTCAGTGTTGAGTGCAGAGGTTCTGCATTTGTACAACATTTTGTTTCTCATGTGGTAAATCCATGAACGTTGTCATAGCAAATCATCTTGCCATGTTTTCATCTCACATTTTGTGAATGTTGTCTGAACTGAGACCTTCCTACACAGGAAAATTCATTGTGTGAAGTGTGTAGCCCAGTACACTTGTCAAGCTTGGGTGTGCTGTGTGGCTACCACAATAGAGTGCTCATGTGATGATGTGTACATGGCTAGAGACATGCACAGATGTGGACTCAGGGAGCAGTGAGTTGGTAGAGGTCACACCTGTCCCATGGGTTCTTTTTTTCACAATGATATGGATGACAGCATCATTGCAAAAGATATTAGCCTAATATCAGCAGCATGGCATCACATGATGTAATTTCCTGCCAAAGTGACAGCAAGTGCACACAGGTGCTGATGGGGTAGATGGTGATGATTGCAGTGATGCATTGGCTGATTTGCATTTGCCATTTGTGCACATGGCAACATGACTGGGATGGTTAGACTCTGCGATTTAAATGCAATGTAGCTGAACCTGGCCATTGTGAGATTGTTTTGGCACTAGGGCTTAACATGGTTGGATGTGATCAGTGGGTATGGCAAATTGTGATGTGACTGAGGTGTTGTACAGTAATTTGATAGATGATAAGGAGCAAATGTTACTCAGAGTGTCAGTCCTCAGTAAGTGTGCATTGTGGAGGGGTGTCCATGTACATCAGTGCATGGTGAAGTTGTGGCAAATGCTTTTAATCAGTGAGTGAATTTTTGGCACATTGATGTGTCATCAATGTCATCACTTAGCACAACGTAGAGATGTCATAGGCCAGACCCTAGGTATTGTCACACATTAGCTGTCCTAATGGAGGCCACTGACAACTTCATCTACAGAAGACACTATCATGCCTTGGATCAATGAAGGCCTGTCAGGCACTTGTGAAGATGTTGTTATGTGACATGTCACAACCCATGAAGGCCTTGCATTAAATTCCCATTCTAATGCTATTGTGCATTGTCTATGTGACTACATTGTTACATGGGGCTTATTTGCACTTCATTACCAAAAAAGATGTGTCCTTGTGACATGTGCTGCAGTGTGAGTGTCAGAGACATCAACTGGCAGTGAACAACAGTGAGCATCATGTTAGTGTGCATTTAGAGATGTGTGCTGTGCACATAAAAAAAAATGTTTCATCTACACAGCTGACACCAATGTACAACTGTAGTTGTGCTTCAATGCCCAACATAGTGGGTTTCAGGAGGTGGTATCACTTGCAAATGGATATATTTGACTTTGTATCTGTGGTGTTCCGTGAAATATACTTCAAATGTGACTGAGACAACATGTTTGGATGTGTAGCTATCTTACCTACAGGCACGTAGGTGTGCCTACAGACAATTGTATGTGATGTTTACATGTAGGCACATGCCCAGCTATTTGGCTGTGTCAACGCAACATGGAGCATGACTATGAACTAAGCATGTTTCCATGCATCAGCTGATGATTGCATAAATGTGGCATATGCTGAAAATACATGAAGTAGTGAAACGTGGGAGTTACAGTCAAAGGATTTGAGTTTGTATTGCATATGATGTTTGTGAGTATGGCACTATACTGAACCTATGTCTCTGTCTCTTGCAGCATCTACCGAGGGCAGGGAAGGACAGGGACCCGACACCGTTGGGGAAGCTACTGGCATGACTGCTACGCAGGAGTTCAATGACACTGAGGGGACCAGCGCCTCGGAGGGGGACAGGAGTGCCCTGGAGGATTCCCGGCCAGAAACACCAACCTCCACATCTTCCCAGTCCAGTGGTGACTCCTCGATGTTGGCAGGCACAGGAAGTTCAAGATCTGCATCTTCTTCGGCCACACCTCGTCCTGTGTCCACCCTCCCGGATGCTCCCCCAAGTGCTATCGTTGCCCTCAGCCCTAAGAAGGGTAGAGTCTTCTTCCCCCCAGGCACCGCTGCCCCTGCCCCTGTCTCCCCTGCTGCCCTCAGTGTGGAGGCCATAGACATTTTGCAGCAGCTGTGTGTGGGTCCGACTGCTCTCCTGAATGCCCTCCAGGATCATGGCAACAAGTTGTCACAGGTTGTTGTGTTCATGGAGGACATTCATTCGGACATGGGTGGCCTACACTGAACAGTCCAGTCTTTGTCCTCCACAGTGACGGCAGCCATTCAGCAGTCCCAAGCTCCCAGTCTATCTCCTGTCCCTTTGGCAACCACCCTGCCAGTGCCCCCACCTGACCAGAGTACACACACAACAGAGCCCTCAGGCACCCAGTCATCCACATGCAGAACACAACAGCAGCACTCTAAGCATATCAGACACCATTCACCATCACCACAGCACACAAAGAGCACACATGACCGCAAAACAAAAAGCCCATCACAGGACACTCAGGGACATAAGGCAAAAAAGCATGCATCCACATTACATTACTCCAATTCATCACCATCCAAGGGCACTCCCATCCCCACACCTCATCCCAAAGACACACAAACACTTGCCCTGTCTGCAGTGAACCTGGTGCCTGCCACAACTAAGCCCAAACACATTCAGAAGGCAGTTTACCCAAAGCTTCAACTCCCACCCACACCCCTGTGAAGCATGGACAAGAGAGCAAAGTGGGGAGTGTACCTCCACAACAGGGGATGCAGGGGAAATGGCAACCCCGCCCCCAGCATACCACCAGATCCAGCAAATCCCCACGGGGAGAGCCACCACCACCTGCTACACCTTCGGGGAAGAGGGAGGCTGTTGTGCCCACCTAACTTCTCTCTCCTGGCAAGACACTTGTGGGATATCGAATCCCCAAACAATTGAGACCCAGCCCTTCACATTCACCATCAGCCACTGAGCCTCCACACAGCATGTCTCCACCTCCCCGTGCCACCACTCCACCAGGTCCAATCAGCCCTCAGGCTCCCACATCCACAGATCCCTCTACCTCAGCCAGTTCTCTCCCTCCCAGGTCCAGTCCTCCAAATGGCCCAGACAATCAGCCCCCTCCCAGTTCAACTTCAACCCAAAGTTGAAGCCAAGTCCCCCTTCCCACACCATTTCTCCCTGAGCGGTGCCTGGACTGCCCATTCGAAGCCCCTGTCCTGTGGTGATTCCCATGGCAGTGGACTGTGTTACCTATTTGGTGTGAAAGTTTTCATGCACACATGTGCGGACTTGAAATTTGGACTGGCCAATGGCCTTGATGTTTTGCACTTTTGATGCCTATACAGAGTTTATGTAATAAAGACTGTTACTCATGTTCTGAGCTTTGTCGCTGCCCTTGCTAATGATGCAGTGCAATGTATGTGTATATGTTCATCTGTTACATGCTCTGTATGCCACATTCACATTGGCATATACTAGATTTTCTTTTGCAGAGGTTGGCAGAGGTTACAGCAACTTTTGTGCTTCTTGAGTCAGAGGCTTGAGGGTGCAATGATGGTTGTCTGTGATTATCTACTCTTATCCTAATCATTCTATTGTCCGGTCTCCAATTTTGTACACATGTCATATTTGGATGCTGTACCACAACAGCAGAGAATTCTATTCACATGATAACTTGCGGGGTGGACAGGGTCCGTCATATCTGCGGAATCTATCTTGATGTGTACACAGCAGTGTAGATGTGTAGTCATCTTGTGTAGGCCTGGCTTCATAGTCACATGGGTACATTAGAATGTGTGCACTTGAGTAGTCATACAGTGTGATTGTCCTGTCATTAGCTGTAGTGTTGATGTGTATGTGCCCCTGAACATGACACCTACACACATGTATGATCCAGTTAATGAGTGCCTGTTTGTTTACATTATCAGACACCTGCTTTAGATTGTGGGCACATGTAGGAGTTGTTTGTTGAGCAATGTGCAGTGTGTCGGTATGACCTTGAAGTCCTGGGGTACACCTACTTGTTGTCGCTGTCATTTGTGAGTATGCAGAGTGTGTCACTGCAATGTCTGTGTTGTGGTTTGATGATCAGCCATGGCTCTTGCTTACGTTTGTGCTCACTGTGCTGACCGACTCAGGCGAGTTAACATTATAAGTGACTTTTCACATACATTGATGTCATTTTACACTTTATTTTGACCACTATGTGGTATTGACAGTCATACTAGCCCCAAGAGGAGCTTTTGATGCCTACACATTGTGAGTTACTCCTCTATGTGTTTTTGCTCTGTACACTCCTCACCTGTCCAATACTAATGTACACACCACTTCAGTATAATATCTTCCCCCCATGCCTTGCCAGTGTGTGACCCTCCACACCACTTCATAGTGTGATACTATACTGTGGGAGGATGATCTGTGTCCAGGACCAATGTGCCCCTCAGGAATGTTTCACAATTTGTTATGTGCTATTTTCTTCTACTTGATTGCAGTCATGGTTGGTCAGGTACAGTGCAGATGATTTTCCAGCACAGTCCTCTAGTCATGTTCCATGCATCTGTGTTTTCCAGAGTTGTGCAGCAGTAGGTGATAGCTAAAGTGTATATCTGTTTGCTGAGGTAATGCAACCCATCCTGAGTGTGATGTGATCTGTGCGCTGTGATGATTTGTGATGTTGAAGTTCATGGTGGAGCACTCAGATATGTGTGATACTGGTTTTGGTGGTGTTCACACACTGATTACTGTGCATGCACTGCTGTCAGTATATGTTGCATTGTCCTTGCCCGGTGTGAGTCCCCCTGATGTCCAGCTGAGTTTGCTATGTAATGTTTTTGTATGTGCATATGTTGTGTATTTGTTGTTGAGGGATGCAGTCTTTGGCCTGTGTTGGCTCTTTCTACTGACAGGTCGATGTGTGTGTGATGTTATTTTTGCATGACATTGTGTGTGAGGAGTTTGTGTATTGGAATACATTCAGATGTGTGTTGAATTTGTAGTGTGCATTTCTTGTGTGAATGTCACATGCGGCAATGTGGAGTCTTGTTCATTAGCTTGTTTTGAGTGCACAATTGTGCTATGGCCTCCTATATTTGTACAGTCACTTGACAGGATTGTGCATGTGCATGCTTGTGCTACACATTGACACCATGCTCACTTTGTAACTGGTGGAGTGTCTATGTCTGTGTTTGCAGATTTGTCTTGTTGCACACAGTTAGTGTTTATGATTGGCATTTGTTCATGTATTTTTGATTGGTTTGGATGATGGTGTCTGTGCAGTTGGCCAGAGTAGGAATGTTATCTATTGTGGTGCTGTCTAGGATCACATTGCCTATCCAGTGTTTGGCTGCACATGGCTGAGCTTGTTGGACTTCTTTTGATGTGGTTTGTGATACATGTGTTTGGCAATTGGTTTGTGATCAGCATTGGTTCAGACATCCCTGAGTGGGATTCTGACATTTGTGGATACACACCAGCATGTGGCATTGGTTATCAGGAAACTCACAGGACCTTATTTATAACTTTATCTGTGCTTCTCACAGGTGTTGAGCAGTGAAGGTGGGCGATGGGTAGATGAGGGGTATGTGTGAAGGTCATACTTGGGTTTGACAATCAGGGAGTGTCACCGTGAGCCATGAGTGTTGTGCTGGTGGCATACACATGTCAAGATAGTTGACACAGATGAAGGGCTGGTCACTGTATGGCTTATGACAGTTCATATCATCCTGGGCCAATGCATTGCTTGCATTGCTGTATCACAGGGATATTGCACAGATGTTACTTTTGTTCAATTTTAATCACTGTGCCACCCATGTATGATTTGATGGCCTAAGTGTAGTGTGATATGTGGTACCTCTTGCATGTCATGTACAAATGGTAACTGTAATTTCTCCATGCTTTTCCTGCACTGTGCACTCCACTTTAGGCTAGTTTAGTTATTATCATACAGTGCTGCTGACTTATGGTATGTGTATGAGGCTAAGTTTAAGTGTGTGAGCTGTCTGAAGGACTTGACATGCAGTGTGAACAGTTCCAAGGTTGTGAATCTGCACCGTGACTCTTAATTTCTTGAATTAGTCACTTTAATTCACATGAGTGGAAGGCAGGTGTGAGGAGGAGGAGGGTTGTCATAAGTCTCAGGTCAGAGTTTCCTGCTGTCAAGATAGACTCTTCCTGACACTTTGGCATTCATTCACTACTTAGTAGTTGGTGCTCCCTTTGTTGAGGTGGAGTAATGGTGTGTAGGTGTTCTGTGAGTTGGCAGTGTAGTCAGTGTTGTTGATATACTGGACATACTCACATGGTGTCATTTATTGCAGCTGTGCACTTGTGAGTCAAATGCACAGTGGTGCTTACTTTGAGTTTGCTGTTTGAGTCAGGAATTTCTTACTGTGTTGCATGGTATGGGCTGTCATTGTGTGATATGGTCTGCCATTGTATGTGATGGGCCTATCAATGTCTGCTTGGGGGCTGTGGTGATCTGTGATTGTGTGGCAGTGGTGTCTAATATGATGTGTCATCTACCTGGCCTCACTGACTCATTCCAACACATTGTTGGACTACTGTGAAATACACATACACAACCTTCTTGCTCTGCCCTCCTCTGTTCCACATTGTATTTGGACTGACCCTTATTTGTGTGCAATGATGACTATTGTCATTTTGGAGGGACTCTTGCCTCACCCCACACTAATGTTACTATACAATTGGTGATGATCCTAATGAGATGTCACTATAGACAGTGTCCCTGCACATGACTTCTTGCTGCAGATATGTTGTGTTGAGTGGTGCTTCTTTTATGATACATGTGGTGTGGATGTTGTGATGTTGGTCTTGCTTGTCTGGGACAATGTCCTGGACTCCTACAACATTGTGGGCAGGTTTTACCGTGGCTTCACCGCTGCGGTGACATGACCGGCACGACTGGGCTAGTTGCAATCATTTCTATGGAGATGGGTGACCCCGATGCAGAGGTGTCAATTTGTGACATGCAAGACATGTGTACTTAGACATTGGTATATGTTCCTGTCTCCACCAGGGTGTCTGATGTAGACAGGTCATGTATTTCAGCGCGACAGTTGTGTTGTCGTTGTACAGGGGTTGTACGCGGGGATGTATTATTGACTTACCTGCGGTGTTGACCACGACAGCGTCTTATCTGCTGGTAGTGGATCAGGTACAGCAGCGGAAGGGCTTGTAGAGCAGGATCGATAGCGGCCAGGAACGTGTGGAGGTGTCTCGGACTCGAGTTTCTATCTCCGCAGTTCTGCTTCCACCATCTCCGAGGGGCTGGTTTCTCCGCTGCATTCTGATGGGCTGGTTGAGGCATCGTGATTTGTCCGGCGGTCGGAACGTCATCCCGCACGGCGGTCTTTCTCTATTGGCTCCCTCCGGCACCGTTGTGGAACCAAAAATCTGGCGGATCCGGAAACTCTGCGACGGACGGGTAATGGGCTATCTTTGCCCATTGTAATATGGAAGTCACAAGGACCGCCACATGAGTAACTAAATGGACATTTTCCTCCACCGCCAGCACCGCAGAGGTGCCTACGAGCGCCATCGTAATCAGCCCCTAAATGTGTAAATTGAAGATCAGATTTTGTGTCGAGTTGTGTCACTGTTTTGGCATAACCCCACCACAAAATCTCATTTGTTAAATCTTGTAATGTGCTCAAATGTACTCATGATAGATCTGCTAAACATATGGCTGAGTTGGTAAGATCTGATGTCACTTCTTGCGATGTGACTTCTGGTGAGGTCATGGGTTGTGATGACACTTTCTGTGATGCCACATGCCATGGCATGTGCCATTATGTCACTTGCATACTGCCTAACTTCGTTAGCCCCCCCACTTATTTTTTTACGACGTGTGCCCTGGTTTCACAGTGGCATCAAACTAGTCATTGATTTCTTGCTTTGAAGTTCAGCAATCTTTGCAAGCAGCCAGGAAGTAATGTGCAGAGGATACAATGTAAAATGAGATGCTGTATAAACCCAAATTACATCAGCCTCAGTATGGCTTAGTATCATACGCGTAAACATGCATATCACTATTACTTACACACCATAATGTTATGCTCTATCATTAGGACTAGCTTACCAGCATAGTTTAACATATCATGTTTCTGCTTTTGTACAATTCATAGTTATTTTTGACAAAAGAAAGCTATGGGTAATTTCTTTACAATGCCAGCTAGTCAGATGTATAATATGTGCTTCAATATTTACTTGAGCTACACAGAACCAGTCACTACTGCATGCACAGTAGTTGATATCAGGTGGCAGATTGCCATCAAGTGTATGGACTATTAGGTGATTTGGGGCCATATGTATCAAAAAAGAGTTTTGCGATTCTCAAATTGCGATTTTTAGCGAATCGCAATTAGAGAATAGCAAAATGCAATGTATGTAGGACTTGCAAAAAATTTTGCGAATCCTACATATTCCTTATTTGCGAATCGCAAATTGAGATTCAGTAAATAAGGAATACCTTCCCATTCATTCCTATGGGCTAGGAGGCCCATAGGAATGAATGGGAAGACATTCTCAATTTGCGATTACCAATTAGAGAATCGCAAATTGAGAATGCAATTTCAAGGTTGCAAGGGTGCCAAAAGGACACCCTGTTGCACCCCTGAAATATGCATGAGTGCACATTTTGCGCACATACATGCCCTAAGGGCATGTATGTGCGACATATGGCACTTTTAAAAATCAAAAAGTGCTTTTTTAAAGAAAATCGCAAATTACCACCAACTTGAAGTTGGTGGTAATTTGCAATTCCTAAGGCCAAATAGGAAATTTCTGGTGCTTCCAAAATTGCATTTAAGGAATCACAATTTGCAATTCCTTAATTGCATTCAAGCAAAATAGAGAATCGCAAATTTTGCGATTCTCTATTTTGCGATGGCCTTTCGAGATGATACATCCCAAAAGGCTTTTTCCCATTCGCAAACGGGCAGATTCTGAGAATCTGCCCATTTGCAAATGGGAAAAAGGCTTGATACATATGGCCCTTGGTGTTTTTGTAAATACCACATGCTTCTTTTTTGTGATATTCTGTTCAGACATATATTAGTTTCTTCCCTGTGAATCAAGCAGGGTCCTTACTTTTGGCAGCTCCAAAAATGAAGGGTGCCAATACCACAGTGATGCGAATACAGATGTGCTAAATTCATCTGGCACATCTGCAGCACATCTTTTGTTATTTCGAGAGGCGGCAGTGCGTACACTACAGTTTAAGTAGGGGCGCACGTGCACTGGTCTAATGCATTTATTTTGTGTGCATCAGTGCATAGTTCCTGATCTTTATTCTGGGATAATGCACAAACGTTTTTGTGGGGTAATAGTGATGGTCCATTTCCATTTGGTGAGTTTCGGGTGTGGTACATCACAGGGATTTAACTATAAGTGCTGGGCATAGTAGAGATGTTGCTATAAAAGCAGTGCTGGAGTTGGAACCCGTGCCAAATGTTTTGCTGGCCGTCTTTTTGGTGTCTGGTGGAAAGAGCAGCTCCGAATTAAGAATACAATTACTCTGGGGAAAGAGCAAACACATTATTTGGCGCCACCTTGCTGCATTTTCAGCAAATTCAAGGAACAGACAAGGACTTCTGTTTGAGTATTTAAAAAATATGTTGTAACAGGACAGCAGGGTCACAAAATGCGTTGACCTGGGCAAAGAGCACTCTTCCCCTTGTGACAGTGGGTTACACAGGCTCACTTTCATGGATTGTCTTGAAATTAACGTGGACCTTAATAGCCTGTGCAGTCTTTGCCGTTCCTGTAGAGATCTAAGCCGCCGCTCATTATGCAGAGCTTCTAATCAAGTTTGTACACCTTAGCAGTCTGTGCTGTGGGTGTGCTTTGGATCTCTCCAAGTGTGCGACAACATACATTTGCCTCTAAGTATGTGTGTGGCCTAAATGCTGGTCCTTCTGTGTGCGTTCATGTATAATTTCTTTGGGTACGATTCCTTTCATGTCGATGCATGCATCTAGATGTAAGCTGGCATGTGAGAGAGAGTGACAGAGAAGGAGGAGAGGGTGCATGTGTGTGTGTCAAGGGCCAAACACACGGACATCATCAAACGCCCATCAAAGCTAAACAAGTCCCTCAACTTTGAGAAATTTTTTACTGAGTGGAAGAAACAGCTTTCATATATTGGAACTAAGCTTCTCTCTAGCAGAAATCCCAGAAAGGTATGTAACACAGATTTACTCTTTTGGTATGAAGTGGTAGGAATTCAACACATAGGGCCCGATTCTGATCCCGTTAGGAAAGCCTTCCAAATGACTCGGTTTCGGAGAACTTTCCAAGCGAATCGCGCTCCAGGAGTCCGTGCAACTGATTCTGATGCGACCGTATAGTGACGGACTCGATTCGCTCGGACTCCCATTGAACTCTATTGGAGCCTGTGTACTGAACGCATACACAGGCTCCCATTGCAAAAAGGGGTGGGTGGGGAAAAGCGTGCACCCTGTGGTGGGCACCCCATGGTGCCCGACACACTGTGCATGCTTGGATCGTTTGGACCCATGGGGACCCCCCCTGTGACTGATTAGGAGGGCCCCAGGTGAAGGGGGGCCTGCTACGGCCCCCCGAACTCTGATTCCCAAAGCCTTTTCGTCTCCCCAAAACCAAGTTGGTACAGCTGTCAGAATTGGACATCGTACTCACTCGTTCGGAAGCCGGCCCCATTGTATGGCATGATTTGGCTCCGAACGACTCGGACTGACAGGATCGGGTTCGGAAACGATTCGGTTGGCGCGGACGAGATCTTCTCATCGTACTTGGTCGTTCGGAACAGGGGGACGATTTGGTCAGAAACATAGGCTCTGAATCAGATTTGCTAGTTCCAGAACCCGTCTGGAGGCCTTCCTAACGGGATCGGAATCAGGCCCTTAGTATATATTATGTCCAACTAAGAGAATCCCTTGTAGCTTCACAAAGTGATCTCAATGACCTATGATGTCTTGGTAAATAGGATTCTTCTCACTCGTAGCTACTAGTCACTTAAGCAGCTAAGCTAGATCTTACCAATAAGTGTAACTCAAGGGATTCAAATGCAGTCCTTCAGCCAGTTAATACACCTTCTTCCAAAATAGATATAGAAAATAAAACCCAGCAGGGCTTCATCAAGAAAAGGTCTACTCAAGAACAATATAATTTATGTTGTAAAAAGAACACAACTGACTGATTTTGCCTTTTTATAGTGCAAGTAGTAATATGTGTAATTGGTTCAACATTCACTCATGCAGTGTGCTATAAATGGTTCTTCATCTGTCACACACTCAAGCAGTTATCTACTGCACAGCTTCACTTCAACAGTAAATGCATTGCCACTGCTTGGTAACCTCAAATTCAGTTACTATAAAGTGCATGCATGGTCCTACACATGTAGACTTAACTCTAAGGCACCCTCAGTTGGTTTCCCCACTGCATGAAACTCTCCAACACATTGGGTCCAATTCACAAAGGTAAATCTGCAGGCAGAGATCTATGTGCGCGTAGATTTACACCTACAACTGAGCATGTCTCTCCCCCTAAATGCCTGAAATTAACACCGAATAGGAGAAGTAGCAGGTGTCCCCACCCTCTTTCATGAGAGAGCAAGAACACAACTGTTAACTTACTACAATTACCTTTACAGGCATATCGTAGGTGCAAATCCACCAAATGTAGTTCATATACATATCATAGGTGGAAGACTCTGCCTATGCCATGTAGAACTACAAACTGAAAAGAATAGGTGAATAGTCATCACCTGATAAAAATAAAATAAAAAATTTATAATAATTCACACTTGACACAAGTGGAAGCTAATAGAGTACCTGTCCTGGGCTTGGCCTCTTCCCTTAGTGTATACACAAAAATGGGCAACGCCATAAACCATTGTGAGCTTGGGTGTAGGTCATAAAAAGCCAAGGTATAGAGCTAACAAGGGAATCTTTCAAAGAACTATTGCTAATCAATTCTTATCAAATGAATTGTATGTTCACTTATTGATGAGGGACAGAAACAAAATCTTGTTATTATATAAAATATTAAAAGAAAACCAATAAAAGGAAAAGAAAAGAAGGAAGCAGGTGTATATGATGATTGGGTTGTAAAAACGAATCCATTCAAGGTGCGTAAAAATAAAGGAGTACAAAACAAACAATTTCCAGAGATACATCAACATTGTATAGTTAAAGTCAAGTACAGCTAAGAGTAACAAAAAAACACATGTCGATGTAAGCAGGGTCCACTCTCACTGTTTCATAATGTCAATGTTCCCTGCAGAGTAAATAGTCCATAGGTGAAGAAATTATGAATATAAAGTTGGCGAGGGTCGTCGATGTTTCTGTCTCAAGTGTAATGAATCCACGAGACCATCCTCAGGACCAAATTGATGTGGGAGGAAATGCAACAAGAGTCTCCATAGGAACTTGAAAAATATTAAGTCAGGCATGAGCGTCGTCAACGTATTGAAGTACACCCATAATGGAAAGCAGGAGACAGTCCCCTTACTTACTTTACTTTTCAAATATTTCAACAATGTTATTTGAGTGGTGGCTGCAATGAGTAAAGTTCATCGACAATTATTTTTCAATACACTTTTTTTTAAACTGCTCTTTCAAAAACAATTGTGGGATCTGTGGGGTCTCGTGTTACATTTCCTCAAACATCAATTTGGTTTTGAGGATGGTTTCGCAGATTAATTACACCTAAGACTGAAACTTCGACAATAAGTCCACCTCTCCTACTTTGTAATCCTAGGCCCTCAATTACTATGATTTGCCATAGGGCAGTGCCGCAAGTTTTTTTGCTGCACTGCAATACACCAAATCGAAAGGGCAGGAATGAACAGTATTTACGAGATACAGTGCATTCCTATCCTTTCAGCCAGCGGCGGCGCACAATATGGTGTCTAGTGCCAACGCAGGCACCCTTGCAACATGGTACAAGGGTGTCTGCGTTGTTGGCATGATTGTTTATGTGCAGGGAGGGACACCTTCCTGCACAAAAACAATCCATGGGGGTGTTTCCCTCTTTCTATGTGTGCTGCAGTATGGGGAACACCCACCGCAACGCCCATGGAATGCCTCCCTGATGCAGTGTAAGGCAATGCTTCGGCTTGCGCTGCGTTGCCTTACCCCATATCTACGAGGCCATGAAAAGCCATGCAAAGTAGCTTTGTGTGGCTTCGTAGATATGGGTCTGCACTCTGCTCCACTGGAGCATTGTAGATATGGGTCTGCACTCTGCTCCGGTGGAGCATCATAAAAAGTGACGGACTAGTGGCGCCAGATGCATGTAAATAAGCCCCATAATTTCTTCACCTACGGACTATTTACTCTGCAGTGAAGATTGACATTACACAACTATGAGAGTGGACCCTGCATACATAGACATATGTGTTTTTGTAACTCTTTAGCTATGCTGGACTGTGATTGTACATTTTTGATGTATCTCTTGAAATTGTTTGTTCTGTACCTCTTTATTCTTACGCACGTTGATTATATTGGTTTTTACAACTGAATCATTATATATGCCTGTTTCCTTCTTTTGTTTCTCCTTTTATTGGTTTTCTTTTAATATTTGTTATAATAACAAGATTTTTGATTTTGTTTTTCTCCTCGTCATTAAATGAACATACAATTCATTTGATAAGAATTGATTAGCAATAGCTCTTTGAAAGATTCTCTTGTTAGCCCTTTACCTTTCTTCCCCTAGTGCTGCAAGAGGTCATGTAGACAGACACCAGCTACAGATGTGATATGTGTGTGCATCTGCTTGGACCTGCTATGTTTGTCATTGGTTTAGAATATGTATAGAATAATGGTAATTTCGAGATAGTCCATGTGGTTTCCGTAATCCATTAATAATTTCCATATTCTTAATTTTCTACTTATGTATATCTGTCTTATTCATTTTGTTGTGTCCTGTGACACAAGTAAACGCTGGTAGTCAAGTAAAGTTCATAAGTACCTTTATTCATGTAGTACAGCAAGATGGTAAGTAGGTACATCGGGATGGTAGTCCAAATAGACAGGTTGTGGTGATGTAGGACAGCCTGGTAATCAGCCCTTAGTCCCATCCAACAGCAGCCCCACCAGGAGCAGCCTGCCTGCTGCTCAGCCCATTTCTAACTGTCATTCCTCACTCACACAGGCGCCCAACATTCCATGCATCACTGTATTCCCAACATTCTACTCTAAGCACACACACTGGCTGAGCAGCAGGAAGTTTGGTAAAGTACAAGATATAGATAAACTATGCAGGGCATAACACATCCCCCTCCTTTTAAAATGAAAAGGAAAAATAACATCGCAACAGGAGAGAAACTATACACAGTAAATATACATATGCTAGAAATTATTCAAAACTCAGGGATGCAAAATAAGAATAAACATTACGAGAGAGTCAGAAGCATTTGAACCAGAGAGAATGGATAACATATGACATAGAGTACAATATAACCCATCCTCCCCAAAGAAAGATAAATTGAGACAAATAGTAGAGTATAGCAAAGGGTAAACACACCCCGAGACACTGGTCCCAAACTTTAAAACTTTCTGTTGCGTAAAGCAAAGGGTGAACACACCCTGCGACTGTGTATGGGTCTAACAACCATGGAAGCACTCCCTATGTAGGGATGAAGCGTAAATGGGACCATGACCCATGAAGTAATGTAATGGGACCACATCCATGCAAACCAACCCTGTGTAGGGGTTAAACGTAACGTAATGTGATGGGAAAGACCCATGGAGACCAACCCTGTGTAAGGGTTAAATGTAGTGTTAATTGGAGCAGACCCAATAAACATACCCAGTGTAAGGGTTACCAAAAAGAACAAATGTATATGGAAACTGTACCCACGAGCCCACCCCTGTGTAGGATCCACGTGTAATGCTTTATGGGAAAGGGACTCGTACCCAAACCCATGACCATCCCTCATGAAAGGGAGAATGTTGTACAGCTACCCACTAAGGACAAGACTAGAACGTCCCTTCGGCAAGGGAACCTAAACTGTGGAAGCTGAAACAAGTAAACTGTAAACTTAAGTTCCTCAAGCATAGATACAAAATTATGCAAACTCTGTGTGCGAGCATGGCATAGAAATGCTATAAGAAATTGTAAAACAAGTATCCACGGCGGTGAGCGACTTCTCACCCGAGTTGCACATCAATTGCTAATTTTCAAAATAAAGCTCAACCATGTAACATAAAACACGACTTTTTGAACATTTTTACCACTATACCTCAAATGAATGATGTCACACAAATTTAGGAGAGTCAGACTCAATAGACAGTGCGGTAACAGCAATTACCACTAAACAGGAAGAAGGAGCACTGTCCGCCTGTAAATGCAATAAAAGATAGCATATGTAACAGCATCAATTAAAATATAAGGGAAAGTCACTGCCAAGACAAGTCCTTCATCGAAGGCAGCACGTCAGTAGAAGATCCTGTGGCAGTGGGTCACAAGGAAGAGTCTGTAGTTGCCCTCATACACTGCACAAGCACTCGGATGTGGACAAAAGCAAATGAAGAAAAGTACCTGGACATAATTGAAGACAAAGGACAAACCAGGAGAGCTGGTGCCGACTTCGCCGATCTTCACACTGTGACACTGCTGGAGATTCAAAGAACTTTATGAAGACGACAACGCGGTTGGCAAAGCAAACTTGAACCAGTAATAGGATCGTGTATGCAGGAGCATGACAATCCCAAGATGGCGGCACGCTGTGTCACGCTGGTGCCGGATGGCTCACGGTGTGTCCGTGCAGCACAAACATCGGAAGAAGCCAAACGTGCATCACATAGGTTCAGGCAGAGCAGGAAATAGAGGAAACACAGGAGATCCCACGGAGCCGCTCACGTCACAATACAGGTAAGTGTGCGGGCTATTGAGAGCTCGTGCCACGTTTATATTTAAAAATGAAATAGGCAGTTGAGAAGCACTGCGACTTTCAGGTCTCAGAGTAGACTCAAAAATCAATGACAAAAAAAAAAAATGTCTCACTTGACTTCGCCCCTACTGGAGCTGTGATACGCCAAACATGTACCGCCACCTGGCACCACTCTGCCAGTCACAGCCAGAGAGAAGTATGTTGTTGGCAGTGGCTCATTATAGAGATACATAAGACCAAGACTGTGGGCTTACGTGCAATGTCCACAGCTCTCCTTCGATCGCAGATTCAGCATAGATAACGTTCACAGCTGACTGTCTCCTTTTGGGGTCCGTTTGTTCATGACCAAATGTGTAGAGATCACTCCTTGTGTTGTAGTTGCAAGGAGCACGTGAAAGCACCTCCCAAAAATCATTTCTCAGGCACCTCCAAAGTAGCGCCCACATCTTGAAATAGGCAGACTTTGCGCAGGACAGATGGCCATGTAGATCTTGACATGTGCTGCATCGAATCAGTGTGTACACATGTAGAAAGTCATTCTCAAGGAGCCAGCTTCCCTTGATAGCGCATGACTTGTGGGAGTACCCTCAAACACACAGTACAGCACGCAGTTGTTGGGGCTGTCCGATGTACAAGACACTGGTGGGGCTGCGGAGCGTGCTTTATGTGTTACTTTTGTTGCTTTAGTGGCAACTTGTGTTACGAGGGATCCTCTTGTATTTCTTCTTGTGTTGCCTCTTGTGTGCTTGATGTTGTGTCGTTTCCTTGTTGTCTGCGCAAGTAAGACATCTGACTTCCTCTCACCATGCGGACGGGTTAAGGATGTTATCTTCTGGTTCCTTGACCAACTGTAGAGGCATGTAGGCAAGTGGGGACGACTCCAACTCGTCGCCAAAAATATGCTGTATCCTGTGACACAAGCAAACGCTGGTAGCCGAGTAAAGTTCATAAGTACCTTTATTCATGTAGTACAGCAAGATGGTAAGTAGGTACATCGGGATAGTAGTCCAAATAGACAGGTTGTGGTGATATAGGACAGCCTGGTAATCAGCCCTTAGTCCCATCCAACAGCAGCCCCACCAGGAGCAGCCTGCCCGCTGCTCAGCCCATTTCTAACTGTCATTCCTCACTCACACAGGCGCCCAACATTCCATGCATCACTGTATTCCCAACATTCTACTATAAGCACACACACTGGCTGAGCAGCAGGAAGATTGGTAAAGTACAAGATATAGATATACTATGCAGGGCATAACACATTTTCTTTTACAATGTGATTTATATGGTTAGCAAAAGACACACAGTTGTTCATGAAACCCTGAAACCGGTCCTAGGATGCTTGTTTCCACTCCAAGGAGGACCTGGCCTGGCAGTTCGGGCTGGACTGTTCCCATTGGGCACAGGGTCAAGACTGATTTACATATGGCTGGGTTCAACCTGGAATGGCATGGTGAGCAAAAAAACGATGAATTTAGGCCCAGATCTCTGTACTAGGGTGAATGTATGACATTGTTCTGTATTCTGTTCATCAATTGTTCTTTTTGTGATTTATTGGTTAGCTGCAGTGCCTAATTTTAAATGCCCATTTTGTAAAATTAAGTTAACTTCTTTATTTTTTACATTTTTTATTTTTTTACAGTGTGGTTGATAATGATGTCTGCACTGCACTATGTAATATCATTCAAATACTATTTCACATTAATTTAAATTAATTTTATATGTTTACTTTTCAAACATTTTAACAATGTGATTTGTATGGTGGCTGCAATGAGTAAAGTTAATCGACTTTTATTTTTCAATACATTTATTTTATTTTTTTTAACATTTTTACAGTTTGCTTAGTATGGGTGTATGCAATGTGTAAACTATTTTGACCATTTTTTCTTTTCTTTTTTGACTTTGTGCTGTAGCTCTATTCCTTGCCTCTGTTCATTCCTGTGTGATTCCCTCCAAGTAACTGTGTTCATGTGTGCTATTTGACTTGCTTCAAGGGTTGGTTGGAGTAAATGTTAGCCTGTTTAGACTGTAGCCCTATTGGAGTAGATGTGGACTTAACTTTTGTGAACTGCAAATGACTTACAATTTTGTGTGTGTGTGTTTTTAAATTTACATGTCCTTCCCTGTACCTCTCATTATAATTCTCCTACTACGTTGTAGTAGATAGTCCTCATTTTACCGTCACTCCAAGTGTCTTTCCAACTTTTACACGTACATGATACAACTAACTGTGTGATAGGACGTGTTTATGTGGAGACCTATGTCCATACCTATAGGAATTACATTTATGAGTAAGTGAAGTAGTTCTACAGTAGTACTACTACACATACTCATAAATGGTTTTGCATACTGCCCCCACTATCTCTGTCTCTTACCAGAGTCATGCACTTAACACTTTAAACTTGCAATGTCCCCATGGCTTACTTCAGAGGTATGAGTGTTCTTTCATAGATGTCCCTAATCTCCTATCTCACTTCATATCTCACTTCATAGGTACCAATGGAATGACACTCTTGTGACTACCCTCTGCTAATATAAAGGTGCCAAAAACCCATACTGTTATCCTACCTATACCATACACACTTTTGTTGCTTGCTGTTTAGGGACAGAGATGTGACTCAATATTATCACATGCTGACTCTCAGACTCTCAAAAGAAATCTTCTTAAAAAACCTCTTCTCCAAAAGATGGGGTTATATTTTTTCTCACTGTAACAGAAATTATCATGCCAAATGACATATTAATAAGTGCACATTTAGCAGGTTTGAAAGAATGGCTCACTGTACTAAAATGTTTGTAATCATTAAATGGTAATACTAAACTTCTGTTACCTTTGGAGTGCATAATGTTATGTATATAATGCTTGGGGCAATGCTTCACTACAACTGGGCCCATTACACTGGCATACTCTCACTTTTTGTACTAGGTTTTAATATTGGTACAGGAGAAGTGAGATGAACTCTCTAATGGCTAGGAATTCCACCTCATATGGAAGGTGGGTGGGAATCTAAAAGGAACTAACATCATTTTTTCCAGTCTCTATGAGAGCCAAGCATATGTAAGGAATTTGTGCTAAACCATACCATATTCTTCACCTAGTAATCATGATATGGATTTGCAAAAGTAGGTGCATACCTCTCACATGCATCATATGCCATTGTGAAATGTGTCTACCCACCAAAAGTAACATGGTGCTCTTGTGTCATCGCAACCTGTGTTCAAGGTACTGGACATGATGACGATGTCACTAAAAAACAACACAGGATGATGACATTTGGCACAATCAGATGGTAAAACACTCATAGGCACATATTGTTTTACATTATTATTCAAAACCTCAGGCTTGGAAAATGCCATTTTCAAGAAATTATTATTGGCATTAAGGAAGCATTGTAAGCATTTCTTTAGAGTCTTTGTAGTCCTCTCTAATTACCCATTAGACTATGAAAGAAACCGCAAATTAATGTTCTATCTATTTCCCAAGACTCTCCAAAACTTTCATGAAAACAGAGTTCCTCAATACCTCACTATAACAGAGTAGATACTAGATATGATCTTTAAAAACGTTTAAGAACTCTAGATATAAAATTTTCTTTGCTGGGCATAAACACATTGACATTGCGATTAGTTTCCATGTGAATGAGTTTGTCTTCTCACATGCAACAAGAACGTCAGATCCTTTTCAGACAATTTGATAAATATTGGCTCACAAAGCTAGTGTGAAATAAACTCATTATGCCATAGTGGCTGAACAACTACCAGGTTCTGACTTTCCATCTTCAATACATTATTTTGCATTTCCATTCTTACAAAAAATGATTACTTGTTCCTTCATAACAGTTTGCTTTCAACACATTATAATTCTGTTTTCTTGTGTTTTTTGTATAAAATGACTTGTTCAGCTCTATCTTTTTTTTTACTAGTCCACAAATCAATTTCATTCCACTTCATGATTGCATGCAATAATAGCAATAGATTCTACATTAGGGTTAAGTTCATAGCACAGACTTGTTTCCTTGTTGCAATGTAACTGCAAAATAAGACCTAGAAAAGCCTAGTGAATGAAAATATTCATGTAGTCTAATAATGATTCTTACATTTCAATCTTTATAGATGTGCCAACCTTCTGATTGTGAATACTGTTTTAAATGGCATTTCAGTGACGACATGCTTCTAAAATTTCTCAGTAAAATTGAGCAATTACACATAGCTTAATTTAATAGTGTGCCACTGGGTACAAATGCCCATCCTAATGTATTTTCATATAGGGAAATGTTGTAGATATTCATTAAGTAAGACATTTAGGAACAAATAGGTTGATATAAGAGAACCAAACTGAAGAACATCTTTCATTTGTGAAAAACTATGCTGTCATTTTCTTCCCATTCAGTCAGTCAACATTCCCTACAAGTGAATCTGGCAACAGGCCTGAAAAATGGAGAGGTAGCAACCAACCAGTTATAAAGCAGATGATTTTGTTGCAGCTTCTAATTTTAGAATCCACTACATAGTTTTCTTGAATTTGTTCTTTAAATTTTCTTTCATTATGTAATGCCATTCAATTTTTTGTACTTCTCTGCATTTGTATCACAGGTATAATCTGAGTGGGCCACACTATAACACATTTTCACATGAACCCCACGAAACCCCAATGTTGGTTTCCAATGATGGCAGCACCACTATCATTCATAGGTGACAGTCCCATTAAGGGTGTCCGTAACCACTTATCACGCATACGCTTCCTGTTTTGGTTTGTTCAGTTTAACTCTGCAGCAAAGCTAGTTGCCCAACACTGCTGCTCAGTCTCACCTGTTTCAAACTGAGTAATGCTACAATACATCTGAAGCATTATGTTACTCAACCTACTTTGTGCACTCTAGCTAGAATTATCTTTGTAATATCTATGACATCATTAATGTGCTTTTTCTTAGTTTTATGTTGCTATCTCATAAACAAATACATCACCTTCTGCTACTTTGTTGACACCACATCAACTACCACTACATTGCCATTACATAATAACAATGCAATTTACCACTGCATAGACAACTGTTAGGTTGATTAGTTTTAGGGTTTTCTTTAAATTACATAATTAATATTAGCTAAAACATTTTAAAATGTAATTAAAATGCATAACTGTGAACACTAGTTAAATATACAAACTCTTAAATTACAATAAAACAATGTTTTTACACAAACATTAGTCAAAAAAGAATTCCATCTTAAAAACATGAAAAACTACACTTTCAAAGTCAATAATGTACAGATTAAACAATCAATGTGAAACTATTTTTTTTTTTTAAATATCTTTTTATTGACATTTGGTAAACCACAACACTTTCCCATATCAGCATAATACCTTAGATACAATGTGCTTGATTCCAATCAAACTGAGTACATATTTGTACAACATAGGATGTTACCCCTATTTGGGGTGCTTCAATACAATAGAAACCAGCAGAACTTCTGTATCAATATTATTTTCTAGTCCACCTCGAATTTGCTAATGAAAACTGTGAACAAGCAAACCAACAAATAAACATACCCACCTCCCTCTCCCTATCCCTCCCCCTTCCTGGTCATGGGTAGCCCGTTTCACTTCGGGGTTCGAGGGCCATCTATTCAATCCTGTGCTTCAACTGTCTGTATTTTCCATTATTGTATGCTGGGCCTCTCACGTGGGCAACGGTCCCATCCCTTCCTGGGTGGATTGAGAGGGAGTCTCTTCTCTCTCTGGGGGATCCTTCTCTTTAGACAGGTCTGCAATCATTAAGTGCTGGGCCCTCACGTCATCCTCAAGTTTTTCATCTTTTCTCACCTTTTTCATCCTCACTTATTCTGCAATGGCCCACTCTATCATATCTTTAATCCATCTCCCATGTTCGGGTGGATCTGGACTCAGCCAGTGAATCACAATCCGCCTCTTTGCTAGCATGAGCCCCAGCTGCACAAACCTTCTGGTGAGTTTCTTATTTTTGGGCGTGGGCAATAGTCCCAACACCACTATTTTAATGGTGACAGATATAACCCATCCTGTGACTGACTGCAAAGTGTCTCTGACCTCACCCCAATAGGATGCCAATTCGGGACAGTCCCATATCATGTGGACAAAGTGTGCGTCCGGTCCTCTACACCTGGGACACGTATATGCTCGTTCCGGGTATATTTTATGCGGCGTACGAGGCGTGAGATATGCCTGGTGTGCCACATTATATTTGATTAATTTAAAGCGTGTGTTGTAACTTATTTGTTTGACCCCTTCATGTACCTTCCGCCATTGCGTCTCCGTAAGTGGCTCGCCCATTGCATCATCCCATTTCGTCTGTAGTGGAAGGGGAGCCGTAGGGACATCCTCCCGTAGTGCTCTGTAAATGTGTGAGACCAGTCTCCGCCCCCCTGCTAGCGTGGTTATCGTCTGCAACACTGCCGTGACCTGTGGCTCTTGTGGGAAAGATGGCCAGATCTCTCTGGCTATCAATGTGAAACTATATGCATTGTTATTAATCTCATTCTTTGGAAGACAAATTCAGCTGATTTGATCTAGCAGCTGATACAGCTCCCCTCGCGAGCACACTCAAGCCATTTACAGCTTAAGCAAAGGTAAGACACGTTTAATACTGTACTAATATTATGTTCAATATAACAAACATGCACATTAAATAAAAAATATTTTTTTTTCTAAAACCACACTTTACAAATTTATAAAATTACATTTTCTTTCAGAAAAATTAAGCATTTAACATTACAAGTGGTTAGAAAAAGTAGGATGCAAACTTAATAATAAATGTATTGAGTACAAAGGAGAAAGGTGACGCATATCCATATTAAAAAAAACATGAGGTTGTTTGACACAAGAATTGTTTTGCAACAAAGGAATGACACCACCCCATGTGGGGGAAGTACTAAACCTTACATTTAAATTGAATATTCTATTCCATTTTAACCCAGTGTAGAGATTGGACAAAGAGGCAGAAGTAATGTTATCAAACCTGCAGAGGTTATATAGCAGTCAAACCACACATGTTTTACAATTATTGCAGAGACAAGAGTAAAATAAGCCAGAAGGATGAGGTAGAGACTATTGCTCTAATCTATCCTGGCAGACATAGAATTGGCCATATAAGACAGCATGTAACAGCAAAATTGAAATGTATTTAAAAACGAACAATATCAGGCTGTGTCTCTCTTTAATGTATAGAAGAATATTAGAACTAGCTTGTACAAATAAAATATGAAGCAACAAGAAGAAAACAATTATCAGCAGTACCTAATTACTTCAAACACAACGGAATTAGTAGTTATTAGAAATGGGTTTCTGGTTGGCTAAGGTATACACCCTGGCCAGGAAGAACCCACCACTCTAGTCAGGAAAAGCTAGATACACAAATCAGATAACCTGGATTATCAAAAGAGGCAATGCATTAAGTATGTGTGCAACACACACGGTAACACAAGTAATACATCACAAAAAGACTCCACACAGGTTTATAAAAATAGCTTTCTGTATTATATGCAAAACGAGACCAAAACAATAAAAATACATGGCATACTTTACAAGATATGCGCACTAAATACATTCAGGGAACACAGTGCTCAAAGACGCATTCACCACTATTGAAGTCCTTATGGTACTACTAGTGGAATTGCGGGTTGAAGTGCTATGGTTCCACGCAGAGGCTCACTAGGGATTATGAACGCACATCACGCCCAAGGGGCACTCGTTTCAAAAGCTGCATGGGTCCCCGGGACCGGCATGTGTAGCACAGTCAAGGTTGCCTGCGAACGTGCAGGCAGGTACACGGATCTCGCAGGTACAAGGCTGGATCACAGTACCTTTCCCTGGTCGACCTTGAGGTTCTGGGCCACACTAGATGTCCTCAGATGATCAGGGCAGACTCGGTGGTCCACTAGGAGTAACGGGTGTGGCGTACTCCAGCCCGGCAGCCTCCTCCCTCCGGGCTGACGATGAGCGATGGACGCGGCCGCACAACGTTGGTTTCCGCTCCCTGGGGCGGGTTGAGGCAGCACTGGCATCATCTGGAGATTCCATGTTGCCTCAGCAACGTGTCCATGTAGAATGTGGCTTGTTGGCTCAGCATGCACTGCCTGTGCGGCGCGAGTCAGAAAAGGGAAATGCTGGTGAAGAACGCAGAAAGCGCTCAGCTCTGATTAGAGCAAAGCACCTGATTTGTCCCAACACCACCGATCGATCAGACATGCGCAATCATTGTCCCAGTCCCATGGCAGGGGTAGAAAGGGGAAATCTTTGATGGCCCTGAGATTTCCGAAAACAGGGGGTAAGCCAACAAGCCCTTGGAGAACACCTGAAGTCAGTCACAGCGCAGAGGTAGCAGGCAGCATGTTAGCACAGCAAAGCAGGTAACAAAGTGGCAGTCCCTCCTGCAGCTCTACAAGCAGCAAGCCAACACATCAGATCAATTAGCAGAGTGGCAGTCCCTCCTGGCAGCACAGCAGTCTTTCTGGCAATGTGCAGATGTGGAGCCAGCGATGTTTGGTTACAGGTTTCAAAGTGTCAGATTAGAAGGGGTCAAGACCCAATACTTATACCCCAAAAGTGCTCTTGAAGTGGAGGTGACTTCAAAGCAAAGTCTTTGAAATGCATAGGTCCTGTTTCAGCCCAGTCCTGTCTCCCAGGCTAACCCTGGGGGTTGATCAGTGTTTTGTGTGAGGGCAGGATACTACCTATTGAAGTGTACGTGTCAATCCCTTCCCTTCCCTCTGCCTAGGAAGACCCATCAGTATGCAGAATAATGCAGATGCAGCTCAGAGTCCTGTGTTTGTGGCTGTCTAGAGGGAATGCACAAAGTGTAGCTGTCAACCAAACCCAGACATGTATTGGAGATAGGCTGAAAGACACACAAAGAGCTAAGAGCAGAGAAATGCCCATTGTAAAATGATGGTGCAGAAATTCAGATGAATAAGGAATGGGTGGAAAGCCAGTGGGCAATGAAGAGTATAATTTGAACAATAAAGCATAAAGTCTTAATTAACATATTCGGATACGATCGACAGATGTATCACATTAATAACTACACCGAGATCTATGGTATAGGGGGTACACTTTTCTTCAGTATAGCATTACCTGATCCCAGCCCTCTATCACCTCAATAGGATCACTCCGAGTTGTGACAGACACTTTTAAAAGTGGCACTCCTAAACTAGTAATGCAAATTACTGGGGAGAGGATGTGGTCTGACGGCTAGATTGCCGACTTTGGTGCTGGAAACCAAGGTTCGAGCCTCGCGGTCGCGTCCACATCCTGTGATTCTGGGCAAATCACTTAATCTCCCTGTGCCTGAATGTGTCCTTGTGTAACGTAACCGGTGCTCATGTAAAGCGCTTCAATACCTTCGGGTCGAGTTCGCGCTATATAAATCTGTATTAAAAAAAATACAAAAATCCCACTTTACCAGTAAAGAGGATTTGCCATTACCAATCCAAAGTTATAAAACATAAAACAGCTACTCCTCTCCGATCAGGAATTACCACTTTAAAAGTGTATAAGGGAATTCCCAATCCAAGCCTATGAGAGAAGTAGGCCTCACAGTAGTGAAAAACGAATGTAGCTGTTTGTCAATACCAGGACATACAAAACATAAAAGTAAATGACCTACCTCTTACTTACACAGCACCCTGCCCTTAGGGCTCCCTAAAACCTACCTTATGGGTGACTTATATGTAATAAAAGCAGAGTATAAGACTTGGCAAGCAGTTTTAAATGCCAGGTCGAAGCGGCAGTAAACTGCGCAAATAGGCCCTACAATGGCAGGCCTGAGGCAGGTTTGAAAGGCTACTTCTGTGGGTGACACAATCAGTACTGCAAGCCCACGATTAGCAGTTAACATACAGGCCCTGGGTACATGGTGTACCACTTTACAATGGAGTTACAAGTAATTTAAATATGTCAATCATCTATAAATCAATTACACACATATTTAGACGAGAAAGCACATGTACTTTATCACTGGTCAGCAGTGGTAACGTGCTCAGAGTCCTAAAGCCAAGAAAAAGAAGGTCAGAAAAACAGGAGGAGGAAGGCAAAATGTTTGGGGTAACCCTTCAGAGAGGGCCATTTTCCACTGTAATCTAAATAGGAATGAATGTAAAGGGCCATAGAGATACTAAATACCTTGGTGGAACTACAGTTTAATGTGTTTAGAAGCATGGGGCACTATAACTATCATGCCACAGAAAGATAGCGCAATTCTTTTGCTTCAATGATGGAGACAAAAACCACACACTGTGCAGTTTCCAGGACATACAATAAGCATGCACAATTCCTGATAATCTACATCATATTTTCTTCTGCAAAAAACAAAGAAAATCAGGCACAATTACATATATTTATTTTGAGTTTTATATAGCTCAAACAAGACCCAAGCGAGTGAAAGAGCGGTTTACAGAAATAGTGAAGGTAGTTAAAAATACAAATGTTAAGAGGTAAACATGTACATGGTATATGACATGAAGACAGTAGTTACATAGCAAAAATTAAAATTAAAATAATGATATAGGCAAAATCCGATAAGGTGTCTGGGGTATGTGTAAAGGTTGGGAAGTGGAAGAGACAACGTGGATCTCAATGGTATGGTCAAAGTCTTGATAATATGGAATGTTAGGCAAGCTGATCAGCATCGAGCATGAGAAGGGGTTCAGCCTCAGTGTGAGAGGAATCTCTTGGATAGAAGAAGTTTTACTTCCTTCCTGAAAATGGATCTGGATGGGTTGCATCTAGTCACCGAAGGGAGAGAATTCCAGATTTTTGGGACCAATTCAGAGAAGGGTAATTTGTAGGCTTTCTGTTAGTTAAACATTTGTGGCTTGAGTGGTAGGGAGCTTGTGCTTCTAGAGGATCTTGTTCTGCCAGATAGGGTCAATTTCTGGGTCAGGTATTATAAGGGTGTTGTGGTATAGAGCTTTGTGGGTCATACAGGCGATTTTGTTGCTGGATCCTAGCCTCATAGGGTAGCCATTTCAGAGAATGTAGGTCAGGGGTGATATGATCAGTTTTTTTCAAGCCAATGATGAGCCTTGCTGCAGCGTTCAAGGTAGCCTTCAGTGGAACAAGATTGATTTTCAGAAGGCCGGCAAGGATAGAGCTGCCATAGTCTAATTTCAATATCACAAGTGTTTCAACTGCTGTTTTGAGATCTGCTGTGGAAAGGAAACGTTTAAGTTCCCTTAGTGCATGTAGTTAATGATTAGCTCCTCTGGTGGTGGAACTGATGTGATTTTGCATGAAGAGTGCATTGTCCAAGTTTATTCCAAGGGATTTTCCTGAGTCAATAATTGTGGAGTAAAGTTCAAGGCAGTAAGATGTGGGAGCCAGTCTTTGATACAGGGAGCGATACAGGGCGGCGAGATCAGCAAATATTCTGTTTTGATGGCATTGAGTTTGAAATGGTTATGGGTCAGCTATTGTTGCATTTTGTCAAGGTATTATTTAGGGTGCTGATGCCATCGGGAGATATGATTTTAATATAGAGTTGAGTACCACCTACGTCTGTGTGGTAAGAGGTGTGAGAGAGTTTGAGGGTTTACGTTAGGGGCTCCATGTAAAGGTCAAACAGTGTTGAGTTGAGAGCAAAGCCTTGGGGGGCACCTAGCGTCACTGGCAATTGATCAGAGACAGCGTAGTTGATTAAAACGCACTGAGATCTGTTGTGAAGGAATGAGGAGAACCATTTTAGCATGGTAGCAGAGAGATCTATCCTGCACCTTAAAAAAAGGTTCAAAAGAGTTTCATGAATAACCATGTCAAATGCAGCTGACAGGTCAATTCAGATTAGTAAGCAAGATTAATTCTGGTCAAGCGAGCGGAGAGCATCATCAACAATGTAGATCAGTGCAGTTTCGGTGCTATGGCCCAGTCTGAAACCGGATTGGCATTGGTCAAGCATTTGGAAATGTTTGATGTGACTTTACAGCTGTAAATGCACACACTTTTCCAAGAGTTTTGCCAGAGTGGGGTTGTTAGAGATTGGGCAGTAGTTGTTAGGGTCGTACAATTCTGAATTGGGCTTTTTATGATTGGGGCAACCTGGCCTCTTTTTAGGCAATCAGGTATGGAGCCTTGGGGGAGAGAGGCATTGATAATCCTAGTCGGGGGGGGAGCAGGAGCTGAATGAATTCATTGTGGAGTATGGAAGGAAGGAGGTTGTTGGAGTTTTTCAGATAGGACAGTGTTTAGAGATGTCATTTACGTTGAAGGTTTTGAAATATGCCAGGTGGCATTATTTTGGGTGTGTGTGTATTTTGTCCATACGTCCATGTCACACGGGATGGGGTGTCAGATGGGATGGGGTGCAGGGGGTGTTCGTGAGGTAAGAGCTTAAAAGCGATCTGAATATTGCTGGTGATTAACCTCATTTTCTCAGCAAAGACGGAGGCAAAAGTTCACAGTTAGGAGGGGATTTGCATTGTGAGGATGGAGCATTGATTTTCAGGCTCATTTGTTTTTTGACAATTTCAAATAGTGGGGCATATTAGCAAGGGCACTATCGCCGCTTTAGCGGCACTTTTTGCCGCTAAAGCGGCGATATTTATATCGCCCTATCAGCAAACTGTCTCTAACAGCAGTTAGCGACAGTTTGCGGGCATTAGCGCCCGTTTTTATCGCTTTGCATGTCAGCGATATTTATCGCTAATGACATGCAAAGTGGGCGTTCCTGACGAACAAACCTGGGAAACACTCGCTAACAGGCCTATCGTCTATTAGCAAGGTGGCCATGGCCCCAGTTAGCGACGTGAAAGTCGCGCTAACCGGGGTCATCGCCATTTATTTAACACCTGCAATTAGCAGGTGTTAGCCATACCTAAAGGGGGGGGTGGATTATGCTGATACGACCACAGGGTCGTATCAGCAAGGTGTTCTCCCTTCTCCATGCAACATCGCTGGTTTTTCAGCGATGTTGGCCCATTTCCCCGCTATCGCTGGAATATTCATCGCCATAGCGCTAATCGTTGCTAATACAGCGTTAGCGTGGCGATATATTCCAGCGATAGCCGGCGATAAAAAAATCACGCTAAGCAGGGTTAGCGATGATTATCGCCTCTTCTTGCTAATATGCCCCAGTATTTTTGGTTGATTAGTTGCTGTATTGAGCTGATTTTGAAAGAATGTTACTTTAGAGTTTCTGATGTGCCTATTGTAGGCGGTACGTCTTTGTCGTAGAAGTTTGAAGTTCAATTGAGAGAGGATATGTCCCTATGATCTTTCAGCAAGTCTGAGGCATTGTCGTCCCTCATTAAGGTTATGTCTGATCCAGGTGTTTGATCTTTTGACCAGGTCTTTCTTTAGCTATTTTGGGGAAATAGTGTCCTTGATTTTTGCTATGGAGTTCAAGTAGTGATCAGAAAGGTCGTGAGCATCAAAACATGGTGAGGGGAGGGAGCAGGTTGCAGTTACCAATAGTCGACATCAAGAGTGGGTTGATGTTATGGGTGTTTCTGACTCAGTGTTTGGCTTTCCTGGGTGGCCCCTAGAGAAAGATGCCTTTACAGTTATAAGGAAGGTGATACAGTGGTTGTCAGTCCAGTCACAAGACAGGATAGATTCAATTTGCATGCTGTTCTCTTTTGTAATGATTAAGTCTAGGATGGCTCCCTTGTTATGTGTTGGGATGTTGCAGGCTTGGATAAGGTTGAGGTCTTGGAGGAAGGATTTAAAACTGTTCACAAGAGGGTTGTTAGAGTTGTTCCCATGAATACTGAAGTCACCAAGAAAAATCTGGGCATTATGCTCATCGTTGTTGGAGGAGAGAATGTCCATGATCTGCTCGATAAATGTGTGGTTGTCATCTGGAAGGTGGTAGAACATGTGAAGGGAGCATGATGAGTTGTCATTGGTAATGATGTTGATCCTGAGGTATTTGCATAAGGGCAGTGAAAGAGAATGTGTTTGTTTCATAGAAAGCGTGGCCCTGTATATGCTGGCTAGGCCACCCCCGGAGCGACCTGAATGGCCTAGTCTGATGATGTCATGGCTTGGAGGGACTAGTATGTCGAGGATTGAGGATGAGGATTTGTTCAGCCAAGTTTCAGTGAGTAAAAGGATGTCCAGGTTAAGGTTAAGTATAAGTTCAGATATGTCAGCTGCATGTTTCACCGCTGAACGACAGTTGAGTAGCGAGCATTTAAGGGATGATTTGAGAGTTTTTTTTGGAGTAGGGAAGATGGGTACTTTATTTAGGTTTGCTTTATTGATGTACCTAGAGCTAGGATAGGACTCCCTGAGACAGTGAGTGATAATAGTCTGAATTGTGTTGTCAATAGGTGTAACAAGGTCAGTCGTAGCATAGTTATGTGGCGAGGAGAGATAGGATATCATTATTCAATAGCTGTCTGACTAGCCTATTGGGTCGGTGTTCGAAATGGGGTCTCTAGTTGGTAAAGGTACGCACCTTGACTAAGTAGGGACCCTTCCTTCTGGATAGGGTAAGGGGATTACACATCTAAAATAACCCCTGCTGACCCCTTTGGTAGCTTGGCACGAGCAGTCAGGCTTATCTCAGAGGCAATGTGTAAAGCATTTGCACATAACATAATTCAGTGAAAACACTGCAAAAGGACACCACACCAGTTTTGGAAAATAGCCAATAATTATCTGCATAAAACAAGACCAAAATGATAAACATCCAACATACAGTAATCAAAATACAAATATTGCAAGAATCACCTTAAAATACAGGGGCATATTAGCAACAACTTGCGATAATTATTACAAACCGCGCTTAGCGCATTTTTTTTAACGCCGCCTATCGCTGGATAGTATCGCGGAGATAACATGCTATTAGCAACGTTTATCTCCAATGCGATAAAATATCCAGCAATAGTGGCGAAATGCGTGAATATCGCTGGAAATCCAGTGATATTCACGCATTAACGCCATGGTGGACTTAGCCTGACAATCCACCTCCCATTCAACAAACAGGTAAGTCATGTTTTTAGCAGGTGTTAAATTCCAGCATTAATCGCGCTTAGCGCAAATTTTTTTATCGCTTCGCCTGCGTTGCTAATAGGGGGAAGTTGTGTTAGCGACTGTTTTCAGTCGCTTTTAGTTGGGAACGCCTACCTTGCATGTCATTAGCGATAATTATCGCTGGCATGCAAGGCGATGGGAAAACCTGCCGCTATCGCCAGAAAGCTGTCGCTAACGCCTGTTAGCGACAGCTTGCTGATAGGGCGATAAAAAAATAGCCACTTTAGCAGCAAAAAGTGCCGCTAAAGCGGCGATGAAGCCCTTGCTAATATGCCCCACAGTTTCTTAAAGTTGATAGCTCTGTCCGGGCAATCACGGCATCGTGAACAAACAACTCAAACAGTTCAGGCCGACGCGGCGTTGTGGGCCAGCTATGGTGTCTAGAACACCCGCAAACAGTACCATGGGAATGCAGGGCGTCGTGGACCTTGCAATGAGATCTGAAGATCCAGCGTCATCAGGAGTCGGCTTTGGAGGTCAGTGCAGGAGTCGTTGGGCCCTTGAAGTCACACGTGTTGCAGATCGAACTCCCTGAGGTCGAAGTCAGGAGCGTCGGCAGGCATCGGGGCTGCGGCGCGAATAGGAGCGGTGCAGCATGCGGTGCCCTCAGGTCACAGTGCAGGCAGCGGCTTGGTGACGGCATCCAGTGAAGTTGGTGAGACCAGGGCTGTGGTGCGAAGTGGGACGGTGCTCGTCCCGTAGCTTGCATGTCACGGTGCAAGCAGCAACTTTGTCGAAGCTGAAGCGCTGTCGGCGGTGGACAATCTGGAGTCGATGGCGCCGGCGTTGGTGGGCCCAGGCTGCGGTGTGGGCAGGGGCGGTGCGTCATGTAACTTACGAGCGGTGCCCCCTGGCCATGGTGCAAGCAGCGGCGTCGATGTCGGCGTGGAGCGTTGTTGTTGGTGATATCAGGGCGGCGATGCAAAGTGAGGCCCTCAGATCATGGTGCAAGCAGCAGTATCGGGCATCGGTGAGACCAGGGTTGTGGTGCTAAGCGGGGAGGTGCTCTCTGTCGTGCCAACAGGTCACAGAGCCGACAGCAGCACTATTGACGGCGTTGGGTTGCTTTTTCTTCTGTTGCAGCACAAAACACAGAGTTCCCAGTGCTAGTAGCAGATGATCTTGAAATCTTTGGTGTTCCTGAGACCTCATGAACAGCGGGCAAGCTCTACCTCAAGCCCTTGAAGATACCCAGGAAAATAAGTTGCAGAAAGTCCAGTCCAGTCCTCTCACTGCCCAAGACAGAAGCAGCCACTGCAGGCCAAAACAGCAAATCACACAACAAAGTGGTAGTTCCTCCTATCAGCTTCACCAGCTCTTCTTCTTGGCAGATTCCTTAGTCCAAATGAGTTATAAAGTTCTGGGGTCTGGGCCCCAACATTTATACTACTTTTCCCTTTGAAGTTTTAGGCGGTAAAGGTCTCTGAGCTCAGTAAAAACCAGTTCTGTCCTCCCTGCTCCAGCTTCACTACAGGAGGTGGAGACAGCATTGTGCAAAACAGACTCAGCCTATTCAGGTGCTAGTGAAAACTCCCCCACCACTCTAAATGCAGAAAGGTCTATTCAGCCTGGCTATGAGTCACCCAGGAAAGGCAGGACACACATCAACCCCCTTTGTGACTGTCTAGAGTGAATGCACAACCCCAGCTCCTGGCAGTTGAAATCCAGACTGCGAATGCACTAACAGGCAGAAGTACACAGGATGGTTAAACAATAAAATGTCCACTTTCTAAAAGTGGCATTTTCAAACACACAATTTAAAAACCACCTTTACTGAAAGATGTGTTATTAAATTCTGAGCTCAGGGAGCCTACACTCCATTTCTTTATCTTGCCCCAATTGAAAGTTACACTTGTAAAATGTTACAAGGCAGCTCCAATGATCACCTATGGGAAAGACAGCCTTTCAATAGTGAAAAACAAAATTGGCTATCTTTTACTATCTGAACATGTAAAACACACAGGTACATGTCTCACCTTTAACATACCCTGCACCATGCCCATGGGGGTACCTTGGGCCTACCTTAGGGGTGCTGTACAGGTAAGAAAGGGAAGGTTAGGGCCTGGCAAGTGGGTGCACTTGCCAGATCGACATGGCAGTTAAAACTATGCACAGACACTGCAGTGGTAGGTCTGAGACACTTTTGAAGGCTACTTGTGTAGGTGGCACAACCAGTGCTGCAAGCCCACTAGCAGCATTTGATTTGCAGGCCTTGGGCGCACACAGTGCACTTTACTAGGGACTTACTAGTAAATCAAATATGCCAATCATGGATAATCAATCATAATGCAATTTACAGTAGGAGCACTTGCACTCTATCAATGAATAGCAGTGAAAAAGTGTGCAGCGAGACTAACCAAGCAAAAATGAAGTCCAAAACAGGAGGCCAAAAGGCAAAAAGTCAGGGGATAAACCTGCCAAAAATGTCAATTCCAACAGTCGGTAAGAGTGGTTATGATTAGGTATGCAATGCTAGTTAGATTGATGGACCCAGGGGTAAACAACCCTGACCACGAAACCGTCACCCCGCATGTTGTTACAACAACCGCGTTGTAACAACGCATACCTTTACCACGCAAGTCGTAAACATGACTTGCGGAGGGGGGAGAAGGTGTTGGATTTAAAATCCAACACCTTCCCTACTGTCCGCACAGACTGGAGTTGGAATAGTAAATTATACTATTCCAACATCCAGCGCCCCCCTCCGCAAGTCGTGGTTACGACTTGCGGGGTAATGGTATGCGTTGTAACAACATGTGGGGTGACGGGCAGCGGGAAAAAGAGGCATATTCGGACCCAGGTATTGGCAGTGCTGGCAATAGAGTGGAAATTGGGAGCTAGTGTGATGTAGTTCTGGGGATGGTACGAACGTAGGGACCAGTTATGTTCCAGGTTGGAGATGATATGAACAAGTTTAAGGGTGTCAGACCTAATCACCTGTAGTTCATATTTTATGGTGTCAAGCGTAGGTTGGGTGTGACAGTTCATACTCGGCTCCTGATTGGCTGGTGAACTGTAGTGAGCAGAAGTAGTCAGAGCAGGACAGTTGGGGGGGTCAAACGTAGGTAATGTCCACAGACAGAGTCTTGATAATGTCTGTTTGATAGGGTGTGGTGAATGGAGCCACTTGGCTCCCCTCCCTTTAAAAAGAAAAAAAAAATGGCCGGCCTGGGGAGGGGGGCTGCATGTCCCCCCTCCCTTTTAAAAATATAGACAAAGGCCCAGCCCCGGGGATGGGTGCCCTGAGGCATTTAACGGCCTCGGGAGGGCAGACCCCATCCCCCAGAGCCCCGCCATTTTTTAAAATGTATCTCTATTTATGGTTCTGCTGGTGTAGGGAACTTTAGAAGGTTGGTAAGCAGTGATGACGGGTTGTTGAGTCATGGGACAATGTCAGTAGTGTTGATACAATAATGGAAATGGTTGCCTGCGGTTTTATCCGTGGATGACATCAGTGGGAGAGAGCTGGGCAGAGGAGAGAGGAGGGGTGGGAGAGATGAGGGAGTCACAGGAAGGGGGGTCAGTAAAAAGTTGAGAGGAGGTGGGCAGGGCAATGGCTGAGTCTAAGTTGTGCTTGATGGAGGAGAAAAGATCGACAAAGAGTTCAAAGTTGTGATCTGAGGACTGCATGAGCACTGGTCTGTTGTTATAGAATGAGATGGTAACGTCCGCCTTGTACAGAGGTGAGGACACAATAGTGAGTTTATGGTTTTGTGGGATATTCTTGGAGGTAGTGACATTCAGTAAAGAAGAAATCATTTTCCTCCATTGACTACGCTGGTTGAAGATGAGGTTGTTCAATAAAATGCCCTTGTTGATGCAGGAGTAGGAGTCAGTGATAAGGAGTTCTTTATTTCTTTATTTAGATTGAGGATTTTTTGTTTAAGCTTTTTTTTGGTGTTTTTGGGAAGGTAGTCTATTCTTAAAGAGTTGTTTCCTACAGGGGATAGTAGGGCATTCAGTTTTCTGGCCTTGGATGGATCCATGTTGGATGGTGTAGGCAGGGGAGAGGTTAGGGTGAGCAAGAGAGGAAAAAACCTCTTCCTGGAAGGCTGCCCTTTTGGAGACAGGAGTGAGGCTATTGTAAAGGGAGGCTGGGGAATCCTTTTTCCATTTCTGAATTTGAGCAAGGTGAGGAGAGCCCTATGACGGTTTCTGTAACAGTTTATGTACAAGAATCTAGGTGAAGCGAAAGGTGGTAAAAGGAAAATAGTGTAGAGTAATCACCAGTCAAGTTGAGGCAAAAAACCACATATAAACAGGGGGAAACACTGTGGCAGATGCAGCCAATCTGCAAATTATGCATCAGGTAATGTGTTATGCGGCAGGTGTGACATATTCATAATTATGTGCCCGCAAAATCACATCATTTCAGTGACAAGCAGTGCTAAGGAGGTCTCAGGAACATCAAAGGAAGTGTGGATTTTGAGACTGAGGTTCCCCAGCGCAGATCTGCAGGTCATGAGATCGCCTCTGAGGGCAGGGAGACGCATTGGCGCAGCGCTCGGGAATCAGGAGCACAGATGAGGCATAATGCAAGGGAACAAACCTCTGCTAAACTGCGCCAGTGAGTTCCCAGTCGGGAGGCGGATGCGGGGCCCGGACACGCACCTCAGCCCAGAGAGCCTCGTCAGAAGACGGAGGCAGGGGCTCTCGCAGATAGGGAATGAGAAAGTCGACTGCAGATCTGCCGAATAAGAGCTAGTATGCAGTCAGCGAGCGCAGCAACGGACCGTCTGGGCACAGGAGTAGCAGAGTTCCGTATTGGGTATAGGATGCCGGATCCAGGCACACGCTCCAACTTAATTTGTAAAGTCTGCAAGATGGTGGACTCTTCCACACCACCAATAGATTCCCCCCCCCAAAAAAAAAATACACATACAAAATTCAACATTTTGAGGCCATTTCTGGTATAGATTATCCAGAAATGGTGCCCCATTGCATTAATAATTTAAAAATGAATAAGCATACAGAAAAATATTATCCTAAAGAACCACTCCTCTTCTCCCCTTCCATCCCCGACCAGAAATGCTTGAAACATAAGCCCAAAAGTAATTTAAACAGTGAAGATACACTCATATTTGCTGAGAAGTCCATTAAAGTACACGTTTATTGCATCTACATCCCAACTCAGTAACTTCAAGTTAATCCACAACCATAAATGCCCTAAAACCCAATACAAATTTAAATCCACGGAAAGCCAACTAAAAAACAAAGGGGGATATTCACAAGGATTCACAATACCTATCGCAAACGCCATTTAGCGGCAGTTTTTTTATTGCCGTCTAACCCTGAAAACTATCGCCATGTTAGCGGCGTTTTGACAAGCCATCGCTACATGGCGATAGTATCAGGGAACGGCGGTGAAAACTGCAGCTAACATCAGCGTGAAGGCGATAGGAAATCCGGCGTTAGCGGGCGAAAACTACCGATAGGCCCATTAGCGGCAAAAAAACTCACGTTAGTCAGCCCAACGTGAGTTTTTTTTGCCTCTAATGCAAAAAATAGCCTATCAGTCAACATCCAATAGAAAATAGGCATAAAAAACAAAAATGCAGAATGGAGCAGCCTGGGCCAAGTGCAGCACACATCAACAACCCCTGCAAGCCACCCAACATCCAGGATGACCAGGATGAGAGCCAAGACCCTCGCTGGACCTGCGTCTGGAGCCTGGATGCCTCGCTGGACCTGCGTCTGGAGCCTGGATGCCTCGCTGGACCTGCGTCTGGAGCCTGGAGTGGGATGCGGAGGAGCTGTGGAGTCGATGAGCCGTGGCGGTAGACATTGAGGCACGACGATTGCCCGTACCTGGTGGTGAAGTCTGGCAGGTCGCATGGAGACACGTTGCTGACCTGTTGTAGTGTGGATTGTGGCCTCATTGTCGACATTGCTAAGTTAGCTTAGGCCTACCTGCCATGATGCCTTCTTTGCACACGTTACTCTGTGATTTTGTTTTTCCAGACTCTGCTTGTGCCCATTAAGCATTTAGAACTGTCTGTCTTTTTGCCTTTCACCTTTTCCCATGTCCTTTGTGGGGTTCATCTGCACACAATGTACAAGGTCGAAAAACAACGTCCCTTGTTGTTGCTGTTTTGGTCAGCCCCTCGCACTTAGACATAACATGAAATACAGCTGCACTGGAGAAATTCGTGTGCTTTTAATATTGTGATCTCCCTGTTTGTGGTACTTGGAGAACAATCTTTCCAGGGAGAAGAGCTGTGCTTGTCTGATGATGTAAACCTTGCATCTAGATCTTGAGGTATGGGGGTCCCCCGGACAAAGCCCAGAGGTCTTCTATTTTTATAATAAACTAGTTCCTAGCACGGGGAGGGTGGCAAGGCCTTTTAGTCCTATATCCACTGTCTTTACAAAATGCTGTCCACGTTTGTATTCTATGGAATTGTAACCATGCTTACTTTTTTAACCTTATGCATTATGCTGCTAGTACTGGCACGTGTACTGTGTCTTAGAGCACGTTAGTTGAAATAAACATTTTAAACTATACTGTGTCTCTTACTACGCACGTTGTGGACAAGTATGAGTGAATAATGAAAGAGTGTTCTTGCTCCCGCGATTCCTGAAAGAGTCCGTGTTCTGGGATGTCTAATCATTGGTAGCTTCGCTGTAGTATGGAGAACGAATGTGACACTATAGCTAGTCGGATTGGGATTTTGGGTACTAAGGTGTATGGTTGGTACACCACTATACACCGAGGTCCTGTTTTCCTGCGCATAGTTCTGTATATGTGCAGAATCCCCGCAACACTGTGTGAGAAGAACGCCTTGTGCACCTTGGAGCTGTTAATAGTAGAGGCTCTCCTGCGCCCCAATGTAGGGAGGTCTGCATCGCATACTACGATCCACCACTACCCCAGGGTGCACGGAGGGGATTACCAACAGTGGGTGCCGCCACTCTCTGCATCACAGGCCGGATGATGTTGGGCTGGCCGGACGCTGTGGAGGGTGAGGCCCCTGAGCTGCGCCGAACTTGTGTGGCGGGAGCGCTGCAACTTCATGCCTAGGTGGGCCCTGCTGCATCAACTGCATCGGGAGGTTCACCAGCGGACTTGGCGGCGACTGCTGTACCCAGGCTTGTGAAATCACACCTGGCTGAGGCTCCTGCTGGCTGAGTCACAGATTTGGAGAGAGTGCAGCGGATTGCGCCACGGTGTCAATGTCCAGGTAAGGAGAAGGTGGGACGCGTAGCGCAGGACGCCTGGGGGCGAGTCGCCCAGGCCTAGCACACGTAGATGACGCACCCCCACTGGCGGCTCATCCGCTATGGCGGAAGAGCGTCACCCCACTGCTTTCAAGCAGTGCAGAAGAGGAACAATCATCACATGATGATAACTTACTGATGTAACCGTGCTATGTTTCCTTTGCGGGTGGGAGGGTAGGTAGGACTGCTCCAAGCACAGGGCAAGGCATGGGCGGATTGGCATGCCCACTCAAGTGCGCAATGACTGTTTGGTCGGCCCACTCAGGCCGCCCAAAGCAGTCATGCGCACTTCCCTGTTCGTAATGCAGGCTGCATTACAGCCTGCAAGGAGAACATGCCCACCACTCCAGCCCCTGGCTGCATGCCTTGTCCCATTGCCAATTACCAATCCCACCGCCGCATCGTAGCATTGTGATTGGCTCAGGGGAGGGAGCCTGGCTGCCTACTTCCTGTTCCTGGAAGCAGACGCAGGAGAGCAGGAGCAATGAAGACACTGGACCCGGCTTCGAGGTAAGTCTTCCCTTATTAAAATATTTACAACACCCGCTCACACACAAATCCCCGTGTCCACGCCCCATCCAGTGTTCTTTCCAGCGTTTATCACCTCACAGCTGTCCAGCCCCCCCCAGCACTTCTCAATGGCGGCCGCTGTACGCCCATGCACAGCGGGCGTACCACTCATGTGCCAAAGGCACATACGTGATTGCGACGCATGCCATAACATCGCATTCCATTCCAATGCATTTTTTTAAAACATTTATTTGCAAAGTTTTATATAGCGCTGGCTAGACCCGTAGGTATCAGAGCGCTTTACATGAGGATCAGCAAGTTAAACATTACATAATTACTTCAGTTACAGATTCCAAGAATAGACATCAGAGAAAGATAGAGGGAAGGAAACATAACAGGGAGGCGAGGAAAAACAATGTCATATGTCCGGCTGGGTAGGTGACGGCCGAGGGGGTGAACCAGGGCCAAACTCCTCTATAGCTGCATAGGACAGCTCCACCGGGCATCGGCCAAGGTGGTTCGGACTCCGCGGTGAAAACAGGCAGTTGAAAAACATGCTATTACACGATAACATTTAGTATTTTCGCGTTACGTAGCAAAGACAAAATGTCTGATGTGGAATGGAAGGTAGAGGGGGAAAGGTAAACAGGGGAGAAAGGAATGCAGATAGCGTCAGGCTGACCAGAGGGGGGAAGGGACTTCAGGGGAAACAGGCAGTCAAAGTGAAAGATAGACAAGACCGTGAAGCACCGTTAAGAACAATGTCCGATGTCCGGCTGGGTAGGTGACGGCCGAGGGGATGAACCCTAGCCAGATTCCTCTATAGGTGCATAGGACAGCTCCACCGGGCATCGGCCAAGGTTGTTCGGACTCCGCGGTGAGAACAGACAGTAGAAAAACATGAGATTACATGATAACATAGGTTATTTTCGAGTTACATAGCAAGACAGAAACGTCTTATGTGGAATGGAAGGTAGAGGGGGAAAGGTAAACAGGGGAAAAGGAATGCGGATAGCGTCAGGCAGACCAGAGGGGGGAAGGGACTTCAGGGGAAACAAGCAGTCAAAGTGAAAGATAGACAAGACCGTGAAGCATACTAATACTAGGCACATTGCAACAGTAGAGTAGGTGTTGCATAGCGAAAACATTAATATCACTATTCCCACTTCAGTGAGTGCAAACCAAAACTAACCTTTGCACCCCAAACCCAACGTGAACCCTGGAATTCCTTATTGAGCCCCCATAACACACCCAAAAATCAAATTTGACCCAAATGCACACCCCAATTTCCATATTTTACCCCAAAACACACTCCAATTTCCATATTTTACCCCAAAACACACCCCAATTTTCATATTTTACATCCGAAACCCATACCCACCCGAAAAACTTTAAATTACCCCATTACTGACCTCACAATGCGTTGTAATCAAATGCGATGTAAAGGCACCTGCGTTGTCAGAGTTGCGTTGTTAACGATGTACTGCCTGCGTTGTAATGGTCGTCTCCCGTGCCAAAGGCAACCTATAGGCTATGCCGTTTGCGTCCGTCTGCCCCTGGACCGCGCTCAGCACCAAGGAGCCTTCCTCTTGGACACTCCACCGCTACGATGCCAGCACCCTCCTCGCCATCAACCGTGGACGCCACCTCGCCTGCCAGGACCAACATCTGCTCTGGACCGGACATCGCCATCGCCATCACTGACGGCTGCAGTATCACCCGCAAGGAGCACCCCGACCATCAAGGAGGATGCATTGCCATCACCTACAGAAACACACTCCGACTGACCACGCACTCTAATGACCCAAGGGTGACCATGGACCACCTCAACTCCCAGATCCGGACCAAGCCCAAGCACATCCTCTGTGGCACCCTCATGTGCAGGCCCCCTGGGCCATGGCCCCCCCATTCTCCAATACCATTGTAGACCTCATTGCACCCCAGGGTCTCCCATCCACCGACGACATCCTACTCGGTGAACTCAAATTCCACCTGGACAACCCCAGTGACCAGGACACCACCCCCTCCTGGGGAAGGTCCCCTACATCAGACACAAGCAGCAAGTCACCTCAGCAAGCCACATAGCAGGACACTCGGTCGAGCATGTCACCTCCGCCAGTGGGAACTTCAACTACAGCCACAACTCCGGACTCTCCTGGACCGACCATCATTGGTAACATCACGTCTTCACCTTGCCCACCGGACGCCACCGCCATCATCGCACCCCCTCGCAGCTAGATCAAGGCCACCGAAGAACGTCTCGTCAACTCCCTCCGCACCAACACTCCACCAATGCTTCCAAACGATGACACTGCAGCGCGCAACCACCACTGATGGATCTCCAACAGCGCCGACATTCGGGCACCCCTCATGAACGGCACTGCATCAGTGCCTTCCGCCTGCCTGTTGGCAGGCGTGAGGGTGATGCATTGCCACAGGGATAGGCTGGCCCCATGCATTGATGGAGTTGCGTCATGGTTGTGACACGACTGCAGCAATGCGTGACTTTAGCGCAGACAGATACGTCAGGTTTCCTGACGTATCTGTCATTACTTGCGTCATGGAGCGCTGTCTAGTGAATACAGCGCATCCATGCTGTCGCAAGAAGGGCATAGTGAGTAGTGTTGCAACGCTGTCTTGTCGCAGCGCTGCAACACTTTTGATGACTGGGGCCCAGGAATGCGCACTATCTTATTGATGGTGCGCATTCCTGCACTGAAGTTTTGTCGGAGGGCAGCGCTGCAACATTGCTTGCAGCGCTGTTCAGCACCAGAACCTGCTGAGATGGGGCCCCAAGTGTTCTCCCCATTTTTAAGACCAGCTATTTTCCGGTCTTAAGTAACTGGCTCTAACTGCCTGTTAGAGACAGTTTCTTTGGTCTTCAGAACTGCAAGGATCCCCTTGTAAATATGGAGTAGTGGGGTTTGCGGACGTTTTTGCACGGGAACGCCTCTCCTGCATATATTTATCGCTAACAGAAGTAGCGATCTTTACAACGTACGTTTTTGCCTAAAAACTGTCTCTAACCGCTGTTAGCGACAGCTTGGTAATAGGGCGATAAAATTATCGCTGCATTAGCGGCAGAAAAGTGCCGCTAACGCGGCGATAACTCCTTTTGAATATGCCACTAAAAAAGCAATGATAAATCGGTAGGGGGAGTGGTTAAAAGTTGTAAAACTCTTTAAAAACAAAATATACTTTAAAGGAAGATTGTCTGTTGAAAACGCAAATATGAAAGAGAGTAAACAAAAGCTTTTAACAGAAGAGTCTCAAATAAAATTTCAAAAATGAATATCAATATTTTATCTACTCCTGGAATGCTATTATTTTTAAGCACTGTCAGGGAACACCTTGAAATTAAACAAATACGAAATAACTTCACTACCCCTTAAGGTAACACAATTATTATACCCCTAACGTAAGTTAAATCAACTCGAAAATAAACTTTAAAAGTAAACTTTTACCTGCAGCAAGCTAACCAGGACACTCCACTAGTTGAACAAAGACAAAAAAAAAGGTTCTAATTATATGCACATAAAATAGAGGCTGGTGAGTAAGAAAAAAACGTTTTTGCAGTACAAGTCAATGGAAATATTTTCCCTTTTATTAATTAAATGGTATATTTATTTTAAAATTATCTGTGCTGTAAAAATGCAAAATGTTTATACAACTGAGCATAAATATCTAAATTATATCATGTCTATCATGTACTAAATGATGTACATGTATTAAAAATTACATGTTGTCAAGCAGTGGACCAGTAACACAATTGCAGTCAGCACCTCATACCTCAAAATCCCTAAGAATAGGGAAGACCTTACAAGAGCAACTGACCAATACTTTAAAGAAAATGAACACTCAGTAGCCTCAGCAGGGACACTTTGGGAGGCATACAAAACAGTAATAAGGGGACAAGCCCTCTCTCTGATGGTAGGGCATAGGAGAGATAAGAAGAAAGAGGTGGAGGAATTTGAACGCAACATTTTAGACTTAGAAGCACAATTGATAAGACTAAACGATGAGGACATGAAACATTTGTTGAGCCTGAAACAACAAGAATATAAAGATCTAATGACAGAAGCGGCCAGGGCCGCAAATAGGATGACGCAGCACCTAGTATATGAGCAAGAAGACAAAGCAGGCAGGCTCCTCACATGGCTCGACAAACGAGAAAAAGCTAGCCGCTGGGTGGCTGCCATCCAACCAGCGGTAGGCGAAAGCCTCACAGACCCCCAAGATATAGCAGATGAGATTGCGGCACATTACGAGCGTATTTATACTGCGGAGACGACAACCACTACGCAAGATGCTCTTGATCTCCTTAGAGACAGACCCCTCCCTCCACTCACACCTGTAGACATAAAAACTTTAGATGGTGATCTAATATGCGAGGAGGTGGTGCAAGCAATGAAAGCAGGTTAAATCAGGTAAGGCGCTGGGTCCCAACGGGATACCAATTGAATTATACAAAATCACGGTGACACATACAGTACCCCACCTGCTCAAGATGTACAAAGAGAGCGAGGAGACTGGTACTCTACCTTGAGACCAACGGCTTGCCTCAATAGTGGTAATCCATAAGGAAGGAAAACCAATTGACCAATGTGGATCGTATCAGCATATATCCTTGCTAAATGCAGAGGCAAAAATTCTATCCAAACTCCTGGTCCTTCGTCTTATCCCGATCATTACCAAGTTAATACGCCCGGATCAATCCGGGTTCATGCCGGGCCGAAACACAGCCCTCAAACTGCGATGCCTCCATGGGATCTTGGGTTGCATGAATAGATTCCGAGAAGATGCAGTAGTTGTATTTCTCGATGCCAGTATGGCCTTTGAAACGATCGAAAGGCCATATCTATTTGCAGTTCTCGAACATCTGGGCGTTGGACCCCGGTTCCTGGCCTGGATCTGGCTTTTATACACAGCTCCATGGGCGCAAGTGGTAGTGAATGGTAGAGTGTCATGGGTCTTTCCACTCCAGCGAGGAACCAGGCAAGGCTGCCCTCTTTCACCTCTGCTATTTGCATTGGTACTTGAGCCACTGGCCTGGATCCGGGGTGACCCATTGATCCGTAGCCTCCGCTGGACAGCAGGCCGAGAGGACAAAATATCACTATATGCAGATGACATTCTGCTATATGTAGCGTCACCCCAGTCCCCCATTTCTAGAATTTTAAATGTTTTCACCACTTTCCGGAGATACTCTGGATACACGATAAACTGGACTAAATCGGTGGTCTTTGTCTTATACGGTCAGGCACCGCAAATGCTGAAGGAGTGTGAGGCACAAGTAGTAATGGAGGAATTTCGATACCTAGGAATCTTTGCCACAACCAACCAAGACCAATTTACTACTAAAAATCTTCACCCCCCTCTGAACCGACTGAAAGGAGATGTGCAACATTGGCGATCGCTCCCTCTCTCCTTGCTGGGCAGAGCGGCCCTCTTCAAAATGATGGCGCTTTCGTGCTTCCTCTATGTCTTACAGAACACACCCTTCCAAGTACCAGATTTCTATTTCAGCGCCGTACAAGGTGAGATCAGAGCACTAGTGTGGGATGGGGGGCCCCTAGAATTGCCCTTAATAAATTAACCCTGAAATGGTACGATGGGGAAATCGCACTTCCTGACATCCAGGCGTATTATCGAGTGGCACAATTGACAGTGATCAATCAGTGGGCTCATCAACCTATGGCGGAACCAGGTAATCACTTGGACTGCTGGGTTCTACAGCCAAGGAGATATCTACGCGTGATATATTCCCCCTCAGAGAAACAGCTCCCTGGTAGTACTGACGGCACTGATGGTCCAAATTTGGCACGCTACACTCAATAAGTTAGGTTGGAAAAACAAGATCACTTTAGCAACAACCTTGTGGGATTCTGATCTCCTGGGGGACATGAGTAAAAGGCAAGGATTTGATAAATGGGACCTATTGGGCCTCTCAAGAGTGGGAGACATGTACTCGGCTAAGGGAATAATACCTTTTGCAGACCTACAAAAATCACACAACCTAGCCCCTAATGAGGCGTTTCGATACTTACAAATTCGACACACCCTGTGGGCGGTAATACCTATGGAAGAAACTCTCTCAGAATCTTCACCCCTTGAGAGTAGATTGCTGGAGGAACATATCACCCAAAAGGCGATCTTGCTAACATATAAGAAGCTTGTGAATAATGCATAAGAAATGTTAACTTGACCGCAGGAGAGTTGGGAGAAAGACATTACATACATGCAGGAAGACGACTGGCACGAGGCCCTCCCTTCCCCTAGAGAAGTAGCTATTAGGTCCTGCTTTCGCCTAATACAACTTAAAATACTGCACAGAGCTTATATCTTGTGCACCAGATTGGTAAAGATGGGTAGGCGATCAGACTCACTCGGATGGATGCGGACTAGAGGGAACGTTCTTTCATATAGTATGGGCCTGACCCAAAATTCAGTCCTACTGGGTTTCAATAACACAGTGTTTGAGCAAGTTATACAGTGTGGAGCTGCCAATATCGGACAAGTGGTGCCTGCTTAATATATGGGATGCGACAGATTTGGGGAGGGGAGATCAAATTGGGGTAACCCTGGTGCTGATGATTGCAAAGAGAAACATTGCGCGTAATTGGGGTGTTGATGCAGCACCGTCTCTGAACGACTGGAGGAAGGGATTGGACTGGTGTATGGTGGCTGAAAAGACTGTCTATCAAAACAGAGGTTGCCCACAAAAATAGGGTAGATTGTGAAATAAATGGAATGAATACAGAGGCCACCCATGCTCCGCCCCCAGGGCCCAAGCGCGACAGGCTGCGTCGGATGACATTAATGGGTAAAGGGGGGCCATCGAGGAGTGGTGATAAATACACAATGCATCGAGGTAAAATGGAATAGATCATAACTGTGATGGCATGGCCTTGATGTCTAATTGTATGACATGTAAGTGGCGCAATGTAATGTATCAACTGTTTTGTTTCCATGAAAAGAGTTTTTTTTTAAAAATGACATGTTGTGATGTTAAATATGTCACAAACTCCTTACTATGCTTTTCAAATTTATAAAATCTACTGAAATAATTATATATTGTAATTATTAGTGTATTTTTTAGATAAAACAGTGATTTTTAATCAACTATTTGCAAGGTATCATTATTGTTATTGTTATTATTATCATTATTGCTATTATTACTATTAGTAGGATTACTCGTAGTAGTAGTATTTAGTAGTATTTATCATTTAATGTTTTTAATGTTGGTATCAGTAGAAAGCTATTGTCATGTATATATGTGTGTGTCCTTGGACATTGTGTTTGTGTGTCTGTCTGTGAGTAAAACTGATTTTTTGATGTAATGTCCCGCAATGAAGTAGTAACAAATAAGTTAATGGTATCCGCGATGTAGTAGCCATGATGTATTGGTCATTCGATGTAGTGGGTGTTCCAGTTTTTCTCACCCACAGTCCAGTTATGATTCAGGATGCCAGTTTCAATGTAGACAAGGCTGTAATTTGTATTCTATAGAAGAACTGCTTCTTACAATAGTCAGTTAAGGAGAATATGTAGTTCTCTGTGATGTCACTGAATTTCTCCAAGCAGGGCGCTTCACTAATCAAGAATTAAAGTGCACCTTAGAAATGTCTAGATTAGATGTTTTTCAGACACAAGAAATGTATTATCTATATTATCAGCTGTAACCTCCTCTACTATCTTATTAACGAATTCTTGTTGGATGTGACACAGGATTACAGTTTAGATACCCATGATTTTCCCAATTGTACCATCAAGAGAGAGGAAACGTTAGATGGAAAGAGATTAAGTGACAGTCATTTTGGTTAAAATGTACTGATTTCCTAACCCTCTTCCATTCCTCATAAGGTTGAATGTTTTCCAGAGGGGAACTCTCACATTGTACCCTTTGAGGATAGCTACAGTATGTACAGAATGTTTCAAAGTAAAATTTCATGGAGAAGAATCCATATTTAGATGATTGTCAATCTTCATGTTGTCTCAAGCAGATAGTCATTAACAATATGTGTTTTGACTTTTCCGACAACTTTCATGGATTAGCCTACCCAATCCTACACCTGTACCTCTAAATCCTGGCATAGATTTAAAATTATTTTGTGAAGTACGGAATGCAACAGTAAGCAGTGCTTCTCAACCAGTGGTCGAAGTGGGGGGGATCGGAGGGGCACGATGTGCCCCCACTTTTTTAATTTTAGAAAAACAGTTGCCCTACTGTTTGTGAAAAGATAACCATCCCAGGACGGTTAATTCCAAGAGTGGAAAAGCTTCAGCAGAAGTGTGAGGCATGGAGTCTTAAATGCTGTAAAATCAAGGGAGGCGCTGACACCCAATCAAGGCACCTTTTTGACAGGGTGCCCGCTTCCCTCAAAGAAATGTGAATGCGTGCAACTGGTCAATCTGCAAATGTAAAGGGTGCTTGCTAGCGGTTTTGGCTTTAATTGAGGGAATCGCTCTAAGCTTCCTGATGACACACATTTATTCTTTTTGAGAGGTATTGTAAGGGACTACCTGTTAAGCTGTGAAGTGCGCCCTTTTAAAATACAGTTATAAAAAACGTGGCTTCCTGATGGCACACATTTATTCTTTTGAGTGGTATTGTAAGGGAGCTGCCATCTAAACTGTGAAGCGTGTGCTTTTAAAGGACAGTTATAAAAAGATGTTGCACTACATACAGTCTGCGAAAAATACATTTTGAAAACACTTTTGTATCTTAAACTTTTTTGCGCATTGGAGCAGCCTATCTTATACTGTGTGCAATGCAATTTTAAAGTAATGACTTACATGTTCACAGTGCTTTCTGTCACAGACTGGACCTCTCAGCACTAAATATACACAAGTCACTATTCTCGACTGCACCAACCAGTATTAAATTCTGTGGCTCTCTGGTGCAGTGCATTTACCAATAGAGGTTCCATAATGTATGATAGTGCATTTTCCACTGATGAACATACCTTGTATTTAATTTTCATCTAAGCTGTGCGTTGTTTTATATGTAGTTACCTGAAGGTGAAAGACCCCAAAAAATAGTGGGGCAGATTTACAAGCCCCTTGCGACACTTTTGCACCACCGTTGCATCACTTTTTGTGACGCAGCAGTGGTGTAAACAATGCGCTACATTGTGGCCCATTTACAAGATGGCGCATCTAGGGATATGCGTCACGTTTTAAAGCCTGCATCATATTATACCTACATCAGGTATAATGTATGCAGGGTGGGCGTTCCCACACGGGAAAGCCTCGTAGAAGTGACACAGTGAAATCTACAAGATTTCACTGCGCCACTTCTAGGACGCCACTGCGTCAAAGCTCTAACCCTGCTTGGAGCAGGCGTAAGGAGTGACACAGTGTATTAGGAATAGGCCTCCCCATGCATAGCTGGAGTTGCGTCGTGCTTGCGACACGACTCCAGCAATGCGTGACTTTTGCGCCGATAGATGTGTCAGAATTTCTGGCGCATCTGTCAATCCTTGTGCCATGCTGCGCTGTATTGTAAATATGGCTCATCCGTGGTGGTGCAAGGGTTTCGCAGGCTGGCGCAGGGAAACTGACGCATCTATACAGATGCGTCAATTTCTTGTAAATAAGCCCCATACAGAATATTTTTTAGCCACGCCTTTGACCACGTCCCCACACTCACTCACCTGTCCCCCTTGAGCAAAGCATAGCAGTTCCCATACTTTTTTTAATGCACTTCGACCACTGTTCTCAACCCAATACTTCATAAAGAGTAGCAATGATCAAGTTTCAGGTGCTATAGTCTCGTAGTGTTGAAAGTTGTTGCGAGTACAGCACCAAAATATGCACTGCTTCGTGGAGTGCCTATCAATCCCCTGTCAATTTTTTAAAGGACAATTAACGGGGTGGCAGCTGAGAAAAAATCGTATTAGATTTGATTCAAAACAGACATACTGTGCTAGCATCCCATGGTGTTCCATCATTTCTAATGTCGAATGAAATCGGATGCAACATGTGCAGTTTTCACGAAATTAATAATTGAATGTGGCTTACCCTTTATGGGTTGCCATCAGTTTAATTTTATACTGAAGGCTCTAGTCTGAGTACAAATCTCATGCTAAAGAAAATTGGTTGTTCATTGCTCCATCGTTCAATGCTAAACAGGATTTCTTTGTAAGTGTAGCTGATGACTAGGCCCCGGGCGAAATTTCAATTACGCTTGCACAATTCGCGTAATTTCAGGGAGTTGATGTCACCCTTGTTATGCGAAATTCTGCCATTATACCACAACGCATAATTACACCGGGCCCAATTCACAAAAGTAATCTGAGACAAACTCCTAACTTTACGACTTTCGGTATTCACAAAGGGCATTTAGGAGTAGTAAAGTTAGGATTTTGTCTCGGTTAAACTTAAGTTTTGGTCTTAAGTTAAACTTAAGACTAAAACTTAAGACCAAAACTTAAGTTTAACTGAGACAAAATCCTAACTTTACTACTCCTAAATGCCCTTTGTGAATACCGAAAGTCAAAAGTCCTAACTTTACTACTCCTAAATGCCCTTTGTGAATACCGAAAGTCGTAAAGTTAGGATTTTGTCTCAGATTACTTTTGTGAATCGGGCCCACCATGTTTATAGCAAAATTATAGTGAACGACTCTAGTTCTCAGCTCTTCTCTTTCGTCAAATGCGTCCTCATCTCCAAACTAGATGCAAGGATGCTTTTAGCCCTAAATTATAGTGTTGGCTTTGCTCGTCACATAATTACTCGTAATGTTGCGTATTTCTCCTGAAATTATGCACAATTGCATGAAAACAGATTACAAGAACTTCACACACCCCTGCTAATGGCATAATCGGCGCATAACTCTTAGCATATTTAGCATGGTAAAATTGTTACTAATTCGCACAACGCAGCATTGTAGTTTTTGACCCACAGCTGTGTTGCATGTGCAGTTCACAAACATTGACCACAGTGTCTCCTAAGGAACTTATCACTTCTTTAAAAAAGCCCTCTTACTGCACTTTTGTTAGAGCACTGGGCTGGTTGCCTTCATTATTTCAGCAAGTGTTTGTAACCAAGTGGGAAAGTATCATTTCACAAACCTCAAGCAAGAGCTCAAATATTCTCCATGTAAAAAACAAATCTAATTTCGATCCTATTTACTCAAGTAAGTATGTAACTAGAGAGAAACTTGATATGCACATTCAGTTAAAACCATCTAAATATCTTTTTGCATAACACTCATCCTTAGCATGTTAACTAATGCAACAAGAAACATAATCTAAAGACAAGCTAGTCACAGGGAATGTGTCAAATTAAAACAATACTTTGTTTACTAAAACAGAAGTATCATCTTGAACCTATAATTAACTCTAGATTGATTTATAAGGCTTTAAAAACACACGACAAAGACTATTTTATTTCCTCTTCCATGAACTTAACACTCCTAAAAAAAACCTGAATGCTGAAGCCTTTCATGGTAAGGGAAATTGCACATCATGAGCATCTATGTGCAAAGGTGGATCTAAGTGATCCACCTTTGCCTAGGTGGAAATGTCTGCTACGATGGTTTTCATCAATTTCAGGTGGAGAGATCTGCCCACCTGTAAACATAGATGTATCCACTCCATCACATGAGGGGGTGGAACCACTTACAAATGAAATTACGATGATCAAGTTACTAATATTTAAATCACGACTGGATTTAAGACGTACACCTTTAGGTGTCGTTTTCTGCAGCAGAGTCAGAGATGTATTTACAACCTCAAATGGAACAGAATAGGAAAACAGCATTCACCTGAACTTAATCACACACACCTGACAAAATTAATTCCTATAGCACTTACATTTAGCCCCCACCTTGGACTCTGCTCTCATCCACTTGCACAGTCTGAATTTGTGGATACCAAACAGCCTAAGGGATGCAGCCCACCCCACACATGAAATAAAAAAGAACATCTCTGAGGAATAGGCAGATATTCTAGTGAGCCTTCTTGTAGATCACTATAGGCTATTCCATCGCCAGCTTAAACACACCCTCAGTGGAGCAGAGAAAACCATGTGGCAGGAGCTCATAGGCTCCATTAATGCACTGGAGGTAGAGGGGAATACCATGCGGAGTCTGAAGAAACATCACAGGACAAGAGGGGGTAGGTGTAGAAGAGGTTTTGCAGTAAGGCTATTTCTGCAGACCCAGCTCCAACATCCATGTTGAATGCATCATCTCCGCTATACTCCCTGGGGCATATCTACAACAAAGTTTCGGAATGCGGCGTTAGCCTCCCTGGCTTAACGCCGCACTCCGCCACTTCAGAAACACAGGGCTGCACCATATTTACCACAATATGGTGCAGCCCTGTGTTTCCCCCTGCGCTGGTGCTAAACTTAGCAGCCTATCACCAACACAGGCACACTTGCACCATAGTGCAAGGGTGTCTGCGTTGAGGGGATGATTGTTTATGTGCAGGAAGGTCTCCCTTCCTGCACATAAACAATCTTTAAATGATGTTTTGTAACTTTTATGTGTGCTGCTTAATGCAGCACACATAGAAGTTGCAAAACTTCATTTTTTTATTGTTTATGTGCAGGAAGGGTTACCTTCCTGCACATAAACAGTCAATGGCAATTTGCTGTTTCTATGTGTGCTGCACAATGCAGCACACACGGAAACAGCAAAAACTAGGAGAAATAAAGCATTTCTCCTCGCTTCGCCTGTTTAAGACAAGGTTTTCCCTGGTCTTAATTTTGGTGCTGCCTCCTATTTACGCCTCCCTTGTAAATAGGGGGCAGCATCAAAATCAATGGGTTTTGCGGTGGAACGCCCACCACAATACCCATTGCCCTCCTCTTTCATGCTAAGTACAGCGTGAAAGGGTGCCTTATATACATGGCAGCGGTAAGCCACGATAAGTGGCTTAACACTGCCTTGTAAATAAGGCGAAGCCCTATCACCACCACAACGTCACTAAAAGTGAGGTTGTGGTGGTGATAGGGGCTTGTAATTATGCCCCCTGTCTGTTATAGGGAATCCCAACATTCATCAGGTCAGGTCAGAACAAGCCACCTCTATCTTTCTACTATATCATGGCTCCCCACTTATAGGCACAAATCCCACGCATCACTCACACACAGCTTTACTCCCCTCTTTATAGAGAAAGCTGAATATAGTAATTTTCACATATATAAAATTTCTTTAATACAGTCCCCATGTACACAATATTGCTTAAACCAGCAGGAGCAGGAATAGCCTCTCAAGTGTCAGGGTGAAAATCAGGTCCTGTTTCTAAATGCATCTCTACTACCCAACTGGGTATACCACACTGCTGCCCAACCATTCACTTCAATGTCTTTAGTGATTTTGGTTATAAATTCTAAGACAATATACTCTTGGGGTGGGAAGAATTCGCGGAGTTTGATTCTGCCGAATCATGTGGCATTACGGTAAAATTCTGCCAGATTCCCTGGAATTCTGCAATGGGGCAGAGTCGGCATTTGGTGCTATTTTCTTTGAGCAAAATGCATCCTTTCGAACAACAAGCATTGGCAAAGCCAATAGGTCTCGGCAATGCCCGAGCTAACAGAAATGTCAATGTGAATATCTTTTAGATCATTTCCCATAGTAGTCTATAGCATTTGTGAGGCGTGCTTCGATGTGGCAGGCAGCTGACAAAAGTGTGCACATCTATTACAGAATATAGCGGTCATTATTAAGCCCAAATGTAGAATACAACTCACTTATTTTATTTCCTGCCTGGACATCTCTGTCCAATAACTTAAATGACTTCTTCAGAGACTTGACCCAGGTACCGTGCTGAGCAAATAGAAATGTGAATATCACAGAGAGGACCCCACACTTAGAATATGTCTGTTACCTTATTCCAGGTAAACGATAGAGAAAAACAATACAACCCGTTCTAATGCGCATGCTCACAATACAAGATACAACACTAAATGGTTTCGGAGTCAGCACCACAGGGGTAGGTTTATATTACAGTCTCACTGCGCATGTTGTAAACCTCCGATTTTCTACTCGCAGCATGCCTTATAGATAGATCTATAGTTCCCCACAGAGCAGATGTGCTAAGTATTCTCTTTTCAGTATGTTTTCACAGTCGCTCCAAAGTGTCAGAGACACTGAGCGTAGTATGCAATGCGAATAAAAACAATAATAATATAGTAACCATGAAGGAATTTAATTCTTTAAAGGGATTAGCCTGCAGTAAGCGCACAAAGAACAAGCAACACCAGTACATTAACATAAAAAGTGCATGCAGGTAGGCTCAACAAGAGAAGAAAATTCACTTTGTGCGTACGAGTTTGAATTAGCCAATCCCTTCTTATTAAGCGGCACTATAATACAATAATCTGCATTTGTTTCCACAAACAAGTGATTCGCATCCAAAAGCATCTGTTTCTGAAGTGTCACACTGTAGTAAACAGATCTTCACATATCACAAAGTGGGATGGCGGAATCTAAATACGAATCCCCTGCGTGGATAGCAGATCATGCGGTGACTATTAGACTGGATCTCCAAGAACAATGGTTTTCACAAGACACCAAGCGAGCTACACAAAGCGAATAAAAACAATAATAACGTGACCGCCGTCAAAGAATTTTATTTTTCAAAGGGATTGACCAGCAGTAAGTGCACAAAGAACAAGCAACACTAGGACATTACATAAAAAATCCTCTCATGACACCCAGCGAGGGTCGCAACACACATAAAAATAATAATAATGTGACAGCAGTCAAGGGATTTAATTCTTTAAAGGGATTAGTCAGCACTAAGTGCAAAAGAACAAGCAACATCGGAACATTAACATAACAAGACGCGCGCCAAGAAACACGCTCTCTGGTGAGGGAGGGGGAGGAGGGTGAGGGAGGGGAGGAAAGGCAGATGGCGCCTCGCCAGCGATGCGAGGAATGGAAACGCGCTCTCTGGTGAGGGAGGGGAGGAAAGGCAGATGGCGCCTCGCCAGCGATGCGAGGAATGGATGGCAGCTGTGCGCGTGCACGCCATCGTGAACGCAAGCTGGTCGCCAGCCGAAAGCCAGTGGGTTTGCACTTCCAAATCCCGCTTACTAAAACTCTCGGCCAGACCAGCGCAAGCGCTGGTGCAGGCCGAGACCTAAAAATGGATGCGAGGATGCACTTTGCCTATAAAAATATCGGGGAGGAGTGGGCATTTGGTGCTATTTTCGTAGCACCAATACATCCTCGTATCCAAAAATGGAAGCTAGGATGCATTTTGCGCTAGAAAATAGCACAAACTCTGGGCGTCCTTACATACTCTGCAGTGATTAAACTTTTAATCACTGCAGAGCATGTAAGGGCTTCGAGTGATATGCAGTGGTTTCCAAACATAGAGGGACTGCTCTCTCTTCCCTTCGTATTTAGAAACCCCTACACAGTCCCTCAATGTTTAGAAACTACTGCAGATTAAAGTCGTTTTCTCCACCGCCTGAGCAGCAGAATTTATCATTATTTCGCGTAACAAGAGTAATGCGGAATTGCTAAATTCCTCTGATTCCACTGGCAGATTTAAAACTTCCACCCAGGCCTATTATACTCAATACATACATATAATGTAATTGAAAAGACCTCAAATATGCTCATCCTTATCATGTCATCTTTTACTTTGACGGTCCTGTTTTAAGCCTACCTTCCAACATGTCCTCTGCTGCTTCAAGGACTGCACCAAAGCGACTGTCCAAAGACACGAGACAGATGGCAGAGTTTGTTAAGTCTAGAGCCAGCTAAACTGTGATTTGCATAAGTATGTCTCCCTTCGCATACATTTTGATAATATTGAAAATATAATTTAATAACAGAATAAGAATCACTGCTTCAGCATTGCTATTTCGTTGGAAGTATATGTGTGTATTATCTATTGCACACTCAATCCGCCCACTTCTCAATTGCAGATAGTTGTCAAGTGATATATCCTTTTCACCATACCTAACACTCTCTCACATTATGTTAATGTCTGCTTATAACTGACACCCTTCTCCAAGTAGTAATATTTATCTTAGAATATTTACAAGTCTCTGTATGTATCTCAACAGCTACAGTGACACAATGGCCCTCGGCATCTACACTATGCCCTATTTAATTTAGCACAAAAAGTGCTGGGCACACACATTTATTAGGCTCCTCTAGCACTGAGAGATATTACCCACTGGGTTGTTAACCCCTAGTGGGGATGTCCCCCAAAATAGGATGAAGACCCTCATTCCCAACAGCGGAATGCCTCGTCATTGGCTCCTCTCCACCGTGGAGCTAAGAGGAGGTATGCCCACCTCCCTGTTGGTGAGGTATATGGGACCTAATAAGTTAAAAATGTGTGAGGGGTGGTAAATAGTTCAAATATTTTATTGGAAACCTCCCTGCCGCAAGAGTAAAACAGTCTGCTCATGATTACAGTGAAGCCCCTCAGTCTGGTGTTGGCATGGTTCTGCCCCTAACTCTACTGGTCCTAACTGATCAGGGACATCCACCAAGACTACGTCCCCACTCCTGCTGGGTGAGCTCTATGTCTAGAATTAACAATTTGGTTGTGTTTGAAAAGAAGGACATAAGTAAAACTTTACACCTTGCCTGAATTGTACAACAAAACGGTCTTCTCACATGTGAAATAAAGAGAAAAGCAAACACTTCCAATATCATGATAGGCACCGATTAGTTTGTCCCCCGTATTCAGCAATGCACATTCAGCTTGTTTCCATGTTGAAAAGCAGCATGTAATAATATATGAATCACACGTGACCACTGCAACCACATTCAAAAGATACTGCTCCACCACACACACATACCCGACGTGATGGGATGTAGTTTGTGTGATCAGGTACACTGTGGAGCTTATTTCCAAGCCCATTGCGCCGCCAGTGTGTCACTTTTTTGACGCACCGGCGGTGCAGTGTGCTGGCCCATATTTACAAGACCACGTAAAGCCATCCTGCATGGCTTTTCATGGCCTTGTAAATATGGCCCCCTTTCACGCAATACTCTGCGTGAAATGGGCATTTCATGGGTATTGCTGTGGGTGTTCCCACGCAACATCCATGGAACCTGACGCATTCCCATATTTACAAGGTTTAGTAAACCTGAGAATGCGTCAGATTCCTACGCCTCTCAAGGGGAGACATAGGGGAGGCGCAACATAGAGAAATACCTTTATTTCTCCATGTTTTTCCTTTTTCTAGGTGTGCTGCATTGTGCAGGAAAACACCTCTATTTATTGTTTTTGTGCAGGAAGGTGTCCTTTCCTGCAAAAAAACAATCACCCCTACAACGCAGACACCCTTGCACCGTGGCACTTCGTTGGTGCATGGCAGCCCATAATAGGACAGCGCAGGGGAAAATGACCGGAATGCGCGGTATCTGGTAGATACAGCACATTCCTGCCCTTTTCTTTTGATGAACGGCAGCACAGCAGGAAGGCTTGCTGTGCTGCCGTGCATCAAAATTTTGCAAATGAGGCCCTGTATGTTGTATTATCAGAACCTTTTGGCCATAGCATGAATCGTCAAACATACGATACGTTGTAGAACGGTGCAATCATAGCACTAGTAATTTAAGAAGGGGCTTGAATGAGAAATCCCTCTGCTAGGTGCAATTCCTAATGGGTCGCGGCCCACTAGGAACCACCTTTTAAAACGTGTACGTTTTTGTACATTAGGAATTGCAATCCCTACATTTTGTACACATGGCCCTAGATTTCTTTCCAACACTAGACATTGATGACTACATTATCTACTGTAACTTCCTCTACTGTCTTATTAACAAACTCTTGTTGGATGGGACGCATGATTGCACTTTAGACACCCATGTGTTTCCAGTTATTCCATCAACAGAGAAGGAATGTGGATTAAAAAAACTTTAAATGTCAGCCATTTTAAAACAAATATTCTGATTTCATGACCCTCTTCCATCCCTCCTGAGATTGATTCTTCTTCAGTGGAGACTTCTCTCATTGTACCCTTTGACGATACCTTTAGTATGATTAAGGAATGTTTTCAAAGTGAAATATCATAGAAAAGAATCCATATTTAGATGATTGTCAAACCTCATTTTGTCTCAAGCAGACTGCCTTTAACAATATAAGTTTGGGCGTTTCTGACAAGTTTCATAGAAGGTCCACCCAGTCCTACACCTTTATCTATAAATCCTGGCATAGATGTAAAATCGTTTTATGTGGGAGCTCACGCAACAATCAATGGTGATTCTCAACCCAAAGCATTGTGAACGGGAGCATTGATCACGTTTCTGTGCCAAAGTATTGTACAGTTGAAAGTTGTTGGGAGCACAGAACAAAACTATGCATTGTTTGGCTAATTGTCAACCCCGTGCTAGTTGATGCAAAGGCACTTAACAGCGTGGCAACTGAGAAAACAAGCATTGGCATAGCCAATAGGTCTCACCTTTGGGACCTTATAAGTGTTTAGCCATGCAACAGTTGCATAACTAAATACTTATAAGGTCCCAAAAGCGAGACCTATTGGCTACACCATTTGCTTGTTACTTTGCTATAATCGCGGCACCCGCGCTTTACTTTAACATTAAAAGTAAAGCGCTTTAACATTAAAAGTAAAGCGCGGGTGCCGCGATTATAGCAAAAGTAAAGAAATAGATAATTTTTCTATTTCTTTACTTTTGCTACAATCGCGGCACCCGTGCTTTACTTTTAATGTTAAAAGTAAAGCGCAGGTGCCGCGATTATAGCAAAAGTAAAGAAATAGAAAAATAATCTATTTCTTTACTTTGCTATAATCACGGCACCCGCGCTTTACTTTTAATGTTAAAAGTAAAGCGCCGGTGCCGCGATTGTAGCAAAAGTAAAGAAATAGATTATTTTCTATTTCTTTACTTATGCTATAATCGCGGCACCCGCGCTTAAAGTAAAGCGCGGGTGCCGCGATTATAGCAAAAGTAAAGAAATAGAAAAATAATCTATTTGTTTACTTTTGCTATAATCGCGGCACCCGCGCTTACTTTAACGTTAAAAGTAAGCGTGGGTGCCGCGATTATAGCAAAAGTAAACAAATAGAAACAAGCATTGGCACGGCCGCGCGGCCGCAAAGCCGTGAAAGTGAAAGTGATCGCGATGCACTGAATGACCCGTGACGGAGGAAATACAGATGGCAGCTGCGCGCGTGCACGCACGCGTGAACGCAAGCTGGTCGCCAGCAAAAGCCACTGCTGTTTGCACTTCCAAAACCCGCTTACTAAAACTCTCGCCGAGAGCAGCGCTAAGCGCTGGCTCAGGCGAGACCTAAAAAGCAGAGTTTAATACGAAATCAGACCTACTATGCTAGCATTACATGGTTTACATTAAATTCTAATGCCAAATAAAACCAGGTGCATCAGTGCAGTTTTCACGAAATTAATGATTTTATGTACCGTACCCTTTGGCAATTGTCATCAGTTTAGATTTGTACTGGAAGTTCTACCCGAAGTACAAATCTCATGCTAAACAAAGTTGTCTGTTCCTTGCACTATAATTCAGTGCTTTGTGTTGTGGTAAGCAAGCTTAGGCCCCGGTGAAATTTCACTTTCGCTTGTGTAATTGGCGTTATTTTGAGAAGTTCTCGTTCTGGATTTTATGCGAAATTCCGCCATTATGTATTGTTGTGCAATTATACCACATTTGTGGCCAAAATACTGTGCTGGACATCGCAAACAACCAAAACGCGAGCAGCTATTATTTGAAGTGCTTGTGTTTTTGCTGCCATTTTTAAGCATTAATACATCCTCACATCCAACATAGCTACGGCGATGCATATGGAGTTAAAGTATAATGCCAAATGCTTGCTTTGCAGTTTGCATAATTACTCATAACATTGCGTAATTTTCCTGAATTTGTGCATAATTGCGTGAAAGCAAATGCACACATATTGCACGCCCCTGCACCTGCCATCATTGGCACATAACTTTAGCACTTGTGGCATGATACATTTTTAACATTTGCTCAATGCAGCATTGTACTTTTTGACCCAAAGCTGTGTTGCATGAAAGTAAAAAAAATGACCTCAGTGCCTCCTAAGAAGCTTATCACTCATTTTTAATCAAATTACACCTTCTTATTGCATTTTTATTTAGTGCACCAGGCTGATTACTTTCAATATTTCAGAAGGTTTTTGTACCAAGTACGAAAGTATTATTTGTTCTTCATTTAGACAAAATCCAGCGTCTGAGTCCCAATTAAGAGCTCAAATATTCCGTAATTAAAAAAGGTTAATTTGGGTCCTATTGACTCAAGTAAGTGTGTAACTAGAGAGAAATTTGATATACGCAGTCAGTTAAAAACATTAAAATATCTGTTTGCATAATAATCATCCTTGGCTGGTCAACTGATGCAACACTGGCTCCAAAACAGAATCTAAAAACAAGTTCATCACAGGATATGTGTCAAATAAAAACAATAATTTGTTTATTAAAACAGAAGCATCAGTCTGAACCTATCATTAACTGTAGATTGATTTACAAGCCTTTGAAAACACATGACACAAACAATTTTAATTCCTCTTCAGTGTACTCAACACACCCAACTCATATCTGGATGCTCATTCATTTCTTGGTAAAAGAAAGGGCCTAACACACATATGAGCATCCAGGGTTCTAGTCACAAAGGGAACTCTACAGCCAGTGAACTTTGCATATGTAGATTTCTACCTTTGCTTGGGTAGAAATCTTAATTCCGATGGTATGGCACATTGGGTTCTCCCATTTAGTCCTTTAGGATTGTTCGAATTTGACTACCTGTTTTTTGGCCTTTTGCTGTGAGTGAGTCTCACTACCTGGTAAATTCCTAGAAATTGGACTGAACATGTTAACCGCCAATGGCCACCTTTTAAGATAAGGCTGCTGCTGGGCAGCTAGAGTAAGAGACTATAAGCAGGCACTGCATGTGAGACTACCATTATGTGCAGCCCAGTCTCTGTGAAGGAATAGACTGTCACAGGAAGGACTCTGCCAGGATTGGTATTGACCTGGAGCAGGCCTTATAGTATGAGTGGGCATTCATAGTGTATTCCTTTAGTGCTTACTGGAAAAGTTGTGCTGTTTCACTGTGTTATACATCTTAATTTAAATCTGCCCTAACGTACGGTTTTGCACTACTTAGGCCTACAAAGTCCAGTGAGGTATCAAACTAGGCTAAAACATTCACACCAAGTTTGAATTTGTAGACTCCAATAACCCACATCCACATCTTGTGGGACTCCAGGCTTTGTCGTAATTCTCTTGCTCAGCTTATAATCAGATTCTAGGCCTTTCTCCCCACTACCGGGCCAAGTTAATTACTCTTCTACCCAGCAGAGGAGTCAAAGGCCTTCCCACATAAAAAGGCAATGAATACTACTTGAGCCAGTTCCTGGGAAAAGGAAGGGTTGAAGAATAAATCCACATCTGTTAATTAGCTTGTCACACTGCACCTAGGCTGGGACAGTCCAGGCACTGTGAAACAAAGGAAGGAGCACAGACCTATGGGGCAAATATAGGAGGGGCTTGCCTTTGAAGTTTTGGTTTGAAGGGATCAGGCAACAAAGGGTGGAACTAAGGCTCTCAGATGAGCTCTAACCAGAGACAACTTGAAGTTGCTGTTTTGGATTCTCCCAGATTGCTATGCGGGAGGAGTGAAGGGATGATGTGGCATTTTAGGACTGGCCAGGGGTGCCTGCCCCCTAAAACTTTCTACTTGCGCTTTAAAACCCGTGCCTAAGGGAGAGACAGATGACAAGACACTGGACCTAAGAGCAACAATGACAAAAGGATTCCCAGCTTAAAGGAGAAGCCACCTGATGTCCTGCAAGGATGGATTTAGGCACTTTGACTCCAGTTGTTCCCCCAGGACTGAGATTGGCCTCTCCAGGACCAGTGGCACTGCTGTTCTGATGGCACTTGAGGACAGGTTGGGGAAGGGCTGGGGGGACTCTGGATGATTCCCCAGGACATCTATGGACTGGCCCCAGCCTCCACTGTCAAGATCTGGCTTTAAGAAAATAAATAGGAGAGGGTGAGGCTGTGCTGAAAAGTTTCCCCAGGGGAGGGCTAAGACCCTGAGTGTCGTGCAACTTTATTAGATCCAGTCACTGAGAGATGGGTGTGCATGGGGCACCCCTACCCAAGCCAACTTTTGAACGCGGGAGCCCCATTCAGCGTGACTCCTCACAATGATATGAAAGGGACCCCATCTCCTAGCACAAAGACATAGAGCTGGTATGAGTAATTAATTACCTCTGGGACTCCATCCCCTGAGGCAGGGACCTCTTTGCTGAGCATGTTGCAGCCCGGTGCTTGTGCCTGGAGGAGGCAGTTGTGTCAAGTACCACAGAGCTGCTCCCACCACGGGGAGCAGAAAAGATGTTGTTCCTACCATCGCAGGAACCAAAAGGAAGATGCTGACTCCACTGCAGCACAGGAGATGAGCACAGTGAGTTGACAGGTTCTCAGGGGCCTTGGAGCTCTCCCCGCGGTCCTCACCTAATTGCTAAGTCTATAAGTGCCCCAGTGGGGACTGAGGCATAAATGTTTAAAAAACAAGAAACACATGGTGAGAAGTTGCAGAGGCCTCAGAAAAATGGGCAAACCACCTCATTAATTATTTCGGCACCCAGCCTAGGAGCCCCCCATAATTTCCCACATGGGCTTAAATATGCATATTTGCCTTCTCATTTTGCCCCAAGGAGTGGCAGGGGCACCATCAACATGTCTTAAGGAGTGTTTTGGGAGGCTGCAGAAGTGCAGCAGCCCTCCCATAATGTTTAGAGAAAGAAAACCTCTCACAGGTGACTGAATCCATGACCCCGGAAAAGGTTTGCTTTGAACTGGGACAGAGCTGGAGCTTTTGCGCTCTGAGGTGATGGGATCCCTTGTGGTTAGTTCTATGGCTGCATTTTGTGGTCTTTGAATTGTGAAGAAAGACTTTAAACACACTTGTTTTGAATTCAAATGTTTTATTCACAACAATGAATGTTGTTGATCTATTGATCAATTTTAATAGTGTTATGTATTGCAAGATAACATGTGGCTGATTTTGTTATTGTGGTGACACCCTGACAAATAGAATCAGCACTGTTCCTTAGCTGGAGCAGTGTCTCCCCCTGCACTACAATCATTCTCAGTGGGACTCCCCCTTGGATACATCCTCTCTTTATAGAATTATACTTCAATTTCTTGAAAACTCGTATAAGATATCTTTCAGGTTCGCTCTCATGAGTGATTATATGTACTCAAAGTAAATTCTTCCAATTATTTCTTCATAATTGTTCATTTATTTCGATTCATCGTATATGAAAAACATAACTATCTCAGGTCACATTTGTTCCCTTAAGCCCCAATGCACTTCAGACCCTGTTTGGTACTTCATTAGGGGGTTTAATTCCGAAAAGAAATTCAATGAATATGTTCAGCCATCCGTAATACAAACAAACGGACTGGTAGATAGCATACATTGTGTAAAATTCAAATTAATACAATTAAGTGATAATTCCTTAAGCAAAAGATTTCTGTATTAACATCATGAATTGGAGATTCTTAATTAGTGAGAACACAAGGTCAGTAGTGTAAAGTGATACCCCATAATGTTCACCTTGTTCAAATGGGATAGATGTCTCTGAATACACTCCTTGAAGCATCAAGATAATTGAGTTTTCATGAGCATAATGAAACTGTATAATACATCCCACCAATAACCTGATGCAAATCTTAGCTTAACGATATCTGTTTGTTGTCTTGATACCCCTATAGCTACGAAAACATGCAGGAAAAGAATGTCCTTGAAAAACATAAGTGACTTTGATCTGTAAAACTAAAATCCTAATGTTTGAACAATGTGTCTTGGATGCAAAACCACATGGGTGACCCTGCTTGGCCCCTTGAGACGGTAAAAGCTGTGTGAGTAATTTTGCTCGACCTCCCGATACAACATCAATATAGATTTAAGCCATGATTACAAGTCACAATGAAACTGCATGGTCAATTCCCCATTTTATGGCAAGGCACGGAGGCCAATATTATGCATACCTCTTTAATTGCAAACTCACAGCAGCAACTACAAACAATCAAAAGAACTTAGACTAGGAATCCAATAGCATTCCAATCTCTACATAATTCCCTGTCTCTCAGCCATCTTCCTTCTTTGTTGCTGCTCACAGCTCAGATAAGTTCACATATTCAAGACTGTTCATTTGTTTACGAGAGCCAGTTTAGTGTAAGTTGAGTGAGTGTTGGGCATATGAGTGTCTAAAAGTACTATAATAACTCATTATTAGTAAGAAAAATGTATTAATTTTTTTAGACAGTACCAGCGTACAAATGTTTATTTAGCTAAATTCAAGAGTTTTCTAACCAATTAGGGCTGTTGCTTCATAATGGATGTGAGAGGGATGGGCGGAAAAAGAATCTTGGAGGCCTTATTGGCGGATCAATTTTGGCGAGTTTTTATTGAAGGATCATAAACAAAAGCCAACAACAAAGATGGGGGGTTTCTTTTCTTCTTTTCTTTGTCCTTTTTCCGTGATCTTCCTTCGGGATGGTTCGTCTGTTACTGAGAGGGACACCCCAGAAGACTCCAAAAAAAGAAAAGAGAAAGTAGCGGTAAGTTTCACTGTCCTCTCGGTCTAAAGTCCAGGATAGGGCCCTTCACCGTCCCGGGGAGAGTGTGACAATTGTGCAACAGAGAAAAGTGCATTCAAACATAAAAGGAACATAGGACAGTATGAACAGAAATAAGCAAGCACTAAAGGGATCTTATCCTCTGTTTAGCCAGTCCCTTATCTTCAGGGTACTGAGCATGGACCTAGAATCAGGCGCTTCTGAGGTCAAAAGATGGAGTACATGGAAGGTAAAAGTCGGGAGATATTCCTTTTATTTATATAACAACTCCCGCGTAGGATTGGTGCACAGAAACAAAGTGTTCGTTTTGGGGTAGGGCTCGTGCAAGTGGGGTGAACCTTAAAAGCAGTGCATGGATGGGGAGACAAAACTACAAAGTTCGGTGCGGTCCTTTGTGCCTCCCTTCCCCGACCCCCTCCCTTCACTCCCTCCCCCCTCCCGAATCACGTACCGCAGTGGCCGCAATTATCCTGAGTTGCGGCGGCTTACAGGCGTCCTCCGGGGGTATCCACCACTCCTCGGACCAGGTCTGTAAGCCTCCATCTTCTTCTGTGTCGTGGTGTGTGGCATCCACTGGGTTCTCCTCCTCGTCAGACGGGCGGTTCTCTCTCCGTCTTGAGGCTTGGTTCCCTGACGCGGTGTCTTCCTCCCTCACTGGAATCCGGCTTCCTCTCTCTTCGGGAATCTGGCGCTCTTCCGTGTTTCCCGGAACCTTCTCACATGGCGTTGGACCCGCCTCTCTCTGCTCCCATTGGCCGTGATTTCCTGGTGGGCGGACTCCCTCCTGTACGTAAGAGGCATGGGGACGATTAACCCTTGCTCCGCCGGCTTCTCTGGAACATCGGTCCTAACTATGGTGGATATATGTGGTAAGGGGAGGAGATGGATGGTCGATGCCGGGTCACCCCCCTCACAATGGACTAGTGAGGATTTTGGCTGGGCATTGGCAGCGAAAGTCAACTGTTTTAAGACAATCTTTAAAACTGAGTTCTTTGTGCATTCCTTGCAGTATCAATTAGTGGGAATGTGTGGTGTGTGACTTACTCCAAGCATCCAAGTGGAGATGGCTGTAACTTTAGTGAATAGTAATTGGCTTATTCTTTTGTAGGTGTATTGTTGTATTTACATGTGCCTCTCTGTAAACCTCTTAATTTTTCTCTTTACTCTGCCCATTTTGTAGAAGATATTTCCCATTTTTCAGACACTACCCCTTGCCTCACTCACATTTATACCAAAAATATACACCTCTATGTGTAGAGATTCCCCTAGTTCACTGTGGAGAACTTCTCATTTGAGAGATAAGGCAGACCTAAGTAGAGCTCTTCACCTGCATGCTAGTAACATTTGTGAGTACACAAACTAATTCTACTTGAGTAGTACTTTGCATTCTCAAAAATACTTTGGTGAATAGGATCCCCCCCCCCCCCAAGTCTTTTATTCGGGCTATAGATAACATTTTGTTGTCTGTAATTTCTTTTTTTTTCATTTTTCTTTGATAACACAGGGAGAAGAGAGTGATGTATCTTTCTCCTTACTACACATTTTATCATTGATGTCAGAACCCTCACCTAGCTGTTCATTCAGCTCCAATGATGAGCTACTTGGTTATTGAATGAGGCTGGGTCATTGTAATGTGGGGTAGGCAGTCAAATAAAAGCTAGCCTCTGTGCCACTAGAGTCCTCTTCATCAAAATGCTCAATCAAATATGGATGCAAAAGAGACAATTGATGGATGGAATGCTGGACAATGCAGACATTCACCCCCAGTCACAAGGATCTGGGTTAAATCCATCATTCTTTTGCTCACCACACCACCCCAGTTTGGACCCAGCCATATGCAAATCAGTCTTGACCCTGTTCCTTGTGGTAACAGTCCAGCCCGAACTGCCAAGCCAGGTCCTCCCTGGACCGGAAACAAGCATCCTGGGACCGGTTTCAGGGCATCACCCTTCTTCAGCCAGGCTAGCTTGAATCCAGTGGTGTAGTGAGCACGGGACCCACGTCTGGGCATACCCTTCCCACTTAGGGCGACAAATGCAAAGAGACAATTGATGGATGGAATGCTGGACAATGCAGACATTCACCCCCAGTCACAAGGATCTGGGTTAAATCCATCATTCTTTTGCTCACCACACCACCCCAGTTTGGACCCAGCCATATGCAAATCAGTCTTGACCCTGTTCCTTGTGGGAACAGTCCAGCCCGAACTGCCAAGCCAGGTCCTCCCTGGACCGGAAACAAGCATCCTGGGACCGGTTTCAGGGCATCACCCTTCTTCAGCCAGGCTAGCTTGAATCCAGTGGTGTTTTTGCATTTGTCACCCCGAGTGGGACGGGTATGCCCAGACGTGGGTCCCGTGCTCTCCATGCCACTGGAATCAAGCTATCCTGGCTGAAGAGGGTGAAACCCCGAAACCGGTCCTAGGATGCTTGTTTCCAGTCCAGGGAGGACCTGGCTTGGCAGTTCGGGCTGGACTGTTCCCATGAGGCACAGGGTCAAGACTGATTTGCATATGGCTGGGTTCAAACTGGAATGGCATGGTGAGCAAAAAACGATGGATTTAGGCCCAGATCTCTGTACTGGGGTGAATGTATGACATTGTTCTGCATTCTGTCCATCAACTGTTGTTTTTGCATTTGTCACCCGAGTGGGACGGGTATGCCCAGACATGGGTCCCGTGCTCTCCATGCCACTGGAATCAAGCTATCCTGGCTGAAGAGGGTGAAACCCCGAAACCGGTCCTAGGATGCTTGTTTCCAGTCCAGGGAGGACCTGGCTTGGCAGTTCGGGCTGGACTGTTCCCATGAGGCACAGGGTCAAGACTGATTTGCATATGGCTGGGTTCAAACTGGAATGGCATGGTGAGCAAAAAAACGATGGATTTAGGCCCAGATCTCTGTACTGGGGTGAATGTATGACATTGTTCTGCATTCTGTCCATCAACTGTTGTTTTTGCATTTGTCACCCCGAGTGGGACGGGTATGCCCAGACGTGGGTCCCGTGCTCTCCATGCCACTGGAATCAAGCTATCCTGGCTGAAGAGGGTGAAACCCCGAAACCGGTCCTAGGATGCTTGTTTCCAGTCCAGGGAGGACCTGGCTTGGCAGTTCGGGCTGGACTGTTCCCATGAGGCACAGGGTCAAGACTGATTTGCATATGGCTGGGTTCAAACTGGAATGGCATGGTGAGCAAAAAAACGATGGATTTAGGCCCAGATCTCTGTACTGGGGTGAATGTATGACATTGTTCTGCATTCTGTCCATCAACTGTTGTTTTTGCATTGGTCACCCCGAGTGGGACGGGTATGCCCAGACGTGGGTCCCGTGCTCTCCATGCCACTGGAATCAAGCTATCCTGGCTGAAGAGGGTGAAACCCCGAAACCGGTCCTAGGATGCTTGTTTCCAGTCCAGGGAGGACCTGGCTTGGCAGTTCGGGCTGGACTGTTCCCATGAGGCACAGGGTCAAGACTGATTTGCATATGGCTGGGTTCAAACTGGAATGGCATGGTGAGCAAAAAAACGATGGATTTAGGCCCAGATCTCTGTACTGGGGTGAATGTATGACATTGTTCTGCATTCTGTCCATCAACTGTTGTTTTTGCATTTGTCACCCGAGTGGGACGGGTATGCCCAGACGTGGGTCCCGTGCTCTCCATGCCACTGGAATCAAGCTATCCTGGCTGAAGAGGGTGAAACCCCGAAACCGGTCCTAGGATGCTTGTTTCCAGTCCAGGGAGGACCTGGCTTGGCAGTTCGGGCTGGACTGTTCCCATGAGGCACAGGGTCAAGACTGATTTGCATATGGCTGGGTTCAAACTGGAATGGCATGGTGAGCAAAAAACGATGGATTTAGGCCCAGATCTCTGTACTGGGGTGAATGTATGACATTGTTCTGCATTCTGTCCATCAACTGTTGTTTTTGCATTTGTCACCCCGAGTGGGACGGGTATGCCCAGACGTGGGTCCCGTGCTCTCCATGCCACTGGAATCAAGCTATCCTGGCTGAAGAGGGTGAAACCCCGAAACCGGTCCTAGGATGCTTGTTTCCAGTCCAGGGAGGACCTGGCTTGGCAGTTCGGGCTGGACTGTTCCCATGAGGCACAGGGTCAAGACTGATTTGCATATGGCTGGGTTCAAACTGGAATGGCATGGTGAGCAAAAAAACGATGGATTTAGGCCCAGATCTCTGTACTGGGGTGAATGTATGACATTGTTCTGCATTCTGTCCATCAACTGTTGTTTTTGCATTTGTCACCCGAGTGGGACGGGTATGCCCAGACGTGGGTCCCGTGCTCTCCATGCCACTGGAATCAAGCTATCCTGGCTGAAGAGGGTGAAACCCCGAAACCGGTCCTAGGATGCTTGTTTCCAGTCCAGTGAGGACCTGGCTTGGCAGTTCGGGCTGGACTGTTCCCATGAGGCACAGGGTCAAGACTGATTTGCATATGGCTGGGTTCAAACTGGAATGGCATGGTGAGCAAAAAACGATGGATTTAGGCCCAGATCTCTGTACTGGGGTGAATGTATGACATTGTTCTGCATTCTGTCCATCAACTGTTGTTTTTGCATTTGTCACCCCGAGTGGGACGGGTATGCCCAGACGTGGGTCCCGTGCTCTCCATGCCACTGGAATCAAGCTATCCTGGCTGAAGAGGGTGAAACCCCGAAACCGGTCCTAGGATGCTTGTTTCCAGTCCAGGGAGGACCTGGCTTGGCAGTTCGGGCTGGACTGTTCCCATGAGGCACAGGGTCAAGACTGATTTGCATATGGCTGGGTTCAAACTGGAATGGCATGGTGAGCAAAAAAACGATGGATTTAGGCCCAGATCTCTGTACTGGGGTGAATGTATGACATTGTTCTGCATTCTGTCCATCAACTGTTGTTTTTGCATTTGTCACCCCGAGTGGGACGGGTATGCCCAGACGTGGGTCCCGTGCTCTCCATGCCACTGGAATCAAGCTAACCTGGCTGAAGAGGGTGAAACCCCGAAACCGGTCCTAGGATGCTTGTTTCCAGTCCAGGGAGGACCTGGCTTGGCAGTTCGGGCTGGACTGTTCCCATGAGGCACAGGGTCAAGACTGATTTGCATATGGCTGGGTTCAAACTGGAATGGCATGGTGAGCAAAAAACGATGGATTTAGGCCCAGATCTCTGTACTGGGGTGAATGTATGACATTGTTCTGCATTCTGTCCATCAACTGTTGTTTTTGCATTTGTCACCCCGAGTGGGACGGGTATGCCCAGACGTGGGTCCCGTGCTCTCCATGCCACTGGAATCAAGCTATCCTGGCTGAAGAGGGGTGAAACCCCGAAACCGGTCCTAGGATGCTTGTTTCCAGTCCAGGGAGGACCTGGCTTGGCAGTTCGGGCTGGACTGTTCCCATGAGGCACAGGGTCAAGACTGATTTGCATATGGCTGGGTTCAAACTGGAATGGCATGGTGAGCAAAAACGATGGATTTAGGCCCAGATCTCTGTACTGGGGTGAATGTATGACATTGTTCTGCATTCTGTCCATCAACTGTTGTTTTTGCATTTGTCACCCCGAGTGGGACGGGTATGCCCAGACGTGGGTCCCGTGCTCTCCATGCCACTGGAATCAAGCTATCCTGGCTGAAGAGGGGTGAAACCCCGAAACCGGTCCTAGGATGCTTGTTTCCAGTCCAGGGAGGACCTGGCTTGGCAGTTCGGGCTGGACTGTTCCCATGAGGCACAGGGTCAAGACTGATTTGCATATGGCTGGGTTCAAACTGGAATGGCATGGTGAGCAAAAAACGATGGATTTAGGCCCAGATCTCTGTACTGGGGTGAATGTATGACATTGTTCTGCATTCTGTCCATCAACTGTTGTTTTTGCATTTGTCACCCCGAGTGGGACGGGTATGCCCAGACGTGGGTCCCGTGCTCTCCATGCCACTGGAATCAAGCTATCCTGGCTGAAGAGGGTGAAACCCGAAACCGGTCCTAGGATGCTTGTTTCCAGTCCAGGGAGGACCTGGCTTGGCAGTTCGGGCTGGACTGTTCCCATGAGGCACAGGGTCAAGACTGATTTGCATATGGCTGGGTTCAAACTGGAATGGCATGGTGAGCAAAAAAACGATGGATTTAGGCCCAGATCTCTGTACTGGGGTGAATGTATGACATTGTTCTGCATTCTGTCCATCAACTGTTGTTTTTGCATTTGTCACCCCGAGTGGGACGGGTATGCCCAGACGTGGGTCCCGTGCTCTCCATGCCACTGGAATCAAGCTATCCTGGCTGAAGAGGGGTGAAACCCCGAAACCGGTCCTAGGATGCTTGTTTCCAGTCCAGGGAGGACCTGGCTTGGCAGTTCGGGCTGGACTGTTCCCATGAGGCACAGGGTCAAGACTGATTTGCATATGGCTGGGTTCAAACTGGAATGGCATGGTGAGCAAAAAAACGATGGATTTAGGCCCAGATCTCTGTACTGGGGTGAATGTATGACATTGTTCTGCATTCTGTCCATCAACTGTTGTTTTTGCATCAATCAAATATGGAGCCACTTTTTGCAGCCAGTTATGTTATGAAGCCTCCCTCTCTCCCCTGTTGGCTGACCTCATGATTTTCAGGTATTGACTGTATCATATCTGGCAGGACCCTGTACTCTCTAATGCAGTTGAGCATTTACAGTTTGATGATGTATGTTGAACCTTGCCTCTAGCTTAGGCAGTTTTATTCAGCATGCCAAGTTTGGTGTTCCTAGCAGTAGTATAGGTGGCAAGCATTTACAATAACTCAGCTGGATATCAAGCTCATTAGATTGGTATGCCATTACAGTTGCTAACACTGAGAATACTAGCTGCACAAATGCTCTCATGGACTATTTATGAGGACTCAAGAAACAGAGCTGCATGAAGCCTTACAACATCTGAGTCCTACTTTGGTATCTATGGCTGAAAATGAACTATTTCCATCAGAGACTTACAAGTTAGTTTTAGATATCTGCAAGGTAGCAAAGCTAAAAGACAGAAAGTTGATACACTGAGGGGATTCCTTGGCTGTGATATGAGAATTTCCAGCAATACTATTGGATGCACCAGCTTCCCTCTTAGTGCTAATTCTTTATGAAACAACAAAGAGATCATTATTGGCTTAGGTAAAGAAGCAGTACTTCTACAAACACAGTCCATAGTTACTATGCATCCTTCATGGTTGCAGGAGTTAAGCACATTCTGAACCTTTGATAAAGTGATATCCTACTACTCAGATACAAGCTAGAATTGTATGTTATTTTCATGCTCTTGCCCATGTGAACCTCAAGTGTGGTTCTATTTATATCCCACACCCAGTAAATAAAACGTTCTGCTTATCCATGAGACTTCCTATGGCTCCAGCTCTTGTGTATAACAGCATTGTCTAGACAGGATGTCTCTGCTTTCCTTAAAGACTTCAAGGTCCTAGTTCGGCAGGCTCTAGACCAGCGGATCCTAGCGCTTTTCCTGCATTCTGGTAGTGCTTCATCATGTTCTCCAGGGGCGCAGTGTCAAGACGGATGCTCTCCAGAGTTCTAGTCTCACCACCTGCTTCACATTTCTTTCATTAGTTCCTGCTGGATGATCAACATCCAAGTAAGATCCTTTAGGGATTCAATTTGCATGCTTAGCATGCATTTAGCAGTTTCACACCCGAAGACTGTGTTTAGGACCAGTGCCACAACTACAGACTTTTACCTAGTGTTACAGCTCTCCCTTCCTGGCCTTGTGGTATGGCATTCACAATTCACTTTGTTCATTGTGGGTTGCCAGTTGCCTAGGCTATAAACATGCTTCATTTGATTCTTGATATTTTTAGACTGCTATCCCGTTGAGATGAGATTCTTGTGTTACCAAGATTTTGCACTTAAACGCTCTAAGTTTTTCATCTCAGTGCATGTTGTAATGCATAAAGGCAAAGAAAATTGACAATCATAAGTGAGTACTAGAATGTTTATCTATACCGTGCTGTTCATATTATTTCAAAAAAAGCTTTTACAGATCTTTAACATTGCTTATACTACCTTTACTGCACATTTGAATATCTGCTATTAGTCCTGTACTCTGTGCTTTATAGAGAGGGCAGGACAAGTCTTGGTAGCTGGAATTAAACCACATCTGAATTTCCAAGGTTAATTGTGTAAATGCAGACTGATCCTTAGTGATGTAATGATTGCATTATAAACCGCTGCCTTTTCGACTGCAGAGATCTCACATCCTCTTCATCACATCTTGCACACAGGATGTGAACAGGCTGTGGATGCATACCAACAGGACACTTGTAGACCAAGCGGCATAGGAGACTTGGTCTCTGTCTCTTCCATTCACCTGTCCCCCCACTAACTTGAGTTGCTTGCATCAATATATTTTGTAGTGGTATTTGCAAGTGATTGAGGCCTTCTTGATGTCTTCACTTCCCCAATGTTTGGCCAAAGAGTGTGAGCGTTTTACGTGTAGAAGCACAAAGATGGATTAAGTGCACAAATGACAAGGGTGCACAAATGACAAGGACACACAAATAACATGTCAGTTTAGTGAGTCAAGTGCTATGAAACTATTTTTATTTAATTCAATAGAGAAAGGTGTAACCCGGTTAGCCTGGCCTGCCAGTCTTCCTGATCAGGCTTCCACTGTGTGCATGGAGCAAAACAATTTTTTCAGTTTCATTGACAATTTGCTTATGATCACGGGCATAGATGACCTTGCCATATTTGTCATGCTGGATATTTTTTCATCTTTGAATACAATGAATCACCCTGTTTTGATAGAACATAGTGGGGACAGATGCATGGGCAAAACTTTGTTAAACCTAACTCTCCCCTCCTTCAGTGATGTGTGAATTTCAGTTCAAATAAGTGGAACAAAAACTGTGGTCATTTTATTTGGATCCATGGTACTCAAGATGTTGGTAATGCCATACTCAATAGGCTTACAGACTCCACACTAGTATCCCTTAGTGGCATCCTACACATCACAGCGCCACCCACCCATGGCCTGAAAAAAAAATGATCATATCAAACCCTTCCTAATGGAACTCCATTGACTCATGTTGAGGAACCGCACCATTTTCAAAACCAGCTGTTTCATTTAGAAAACCATCATGACCAGCACCCCTGCTTATCTTGCAGACAAGCTGACCCTCTTTTGTTGTTCTTGGCACACCTGCAGCCAGGACACTATCAGACTGCAGGCCAAGTGCTGTAGAAAAAAAAACAAGAAAGCAGGCCTTTTCCATCTATGCGTCAAGCATACATCCAGGTATCCAATAGGAGCGCCGTAAAGCTGCTTCTGTTTATGAAAAAGTTGAAGACTCACCACACTGCATTAAAACTACATCACAATGAATTAACTGTCCACATCCCAGTTTCTTTTCTTATTATATGTTGACTTTGTGCTTGTCTTTGACCATGTATAGCGCTCCACTGCCTTTTGTCAAGGTTTGCACATTAGAAATAGTGAATTTTCAACTCAGCCTAACATCATTGAAGAACTGTTAGCTTGTTTCATAAAAGAATTCAGAAATCTGTGCTACAAGGTTCACTTCCTTGCATAGGTACAGATTTCAGAATTTTCAGAATGCTCAAAGGTTTCCAAAAGTACTGGATGTCTGAGACAGTTGAAGATTTCAAGGAATACGTCTGGAAAATATTACAGAATTTCTATTTGTGTATAACATTTTTTCTTTTTTCATCAGAGAGAAAAGCTTTTTACCTTGGAGAAACCACTAATTCTACACCCTAACCAATTTTGGGAGTGTTCCCTGACATTGCCACTCTGGTAAATGATTTCCCTATGCAAATGTATGTTGAGAAAAGTTTATTGTATATTGTTCAATTGTTCACTTAAGAAGGTGGCATCTTATCCCTGCCACTCGAAGGGCACACATCAGCGATATTTGTAGGTTGCGCTGGCAGAAACTTAGGGGTCTTAAAAGGTCTATTCTTCAAATTGCTTGTTTTTTGGTCTTGCGTAGACACTGTTTTAGCTTTCCTACCAGCTTCATGCAATAAAAGAAATGCTAAGTAAATTCTGCATACTTGTATATCCTTGCGTTGAGACATTTTGGATCAGTCCTCTTCATCTAGTGGTTTGTTAATCTGTCATTCACATTTTGCTTCTGCCCACTACATCATACAGAATGAAGTAGTTGGGTCAACCCACTGCAACAGTGGTTTTCTAGCATATTGAGTGATGGTGTTTTGCCTGATCATGTGAGCAGATCGGCTAAAAAGAAGATCATTTCAATGCCAGGGCTGGAGAGCCAGTACTTTACTTTGCCACATTCTTTGTATGCTTCTGCATACCTTACTATTAATTTATCAATGTAGTTTTAATATAGTGTATATCAGCTTTTTTATTCAGTGACTATTTACTCTGCACCTTATTTTCTTACTACCCCTATGTAAAATCCTGGAAGGACATATGGAGGTGAGGGGAGTTGACCCTCACTCAATAAGAAGTGCTTACACAACATCTGTTCTTCCTCTGCAGCACAAACAGGATAAGGCAAGGGACATATTTGGGCACCTAAAGCATTGGGATGATGGGAATCAGTAAGAAAGAGATTGTCAATGACAGGTGTTTGTGAGAAAAGATTAAGGGGCATATTAGCAAGACTGGCGATAAAATTATCGCCGTTTTAGCGGCAGGAAACTGCCGCTAAAGCGGCGATAATTGGCTTGCTAATAAGCGTTATAGAATTCCAATAGAAGCCCAGGTTAGATGTCCTGCACATCTAACCTGGGCTTCTATTGGAATTCTATAACGCATATTAGCAAGCCAATTATCGCCGTTTTAGCGGCAGTTTCCTGCCGCTAAAACGGCAATAATTTTATCGCCAGTCTTGCTAATATGCCCCTAAATTCTTTAGTTGTGATGCGTCCAGTTTGGTGCATTTTACTCATAGCCTCTCCTAACAAGTCCTCTCCATCTAATAACTCTTTCTCACTGTACATCCCTGCCATCTGACTTGTTCCTAGCACTCCTCCCTTTTTCTTAGGTGTGTGCTGTGGGAATAAAGTCAGTTGGACTGCAATAATTAGATGTTAAATAAAATGGTGCATGAGAGATAGGGTAAGAGAGTCATTTAGAACATGGTGACTGGGCTTCTGAGCCTGCAGCCTGATGGAGGCTTAACAGCTGACACACCAGGGCAGAATATTCTCACTGTTGAGGCTTTACTACCTGCTCAGAAGTGTCCATCTGTAGGACATACTCATTGTGAGAACTCAGGTTGTGTGTTGACGGGGGGGGGTGAACCTTTCTCAAGCAACAACCACAGTCCTTGCAGGGTGAACTTCTGCTTAACCCTCTGGTAGCTTGGCACAAAAGCAGTCAGGCTTAACTCAGAGGCAATGTGTAAAGTATTTATGCAGCACACAACCATTAATAAAGTGAAAGTACAACACAAGAAAAATACCACACCAATTTAGAGAATTAAAGTAGAGTTTAATAAATTATTTGACACCAAAACGACAAAAATCCAATCTGTATAACAGGAGTTCTGAATTTTTAAAGTTTTTTGTAAAATCTAGCCCCCAAAATATCAAAGTGCCAACTATGGACATCTGGTTCCACAAGACCGGGGCAAGGTAGAAACCTATGGCAGACCACGATAGAGCATGGTTCGGATACATGAGGTGCATTGGGCCTAGTTCCCGCTTACCTTGGGACATAGAAGAACATTTAAGAAAAAATGTTTTGAGAAGGTAAAGTTCATTCTGGTTGGGATAGACCAGGTTGGCTCATTTGAGATGACTAACTCATTGAAATATAGCTCTGAGTCAATGGACCCTGTGAAAATGGCTGGGACACAACATCCTGACAAGCCTGGCTATTTTGATACCATTCCTATTTTTAATTTATTGGAACATACATTGTCCTTACCTGAAATTACTTTATTGAGCAAAAGGCTCAGTTTCGTACCAACGGAGAAAATTACTCTCTTTGACATTCAAATTCAACTTTTGCAATTTTTTCGAAAATTGCATTTGAAAGTTTTCTTTTTGGATAAGGTCCACATCGAAAGTTTTAACCCTTCAAAACTGAGACTACCATCTACATTTAATCCACCTACCAATAAGATGCTGGTTGAACTTTTGGCCTTCGAAGCAATGGTGATGAAGGATGTCACGGCTCTTGGCAAAGGCTTTGAATATATTCCATACAATATTTCCTTCACTGAGCGACAGGCGCTTCACACTTTAAAATCTAATCAGGAAGTAATTATAAAGCCTGCCGACAAGGGAGGGGTATTGTGATTCAACCCATTGAGAAATACAAGTTAGAAATCACGAAACAACTGTCTAATCTGAACCATTATGTAACTTTGAGATCCAATCCCTTATTTGAGATTCAAAAACTTATCTCTAACGTAACAGCGAAATTGACTGTTTTTTTTAAGTAACAAGGAATTTGACTACCTCAATGTAAAATCACTCAGGACTCCGGTCCTATATACGCTTCCGAAGAGGCACAAAAATCTCACCAGTCCCCCAGGCCGACCCATCGTTTCCGGCTGTGGGTCGGTGCTGGAACCACTATGCAAATATATAGATGGGTTTATTAAAGATCTGGCCATCAACACCAAGTGCTATGTATGTGATAGTGGTGACATTATTACCCAGCTTGAGCAAATGCAATTTGCACCTGATGCGGAATTATTGGTGTGTTTGGACATCGAGTCCTTATACACCAATATCCCTCAGGTAGAGGGTATTGAGGTGATCAGGCGAGCCTTGGACACAAGACCAGGTCCAGTCACTGTCCCTACTGATTTTATCATTGATCTTTTGACGATTTCCCTAACTTGGAATTATTTCGAGTTTGATGGTGACTTTTTTCTACAAATAAAGAGAACTTCGATGGGGGCTTCCTATGCCCCCAACTTCGCCATCCTGTATGCTGACGATTTTGAAAGACATTACATCTATGACTTTGAAATTAATCCATATTTTGACAATGTACGTCATTGGCGACGATACATCGATGATATTTCCTTTATTTGGACAGGTAACATCTGCAGTCTAGCTCTTTTTCTTGACTGGCTTAATTCATGCTCTCCTGATCTCAAGTTCGCCTCGCATGCTAGCAATGAATATGTTGATTTTTTAGACCTTACCATCATTCCTTTCGATGGCAAACTAGCGACCAAATTGTATACCAAACCTACAGCTCCGAACACCTTATTGGAGTACACTAGCCACCATCCTAAAGGCTTGAAGGATGGCCTTCTCTTTGGCCAATTTCTGCGTATTGTTTTTTTTTAAACAAACTTTATTGAGCATTTGTTTATGAAAGCATACTGACAATAATAAATGCCATGAAACACATAAACATACCCATACCTCATCTAACCTATTTATCGAAGTCTGCCATCATTCCACTGATCCCTCCCTCTTCTAATTGGGGGTATCATCCTTAATTGCACATGCTGATACAGTATATGACCAGTCTTTGTATCCATGCCATGCCGACTAGCTTTCAACTTTCACGGCTGCTAGATTGTAATGCAATGACGCTTGTGACATTTAATGCCTCTGTCCATTTCCTATCAAGAGGCCGACCCTTATTTTCCCTACTCTCCTCCCCTCTCCCCCCCGGCCAGGCGTATCCTGGAGCACCTATACCGATACTCCTCTAAAGTCCTTCCACTCAAATATCCAACTCAGAAATCTCATAAGCCACTCAACCTTCGGGTATCTATGCACCGGGTGGCACCTCCACTCCTCTCGTCTCAATTCTATCCCTTTCATGCTTTTATTTCGTGCTGCTCTATGGTACAGGCTCTTGCGAGTTCCCCTCCCGCTCTTCATCCGTGGGTTTGTCTGGCTGCTTAAATTGCGTTACCAACGCTTCCCATGCCCTGGCCGCTTCTAGCGCCTTCTCAGTACCAGCACACCTGGCCTCTCTGAGACGTACAGCCCCCTCGTATCCTGCCCATCGCTCAAACTCCCTCTTCCATCTGTCTGTGCGGGGGCCCCCCGCGCCTTCCAATGTCTTGTGATATCCCTTTTAGCTAGAATAAGACCCAGGGCTTTTTAAATTTACTCGTGATCTTATTCCTAGAGGTGTGAGGGAATCTATGTAACAGGCAGTACCCTGGTGCCATGCTCACCTCCCTTTCCATCACTTCTGCTAGAATGTCCGTCACCTCCCTCCAGAATTTCCCTATCTCCGGGCAGCTCCAAAACATATGGAGAAACTCCACTCCCTCCTCTCCACAGCGGGGGCAGGCCGCTGTTGTCGTGTTAAAGTACCTGTTGATACGTCCTGAGGTAAGATACGCCCTATGAAATACATAAAAATTCACCAATTGAAATCTAGTATTCCTAGTGATCTTGCTAACATGCTCCATCAATTCCCCCCATGCCTTCTCCTCCATGGCTTCCCCCAGGTCTTCCTACCATCTCTGTTGCAACTCAGTAAGGGTCGGGAGAGTCGCCAGAGTAAGTCTCCTGTACAAACAGGTGATCGCCTTAAATGTCCCCGCTGCGGACACTACATATTGTCATCCCTCAGCCAGAGACGGCTCAGCCATGCCTTTGCCCCAATATTGCTGTAGTGCCGCTGTTAAGGACGTATGCGAAAGAAAATTTCCTCTTGGTATTTCATATCTCTCACTGAATGTGTCAAAGGGCAGCAGAGTGCCATCCTCGTACAGCGACCCCACTGTGGTTACCCCTGCCGTCGCCCAGGCCTCCAACCGTCTCCAGTCCGCCCAGTGTGGTAAAGCCGTACACAATGACAGCGGGATTTCTGGTGCATACGGGCGCCGGATCTTAGCCCTCTCTAGACTCCTGGCCCAGCATTTGCGAACCACTTGTACTTCTGTAGACAGGTCCCTTTCCCGAATGGGATCGCAGTATTATTCTCAAAAGGAGGATCAAGCTCGGGCTACCGTCCCCCTGTCCCGCTGTTCCTCGAATCTGAATTAACTCCCATTTCGTGAGCCATTGCATCTGGGCCGCTATGTAGTAATATTCAAAGTCTGGCGCTGCCAAACCGCCCTCCGACTTTGGCCTCATTAACGTCTTCAGGGCTACTCTGCGCCTCCCCGATCCCCACAAGAATTCCGTTACCATCGATCAGAGCTGTCTAAATCGCTTCGCCGGGATCCACGCCCGCAGCACTCCGAATACGTACAAAAGTCTTGGGAGTGTCACCATTTTTAGGAGTGATATTCTACCCGCTAATGATAGGGAAAGCGACCCCCAAAACTCGAAGTTGGCCTTTGTCCCCCTAATAACTTTACCCACATTGCCCTCTAGCAAATCCGCTCTATTGTGGTAAATTCGAACCCCCAGGTATTCAAGGCATCTACCTTCCCACTCAACCCCCTCCACAGCCTGAGGCTTATCTCGCCCCTGTCTGGTGGGAAACAGACACCATTTTCTCCAGTTGACCTTGAGGCCAGCTACCTTCTCAGCGCCAGCAACAGACCCTTGGCTAGCCAATTTCTGCGTATACGCAGAAATTGCCAATTTCGAGCAGATTACTTCCAGAAGGCAGACATTCTCGCCAAAAAGCTGGAACAATGTGGCTACCCTAAGAGACTAATCAAAAGATCTCTTAAGAGAGCATGGTATAATCACCGTGAATTCCTGCTTTCCCCTCGTCCTCCAAAAAACATGGAAAGAATTCCTTATGTGACAACATTTAGTACACAAAGTAATAAACTAACAAAGATAATAAAAAAACATTGGCCCTTGATACAATCTACAGGCATTACTAATGAACCACCTTTATTTTCTTTTAAGAGAGGCAGAAATATTGGTGACCATTTGGTCCGGGCTGCTTTATCCAGCACTGACTCACCGGACTTGACCACGATGTGAGGCCTTAACAGGATTGTGGGCCACTACCGCAAAGCAGTTAATTCATGATGAAATAACTTATGATCTTCGTGATCATACAAATTGTAACTCACAAAATGTAGTTTATGCTATCTGATGCCCCTGTAAATTCATCTATTTGGGGAAAACCACGTAAAAAATCAAGGCTCGACTTTCTCAGCATAAAAGTCGTATCAAATGTAAGAATGAACACGCTCCATTGGTGTCTCATTTCATTGAATTTAATCATGCTCTGTCGGAATTACGCAGGCAGGTCATTGAAATAATCAGGAAACCCCCACGGGGAGGCAATATTGTGAATATGTTGAACAAAACTGAATGTCGCTGGATTTTAAGATGTTACAGCATTAATAAGGGTTTAAACACCCTTGAGGAATGTAACTCTATAATATCTAGTTGAACTCTCCCCCACCTTTTTTTTTTGTTTACTGAATATATTCCTGTTTGCTTCCATATCCTGTTTGCTTTGTCTGGAATATTAACAGCAATTTCCAAATGACATCATTACTGTACACCATACGGCTCCTTGGTCGCCCATTTTATATTCTACTCTGAAATATGACAAGGCAGCATTGTATGAGTATACATATATTTTCATGCTTATGTTCTAAAATTGTGTATGATATGATGATATGTTTGTATGATTCTATCTTTAGTGTACATTCTCGCTATATAATTATTTAACCATTTGGTATATATGGATTTGTCTTAGGAAGATCTAATATGTGAAATTTAATGTATACATTAAATGTTAGTTTTCTTGCAGCATTTTGTTCAATTTTAATTTATGCACTTATGGCAACTTATTTTTCTGCAAGATTGGGACCTAGCTTAGTTTTATCCTTAAACCCATGAAACTGCAATTATTGTCGATATATCATTTACGAGACTGCATTTATTGTTAATGTATGGCTTATTAGGTTGGTACAGGCGAACATCTTATTGAAAGCCCTTCTTTGGCTTAATATGTTGTATAAAACTAAGTAAGTTTCTGATATCCATAAATTCGATTTTAATACCATGTTCGAATATATTTATGCATCTATGAATACTGAGAGTGAGTGTCTCATCTTCATGAATTTGCAAACCATAAAGATTTGGTCTGCGAGAGTCATACTTAGCAAAAGATTTGCTCAAATGGATTTCTTTTGGCACTCTTTACTATTATTTTTATTTTATTCCTTTTTCTTTTTTAGCTTCTTCAGTGTTCTCTTTTAACACTTTATTTTCTGTGCACCATGTTTAGATTTAGTACCTTCTATATATCCCCACTGGTGGTGGTTAAACGATTACACACTATTCTTCACATGGCTTTCACTTCACCAATTCTCAGTTTTCTTCTTCTTTATCCTTTTTTGATTTCATGATAGTTTACGTAGGCGGGTCGTGATGAGCTACGGGGACTGCCTTGTATTTCAGACAGTCCGCTTTTAAGCTCTACGTTTTTGATCGGCGTTCGATGCTACATCAATGACGCGTCTTAGTCGCCATGCATTTTCCGGCTCTTCGCCCGCACGGTTATCTGACCGACATGGTGCATTTTGTGCCGACTAGCTCTTAGCTGGAGCAGGTAAGCGCTTTTTATTCTTCTGCTTTTCCGGACCTCACGAATATCCGCTGCGGTACCTTTTCATGATATTTTTTTCATCTGTTTCTTTGCAGTTTGGCTTATCCTTTGGGACCATTAATTAATATTTGGCCCGCCGTATTGGCTTGCTCGAAGACTGAGCAGGTAAAGTTTTTTCCTGACTTTGGGATTATTTTGCAATACAAAATTGGAACAAAGTTGGAATTTTCCTCAGTCATTTTTCATGTTTACACAGTGTTTTGTCTTTATGGTTGTTTGTGTAACTTGTTGAGTGCCATTGTTGTTTTACTGTTGCTATTATTTTTGTCTTACTAATAAAGTTTCTATATATATACAATTTTTTGAATTTGTGGAGGGGTATCATCTGTTTGAAAGTTTCTTGTAACTTTGTCATATCTCTTCATTCTTCCTTCCCTTTTCCCCCCCACTTTATCATTTTTTTGTTTGATTCTTTTGTATTGTTATTCTGTATTTTGCACTATATATGAGATTTAACTTGAACCTTTGTTAGGATTATAGTCTTTACTTTGCCCCAGGTTCAGGTATTAGGGCTGCCCCTGTTGGTTGTAACAACTAGCCTGGCTATTCAGCATATTTGACTGGTTCATTCCTTGAATACCCATTCAACATTTTTTTTGCGGTCCACCTCGACCAGTTTTTCCTTTAGGCGTACCATGACCTGCAGTTGGATCATTCACCTGGCCAAAGTATCCCGATGATGGCATTGGCGGCATCACAAGATTGAAAGGAATAGGAATGTTCATAGCAGCCACAAGGCTTGGCCCAGAACTGAGCATGCCAATCTGGTCATGAGTTTGGAAGTACATATTTAATTGACTCCCTTGACGGCTTCTGTCATACACTGAACCAGGAATAATTACTTAACGGGCAACATACATGGCATCCACAGTTATTGTATTAACAAGTTTACCAGCCTTGCTGAACTGCATAAGGCTTTTTCGAAGGTTGTTTAGTGGTCTTTCAACCAATTCCTTCTGCTCTGTGTAGTAATTCAGAACAAGCTCCCAAAGAGGTTGTTTAGACCAAGTCTTTGGATTTCCAACAATCATTACTCCATATCTTGCTCTGGTGAAGGCTACGTTCAGACGTTGAGGATCATTTAGAAATCCAGTCCCCTGGTGCTCATTGGCTGTTACACAGGAAAGGATAATAAAGTCTTTCTCCCATCCTTGGAAAACATCTACACTTGCAATTTCCACTTCCTGGTAGACATTTGAATGCAATGACCCACTGAACTGCACTGCATGTACAGCACCAGGTAAGACCTCTGTCCCTCATAGGGAGTATTGATACCTGTCTGATCTGGCTTGGCATGTGCTCTCAATAACTTTGTAGTGATCTTTTTGACATTTGCAACTTCTTTGCTGTTTAAATAAGAGGTGCTTGAACTTGCAATTTCTTCTTGCCCCTGAGTCACATAGAAGAACGTCGGTTTGTCTGGTTGTGGCCACTGGAAATCAAATCCTTTTTTTAGACGATCAGCTGAAGTGACTCCATTCTGAAGAGATCCTTCATAGAAAATGTTTGATAGGAATGCACTAAGCTCAGGATGTATACGATACTGAACTTGAAGGCGAATTGGGCGGATTCCCAAGGCAACAAGCCTTTCAAATAGGGACTGAGAAAGCCCAGCCTTTGCTGCTTTCTTACACATCACAACAGCACCAAACTGGCAGTGATCACCTACCAGGATCAGTTGTTTAGCTCCAAGAACAACTGGAACCATACATTCAGGCTCAGTAGCTTGTGTACTTTCATCAATCAAAATTGAGCGAAACTGCATTTTTGCAAGTCTAGGATCACTGGCTCCCACTCACGTGCAGCAGTTCGCTTCAAAGCACGATAACATTTCTCATCACCAGAAGACAGCTCTCCAGTTTCATCTTTTAACTGTTACAATTTCTGAAGCTCAGGCATACAGCCCATGTTCCGAATGTGATTGTACAATGCCAGAAACGTTACAGGAGAATTGTCGCACAAACACGAACCACTTTCAGTCCAGTTTGGTGGATCTTCTCAGTCAGTTGATCGACAGCTATGTCACTTGGAGTGCAAACCAGCACAGGTCCATTGCCTTGGTGTGCCAGATAGAATACGATTGTAGCAGATGTCACAGCTTTTCCTGTACCAGGAGGACCTTGGATAAGGCTAAGAGGACGCTGTGATACAGTCTTCACATCATAGGCCTGAGAGTGGTTGAGGTTAGGGAGACCTTGCGCTGTGAAGCGTTATGGCAACTGGCATTTAATAATTGCATCCTCCCTCTCATGCCCCAACAATTTGTGGTAAATGTAACCAGACACAGATGTCTCATCCACAGCAAATGTTTTCAAAGCACTTTGCATTCTGTCAAATTAAGTAGACTTCCAAACAAAATCAACTTGAAAATTATGAGTAATCTCCACAGGTGCACCAACACTCTTCCTCAACTCAATAGCAATTTCATCACCATAATTATCAGGAACTTTGATAGCATGGCGGATTCCTTTCAATGGAGGTGCAATATCTCCTTTGTTTCGCAGACTAATCTCATCACCTTGTAGAAGACGCATCTCAGAGTCTGTTTTTGGCAATGTGAAATAGGCAATTCTCTTCTTGTTTGTGCCAAGGTTCCATCTCACAGTAATGTTATCTCGGGTCTGGGACTCCTTCAATTTTTTCATTTTCATTATCACAGGAGAGTTACCTTGTAGATGAGTTTAAGTCCCAGTTTGAAGTGGCGCTGTCACAAGACTCCTTACAAGGATGAATGGGCATATCAACATGGGGGTGAGACAGGGCAGTCACAATACTAGAGTGATGAGGAAGACGAGCTAAGCTTGTCTGGAGCTCAGTTCATCCGCATTTTATTCTGGGTAATAAAAAATAAAATAAAATGGATACCTGTTTTCCACTACTAAAACTGAAGCACCACTGTGTGAAATCAACAGGAGAGAAAGAGGACGACGAGAGACACCAACTGATTGCAAGAGCGATGCACATGGAGAGTGTGACCAGCGCTGGCACACTGAGACAAGGCGAACGACAGAAGAGAAGAGGAAAGTGGAGGTCTGGTCTACACTTCCTTGGGAAAGACCAGACCCGATTGTGCGCATCAGCAAAAATGCTACCATCAAATCGCCCTAATAGAATTGAATGGTTAGCTTAGACTCTGCTCCCCACAGCCCAAATAAGCTAGAGAGAAGGGCGTTAAGCGATTACCACTTTGTTTCCACTTTTACAAAAGTGTAGGGTTTTCAGTGCAGCAGAAGAAAGCTTCATCTCATAGTTGTTCTTTTGCAAAAAAGCTGAACATAGCACTGCATTGGTTGCATTTCAGGAGCAGAAAATCTTGCATTAACCTACCGCAAATGAGTTGACTGTTGTCAAGAGCTCTACTCTGAGATGTAGGTTTTGTTTAAAGGTGACATTGTTGCCTTCATGTCAAAATGGCATTGTGGGCACCACTCAGAATGGGTTGTTCCCTAAAAGCTGGTTTAGTCCAACTTTTGATGCAAAGGTGGATTCGAGTTTTTGAAATTGCTTGCATCTTATACCTTGACTAAGGATCAGGGAGATCCTTGTTCAGAAATGTTTTAGAACTTTAAACTTAATTTGCCAATATGCAGCAATTACTTTTTGATCAGTCTTGTATCCTAAAAACGGAGACTATCAGGAAAAATCAAATGGAGCTTGAAAGCTCTTCCATGTGGAGGGTTTTTCGCTGGTTTCAGTCTGCTGCAATGAGAGAGTGTCAAAATTATGTGGAAACTAGGGGCATATTTACAAGGGCATTGTGCCACAAATGTCACTTTTAATGATGTTCCTGTGGCGCAATGCTCTGCACCATATTTACAAAGTGGCATTAAGCCACTTTTTGTGGTTTAACGCCACTTTCTAAATATGGCACCCTTTCACGTAGGTATCTGCGTGAAAGGGGCGAGCAGTGGATGTTGCTGTGGGCATTCCACCGCAACACCCGTTGCTTTTTGATGCTGGTCCTGATTTACAAGGAGGTGTAAATCTGTTGCAGGACTAAAAACTAATGCCATGTAAGAGCAGGCATAAGAATGGCGCACAAGGAGAAATACTTTTATTTCTCCTCATTTTTGCTTTTCCTATGTGTGCTCCATTTACAATACGACACTATGTGGCATTAGGAACAGTTAGCAGCCAGAAAAAATGATGCTAATGCTAGCATCAAGTCGTAAGAAAACTACACATTAGCATGAAAAAAGTGCCGAACGCCCAAATAGCGGCAAGAAATATCGCACTAGTCAGCCTACCGTCAGATTTCAGCATCTAGCATTAAAAAAAACTACAAATACACCACTAAGGAAAATAAAAATTAACCTGAATGCAGAACGAAGCAGCCAGGACCAAGCTCAGCAGAGGATAACAACCCCCCAACCCCACCAACTGCCAGGATGACCAGCCAGAGTCCAAGGGGAAAAGGAAGAGAAAATGCAGATTCAGTCAGGAGGAGAATGAGACCCTGATTGCAGAGGTGACGGAGCATCAAAACCAGCTGTTTGTTAGCTCCAAGGTGTCTTTGGGGGCCAAAAATGCTAAATGGCAGTCCATAGTCACCAAGGCGAACTCCATTGCAGACGTCAAGAGGACAGTGATGGACTGCAAGATGCGCTGGCATGATGCCAAGCGCAAAACTAAGTAGAAACTGGCAAGCAATAGACAGGCAGCATTGCAGAACGGAAGTGGTAGTCCAGCGCCCCAGGAGGAGCTCGATCCCCTGGAGGAGCAGGTGTTCGCAGTCATCTCTGAGTAGTCGGTGGTTGGAGGAGAGGGACAGGACAGGACAGTGCTGACTATGACCAACTACATCAACAACAGGGTAAGTACCAACAAGGGACAAGGCAGGAAATATGTCATGTCGTCCAGTCCAGGCACCTATGCATCAGCGCTCTCCCACACTATGTGCAGGTCAAACGGTAGCCACCCAGGTACTCTGGGGCTTATTTGCAAGCCCTTTGCGCTGTTTGTACATCACTTTTTCCCATATTAAAAGTGACATACCTGCAGTGCGAGGGGCGTGTAAATAAGCCCTTCATGCATAGAAACAATGACAAGTGAACAGTCATGTGTCTTTAGCACAAATGTTTGCATAAGGCAGCGCTGCACTCCTCACAGTTCGCCATTATTAACACACATTGTAATAGCAGCCATGTGCATTGTTGTCAAGATATAATGCTTTCCTGTACTAACTACAGAGCATATACACCATAATCTAGCGGAGCTTGGTGTTACTCCAAAATTGGTAACGCAATGCTCCGACAGTATAGAAATGGATGCGCTGTGCTGGTGCTTAAAAAATGCCTTGCGCCAGTGCAGCCACCCTTGTGCCATGTTGCTTGGGTTTCTGCGCTGCAGTGGCAAACGTTGATGCGCAGGAAGGGACACCTTCCTGCACATAAACAATCCTTACAGCTGATTTCCTGTTTCTTTGTGTGCAGCAGAATGCAGCGCACATAGAAAGAGAAAAATATGAGGAGAAATGTTTAATTTTTTCACATTTTGCTATCCTAAGAACAGGGCCCTTATTTACAAACCCCTTGCACTGCCGGTGCATCATTTGTAATATGGGATAAAGTGACATACCGACGGCCCAAGGGGCTTGTAAATAAGGCCCCAGGTTTTACCTGGCCTTAGTTGTTGGCTCTGCCCCAACCGTGCCAATATGGGACAGTTAAAAAAAAGCAATGACTGTTGGGTTGGAACGCTCACTGAAAACACCCATTCCCGGCCCTTTCAAGCTAAGTGAAGCATGGAAAGGGACCTCATTTACAAGATGGCGTTAACCAACATTAAGTGGCTTCACACTGCATTGCAAACAAGGAGAAGGGGATTTAGCCATCAGAACGTCACTAAAAGTGATGTTCTGGTGATGATATAACCTTGTATTTCTGCCCTTGGGTTTAGGAATGAATGCAACCTATGTAAATACGTGGAATACGGGCCATAGGTAAAGTCATATGTGGCAGGATGCAAATGCATACAGATTGGTTGGTGTCAACATGTATCCTTTCATAAATGCATGGAAAGGCCGTATGCACTGGAGTATGTGTCATCCCTGAGTATACTCCTGTGCTGCTGTAAAAAGGTCAGCTGTGCACCAATGCAGCCATCCTTGAAGCTTGGCTCAAAGTTGTCTGTGTTGCTTCTTGCCTGTCTTCATCATTGCAAGTGTAGGGTAAAACACATGGGAAGGGCATTCTTATTCTGAGCATGGGGCTGTCCTCTGTATGTGGCAATATGCTGAGTTGCATTGATAAAGTGCCTGCCGCACCATGTCTTGTCAAAAGGACTCTCCGTAGGTACATGTCACCATGCCCAAAAAAAAAATCTGGTGTGCTGCATGACACATGTCTCCTTGTAACAGCTTGCAATATCAGTCTGTTGGGGATAGCCACACATGGTGCAAGCATAGTAGGTACAGGATAAGCCACTCATGATCATGGTCACATCACTGTGTGGCAGTAAGTTGGTTGTCTGGATCTTTGTCTTGAACGAACAGAGGGATCAATGCACACATACAGTGTGTGTGGAAGAAATCCATAAGATGTCTCACACCCTGCAGATGACCAACCCTGCACATGATGAAATAGAATGGATGTCAGTGATTCCTATATGACGACTAGGATATGCCTTATCCACTCAGTGTTGGCACACAGTGGTAATGTCATAATCCTGAACTTTTGGCATGTAACATTTATGGACAGTGTAAACTGCTATTCAAAGCTTAGTGTGACAGGTGTACCATGTATCTATGGAGAAGGGAAAGTGTCATGCACTTTGAATGTCAAATTCTTAACAACATGTCAACATGTAACAGACAGCAACAATAGTGTTTGCTGTTTCCATTGCAGAGGATGAAAGCTTACCTCCTGGTTAGCACCTTGTCCCAGACATCACCAATGATGGTGATGATGATGAAAACCTACCAACCATCGACCATGGTGACACCCTCCAAGAGTTCCTGGACTCCTTAGGAACACCATCTTCGGACCCGGGGAGGGTCAGCAGCATTGTGACATCTCCACATACCCCTCCAAACTACTAACAGGCACCACCTACCACCACAGCCACACCCCTGGACTTTGAGGACCCACAGATCACCTTCCAATGGACTATCTTGGAGACCATGGAGTGGAAGCAGGACTCCCACATGGCTGCCATGGCTGCCTACCGTCGCGACATTGCTGCTGTGTTGCAAAACCAGCAGATCCTCCTCGCTGCAGTGATGCCTCAGGTGTTGGCACAGATGAATGCTGCTGCAACCATGGCATCCACATCTTCTGGCCCTGATGTGTCTATATCTCCCTCGCCTGCTGCATGTACAACACCACCCTGACGGGAGACACCGCACACATCAGAGGAAGAAAATGTGGACGGTACATCTTTCCAAAGAAAAAGTCTGCGGTAGCATTCATCTGTGTCAAATGTCCAGTTTCTACTTAGACCTGTGCTCACCAGAACGCCTGGGAACATCATCTATCACTGTCTTCATCTTGACTTTGCCATGTTCTCCTTGGACATTTGTGGACTGCCAGTGTGGCCATTCCTCCACAATGACTCTGCAGTCATCCTTCTGGCTGATAATTTTAAATTCCTCTACATGTCTCTTGCCATGTTCCCCACAAGGACTCTGTCTGGACATCCACTGGCTATATACATCCTTTGGGGTTGGTGTCCAATGACTGTCCCTGTGTGACCAAGTGTGTTTTGCACATGTAAATAAATGCACCTTTAATTGCCAGATGTGTGTTGTTTGTCACCATGAAACAGGACAAGTGTCAACAATGGCTAATCTGTGTAGCCTCTACATCAAATACAGAGTAAAGTTGAAACTTCGGTGTCTGCTGACTCTCCGACCTTCATAGGGATGTGACATGGCAAAACATATGTGAATCACATAATGTCAGATATACATTGAGTGCTAAATCAAGGTGACCACAATAATGTTTAACTGGGAACGTGACCTCAAAGTGAAGGGTAAAAACATTCTATCTACAAATGCTATGTCCAACCATGGTAACTAGTGAAACATACCTCATTGGGGTGACAAGCAAATGTAGTGAGTGCCATAGGTCATGAGGCAGCAAACAGGGAACCACTCCACATATCACATTACGTACAGAAGTTATAGGGTGCACCATTCCTCGAAGACCTTTTGCTTTTGTAACACACAATAATCTTGTATATGACAACTTATTTAACACTCTATCCCCATGCAATGAGAAAAGTCACATAGTGAATTCTACATTGTATGCATGTCAGATCATGTAAATCAATAAGGTCTATGACAGAAGGGAGACCTTCCTGCACATAAACAATCTTCCCCTCAACGCAGACACCCTTGCACTATGGTGCAAGGGTGCCTGCGTTGGCGCTAGGCTGCTAAATTTAGCGCTAGCGCAGGGAGAAACACAGGGCTGCACCATATTGTTGGAAATATGGTGCATCCCTGGGTTTCTGAGGTGGTGCAGCGTTGCGTTTCTGAAGTGGCGGAGTGCAGCGTTAAGCCAGGAAGGCTAACGCCGCACACCGTCACTTCAGTGTAAATATGCCCCTAAGTGCCATATTTATCAAGGCTTTGTGTCGCCCTTGCACCCTGCAAGGGGGTGCAAGGGCAATGAAAAACCTGAGTGAGATTTATCAAGCCATTCAAGGCCACCTTGTGTGACCCTGTATGGCTTGATAAGCCTGGAGTAATGCAAGGCAGCACAAATCGCTGCCTTGCATTACTGTGCCCCAGGAAGGCATTCAGTGGGTGGAGAGTGTATGTTTCCAAGCATCCACCTATGGATGTTGGTGCTTTCCCAGATTTACTATTAGTTGTAGACCTGGGAAATCATCATCAGGCTACACCTCCCCAAGTGAGGCGTAACAAGGAGAAATATCTTTATTTCTCCTTGGTTTTTCCACATCTCATTTTTTCCTCTTTCTACATGTACTAATTCTGCAGCACGCGTAGAAAGAGGAAAATGCCTCTAAAGATTGTTTTTGTACAGGAAGGTGTCCCTTCCTGTACAAACATAATCCTGCCTAGAACACAGGCACCCTTGCACCATGATGCAAGGGTGCCTCTGTTGGCGCTAGGAGCTAAAAGTGCGCCAGCACTAGGAAAGGACAGCAATTTGCCATACAATGTTAAATACGGTGCATTCCTGCCCTTTCATGCAGGGCAGTGCAGTAAGGTGGCTTGCTGCATTGCTCTGCATAAAAAAATTATAAATATGGGTCTTAGATGTGTGGTTCTTCCACCACATTTAGCTGTAGTAAAGTCCCAGTTTTATGCCAAAAGTGCATCTGCTGGGTCCATTGGTGGACACCTTTGCCCACCGTCCCATCTACCAAAGACCCATGGATCAATGAGCATCACATTGTCCACCCTATTCAGGTTGATCATACCGATGAACATTGGCAAGGATCACCATGCAAAGCTGAGCATGAAAACCAAAGAAATGACCCCCAAGTGCATGGGAAACCCCCCAGTGTGTCAGGTTCATTTTTTTGTTGTTTTCCAATTACAAACTCACACTTCTAGAGTCTGTGATTGAAAAACAAAAAACATTGCGATTAGGCACATTAAATATGGCGCTCACTGTTTAAAGCTTCATAACCTTCTGCAGATGCATGATGGTGACTGTTGCACTAAACGCAAAGAAATCTCCACCTATTTGGCGAGGATTTCTAAATATGGTAGATGGTCTTCTACGTTGGGAGAACATAGGGGTACATTTACAAGGGCTTATCGCCACAGAACGCCACCTTTTTTTACATTCTGGTGGCGATAATCCCTTCGCCTTATTTACAAGTCGGCATTCCGCCTTGTAAATAATGCCCCAAATCACGCAGCACTTAGCGTGAAAGGGGCGGGCAATGGGTGTTGCAATGGGCATTCCGCTGCAACACCCATTGCTTTTTGACGCTGCCCCCCATTTACAAGGCTAGCGTAAATATGAGGCAACGCCAAAAATAAGACCAGGGAAAACCTGGTCTTAAAGTGGCGCAACGAGGAGAAATGATTAATCTCTCCTCGTTTTTGCTGTTTCTATGTGTTCTGCATTCTACAGCACACATAGAACTAGCAAATCGCTATTAGTGATTGGTCATGTGCAGGAAGGTGTCTCTTCCTGCACATGAACAATCATTAGATAATGACGAGTTGCAACTTTTATATGTGCTGCATTCTACAGCACACATAGAAGTTACAATTCGCCATTAGTGATTGTTCATGTGCAAGAATGGACACCTTCCTGTACGTGAACAATTATTCCCTGCAACGCAGGCACCCTTGCCCTATCGTGCCAGGGTGCCTGCGTTGGAGCTAGACGGCTAAATTTTGCGCTAGCTCTAGAGGAAATGCAGGGGTGCACGATATTATTGTAAATACGGCGCATCCCTGCATTTTCAGAATGTTGGAGCGCGGTGTTACCAATTGTGGCGTAACACCGCGCTCCGCCATTCTGTTGTGAATATGCCCCTTAGTTTCTGCTGACCTTTTCTGCTGCCCACCAAGCACTAAATCAGACCCATAGACTTCAGGGCTTCTTTCTCCAGATTTGTTTTCAGTTTAGTCTTGACCATCTCTAGTCGTTTCGTGTTGGGGTCCTTACTCAGTGTTCTCTTGGTCTGCCAGTATATTTTCCTCCATGGTGTATGATAATCATATCATGTAGCTCCACAAGTAAGACCTTAAACTGTGTAGGGTCCCTTGTGTTCACTGCTGCTTAGATTGTGGTGGATGGGTGAATAGGCTAATGTATTTGATTCTGAAGCCAGGCTTCTTGTGAGCAGAACAATGTGACAGGGCTGCCTGTGAGATGTTTTCATTTTTACTTATTAAAATCTGATGTATGACCTTTACACTATGAATACAGGGGTCTTTTATGTTGCTTTATAATTCTATTTATTTATTACTTTTATGTTGCTTTATATTTAAAATGGGAAACACTGGAAACAAACGCCTCAAGTTGCATGATTAGAGTCAGCATTTTTACAAAGTTCCGAGGGTATCTTTCACAGAAACGTTTAGGGAAAAGGGGTTCAGGTCGTACATTTCATACTGCAATGCTTTGAATATATTGGCGAAAATTGTCATGTGTCTTAAAGGACCCTTTAAAATGAGCTAATGTAACATATCGAAGTATCCATTGACAGCACAGTGCAATATTTCTCCCTATCAAATGGTTTATGTGCCTATAAGAACATGATATTCCGAGAGCTGAATGCACAGTAGACAAATATTTATACTACGGAAAAAAAAATGTTTATCCGATAAATCCGCTTTGAAGAGTGATACCAGTAGAAATAAAACAGTTTTAAATTCTGTGCCAAGACATTATACCCATCGCTTTTCCTGCGTAAGCTACCTGTCCATCACAATGTCTGTGCTGCTAATAACATAATGAAAACAAAAAGTAATGGGTGGGTTTCTTGATTTAATGTAATCTACGGGTAATTACTCTAGGCTCAAATCCAGTTCATCAATTTTTGCCCATCATGACACCTCAGACAGGAATCGGCCATATGCAAATCAGCTAATAATGTGATGCTCAATCCGCGAGCATACCAATTGCTTGAATTAATCTCAGCCACTGGTAATTACTTTGGACTCACATTTAGTCCATCGATTTTTTTACCCACCATGCTGCCTAATGCAGGAATAATCAAATGAGCTAATAATATGATGCTCAATAAGCATGCATGCAATATATTACAATATTGCTCACTATGGCAGCTCAACGGCAGCAATTATTGATGTACAAGTAGGCCTGGTCTCTTCTGCGGGCCTAGGCTGCTACTTAGGGCCTCATTTATGAAAAGTGCTGCATCGCTGGGGAAAAACAGCGATGCAGCACTTTTCATTGCACCATCCTTGCGACACCATGGATGCACCGTATTTACACTAGGCACTCCATGTCGCAAGGATTGAACAGATACGTCAGGAATCCTGACGTCAGAAGTGCTGACGTATCTGGTGGCGCAGTAATGACGCATTGCTTGAGTGTGTTGGTACACTGATGCAACCCCAGCAATGGTGTCATTACAATTGGGCGATTCCCATGTAAAAGGCCCTGCGTCACCCCTTAAGCCTACTTGAAGCATGCTTAAGATTGTGACAGAGTCAAGCCGTAGTAGTGGTGCAATGAAATCTCATAGATTTCACTGTGCCATTTCTACGAGGCGTTTTTTACGTGGGAACACCCACCCTGCATACATTGGGGATTATTTATGAGCCCTTGCGTCACTTTTGCACGGCCGGTGTGTCACTGTTTGTGACGCACCAGCAGCGTACAAAATGCACCATGTTGCGTCATATTTACAAAGTGACGCATCTAGGTAGATGCGTCACTTTGTAAACACCTGCGCCACATTATACCTGCGCCAGGTATAATGTATGCAGGGTGGGCGTTCCGACACAAGGAAGCCTCGTAGAAGTGACACAGTGAAATCTATGAGATTTCACTGCGTCACTTCTAGGACGCAAATGCATCAATATCTTACGCCTGCCTCACAGCAGGCGTAAGACTGACGCAGGCACATTTGAAATGGGACTTGCCCATCTGAAATGACCCATTGCTGAAGTTGCGTCACTTTTGTGACACACTCCAGCAATGCGACATTTTTGCGCCTACAGATACGTCAGAAATACTGGCGTATCTGTAACTCCTTGCAACATGATGCGTCATACTGTAAATATGACGCATCCACCATGTTGCAAGGAGGGGGCAATATAAAGTGACGCATCGCTGTTTTCACGCAGCGATAAAAAGTGGCGCATCGCTGTTTTCACGCAGCGATGCGTCACTTTTCATAAATGAGGCCCATTATACTTGAAGCAGGTATAATGTAGCGCAGGGCTTTACTATGTGAAGCATCTGCCTAGATGCATCACTTTGTAAATAGGGCACAGTGTGGCGCATTGTTTACGCCATGGCAGCGCCTCAAAAATGTGACGCGGCGCAAGCCCTCATAAATAATGGCTTTAAAGTGCATGTATGTGAAGCACCATTGCCATATCAGAAGCCACATTGCACATGCATGTAAGAGACCATCATCATCTGCACAGAGTACGCAGTGCTCCAGTGCATAAAACACAAATGTCACATAGCATGTAGAGTTTTACACATTTGTAAGGCAATATTGTTATGCCAGTTTGCAGACTTTCATCAAATATAGACACCATTTCCAAGCCATTTGTGTCCAACACATGAACATGTGACCTGTACAGAGGTCTGTTGTATCCAACTTTGGGCTCTAAGTATGACAGTGTTTCTCCATCGAAAAGCCTGCCCTGCAATAAGAGGCGTGACATTCGTGATAACGTCCTAAAAATGAAAAGCACTGAAATGACATTGTGTTTTGGAAATGTCATTGCGACTGAAAGTGACAAAAATGTGATTTCTTGAAAATCACTAGCAAGGAGGAGGCAGAAAATATTCATTCCCCACCTAACTGTGGCTTGTAGAGAAATGTTTCGATATATTATGACTGCTCATGAAGTAGAAAAGCACTGAAAGGTTACCGACTTTCTAGTTAGGCCCTCATTACGAGTGGTCCGTAAATTCTCATGGGCTCAGAAAAAGGGTTGGTTTTTCACAACGCGATTTCTGCTGTTAAAAAGCAACTCAAAACTCCAAATGAGATTCTGGGGGAAGAAGACATGCAGGAATCGATGCTGAAACCAGTGGGTTAGCTACCATTGGTGCATCGGGTGCAGTTTTACAGGGACCCAAAGCCCCAGGGGCCTTTTGAACCCTGATAAATGCTGTATTTGACTACTCCAGCAGAAGTCAAAGGGGCCATTTTCAATGCGTGCACCAGGGCACATGGCATCCTTATTACGCTACTGGCTGAAGCACTGATTCATACATTTTATTCCCTCAAAACTTGTAATCTTTGTTATTTCCTCACCTCTGGAATTACTGTTACCCCGTTAAGAGATAACTAGGATTTTAGCGGGCTACTGCTAATGAAGGCCTATGTTGGCAACCATGTGCACAGTGGAAACTCTCCAGGGGCCGTATTACATAAGGTGCCCCTAAGTGCAACGGGCGTTTGCGCCCCCTTTGTGCACCCCGGGGGCACTTTGGTATTATAGAATGGGGCGCAGACGCTTGTGCGTCCCCTTCTATAATACCGATAGCGCTGGCACTCTTAAAGCGCCGGTGCTATCAACAGAGGGTGTCCCCTCATTTGCTTAGGGGCGTGCCCTATGCAAATTAGGGAATTCCTTTGACTCTGCACCCGCGCCATATTACAGACGCGGGCGCAGAGTCAAAGAAGCCCTCTGAAAGCAGCCCTCTGCAGGGGGTAAAGGGGGTCCCATGGTCCCCCCAGACATCCCCTTGCAGGCACTGACTGCACCCGCCTGCAAGGGGATCTCTAATCTCCTTTGAAAGTGCAGGCAGGTGCCGCCTGCACTGTGAAATCATGGAGCGGCTGCACAGAGTTTTCGCATGAATGCGCTGCCCTGGGGGCAGCACGAGTTTGCGGCTGCCCCCAGGGCAGCGCATTCACCATAATGGGGTGCATTGGCATTGTTTGCGTCCGGCGCACCTTTTCAAAGATGCGCTGGGTGCAAACAATGCCAATACGTAATACGGCCCCAGGAGGCATTACTTCTATTTTTTTAAAATACAATGGTCAGCAATAGGGGGAGTAGACAATGAATTCATGGATATCTGCATTCCATTCCTGATGTCACTTTTCCAGTTTGACACTTTGCAGAATCTGGCCCATATTTATAATTATTTCACGCAATGTAGCAAGACACCTTGCTGCACTGCGTGAAAGGGCGAGGGCAGGAGTGCCCCATATCTATCAAGATATGGGGCTTTCCTGCTCTCTGCCTGCACTGGAGCCAAACCTGCTGCCTAGCTCCAATGCAGGCACCCTAGCACAATAATGCAATGGTGCCTGCGCTACAGACAGGATTGTTTTTGTGCTCAGAGGCTTTTTTTTCTTTCTAGGGGACCTGCAGATTGCTGTACATGTAGAAAGAGGAAACAACGAGGCGCATTAAAGCTATTTCTCCTCGTTGCGCCTCCACTGGGAAGGGGTAGCATTCTGATGCATTCCCAAGTCTACCAGTATTGGTAAATCTGGGAATGCTTCAGAATCCATTGGTGAATGCATGAGAGCACCCACGCTCCACCCACAGAACGCCTCCCTAACATACGGCATTACTCCAGATTTACCAAGCCACACAGGTCCAAGCAAGGCGTGGCTTGGTTAACCTCATTATAGGATTTGCGTCGCCCTGTGCCCCCTTACATGGCGCAAGGGTGATGCAAGAGCCTTGATAAATAGGCCCCCTATCCCTTTAGGTGGAAGAGTTGCAAAACCAGCACTATTCAGATAGCAACGCAGAGATGGAGGTCATCTGTCCAGCGTGGGCCTCAATCTTTACATTCACAGTTGGTGGGAAGGACTCACAGAGGGAATCTTGTCCCAAGAATATTGATGTGAGGCACGTTTTCTGTGAATCCTTGTCACAAGCCTTATGCTATGCCAGATTGATACATCTGGCATGTCCAAAACAACTGACACTGTTGCATTGCACATGTGGTGCAGACATAGTCCTGTAGTGCAATCTGGCCAGTAATACATTTTGCTTAATTTGAGTAGTTTGTGCTTTCCTAAACCATAAGATAATGAAACATTTCTTCAAGTCACCGGTTCAAGTAACGTGACCAAAGCACATAAACACACTGTCTCTGCGCTCACCTTCTATTGCCAGACATCAGATAGTAATGCAATACTGGGGTTATTACATGATGCCTCTGATCTGCCCTCCATCCCGTACCATCCCATACTTCATCTCTTTGTGTTATCCTGCAGTCTCACATTACACCGCTGCTCTCTACTGACAAGCACCACGATGCTTTAAACGCAAAACATCAGGGCCGGGCAGGCCATTCATTCCACCGGACATTTCCCTGTTGGGCTGGAGCCCTTTAAGGCTGGTTTTGAAAGTCCAGGGCCGCCCCTGGTGCTCCTGTCACTTTCCCCAGCTCCCGCCCCCCTGATGAGCTGGAGGAAGTGCAGCAGACACACGGAGGCTTTAAGAGAAAGGGACGGAGGCGGAAGGTGGAGAGAAAGCGAGCAGAGAGGGAGGGGAGAGGAGAGGAAAGTGAGGGGGTGGATGTAAAGAGAGAGATAGGGCGAGGGGACGAGGGCAGCAGGGCTGGTTTGAGAACTGTTACCATGGCTGCTTTTGGTTCCCCAGTCCGACTCTGCACGGTGACAGCAATAATAATGCTGAATACGTAAAACCCCAACACTAAAAGCAGCATAACAATACAGCCCACTCATCCCTCCCTGATCATGCCACCCGTCAGCTGGCACGCCAGGCTATATATAATGTGTGGGAAGATCCCGATGTGAATCCCCGCAGGGCGCACGAGGACACGGTGTGAAGCAGGGACAAAAAGGTTGAAACAGGAGAGCTTTACAGAGAACCACACCGAACTGTGCGTCAATAATATCCCCTACAATACCATCAGCAAAGGAGAGTTTACATGGGTAGCGCCTGCTGCGTCATGGAAGGGGGTTATCCTTTTACCCAGGATGAAGGGCGCGAAAGACCTTTCAAGGTGGAGGACTGTCGTCGTCGTGCTATGGGAGTCTCGGAGTCTGACACAGGTGCCTCCATATGTCTGCGGGTTCCTCCACAGGAGCGAGGACTGACATCCGGCTGTTTCATCTCGAAGTTTCTGGTGGTTTCTGTGTGTAATAAGAATGGAGTACAGGCAGAACAGATCTCATGTCATAACTATAGGGTAAGTCTGCCATCCTACTGTGGATCAAAGAAAGACTTCCAGTCTAAAGCTAGGCACCCGTCTAGAGCCTAGACTATTTCAAGATCATGGCTAAACTCTCTACCCAGCTAGTGTGACAACCCTGCCCCAGTAGCTAAAGGTCACACCTGGTCTTTGACCAGACATCAAGATCAGGACTGGCCACTTACCGATTATCAAGAGCAGGACTGGCCTCTCACTATGGATGCAGCATTAACCTCTTACAGTAAGGTAAGAGTACCAATGGCCTCTTCCCATGGCTCACAGACGAGGCTGGAATATCTCCATTGCTGAAGGAGGGACTGTCTCTCTCTATAGTTAATGTCAGGACTGGCCTTTTGACATGATTGACTGAAAATATAGCCTCTCACAATGGGTAAAACCAGCTGTTGACCCAAAATAAAGCTGAATAGCCTCAATTGGATTTGATCCTGTGACTTCCGGGTTGCACTCCACCGAAAAAGCAGGCCCTAAACCCTATGCTTGATTTAGTTTGAACTTTTAGCACGTCTGAACATAGAGCTTGTCACGTGCTCCCCACCCCGGGAGCACATAAATGAAACAGGTTGCACATGGAGCTCTGTGACAGACGTCTTAATTCTTCAGCATACCGCAATGTTGTGACTGGACGCTAGCGTCAGGGCAGTAGGACCCAGGGCAAAAGGGGACCCTGGCAGGGGAGTTGAAAGGGGAATAGGAAAGGGAGGAGCCAGTGATGGGAATAGCAGGCTAGAGAAGGGATGCAGAGAGACATGCTCTCCTCGAGGGATATATGACGGAACCACGCATTCCACTGTAACGCATGCCATTACAACGTGGCCGTTCCAAGGCAAATGCCATTACCACGCATAACCTTTACCACGCATGCCTTAACAACGCATATGCCTTTACCACGCATGCCTTTCCAATGAATTTCGTTGTAAAAGCAAGAATGGTAAAGCCATATGTGTGGTAAAGGTTTTACAAGCAAATATAAGTATTTTACCGGTAAGTATAAACCCTTTCTATATATACATAAAGGTTTATATTTTCCTGTAAAATACTTACATTTTTGTGATGAAAGCATGCATGGTAAAGGCATATGCTTGCTTAAAAAATGTACAGGTAGGTACAAACACTTTTTTTGTGTGTGAGTATATATATATATATATACACAATTTCAAACGGAATCAGAGAAGAAAAAGTAACAAAAGAAGGCAAAACCGTCGGCAAAAAACCTATGAGGGGCAGATGGAACCGTTTTCAAAATCGGAACCAAACACAAGTTCAGGCACCGCAGACAACGATGCAGTAGTGAATTTAACTAACATGCCATTAACACTAGCAGAGAAACGGGTTCTGGGCTTAGGATTATCGTATAGTCCACCTTGCAAATTCAACTATGCGGATGTGCGTTTGGACACTTTCAGATTTGTGAGAAAACTCAAACTGAATAAGTTCCACATCTTACAACCCAAAAAGAAATCAATACCTGATCCAGATGGAGCCATGGTCAGTTCCTCGCTATTGACAGCTGGTGATTACAGCCTATTCCAAGATGCCTGGTCTCTTCAGAATGAACAGATAGGTGAAATATCTGTTACAGATGTACAACTGCCTGATGAAGGAGAAACATGTACAACGCCTTTCAAACCTAAATCAGTTTTTCAGCCAATCATGTTACATGATAATTTAGACGTATTTCGCGAATTAGTCACCAGAGACTTGAAGAAGAAAACAAGTTACTTACCTGTAACTTTGGTTCTCCAGTATTGGAAGCTTTCATAGATTCCCATGCTTAGAATCATTCCCCGTCGTCGAGATGGGAGTCTCGGTAAAATAAAATAGTAGTAAATAACTATTACAAAAGAGAAACAGGCCTAGGCCTGAACTCATTTTGCAACCAGACCATGTCTTTTTGTAAAAGAGACCAAAAAGAACAGGCAACCAATCAGAGTAGCCTCACCCTCTAGAACCTTGGTGAAAGAACCTCAGCCCCTCAGATTTTCGTGTACGTTGTACAATAATCACGTCGAAAGAGGCTGAGCTTTCCCAGGGGAGGAGGGTGGGTCGCATGGGAATCTATGAAAGCTTCCAATACTGGAGAACCAAAGTTACAGGTAAGTAACTTGTTTTCTTACTCCAGTATTGGAGCTTTCATAGATTCCCATGCTTAGAATCAGAGTAGCTAGCAGTAAATATATATATATATATATACACACATTTTGTAATGGAGCATAACCCTTTGATAAATGTTTGTTAAAACATATTTCTACATGAATAATATGCAGAAAGATAGTTACCACTGACTATGCCATAAACAGGGTAATAGCAAATTAATTCAGAAACAAGATAAAATGTGTAAAAGGTAAAAAGAAGGAAGGAGGGATGCAAAGGAAAGCTCACCACTCATTGGAATAGGTTCCTCAGAACTGCTTGGCCCACAGCCGTGTCATCTCGCAGTGAAGCGTCCAGGCAGTAATGTTTCGTGAATGTGTGAGTGCTGCTCCAGGTAGCAGCTCTACAAATGTCTTTAATCTGGACACCAGCAAACAGAGCCGTAGAGGATGCCACAGACCTTGTGGAATGAGCCCGGACTCTACCCTCCAGGGGTTTGCCCGCTGCTGTATGACAGAATCGAATAGCGCTAACAACCCACCGAGCTATCCCCTGTTTGGAAAGGGGAAAACCCTTGCGGGGAGCGCTAAATGACACAAAAAGTTGAGAAGTCTTACGGAAGGACTTAGTTCGGTCTAAATAGAATTTCAGGCACCTCTGTACGTCCAGAGAATGAAGAGCTCTCTCAGCAGGAGAAGAAGGCTGAGGGAAGAAGGTCTTAAGAATCACTGGCTCGTTGAGATGAAAAGTAGAAGGCACTTTAGGAATGAATTTAGGATTAGTTCTCATGATCACTGTATTGTTTTTCGCTGCCAGGTGCACTTTAATGGAAGAGTGAGCCCAACCTGCTTTAGCCAAGGACAGGAAATAAGGAAGAACCTGGTGTGGATGCGACCGGAAAGGATCCAACCCTGCTCCATGACACCAGATGCAGAATCGCTTCCATTTCAAGCGGTAAGTTTTGTTAGTGGAAGGAGCCCTCGCCTGCGAAAGGACATCTTTAACCTCCTCTGGAAGATCTAAGTCCAGAAATTCTCGCTGCTCAGGAGCCAAGCTGAGAGCTGTAACGAGCGAGGATCCGGGTGCCAAACCTGACCCTGAAACATCGTGAGGAGGTGCGGAATCTGCTGCAATGGGTGAGGACGATCCAAGGAGAGAAGGTGAAGTTCGGTGAACCAGAACTGTCTCGGCCATGCTGGAGCTATGAGGATCATCTTGCACGGTTCTGCTTTCATCTTCATGAGCAACCTGGGAATCAGCGGAATGGGGGGAAAAGCGTATACAAATGCGCCTGACCAAGCGATCGAAAGCGCATTCCCCAGAGATTCTCGATGGTGTAGCCTGCTGGCGTAAGACCGGCATTTCCTGTTCTCTGGTGTGGCAAACAGGTCTATGGAGGGTCTGCCCCACCGGTGAAAGACTCTGTCCAGCGTAGCTTGATCCAGTTCCTACTCCCGATTTCAGCCTGCTGAGCCAGTCCGCTTTGTCGTTGAGCACTCCTGGCAAGTGTTCTGCTTTCAGAGAAATTCTGTGCAGGATAGCCCACTCCCAAATCGCCTGGGCTTCTTGTGACAAGGGGAAGGACCTGGTGCCGCCTTCCTTGTTGATGTAATGCATGGCTGTGGTGTTGTCCGTCCGGACAAGAACCGACAACCCCTGCAATCTTGGAAGAAAAGCCTGAAGGGCTAGGCGAATCGCTCGAAGCTCTAAGATGTTGATGTGTAGGAGGCGATGTTCCGGCAGCCAATGACCACTGACCTGCAGATCCTGCAATACTGCGCCCCAACCCTCCAGAGAGGCATCCGTCGTCACCACTTGAGGCGCTGGAGTGTTTACGAAGGATAGACCTTGGGACAAATTCCTTATTCTTGTCCACCAGAGGATGGCTCGCTTCATTGCGTGAGTGATCACTAGCTGGTCGTCGAAAGAACCTGTCACCTGCTTCCACTGCAAGTTTAGGTGCTCCTGCAAGGGACGCATTCTCAGTCTGCAATGAGGTATTAAAGGAATGCATGATGACATCATCCCTAGAAGGGATTTGAATCGGCGAACAGAAAGACACTTTCTTCCTCGCACTAAATGAGCCATGGAAATTAGATTTCTTTGTCTGTCCAGAGATGGAAAAACCTTGTTGAGAGATGTGTTCAAGACTGCTCCCAGAAATTGAACCTTCCTGGACGGAAGGAGAGAAGACTTGGCGTTGTTGAGAGTGAGGCCCAGATTGGAGAAGAGACCAGTGCAAGCATTGACCGCTTCCTCTGCTACCTCCCTGGACGAAGCTTTTAGCAACCAATCGTCCAGGTAAGGAAAGACCTGGAAATGCTGCTTCCTGAGGAAAGCTGCTACTGGTGCCAGCACCTTGGAGAAAACTCTCGGAGCTGAGCGAAGACCAAACGGCAGCACTTTGAACTGGTAATGGCTCTTGGCGACTGTAAAACGTAGAAACCTCCTGTGGGCCGAATGAATGGGGATGTGGAAATACGCATCCTCTAGGTCTAGAGTGGCCATAAAATCTCCCTTGTTGAGAAGACGTAGAATGTCTTGGAGAGATACCATCCGAAACGATAGCTTCGTGAGATAAGTGTTGAGCTCCCTGAGGTCTAGAATGGGGCGCCATTTCTCCAATGTTTTCTTCACCAGAAAAATCTGGAATAAAACCCCTTTCCTCTCTGTGAGAGAGGGACCGGCTCCACTGCTCCCTTGATCAGAAGCTGATGGACTTCCAGCCGGAGGAGATGTAGGTGTTTTACGGAGTTGGCGGCAGGGGCCTTGGATGGTGGAAGATGAGTGAACTCCAGAGTGTGACCACACTGAATGATGTTCAGGACCCAACGATCTGTTGTCATACGTTCCCAGTTTTGGAGGTATTGAGATACCCTGCCTCCTACAGATGTCTTGGAGGAAGAGGAGGGCACAGCGCAAAGAGCAAGATCGCCGCTATTGTCTCTTAGGGGCGTCCCGTCCGGGACGATTCTGCTTCCCTCTAGTGTTTGCTCTAGAGAAAGTCGACGTCTGGCCTTGCCTCTGATAAGGACGGTAAGATTGTTGTGTGGAGCCATAAGAGGAGTATCTCTGTTGTTGGTAAGATCCCCTATAGGATGGAGCTCCTCTGCCTCTCGCTCCACGGAATGGCGCTTTTTGTATTGAAGGGTCCCCAAGGACCGAGCAGTCTCCGTATCCTTCTTGATGTTTTGAAGGGTATCGTCTATGTGCTTGCCGAACAATTCCTCTCCGTCAAAGGGAAGATCCAGGATCTTATTCTGGATCTCAGGACGAAACCACGTGGCCTTTAGCCAACCCTGGCGACGAAGCACAGCTGCACCAGCCAGGGACCGGAAAGCTGTTGTGGCAATGTCCATTGCGCAATCGATGACCTCAGTGGACGTAACCTCCCCTTCTTGCAAGATCTTCTTTGCCTCCGACTTGGAAGGATCAGATAACTGGTCCAGGTAAGGCGCAAGGTCACACCACATCTGGCGGTCGTATCTTCCAAGAATTGCTAAAGCGTTCGCAGCTCTGATGACAAGGCTGGCCATGGAGGAGAACCTTTTCCCCGCGTTGTCTAGGCGTCTGCCCTCTTTGTCCGGTGGTGTAGATAACGGCGCTGAAGGATTCCTTGACTTCCTCTGCGCTGCTTGCGAAATGACCGAGTCGGGTCGTGGCTGACCCGTCAAGGAAGCTGGGCTGTCATTTGGAGCCTTATACTTCTTATCCAGACGCGGCAAGACTGGAACTACAGTGGCCGGGTTCTTCATGACTTTAATGCCTTCTTCCCAGACATGCCCCACGATAGGAATAGATCGCACCACTCTCTTACTTGGTTCTTTAAAATCATAAAGAAAGCACTCTGTTTGGAGTGAGGGCATAGCAAGCTCGAAACGTAGAGACGCTCTCTCCATCAATTTGTGAAAACCCCCAATGTCAGCCGGGGGAGAATCAATCGGGGCCGGAGCCGGAGAAGCGGGATCAGGGATTACATAATCATCCCATTCATCACCTTGATCTTGATTAACCAGCTCTCCCTCTTCTTCCTCAGAGGAGACATCCTGGTGTTGATCTGGAGGAAGGACATCAGAAGATGCATGAAATTGGGTATGCAGTCGAGCAGATGGAGGTGGTGAACTCCTCACCGTATCAGGAGGAGGAGGCAGAGTTGAGGACAAGAGAGCGGGTTGTGGAGGTGGAGTACGAGTTGAACATCTCCGTTGATAGTCCAAAAGCATCCCCTGTAAATCCGCCAAAAGAGAAGTTGGTACAGACATCATCTCTTGTTGAGTGTTCTCTTGACGTGCAAAGGGTTGTTGGTATGACTGATCTTGATAATAACCCTCCGAATCCGTCTCCTGACATTTGACAATAAGCTGAGAAGGGCTATTGGCATCCCCAAAATGACTATAGCCTCCATCAGAGTCCTCCTCCTCCTCGAGAAGTAATGCAGGAGGTAAAGAATCCACCATTCTAGGGGACGTCATTTCTGGTGATATTTGTCTTCTTCTCACCAAGATGGAAATTTTTTCCGTCGACGACGCCGTCGACGGATCCGTCGACGCCGAAGCGAATTTCTTCGTCGACGACAGTGTCGACGGAATCACCGTAGACGAGGATGCAGATAGAGCCACCGTCGACGGAAGAGGTGTGCAGACCGTCGTCGACATGATGGGTGTCGTAGACATCGTCGACGAGACAGTCAATGTCCCTGCTGAAGTCGTCGTCAGTGTAGACGCAGTCGTCGTCGACACTCTCGTAGTCGACACCATAGTCGACGACACTCTCGTCGTCGACGCCATCGTCCGACGCCATCGTCGTCGACGCCATCGTTGTCGACGCCATCGTCGATGAAATTTTCGTCGCTCTAGAAGAAGTGCTCGTCGACGAGCCCGTCGACACCGGAATAGAAGAGGTCGTCGACCCTCCCGTCGACGCCGGAGCACTTTTAGCCTGCGATTTTGGAGGCTTCGTCGCCGAGGGCTTGCGCAGCGTCGATGACGAATGACCACTCTTTCCAGAAGACTGTGAAGAGGGTTTTTAAAAGATTTGTCCTGGCCAGGGACTGTCGCAGGTGGTGTACTTAGTCCTTCCCTCTCCTTTACACCGCAGTGAGGAGATTTGATAGGACCCTGAACCTCAGACTCCTTCAGGGTCTTTTTTGAGGCCTTAGAGGGGAAATCCACAGATGGTGAAGGGGAACTCCTACCCCTTTTGACTGACCTTCTTGATGAGGCGACAGAAGACGACTCCTCACTCTCGCTTGACAGTGGATCTTTCCTGGTCTTCAGTCTGTGGAGCCAGGTTAACAGACGACCCTCACGGTCCCGGAGAGTCTTGGTGGAAAAGGTACGGCAAATCTTGCACTCCGCAGCCTTGTGATCCGGGTAGAGGCAATATATGCAGTCCTTATGTCTATCTTCAACATATAGCCTCTTCTTGCCACAAGTGGCACAAGCCTGAAATAAAGCTTTCTTCCCTTTATCAGACATTTCCACAGGCTTTAGAGAGAAAACCTGAAGAAAAAACGCTAGAAAAAACAGTTGAAAGAGTTCAAATAGAGCAAAGCTCAAGGAGACTCCCTGTAGCACAACGTGCGGTAGAAAATCTGAGGGGCTGAGGTTCTTTCACCAAGGTTCTAGAGGGTGAGGCTACTCTGATTGGTTGCCTGTTCTTTTTGGTCTCTTTTACAAAAAGACATGGTCTGGTTGCAAAATGAGTTCAGGCCTAGGCCTGTTTCTCTTTTGTAATAGTTATTTACTACTATTTTATTTTACCGAGACTCCCATCTCGACGACGGGGAATGATTCTAAGCATGGGAATCTATGAAAGCTCCAATACTGGAGTAAGTTGTACTCAGCAACCAACAGAGTCCGTCATGGCATAGACAAACAAAATCTGGGTTACAAACAACTAATGAAAAAAATACAAGCTGACAATAACATCATTGTACGACAAGCGGACAAAGGTGGAAACGTCGTATTGTGGCCACGCCAACTATACATGGAGGAAGCGGCACATCTTTTGGCTGATCCCGCATGCTACAAAAAAAGTAACATACATGCAGTGAAAGCAGCATGGAATGACCATTACCATAAACTTCTGGCTTGGAAAAGTGCAGGATTAATCACGGATGATGAATATCGCTTTTTAAAAAAGGAACATCCCGTTATTCCCACTTTCTATCTCATACCAAAGATCCATAAAAGCATTGACAAACCTCCTGGTAGACCCATTATTTCCGCAATAGACAGTCTTATGGAGAATACCACTAAATATGTTGATTTTTTCCTCCAAGACTGGGTTAAGGGGCTTGCATCTTATGTACAGGACACATCTGATTTTTTACGTAAAATTGAACATGTGGTGTGGAGTTCTGATATGCTTTTAATAACTCTTGATGTCGCATCTCTCTACACCTCTATCAGACATTGTGATGGTTTGAAAGCTGTAGAATACTATTTGAATCGGCGTCCAATGAAATTTGTCAAACACAATAGAATGTTAACCTCTATGATATTGGCATGTTTAGAACAAAATTTCTTTTTGTTTAATAACCAGATTTATCAACAAATCAGGGGTGTCGCGATGGGGGCCTGCTTCTCCCCCAGCTATGCTTGTTTGCATATGGGGCTGTGGGAGGAGCAGGTCCTTTTGGACAATATGAAGCGATAATGAGAGAGCATGTTACGGTGTATCTACGTTACATCGATGATCTGTTTTTCATTTGGAGGGGGTCGGAGTCAAGTGCAAAGGAATTTGTAGATCGTCTAAACAGCAATTGTCTTAACCTCCAATTTACATCCATTATTAATGCCGTATCTGTTTGCTTTTTGGATGTTGAAATATATGTGGATCATGAGCATTTGGCTACTAGATTGTTCAGAAAGCCAACTGCTGGCAATACGGTCTTGCATGCGACCAGTCATCACCCGTTCCACCTGATACGCAGCATCCCATATGGTGAGATGCTGCGTATCAGGCGGATTTGCAGTACAGATTTGGAATGCAGGGTTGCGCAGGAAGAATGCAAGCAGAGGTTTTTGGCGAGAGGATACGCACTTAAGGTTTTGGATAGTGCCATTGACAAAGCCATGAGCCTGTCCAGAAAGGAGGCTTTAACCCCGAAAATCAAGCAGACAGCAGAGAACATGATGCCCGTGACCATTAATCCTAGGGTCATATTGACGTACAACTGTCAACATCAGGAACTTAGGAAAATCTTTTACCGTAACTGGAATCTGGTACAGGGGGATCCAGTTATTGGTTTGTTAGTTCCAGTGAAGCCAGCGTTGACTTTTAGGAAAGCACCATCTATGAGCAGTACCCTTGTGAGCAGTAGCCCGGAGATGCAGATTCCGACTACTTGGATGGCGCAGTGTAAGGGGTTCAGGAAATGTTCTAGCTGTAAAGCTTGTAAATTTGGATGTAATAGAACTCAGTACAGTAGTCCTTTCAAGCCTGACCCCATCATGATAAACAAGAGGCTAACATGTAAGACTGAATTTGCGGTTTATGTGCTGGAGTGCCCTTGTGGGTTGAGGTATGTTGGTAGTACCAAGTTACCGGCCCACAAGAGGATACTCCAGCACATAAGGGCGATCAGTGGTAAGGACCAGGCCTACCCAGTCGCAAGACATTTCGAGCAAAAACATGACAGTAACCCTGTATTTCTCCAGTATTTTGTAATAGATACGGTTCCAGCATTTAAACGAGGTGGAAACCGGGAGGCCAAATTGCGCCTCCTGGAAACAAGATATATACTGGAACTCGACACAAAATCTCCTTCAGGGTTAAATGCCAGTGTGGATTTCCATACCTGTCTCTGAGTGAGGGAAACATTGAATAATGACTTGTGGATTTTATATTTGTACTGTATGTTAGGATCAGCTGTAGTGTATATTTTTTAGACATTTGGTAAAATTTTGCCTCTGAAATCTAAAAATTATGGTGAATTTTTGTATTTATTGTAAATTTCTTTGTTATTTGTTATTTTTTTAGTACACATTTTGACCAAGGATTTGCTATGTATGCAAGGTGCGGGAGATATAGGAAGGCCCACTGGGGCATTATTCTTTACTTTAGTTGGCAGCAGAATCATGGGCTGTGCTTTTAACATCAGCAAAATATGATTATTGACAAAGTTTGGTGCAAGTATATTATTGTGTATACTTATTTATTGCTTATTTTAGGCGCATCAAACTTTACACATGTTTTTTATATATATTTTTTTATATATATTTTCCTATTGCACTATGCTGCTGCTAATAACTCTATAGTTTCTATGCATTTGCACTTTGACTGCATGTCGTCATTTCCTGGTACTTATCACTTTAAATGTCGTTTCTCTACAATGCAATGCGTCATGTGATCAAGACCCGAGTGGGGGTCGAAACGCGTAATGGCGGACTTGCTGGCATTTTAATAAACAGCACTGGATTTGCACCAAGAACCTGGGGTCTGCTGTCGTCTTTTCAGGTCCGGGTGAGGCTTCTCAGAAGGACGAATCGAATATATATATATATATATATATATATATATATATATATATATATATAGATATTAAATATATGTATATGCATGCATATATATTTATATATATATATATATATATTTACACATGCATATGAATGTGCATGTATACATATATATGCTTCAGCTCCTTATCGCTGGTTTCCCCGCCTCCTCATGACGGCGAGCCTGTGGCGGGGTAGCAAACCCCCTTTACACACACACAACTTCCAAAATTTAAATGGCAATGGGTTTTTTCCTCAGTCCGCGATGTTCCTCTCTACGCAAGGCTCCACTTTCCGCCAGCCCCCACCTCTCCAACTCCTCCTTCCAGGCTAGCAAGTTAGGCGGAACCGCTGATTTCCATCATCTAGTTATAATGTGTTTCTCAAGTCTGAGCCCTAAGTCTGCAAATTTCGCCTGCACTTTGTAACCCTTTGGGCGAGGCTACAGACCCAAGAGACAGCTCTCCGCTGTGTGCCACGTGTGCCCCCCAACTACCTCCTCTAATGTCGCCGTAATCTATGTCCAGTATGCGGAGAGGGTAGGACAAGACCATAACGTGCAGTAGATCAGCTTCCTGTTAGGGACATCTTGGGAAAGTGGCTGCTACTGCAGGGAACATGGTGGGTAATCGATGTGTCATGAGATACGCCCTCTGCATTATCATATATTGTACAAATTTGAATCGTGAGTTACAGGAGGCACGTTTTGGGTAGGGAGGCATGGAGGTCCATTGTTTGTCTGACAAGACCTTGCCCAGATCTGTGTCCCATTTAGCCCGCAATGGCAATAGGGGTGAAGGTGAGGGCGCCCGTATCCCGTGGTATAACCCTTGTGCTAAGTGTCTACCGGTTCCCATTAGATATATCAAGTGTACTAGTTTGTGTGTTGGCGGTTCGGTCCCGGTAGGAGCCCAATGTCGCTTAACATAACGTATTAGGCTAGCATATAGGACAAACAACGTGTCTGTACATTTATAAAATCTGTGTGGTTAAGAAGGGACCCATCCCTGAATAGTGCGCCTATTGTGGTTACTTCTGCCTGTTCCCACCTAGATAGTGTATGATGTGTTAGTATCCCGGTGGGGGTAGGAAGACCCAGGAGTGGAATGTTGGGGGCGTATGGTATAGTCTGTGCTGTACATTTTAGAGCCAGTCTCCAATATACAAGTGCCACTCTTAGTAATAGTGGGGTCGTAGCTGGGGTGCGCACCCCGGGGCACAGCAGTGTATGTAGCATTCCCCGTGTTACCTTACTAGGAGTATACGCTATCTCTTGTAAATTACGGCCCACCAGCCAGTAAGAGAGCCATTGTAGCTGGCTTGCCATACAGTAAGCCCTGAAACCAGGAGCCCCCATGCCCCCAGACTCTGAAGGCAGTTGTAGTTTTGTCAGACTGACTCGGTGTCGGCCCGCGCTCCAAACTCATCCATTGTTTCACCAACCTGCTGCTGTACTTGACTTCAGATATATCTTTTATAGCTGACGTTCAGAATTGGGTTGAACTTGGCTTCCAACGCTTCTTTTACCTTTAGGTATGATTTTGCTTCAGTTTGTGGAATCTTCTTTACTGCTTCTTTCACTCTATCACCTGCAAGGTTTTTTAAGAATTTGATGATTTGATGATTTTCTTATCATTTTCTTCTTGTTCTAGTGCATCTATGAAGTCATCAAATGTTTCGATCCATTTAGCCCACCTGGCATCAATGTTCTGTTTCTTTGCTGTGTCGAATGACTGTGGTGGTTTCAAGAACACGGCTGCATTGTGTTTCGCGCTCTCCTTTTCTGCCATTGAGAGCATACGCTATTCAGGCAGCTTTTCCTGTAGCCGACAGAGGACGTATGCCACTTCACTCACTTGTGCTGGTAAGTAGATTTCTGCTTTCATATCTGGTTGTCACTGCCTTGAGTGTTTGCTTTGCATGGATGATGGCTCTGTGTTCTGGAACAGCATAGTATTGCTTCCTTTGGCCTTACCAGCGGATTCTGGGGGGCTTTTCTAATGTGCTCCTCTGTCAGGCCTTCAACTTCTCCAAGGGCGGTGTATAGGCTGGAGTAGCACGTTGACTCCTAACATGCCGATCTTAGACTGCTTCGCATTGATCTGGTGTGTACATTGTCGCAAACTCTCAGGGAGAGCAGTCCTGTTCCTTCGGGGTACGTATCCCCTACTCGTCGCCAGTTGTCGCGTCCTCCCCAGCCTGGGAGCACAAAAATGAAACACTCCACACACGGAGCTCTGTAACAGACGTCTTTATTCTTCAGTATACGATCACACAACTCCCTAACTGTGCGCATTACATCATGATTTTAAAAGCCACACCTTAACACCTCCCAGCAGATTACATAATTCCTGTTTGAAGTCTTCTCAGAACCACAAGGGTCCCAATGCTCATAGAATCAAGACTCTACAGAGCTGTCTCTACTTAGTTTAGTATGTGAATTAGAATTGACCAGCACAATTTCACAGTACTTACTTCTCTTCACCATGCTCTAATTTCAGCTCTTAGCTGTTAATTAACTTTGGGACACATCAGGCCCTTAATGCTCTCACTAATGCTGTGGGTAAGATGACCCTATGCAGGAGGCCCACTGCTACACCTCATGTGTCTTCTGTCTCTTTTTCCAGCTTTTCGTATGAAGCTTTGGCCTTTCTAGTACATGGTGCGCTTCACATTCCAGAAGACGGCTTCCAACCGTGCATGTAGCGATGGACTCAAAGCTAGAGGCATAACAAAACTTGAGGGAGCCCTGCAATGTACTCAGAGGGAACCCAGCCACATCAACGCAAAGTTTCATTTAACAATGTGAACGGACACCAGATGGTCTTTCAAAATAAATGCAGCAGTTACAGAACTAAGATTAGATTTAGCTAGCCCCTTTCCCCCACCCCACCAGGGCCAGGAGTCTTGAGCCTCCCATGCATGGGTTTGCAAGGCGATGACTTACACCTGTGCTCAAAGCACACATTTTGGACTTCCGAGAATTCTCCACAGTGCAAGTTTTAATTACCCCAATAATAGCGTAAGCAGTAGGGTAAGTGCATGCTAGACCCAAAACAAATCTTGCACTCGCAGCACTCTGGGGTTTTGCCTGGTTACTACAGTAGCCAGCCCAGCCCTGCTTTGAATCTTTGCTGTTATTGTAAACGCTTTCTTACTGTTATGAGTGTTAGAGTTTATGTGTACCTTTGTTAATTCCAGGATTTGTCGTTAAAATCATTTTCACTGCTGCTGCTGCTGCTGCTGTGGGACCGAAGTAGCAAAGTGTGCTTTGGGCATGAGTTAGATGCAGGTGTTTTTTTTATTTTGACTCAATTGGTTGTGCTCAAGTGCTTTTTATGCTTGATTTCATTAGTTGTCCGTATGGATGGACATATTTATGAGCATGCCTGAATTACTTACAAGTAACCTTCTTTAACTCCTTATATCTCCCTTGCTTTAATTCAGTATATATATGGCTTCCCTGCTCTGTCAGACACCAATCACCAAGCTCCACCCTTTATAAAAAACACTTCTTCTGCTGCATCCTCCTATTTTTTTGTCTGTGTTAAGATACTTGCTGTCCGTCTTGGCAGACTCAGTTGGACCATCGTGTTGCAGTATTGCTGGACGCGCGGATAGAGTGTGCCTCCTTTGCAGCCTCTGCCAGCCGAGGTCATGCTTTCTGGTTCTGCTGTGCGGCAGTGGAAGGGAAGCCATTGGAGTACACCATGACGGTGTTCAGTGGTCTTCAGTAGTTAGGGCTGTTCTTCCAGGTGGGGCGATTGCGAAGTTGGCGGTTGGCTCATGGACAGCAGCCTTCGTTACAGGCACCTTCTAGGTGGTAAGTGGCAGTGTTTGGGACATAACTATGCCACTTTTCAGGATTTTCTTACTATTTCCTCAGTGGCAGTTTTTCCATCATGAGGACTATGTTGATTGATGGGTTTTTGAGTCTGGTTACCTTGATTTCAAGCAAGGCTTCCTTGGGTTCCTTGTCCAGTTGCAGCAATGGTGGGCAAGAGAACTATTAAGTGAAAGCATATGTTATCCCCTACTTCTTCTGATGATGAGTGTTCTATTCCTGCCAAGAAACCTAATAAGAGCAAGGGTTCTTTTCCAGGGATTCTGCCTCTCATGTCTAGGGAGGAGATTCAGGACATCATTGAGGCTGCTCTGTCCAAAACTATGGACTTAACTCTACTCGAGGTACACAGCCGGCTAAGTCTGCAGCTGGGATACCTGATGATGAGTTTCAGCGTCAGAGATGGATGCTCCTTCTATGTCTTCTGGCAAATATTTGAGAAGAGAGGAGCTGTGGGAAATTCTCTCCCACCTTCCAGAAAATCTGGGGGTTTCTTCATTCCTATGGGAGAGACAGGGCAGAGCTCTTTCCCCTCAGTATGTGAAGCCATCCATGTTGGCAACGCCTTTCCATGGCCCAATCAGAAACATGGAGAGGGGAGAATGGAAGGAGATTAAAAAGATCCAGGTTCCTCACTTTTTGCAGAAATTCTATTTGGGGGAAGGCAAGGATGTTCTTCCTCAGTTGGTGAAGCTGGATATGATTTTTGCCACTATTAGAAATTGGGTTTCTGGTTGGCAGAGTATGCTCCTGCCCCTGTAGGAACCCCAATCCAAGCCAGGGCAAGTCAGATACACACCCTAAATGAACCTGTGCTCGCCCTCTGGTAGCTTGGCACAGAGCAGTCAGGTTTAACTTAAGAGGCAATGTGCAAAGTATTTGTACAACACTTCAAATGGTAAAACAGTGAAAACACCACACAAAAAGATACCACACCTAGTTAGACAAATAGAGCTTAATTTATTGAACAAAACAACAAAAATGTAATAAGTATAAACAGAGTTATGAATTTGTAAAGATTAAACTGAAATGTAGTGCTCAAAAGCATAAAGCACCAACCGGGGCAATCTGGTTGCGCTAGACCAAGTCAAATGCAAAAGTTCACGTCCACCGCGATGGATCGTGGGTCAGATACAGGGTCTAACATAGTCCCGCTGGAAAGTACCTTGTTGCATCGTCGACAAAGAGTCAATGCGTGGAGCAGAGGAGGCGGTACGTCATCGTTGATCCCTTCGGATGTAGGCGATTGTCAGTTCCGAACCATACAAGTCAGAGATGCGTCGTTGTTGAACCCCAAGGTGTAGGCAGTGCATCGTCGTCGAGCAGCGTAAGTTGAGGGTGTATCGGGAACAGGTCCAGAAGAGTACTGAGTTGGTGGTGTCAGAGTTCTAGTACTTATACCCAGTGGTGCCTTTGAAGTCGGGGAGACTTCAAAGAGAGGCCTTCGAAGTGCACAGAGTCTCTGCTATTCCTGCCCTGGCTCCAGACTCACTTTAGGAGGGTATGCAGCCCTTTGTGTGGGGACATGACACAACCTATTCAGGTGTAAGTGTCAGCTTCTCCCTCCCATCCTGCCAAGGATGGCCCATCATGGTTGTGGATGGCCCATCAGTCACATCTAAGCTCCCTTTGTGTGTGGCTATCTAGAGGAAATACACAAAACCCAGCTGTCACGCACCCCAGAAGTGCATTCAGAGACAGGGAAAAGGCACCAAATGGTTAAAGTAAGAAAATGTCAATTTTCTAAAAGTGGTACTTTCAAGATTACAATTTAAAATCAAACTTCACAATAAGTTAGGATTTTAAATTGTGATTCCAGAGACCAAACTTGGGGGTCCAATTTCTTCTCAATTGGAAATTACACTTATAAAATATAATAAGGTAATATCAATGTTATCCTACGGGAGAGATAGGCCTTGTAGGAGTGAAAAATGAATGCACAAGTTTTTCACTCCTAGGACATGTAAAACTTAAAAGTACATATCCTACTTTTTAAATACACTGCACACTTGGGCTTTCCAGGGCCTACCATAGGGGTGACTTTTATCTATTAAAAAGGAAGGTTTGGGCCTGGCAAGAGGGTTAACTTGCCAAATCGACATGGCAGTTTGAACTGCACACACAGGCTATGCAGTGGCAGGCCTGAGACATGTTTAAAGGGCTACTTAAGTGGGTGGCACAATCAGTGCTGCAGGCCCACTAGTACCATTTTATTTACAGGCCCTGGGCATATGTAGTGCACTTTACTAGGAACTTCTAAGTAAACTAAATATGCCAATTGTGGATAAGCCAATGTTACCAAGTTTAACGTAGAGAGCACATGCACTTTAGCACTGGTTAGCAGTAGTAAAGTGCCCAGAGTCCTAAAGTCAACAAAAGCTAATGCAGCAAAAAGGGGAATAGGAAGGCATAATGTTTGGGGGTGACCCTGCAAAAAGGGACAGGTCCAACAGCCACATTGATTGGAAAGACGGTAATCATTGCTGAGGACTGCACTCTAGCTGATGCCACTGATAAAAAGGTGCTGTGAAGGCCAATGTTTTTGCAGCATAATCTGCCCAGTCTTTTGTTTAGGACTTTGAAAAGTTAGCTGTGGCTGTTCGGGATGGGCTGTAATGTTTGGATCTTTTGGCTGCAATGGAGCAGCAAGTCAGACTATTGATGGACATTTCTTTAGACCTTATTAGATCATCTGCTATGTCGACTTGCCCATTGATTGTGGCCAGGAGGAGCCTTTGGATTAGGCAATGGAGGGCAAATCCTGCGGAGAAGTCCTCCCGTCTTAAGATACTTTTGAAGGGTAGTTTCTTTATGGTGACCAATTGAATGCTATCAAAGGCTTTTAAGGAGCGCAAAACGCTATGCCCTAAAAAGGAGGTGCTTCTGGTGGAAATGTTTGGGGGCAGATCTTCTAGGTCGACACCAAAGAGTGACTCCCGCTCTTCTTCTTTCAAGAGAAAGAGATTCCAACCTACATCTTTATTCCAAAAGAAGAATACTTCTAAGCAGAAGGGATCAACAAAGAAGAGATTCTGACAATTATTGGTCACACAACTCGCTTCCAATGGGGGGCAGTATTTGGCACTTCCACCAGGCCTGGAGGGAGGATGTCACGGATCAGTGGGCCTTGAACATAAACAACAGAGGTTATGCTATTGATTTTCTGGATTGGCAGCCAGAGACAGGAATCATACGTACTCAGGTTCCTTCCATCAGTCCAAAGCGTGTAGCATTAATAGATGGAATCCAAGGTCTGCTCTTGAAAAGTGCCATTGGCAGAGTGCCAGATTTAGAGATGGGAAAAGATGCATTTTCCATTCTCTTTTTGGTGCAAAAGGTATCAGTTGCATTTCATCGAGTGCTAGATTTGAAGTGGGTGAACTCTTGAATCCGATCAGTTCATTTTCGAATGGTCACGCTGCAGTCTGTCCTTCATATGATTTCTGTAGGATGTTTCTTGGCATCTGTGGATCTTCAAGATGCATATCTTCATGTTCCTATCTGACCATTTTGTCAGAGGTTTCTTTGGTTCGCAATGGGGGATGAGCATTTCCAGTTCTGCATTCTTCCCTTTGGACTAAAATCCCACCCAAGAGGCTTTACAAACATTCTGGCTCCTTTAATCGCCAAGCTTTACTCCAAAGGGATTTCCATTCATCCTTACCTTGATGACTTGCTTATACAGTCTTCAGAAAAAGTCCTGTTGCAGCATAATTTGAAGCGAGTCTTGACATTGTTACCAGGATCATAGATTCATCATCAATTGGGAGAAGTCTTGCCTGGTTCCTTTGCAGGATCACGTGTTCATCTGAGCTTGTTTCCACACTCAGTTAGGCTTGCTGGTTTTGCCAGAATAGAGGCTTTGTGATCTTCAGGCACAGGTGCGGAGTCTGCTCCCTCATTTTTGGCCAAAGACCTCAGAATGGTTGCAGGTTCATGGTGATTTGGGATCAACAATTTTTGTGGTTCCTTGGCCCAGATATCACCTACACAAGCTTCTATATTTGCCTCTTTACAATTAATCCCCGACTTCCCAGTCTGTCCTTTCGGTTCAGGATGACAGAGCAGGTTTGGGTAGATCTCTCCTGGTGGTTGGTTCAGAAGCATCTGTTGAAGGGTATTCTTCTAGCTCCTCCTGCTGCAGTGGTAGTGACGACAGATGCCAGTCTCTCTAGACAGGGTGCCTGGTTGGGCACTGATCAGGTTCTGGGGTTTTAGTCTCTCAAAAATACTCACATTTCATGCAATTGGAGGGAACTGAAAACAGTGTCTTTAGCCCTTCTGAACTTCAGGCCTCTAATCTCAGGGAAAGCGGTTGTAGTCTGCACAGACAATATGGTGACAAAGGTCTACATAAACAAAGGGGGGGGCAGATCCAGGTCTTTGAGCATGATCACCAAGGACATTTTTTATTGGGCTCAGACGCTTTGGTGTCCAGTACAGCTGTTTACATTCAGGGGGAGGTAAACATGAGGGCATATTATCTGAGCAGGGGAATTTCCTCCTCTCTGGAGCTTTTACCTTCACTGTGCCCTGTTCAGCCTTACTGTTCTCCATTGGGGTCATCTAGTGTTAGACCTCTTTGCCTTTCTGGGGAATGCCAAGCTTCAGAGATTTTGTTCGAGGGGGAGGTGTCCTCATGCATGGGTAATAATTGGGCTAATGTGTCCTTGGCCACAGAATCTGATTTATGCCTTTTCTCCCTTTCCACTGGTCAGGTCATTTCTGGTGAGGTTCAGGAGACACTGAGCAGAGGTGGTGTTAATTGTTCCCCATTGGCCCCGGGCAAAATGATTTCCCCTGGTGGAGGTCATGAAGATGGGTTAGGAATGGAGGTTGCCTATAGTTCCTTCTCCCCATGACTTCCCGGTTCTGTCTCGAGGGACATTGGCAAAGTTACAGTTTACGGCTTGGAGGTTGAGTGGAGAGGAGTCTCTGGATTGGGGGTCACTGAAGGACTGGCTGTTACACTTCAAGCTTTTCTATGTTATTCTACTCTTCGCTCTTACTCTAGGCATTGAACATCATTTTCACATTAGTGTGTGCAGAAGGAGGTTGATCCTACTTCAGTCAATCTATTTTTGGTCATGGAATGTTTACAGGATGGGTCTTGTTTGGGTTTGACATTTACGACATTGAAGGTGTAATGGGAAGCCTTCAGAATCTTCAGGTATTCCTGGAAAAACTTGACAGATGAGGATGGGTTGATACCTAGATTTTTTCAAGGGTTGTTCAATCTCTTTCTTTGGCCTTCTTGGTAGCTTCTGTTGCGGGGATTCTGCACATACACAGAACTATGCGTAGGAAAACAGGACCTCGGTGTATAGGGGCTGAACCTTCCTACCACCTTAGTACCAACAATCCCAAAACCGACTAGCTATAGTGTCTCATTCGTTCTCCTACAAAATCATGAAGATACAAATGATTTGACAACCCAGAACACAACACTCCCGACTCTCTCAGGAATCGCGGTAGCAAGACATACCCTTTCGCTCACTCACTCGTACTTGTCCACAATAAGAATTGTCAGAGTCACTGTCATAGTTCAAAATGTTTATTTAACAATCGTGCTCTATAATGCAGTATACAAGCCACTACCAGCAGTGAAATGCATAAACCTAAAACAGTTAGCATTGTTACAATTCCATAGAATATAAAGGGGGATGTCATCATATACAGACAGCAGAAAAAGGACTATAAGGCCTAACCACCCTCCCCTTGGTAAGGTGAAGTTTATTATATAAAGGAAGATCTCTAGGCTTTGTCAGCAGACCCCACACTTTAGTGCCTAGATGGAAGTTTTACATCATAGGAACAGCATAGCTCTTCTCCCTGGAAAGGTCCCTCTCCAAGTGTGTGTTTAGAACAACATGCATCCCCGTAATATCAAAGCACGAGTTTCCAGCAGCGCAGCTGCGTTAGCATGTTTTGTCTAGGTGCTAGGGACTGACCAGAACAGAATAACAAGGGACATTGTTTATCGACCTTGCACATCGTGTTCAGACTAAACTCCAGGAACAGGCAGAGAACGCAGAAAGCAGATAGTTTTCATGTGAAAGGCACAAACAGAGTCTTGCAAAATAAAGTAATGTAGTAACGTGCGCAAAAGCAGCATCATGGCAGCAGAGCTCATGCTAACTTAGCAATGTCGACAATGACCTTAACGGCCATATAACACCCTCCCCTTGGTAAGGTCATAGTATATAGACAAAAGACCAAAACAGAGTTCATGGGTAAGCAGAGTTCAAATGCAGTTGAAAAAACCAAATTGGAAAAATTCAAAAAAATAAATTTTTATGTTGTTTAAAATTTTGTCGTTTCACGGAAGATGTGATTAATATGGAGGTGGTGAATCCATCAAAGTACGTGAACTTAAGAATGCAATTCGTTCTAAAAGGTCATCCCTATCGTTAGTAGAAAAAAGGGATGCCATCCAATTTAGTAGGCCGAAGGAACCGACGTGTTCCTCATAATCCGATGCTTCCAAGAGCATATCCGGGCAACTTGCGTGATATTCGATGAAGCTCCGTCGCAATAAGTTCTGCGCAGCCGCACAGATATTCCATTCAGCCAAGACTCCAAGTGCAGCTGCACGCACCATACGTCCATCCCTAGAACAGGCCTGCTCATGGGCCACTAAGGGACCCATTAACTGGTCATAATCCGGGACTGAACATGACGTATTTGAGAGGCATAAATCCAAAGCCCAGTAGAAGGGGCACCGCTGACAGTAGAACACAGGTTGCACGCAAGTGAATTAGGCAAAGTGAAAAGTTAGTCCATAACTCACGCTAAGCGTTGCTAATGGCAAGCATCTAAAAAGTTGTTGCATTCGGCCACGGTACAGTTGCAATTGGTCTGGTCTGTGTATTACTACAAGATGAGCAGCCATTGCGTAGTAGGAGCAGAAGGATCAGGATTCCACCAGCTAGCGCCAGTAATAATGGGAACCCTCCGAAGACGCTGGAAAAAATATAATGGATAAAGGCCGGTATTACTCCAAATATCATCTGAAAAGAAGTCACAAGGCCTGATCCCACAAGTTTAAAAAAATGAGCAAGGTCTTGTGTGTCAGACGCATTAAATATTTGATGTATAAGCTCCCCAAAGTGAAGTGGGAGGTTCGTGTTCAGAAGTGACTGAATCTCGCTAGATGTTCTAGCCACCTGCAATTCGAAAGGTCTCTCGAGCCGAAGTGAGAGGCACTTCTTGTTGGAACAATAGCGCTTTGAGTCTGCCTAATTTGTTGAAATTTGTTTTCAAAGTCGGAATGGAAGGCCAAATGGAACTATCTACTTTCTCATGCGGGGGCGGAAAAAGCACATTGCTACAGCAAGTAACACGTTGTGAAACTGTTACTATATAAGGGATTCCTGCCCGTAAACCGCAGCAGTTGTGGTTATTCAAAATAAGATAACTGCCGTTAGTAAGCAATGTAAAAGTGGGAATTATTACTGGGACGGGAGTTCCTTTAAAAAAACAAGCAAGATTAGGCACGGAGACATTACAAGCGCCGTGCAACTTAACGTGTTTACAAACTAGGGAATGTCCTACTGTGGAATCGCAGTCCTCCCCTGTTAGGAAAACTTCCTTATCCTCCCGTTGACATCTGTAAGTGAAAGGTAGGGACCATAATTCATGGAGAAACGCACTTCCCAGGGGTTCAAAGCAGCCAACTGGGAAATGTTTCATGCAAGATTTAAAATGAAACAGCGAAAATGAGAGAGAGATAACCCCATGAATTAACCATAAAGCTGTATCTATCTCCGCTACAGAGAATGGCAAGTCTTCTAATTGTTCAATGTGTAATAGTGTGTATGTAGCGTCTTTCATGGACATAAATCTCTGTTTATCAGTTAGATTGAATGGTAAAAACAAAGCAGAAGCATTCAAATAATCCCAAGATACTTTTCCCATTTTGAGAGTCTGTAACGTCCATGTAAACTGCATCCCTGATCGTAATTGATTTTGACCATGATATAACACAGATACATCATTCTGAACAATATCAATAACAGAAGAAACAATATTATGGGGGGGTGTGGCCAAGCACTCAAGATGGTGGACGTGCTCTAACGGAGCTCCGGGTCCCATCCCCCGGTTATCCTGCACATCGCGGCAAAAACACGCTGCAAGCTTCCCTCGGGGATACCCAGTAGGGAGGATCTCCTGTTGTGGTCGGTGCGGAGTCGTTTGCTGCACCGAACGCGCTACCAGAAGCGGTCTGTTGTGTGAGGCCTGCGACGCGACTGATTTGGCGCCTTTCAGGAAATGGCGGCGGCTGCTACGCGGAGCTGAGCTCCCCTCCATGCTCCTGGTGCTCATAGCCTGGTGTGCCCGCGGCCGCTGACAACTGCTGCACTCAGAGGTGAAGCGTGCAATAAGCCATACATCCAGCGGGGCCGGCGGACCGGCGGTCTGTCACCCGGACGTCTAGAGGGAAGGCCCCGCTGACAGGAGTGAAACGGTGCTCCGCGGCTGGGAAGCCACTAACGCAGGTGAGCCCGGGAGCTGGCGCTTGGCGAGGGGTGACCCGGGGGTCGGTCGGGCCCAGGCCCCCCTTGTACCCCGGTACTGTAACACTGCTGGGCACTTGGTGACTTAGGATAGACTGCTGGCGAGGGCGGACAGTGCGGGGGCCGACTCGGGCCTAAACTGTCCCGCGTTTGAAATCTGCTGCGCGGGTGGGCTCCAAAGCCGAAGTGACAGGTTGACCCTGGGGGAGGTCCGGAGGTCGGTCGGGCCTAGACTCCCATGGGGGCCCTGTCCCCTTGGCCTGAGGCAGATATCCGGATCCTGTTTGTTGCTGAGCTGCTTTTGCAGACGCGGGAAGGAGGGGAATCCTGATTTGCGGCTGGTGCTGGCTCGGAACGTGTGATCCCTCCTCTCTGCGGCACTGACTCGGCTGGGGCAGGGGTCCCTCGGCTTTCGCACTGAGAGATCGGCGTTACGGGTACAGTTGGTGACTCAGAGCCTGACTGCTACCCAGGGTGAGGCTCAAGAGGGGGGGTCGGAGGGTCCGTTCGGGCCCGGGCCTTCCCTTCTATGCTGTGGGGCCCCGCTGGGGCTAACCTGTGTAACACTTGCTCTCCTGGAGCCCACCCATCTATCCGCGCCCTAGAACTATGCAGGGGCAATCCAGAGCAACACCGGAGTGCCCGGATGCTGGTTGGGCCCGAATCTGGTATCGTACCGTTGAGAAGGCGCTGCCTCCCAGACGTGTGACTGCTCTGACTCGCCACGGAGGGAGGCATGGAGTGTCCTGTCCCTTCACACAGAGGAGAATACTTCGGTGCTTGTAAAAGACAGCACTGTTGACTCGTCTGTAGTGGTTGTGGTACAGATTGCGACTGTGCAGAGACGGGCTGGCCCTGGGAGAGATCCGGGGGTTGGTCGAGCCTAGGCTCCCCCAGGGGCCCGGTCTCTTTATCTGGAAGTGGACGTCTGGACTTAGATTAGGCTGCACTTACAGTTGCTGGTACTGGAGGGAGGGAATCCTTTCTGCCGCCTGTGCTACCCCAGAGAGCGGGACCTCTCCTCGTAGAAACACTATCAAGCTTGAGGTGGGAAAATATGTGCTTCCCTGGCTGTGGGCGGTCGCTGTGAATGGCGCAGTTGTGCTGGACTTAGACTGTTGCTCAGCCTGTGACCCACTGGAGGGCGGGCCCGGGGGTCGGTCGGGCCCAGGCCTCCTTACGCGCGTTATTGGGCCGCACGGCACAGGACTCACCCTCCCTGATTGCCTTCCCTGAACCTGACCCTTGACCGTAGCGTGAGGTCACTGTTAGTAAAAGCTAGAATGCCCCGGGGCTTGCTGGGTCTGGGTCGGGCTGTAAACTAGACTGTGGTCGCTGCCATTTTCTGGGGAAACTGATTGTACTTGCCACGGAGGTGGAAAGGGAGTGCTCTACCATTGCGCGCGGGGTAGTAAACTCTGCGAGTGCCTATCTCAGTGCTACTAAGACAGTAGACTGTAGCCCAAGACACAGCACGGTAGGGGCATCCTGTGGCAAGAGGGGTGCCTCCTGCGGCACTTGAGAGTGCTAGCGAGGAACGCAGTACAAACAGAGTCGAACAAGCCCATCGTATATCCTGATCTGCATGCGGAGTGCGCAGCAAATAGTTATGGGACGCCTCCGCTCGACTAATCCATCGGACAATTCATCCCTCCCCGTAGGCAAGGGAGTTTCGGGGGGCATGGGGAAGCCGGCAGAAACTGACCACCCAGGCCTGTCAACCAAATTAGATACGGTCCTGGCAGCAGTAGAAAGGATAGGTGCGGCTTTGGAGCAGACCAGTGTCTCCCTAGAAAGCAGAATAGATGGCATCACGTCGGACTTTACGCTCCTACGAGCAGACCACCACAAGCTGTCTGATCGTGTGCACGAAAACGAAGTCGCCCTTGCTGACCTCCAACCAAGAGCTAATAGTCATACAGCAACCTTAAAGGACCTGATAGACCGTGTCTGCACCTTGGAAGAGAAGCTAGACGACGCTGAGGGGAGGTCACGACGGAACATTTGTGTATTTGGCCTTCCGGAAGGTGTGGAGGGCTCGAACCTGGAAGGCTCCATAGAATCCTGGTTGAAAGAACTGCTGCCCCCCGGACTGCTTTCCTCACAATTTGTGGTAGAATGCGCGCATAGGGTTCCCGCCCGACGGCCTCCTCCAGGAGCTAACCCACGCCCTTTTCTGTTTCACCTTCTGAATTTTCGTGACCGGGATGCAGTACTGAGGGAAGTGGGGAAACATCCTGGCCCAAGAGTGCAGAACGTTACTCTCTCAATCTTTCCCGACTATACCACCCAGGTGCAGAGGAGACGTTCCACCTTCATGGCAGTTAAGCGACAGTTGAGAGAGCTTGACCTCCACTACTCCCTACTATTTCCTGCCCGGCTAAGGGTCGTGCGCAACGGCAGCGCTAGGTTCTTTGACACCCCCTCAGAGGCATGGGACTGGCTGGAAGAAAATGGGCTAGCAACGATGCCCAGGCCCTCTGATGAATTTCAAGTACAGAAGAGGTCCGGGCGCAACCGCCGTCGAGGTAGAGGCGGAAGCTCGCGGTCAAAATCATCTCCTGTAACCGCTCCGAACCCTGACCAGATGAGATCAGAACGTCAGGAGGTGCTACAGGTGGTCGCTGCACTGCATCCAACGAAGCATACACCACCGGCTGGTCCTGTAGGATCCCCAACGAAATCTCGCGAAGATGCTGAATCTATTCCGGATTGGTCCTCGGGTGCCAGCTCACCTCATCTTCTGGACATCACTCCCCAGACGTCAGAAGAGATCATTTGACAAGGATCTGCGAAAAGGCTCTTAACAACTAACTGCAATGGGTGAACTGACCCCACATCCCTCTCCCTCCCGCTCACTCCTGGTCCCTCTCCTCCATTTATTGAGGTTACACACGCCACGCAAGTGACATGCACAGGCGATGTTCCACACATTGCACGTCTACATTGGCAAAGGTACCAGGGATGGGCCACACGGGCCCGTTCCTACTACTAGCTTCCCCCCGTGGTCACTCATCAGCGACAACTGGTTAACGGCCTCACACAGGCAGAATGGTTTGGGTCGTTCCGCGGTTGGGATCTCCGCAATGTCCCCAGAAGCGGCGGGCACACATCTGGAGGGATCTAGATTACACGCCAGTCCCCACTGATCCACGATGCACTCCTGGGACTTTCCCTACACAACTACACGCCCGATGCTCTATCTCCTACTGTAGAGGGATGAATATGGGGGATGGAATTTATACCCGTTTTCTCTCTTCTCTCCTCTTTGATAACTCGGTACCCCCCCAAAGTCAAACAACAACGTTGCACTAGTTGCCATGATAAGGCGTACATGTTTGGGTCGACCTCCATGTTGGGGGTCCGCTCTTATGATGTTTCAAGATGATTGGATGATACATATTATGATTTCGCCCCCCGCAAGAGTCGCCTTGCTCCGAGATCTGCTGCCGCCACATATACCCTCCTCGGGGGTATTCACCTCACACTGGGAAACACACTATACTGGTGGGACCTGCTAGCCTTAGATTCCCACAATGACTAATCTCAATATCATAACCTGGAATGTCAGGGGCATACATGCGCCTGCCAGGCGGTACTCCATATACACTTACCTGCAACGTAGAGCGACTAGCGTCGCGCTCTTGCAGGAGACACATCTGACGAATCTTGAGACTGTCCGGTTACGCCGTTGCTGGCGGGGTCAGATATATAGTACTAACTACTCATCCATGGCTAGAGGAGCGGTTATCTGGGTCAAAGCAGGGGTTCCCAGGGAGGAGGAGGAGGTGCTGGTAGACCCTGATGGGAGATATGTGCTGGTGGGGGGTAAACTGAATGGCCAGTCTGTCTAGTTGGGCTCCATCTATGCCCCCAATACTGTGCAGGGCGCCTTTCTAAACAGTCTGTCAGAGGTGCTGCTCCGGTGGAAGGATGTCCCATGGCTACTGGGGGGAGATTTTAATGCTGTGTTAGATGTTTCTCTTGATCGCTCCTTCCCTCCCTTAAATCGCACCACAGCTTCCTCAAATGCACAACTGTTACGTACCTGGGTGGGCTATTGGTCGCTTTCCGACGTCTGGCGAGAGCGTCATCCCTATTCTAGTGTTTATTCTTTCTATTCCCCGGTCCACGACTTACACATGCGCCTAGATCGCATGTTAACATCCGCTGCCTTACTCCCTCTGATACAGTCCACGGACTACCTGGGCCGGACACATTCGGACCATAATCCACAAATAATGCATCTGGCCTGGGAGGTGGGGCCACCTCCGACCCCGATCTGGCGGTTGCAGACAGCGGCCCTAGAGGATCTGGCGTTTCGGTGCTCACTGGAGACTACGGTGGTCAGTTATTTTGAGCTCAACACGGATTCTACAGAATCAACCCTGACAGAGTGGGAAGCTTTTAAAGTAGTTGTCAGAGGGCACTGCCTGGGGCAGACATGGAGTATTCGTAAACAGCTGGACACATCATTGTCTGCTGTCGAGAGACAATTGCTTCAGCTCGAATCACAGGCCGTTACTCGACCGGACCAGCGGGGGCGGCAAGACGATGCCCATACGGAAAGGAGGGCACTATTAGAAAGACTGCGGTGCCATAATTACTTGGCGCATTCAGCCCGTTCACACTCTGCGGCAGACAAAGCGGGGAAATTATTGGCCTATTTGGCACAACAAGAGCATCCCCAACGCCCTATACAGATGCTAGTAGATGACCTGGGGCATATGCGGAGCACTCAAAAGGACATTCATGCAGCAATGACAGACCATTACGCCAGGCTGTATACGACCCGGCAGGTGGGAAACGGCCAAAGTGTGGCGTCATTTCTCGACACTGTGGAGCTGCCCATGCTAACAATAGACCAGCTCCTTGCCCTGGAATCCCCATTAACGGAGGATGAAATAAGGGAGGCACTGCGGTCCCTGGCATCTGGGAAGACGCCGGGTCCCGACGGACTCCTAATGGAATTCTTTAAGACATACTCGGAAAGATTGGTGCCTCGTCTGCACACTCTGTACGCAGCTGCAATCACCGACGGGACCCTGCCTCCGTCTATGCGTACAGCTAACGTGGTCTCTCTGTTGAAACCCGGCAAGGATCCAACATCTCCCGGTTCCTACCGACCGATTGCAAACCTAAACACAGACTATAAAATTCTGGCCAAAATTTGGGCCAATAGGTTGGCCCCACTAGTCCCCGGCTTGGTACATTCCGATCAGAACGGGTTTGTCCCACACCGCAATACCGCTTTGAACATACGACGCTACTTCCGGGTAGCAGAGTACGCCCCCTATCGACTGGCCTCGCTCGGGTTGCATAGTTTTGGAGCTCAAGAAGGCCTTTGATTCGCTAGCTTGGAACTTCCTTTTCGCCGTCCTGGCCCAGTTTGGATTGGGACCCTACTTTATTAGTATGATACAACTGCTATATCATCATCCGACGGTCCGGGTTCGAACGGGACCCTATATTTCAGATCCCATTCAGGTGCGACGGGGGACCCGACAGGGATGCCCGCTGTCTCCTCTCCTGTTTGCGCTAGCAGTGGAGCCGCTGGCGGCACATGTCCGCGCCCACGTTGACATGGGTATTACTTTGGGGGATGGCGTGCACATCATTTCATTGTATGCAGACGACCTGTTGTTGTATGTCCGTGACCTTCATAACATTCCGCCCTCACTAGATCAGGCCCTAACGCACTTCGCACAAGCCTCGGGATTGCGGGTTAACGCTGCGAAGTCCATTCTTTCACCGTTCCTACAGGAGACTCCAGACCCGGGATATGCTCTTGGGGGACCTCCAGTAGCATGGTGCACTGACCCTTTTAGATATTTGGGGGTGCGTGTCTACAATACTAAAGTATTTGAAGGGAACGTACTTAGAGCCACCACAGCCATCCAGTCACAAATGAATTTCCGGAAAACCCTTCCGCTAGCAATCTCGGGGAGGATTGCTCTTGTCAAAATGGTAGCCCTCCCCCGCCTCCTTTACTACTTCACCACTCTGCCTCTTATTATTTCCCCTCCATTCTTCCGTCAATGGGAAAAGACTGTGAGAGACTTTATATGGGGGACATCGAGACATAGGGTATCTCTGGGGAAATTATATTTACCTGCGGAGCTGGGGGGACTGGCGGTGCCTAATTTCGAGCACTACTACTTAGCCTCTCAGCTGCAATGGGTTGCTCGGTGGCTCTCATCTCGGTATTTGGTGGACACAGCTACATTACAGCCCCCAATAGCGCATCATGTCTTACTGTATGTTTTTCATCCATGTGCGAAGCCCAAGCCCCCAGATGCGCCCTTACTCACAGTAGCCTATAAATGCTTTCGCCGGAGCCTTTTCCTCACCAGAACTACCACCCCATATGCGCCCGCTATCCCATTATTAGGAACACCACGAGGGGATATTCACACCACATCAGCTGAGCTACGGCACTGGACCGCAGAGGGCATTCATGACATGTGAGATCTTTTTCAAGATGGCGCACTTATCCCATATCAGGAACTCATAGCGGAAGGGAACTTACACCCGGGACAGTTTTTATTGCACCGAGCACTTACAGCCTCGCTGTCTTCTAAGTGGGGTACACTTGCTCAGGAACCACCTACACACCACACACTGCAATACCTTCATGTGATGGCAACCGGGGGACATTTGACGCAATGGTTTGCGTCCTCCCTTCGTCAGCACATGGAGGCCAACCTGACTCCTCTGCGGCAACACTGGGAGGGGGCCTTGGGGAGGGCATTCACAGATAGGGAGTGGATAGCTGTCTGGGGTAGTCCGACATACATCCCACGTAATCAGCGGTTTAAGCAAATTCAATTCTTTGTGTTACACAAGGCTTATCTCACCCCAGCTCAAGTCAATAAGTACTTCCTCAGAGCGGATGCGTCCTGCCCTCGATGCCGTCAGCTAGATGTGGACATTCTCCATATGTTGTGGAGTTGCCCTGCCCTAGAAGACTATTGGAGCAGCGTGGCAACCACACTAGCCACTTGCACATCTCGCACTGTCCCGGCCAGATGGGAGGTACACATACTGCACCTGTTCAGCAGGAATAAGAAACACAGGGCTACCACCTGCTTTCTTGATTTGGGACTAGTAGTCGCAAAACACTTGATCAGCAAGCGATGGAAATCCCCCCTGGCACCTCACACATTAGCCTGGCACCAGTCCCTGCTCAACTGGGCTAGGGCGGAGGGGGTGGCTCTGCATAGGGAGGACCTACTTGGTATCCGAAAGTTCCCCCTAGCGTCTCAATGGGATACTATGGTGTCGAAGTTACAGGGCATAGTCACGGGCACTGGGGAGCCTCGAGACGATGACCAGGTCTGATCCCCAGCGCTCACCCTTCCTGGGCACATGGGTTGAGTAGCACCGATTCCCAGGGTTGTATGTCCTCGCTTCATAATGCCGTTGTCATTGAGCTCTGTTGGGGTTGGTCCACTCTGTTATACCACATACGGCAGCAGGTCTCAAGCGACTCCCTTACCCCTCCTTTAATTAAGTTGTCCTCATTTTGTTGTACCCTATGTCTGCAGTTTGGCCTATGATATACCATGTCTAGAACGCCTAAAAGACAGTTTAGTGGTGAGGCTCTCTGACATTGATACATCCCCTATACAGACACTGTCACGAGTCTTCTCTCGGTATCCTATTGAATGGCTCACCTGTTAACACTGTGCTGTACTTGATATAGCATCACTTGAAGGTAGCTATACATGGTGTCTATGCATTGTTCATGTTGTATGTTTAAAATGAGAAAATGTCAATAAAAAAAGATTTAAACAAAAAAAAAACAGAAGAAACAATATTATCTAAGGTATAAGGCATAGATAAACCTCTTTGATCTAGGAATCCGAGGAGCTAAGATAAAATCAGCCAAATTGATGTCGCTCGACAAGAGTGACAGGTGTTGTTTTACTGACGATAGAGTGGAGTGTTCCAACCATTGTTGCACAATTTACCCACCGAATATGTGGTGACCAAATGTGAATGTGGAAAACGAGGATCTGGTCTTGTCTGTGTGAAACCAGGCGTTGCATTATAAAAACGCAGTTGGCATGCATTTGAATTGGTTTGCCACAACAACCATCCGGACGGGTCAACATCAGAGACATTGAAAGTGTCATTTCAAAACAGAGTTTGCAATACACCAATCGAATAATTTGTGTGTGTGCGCCAATTACCATACTCCGCCAATGATGGAATGGACGGAATATTTAAATTTTTCACAGTTGCCAAGCCAAAACAAGTAGTCTGGTGCACCGTATCATTTAAAAATAACATTTGTGCCGGAATTAGGCAGGCACGATGCAAAGCTGCAGTTCCCTGAACCTGCCAAGCCTTGGTGCCCCAAATCAATTTCAAATCAATGGTATCTTTCCAGTGATAATATCCCTGTACGGCCAATTCAGTTCTAAAGGAATCGGAATAGATTAATTTTGTGTGGGTCAGAATAAATTTGGATTGAGACGACAACTGCAATTTAAAGAAATAGGAATCTGGATTGGACGTGTTATAATCTGTGAAATAGGTGAACTTACCCTTAAGGGTTTTAGAACTCCCCTGTAAGGGGGTTTGGACAATGTTCCCACGGTGTGTAATTAAAAACAGGTCTTAACGTGTTTGTTTTGTGTAAGAAATGATGCCCATAGTGTTGATAACAGAATAAATCAGCATAATTGGCAGAATTCAAATATAAATCTTCAGCATCAAAAGCAGCATAATACTTTAAATCAGAAAACAATGAATGTACTGCTTGTACATCCCAATCATCGGAATGTATGTCCGGTGTTACCACATCTTCTAAAGAAACGCGAAACACGTATGGTATCTTGAGGACTACCGTCGGGCCATGAATTTCAAATGCTACTTTATCCCAAACGATGCCATCTGCAACCGGGAAAGCTGAAATGTTCACAAGAGTCTGATCACGTTTCATGATATGGGACGATGTATGAGGGGCCAGAATTCCATCCACCAACATTACAGCAGAGCGTTCTGGCAAATAATGACCATTGATGAGCAAGAAAAATACTGTCACAAATCCAATTGACATGAAAAGGAAAATCAGGATAAGCATCAACCAGATGTACGTCCAGGGCGGGACCAGGTAAGTCATTTTGAACCAAGAGATGAAAATACTTGTTTTAGTCGGTGGAAGTGCCAAAGTGGAAGACGAGGCGGAAGAGTCATAAGAGAAGCTCGTACGGTCCCCAAAATAACCGCTCGCTCCCATATTCATCAAAGGCGGTAGGGTAGCATCAGCTTGATGGTGTCGAGGACTGTTCGGCACTTCACTGTGGGACTCATCTGCAGGGTAAGTATACTCAACTTCTGCATTGGAAGAGGATGGAGGCAGGACAGGCAAAAGGTCAATAGTAGTTTCCATCTCCCCCTCAGCGATACGGGGATTAGTCGAAGAGGTTGAATGCACCGGATTCATAGAGATAGCGTTGCATGAAACTGCAGGAGTTACACTATTCAGAATCGGCCAGTTGGTGTAGCTTGACATTCTTGACTGAAATGTATCTGTTATCTTTGCAACCAGGCAAAGGGGGTAGTATTACTGTACGAGTACCCTTCAATCCAAGTACTGGGACCGGTGTACGGTAAGAGGGACCAAATTCTTTTTTGTTCTCCAGCTTTTCTCGTACCAGATCTCCAATCTTAGGAAGCCAGCTGGCGACCGAAATCAGCATTGCTGTGTCATTGGAAGAGGGCAAATGTTCAGTTGCGTAGCTGTCACAGGTCTTTTGTAGGTCCTGTAACATAGTAGAATGATTATCTACGTCAAAGGTTGCGGCAGCCGCCACAACGTCTAGACCAACAAGGTCTGGCACAAACATTTTAATGCCAAAGAGCATTTGATATGGGGTCCGCCCACCCAGAGATCTTCTAGGGCAGAGTTCTTCAATCTGTGGGGCGAGCCGCCCTGGGGGGGCGCAACACCCTCTCAAGGGGGGCGCGCACTCCATCCTAAACTCTGCACAATCTCACTAATTTCGAGTTGTTCTTGTTCTGGTGAATTTCCCGCAATTATGCACTTACCAGGCACGCAACACCCATTGGGCTCACCCCCTCCCGCCGTCGTGTGAGTCAGCCCGGCTGAGACAGCTTCGAGGGCTGGCGACGTCTAATTGCAGCCGCACCCGAGTACTTCAAAGGTCTTTAAAAGACCATTTACTTGTTAATGAGGCTTTTGTTCTGTTTTCACCCCTTCTTTAGAGACGCTCTGCCTATGGCCGGAAGAATTAGCCCCCCACCCCCAAAATCTTTTTCACCCCCCTCGCCCCCAGTTGCCCGCCTGGAACTTACACCATACCCACAGCACAGACACCGGTCGCAGGAACACAAAATGTATTCCTCAGAGTTTAGGAATGAACGTCCGCTGTAGGCTGTGACATAACAGGGCATGCGCTGGCAGTCCTCGTGGGCAGCACCTGCAGTGCTTTTTGTACATTCTCTAACTAAACTGCAGCAACTTCTCAGCTGAGGGTGTGCTTGAAAAGAGGGGGTGACAGGTCATTCTTTTATCATTCTCCGTGTCTCCAGTCACATCTACCTGCAGCTTCTCGCATTGGTTTGGTGAATAATGTCTTTTGTTTTTCACACATGTGAACCCATTAGCAGTGAGATGCTGGCAAATGTATCTGATTAGCTACATCTGCCTTCTCATCCACTGGGCTGTTAACCCGTGTATGCCTACATGGAAAAAATGCACAAAGCTAATAACTACATTCAATTTTGTTTATTTCAACTGTCATTCTGACATAGAATAGTGAATATGAAAGGTCGAACACCATTCATGCTTAGGGGATATTGTAAGTCTACATCTGGAAAATCCTGTTGCTGTCACTTGGAGATCTGCTGTTTGTATATATTATTTGGGTGAATGGATGGATAATGAGAGAAAGGATGGATGGGTGAGTGGGAGGATGGATGAGAGAAAAGGTAAATAGATGAATGTATGAGTGGAAGGGTGGATGGATGAGTGAAAGGGTGGATGATGTGCGAGTGAATGGGTGGATTGGTGAGTAAAATGATGGATGGATGGATGGATTGATAAGTGAAAGGGTGGATGGACAGATGAATGAAAGGGTGGATGTAAGGATGGATGAGTGAAAGGGAGGGTAGATTGACAAAAGGATGGGTAGATGAGTGAAGGGGTGGATGGATGAGTGAAAGGATGGATGAGTGATGGGGTCAATGGTTGGATTCATGAGTGGATGAGTAGATGGGTGGGTGGATGGAAGGATGGATGGCTAAGAGAAAGGGGAATGGAGAGAGAAAGGGAGGATGGATGGATGACTAAAAGGGTGAATGGGTGGAAGAGTGAGTGACTGGGTGGATGGATGAGTAAGTTAAAGAATGGCTGGATGGGTGTAAGGGTAAATGGCTGTATGGATGGACAAGTGTACGGATGGATAGGGTGAAAGGGTGGATGGAGGGATGGATGAGTGAAAGGGTGGATGGATGAGTGAAATGATGGATTGAAGGATATATGATGGACAGGTTTGCAAATGGTTGAATATGTGTGGCTATGGTTGGGCACACAGATGGAAGGACATGGTGAAATGAATGAATGGTGAAAGACTGAATGATGGATGAAAGACTGATTACACCTTGTAGCCCCCATTATCTTAAGTACATTGACTTTCACATTTATATGAGTCACTGTCTTTATATAATATGTGTGTGATGTAACGCACTCTGACACTCTGCCATACATACTTGGGACGAGTAGCACTATAAAAGAAATCAAATACACATGAGAAGCAGTCTATGCGAAGATGAGGGGCACCATTGGGTGGTAGCAAGGCCGGACTGGCCGCTCCAGGTATCAGCCGTTTCCCTGGGAGGCTGGAAAGGTGGGGTTGGTTTTGTTACTGGGGGCTGACACTGCAAAGTACCTTGTATATCCAGCAGTTTTTAGGCAACAATAAAAGTGTCATCACTTATATTCAGGTGTGGTTCACCAGTGTCTGGTGACTAATGTACCGGCGGGAAAATTGAGTTTTGAGCTGTGTAATAAGCCTCTGTCATTTAACCACACCCACTCACAAAACTGCAGTTAACTAAACACACTTACTGTGTTGAACATTATTTGCCGGATATGGCCCGGGATATGTGGGTGGCGGACAATTATGTGGTGTACGAGATTCCAGAAATTTCTGTCAGGTGGAGGGGGGCCCAACATTTAAAAAAATTCAGCTGGGGGGCTCAGCCTACAAAAGTTTGAAGACCTCTGTTCTAGGGAGATTATTAAGTGCATGTTGAACTCCATACAAATGGGCCAGCCAGTTCCTGCCTGTACCTAAGACCCTAGCTGTCAAAGATTGCTTTAAGTCACGGTTCATCCGCTCCACTATAGAATTGCCCTCAGGCCTGTATGGAGACAAAAACTTCACCAGCACCCCCATTGATTTCATAGCGTCCTTGTACGCCTTAGAGGCGAACGCTGGAGCTTGGTCTGAATGGAAGGTGCCACAGGCAAACATCCCGACAAAGACACGCAAATCTCTAAGGACATTTCGAGCGTCAGCACTGCGTTGTGGCCAAACCCATAGGAATCTAGAGCACGAATCAACTGCAACAAAAATATATTCATATGTAGTATCAGAAGACAACGGACCGCAGTGATCAAGATATACACAGCTAAATGGCTGATTGGAAATACATAGCTGTGTTTGTGGTGGTTGTGAAATCATAGAGGGTTTGATTTGCTGACATATGTCACAAGAAAGCACATAATTACGGGTTTGTTTATATAAACCACACCACCAATAACGTTGCTGTAAAATAGAGACAGTCGCAGACACTCTGGCATGCGCAGAAGCCATGCCGTTGTGTGCGGCAACGATCAAAACAAGTCTGCGGTCCATGTTGGGAATTAGCCGATCCCCAACTGATGGAATTTTAGCATAAGGAACGTGTTCGGGAGATAAATGATAAGAATACTTCGAAGGAAAGCCCTGCAGATAAGCAGTTCCATCCTTCATAGCAGCTACAGCTGCCAGAATGTCATTATCTGTCTTAGTCATGGACCTTGTAACTACTGCAACAGAACACGTGGCTACTGCAGATTTGGCCGCCTCGTCAGCCAAAGAATTACCAAGAGCATGTGCTCCCACGCGCTGATGGCCAAGAGTATGTATAACCTGTGTGAGGGGCAGATGTCCTTTAAGTTCTGCCACTCGAACCCAAAGCGTTTTATGCTTGATTGCGCTGCCTTTAGAGTCTCGATAGTCATTTTGAGACCAAAAGAATAAGTTATCATTAAAAGACTGAACACAGTAGTAAGAATCGCATACAATAAGAGTATTCACATTAGGATCAGCAAACTCATGAGCTAGAACAAGAGCACGCAGCTCCGCCAATTGCGCTGTACAGTCTCCAAGTGCCTAAGTATGCACTATGGAAGACTTAAATTCTCCATTTACAATTGAACCAGCCACAATAGCGCAAGCCGCTGAATAAGCGTGTTTGGACCCAATGGCCGGTTAAGCCAAGCCATCAGTGTAAATGATTCATTTGTACTCATCCAAAGGAAGCAACGACAACGGAGGAGGATGAACATGTTCATACTGTAAAAACTCCTGTGTCTGAAGAGCAGGATCAAAGATAAACGTGACATCAGCCAATGTCAAAGAAGTAGCCCATTGTATCCAATGGGGATATAGTGCCTTAGAGTTTGGTACACTTCTAAAGCAGGGAGAGGCGTGACCATAAGAATGCGTTTTCCCTGCGCCAGCGAGCGTTCTTTCAGAATCGCCAATTGGACCACCGTCAAAACTTTTTCGACATTCGAAAATCGCATTTCAGCCGATGTGTACAAATGTGATTTGTATGCAATTGGTACTGTGTCTCCTTCATTGAACGTCAAGTAAGTGAAACCCACCGGCCCCGGTACTATACTTATTACTAGGTTTGTGGTATTATCACGCGTCAACAAGTAGTTAGTTGCAAGCAGATCTGGTTGCAAAGATTGTAGAATAGTGGTATGTTCCGGAAGCCAGCTGGCAGAAAAATATGTTGGTTGTATCAAAGCATAGAGTAATTTGATACGCTGGGCATAATCGGGGATGTAAGTCCTTCCGAAATTAAAAAATCCCAGCAAAGACTGAAGTTTCTTCAGCGTAGAAGGAGGTTGCAATTGTGCACATTTCTCTAGAAAGTGGGGGGCTAACCCCCTACCTTCATTATTGAGCTCATAGCCCAAAAAGAGCACCGCAAAAAGAGCAATGTGTGATTTTGCAAAATTGAATTTGTATCCATAGTCAGCAAACAATAGAATGATACGGTTGACTCGGACAAGATGCAGCATTAGTTTGTCGTCCATCAGATAAATATCATCTACGTACGAGAAAGCATCTGGATCTATGTTGTGCAGTAAAGTCACAACACGTGCAGCAAAAGCCCCGGGGCTGTTCTTATACCCCATAGGCAAGCGCATACATTTTTTCTGATTTCCGACGGAGGTGAATGCTGTCAAGTCACGGCTCTCAGGAGCCAAGTTATGACTGTAGAAACCATTGGATATGTCGAGTGTAGTTTTGGATTTTTTACGAACAAGGCTGTTCACTAGCGCAGAGCTATGTGTGTTCTGTACCACAAATGTATGACAATGACTATTCAGATTTCGATAATCCAATACAATGCGATATGAACCGTCAGGTTTTGATACCAGAAAAAGAGGATTATTCATCGGTGACACACAGGATTCAATCACTCCTTGATACTCCAACTGAGTCAGAATGTCACAAACGGGAGCCTTAGTTTCTCGTCTGATTGAGTATTGCGGCTGTGGCTGTGGCATAGACCGTAATCGTATCTCATGTGCAGGTAAATCTCTATCCCAGCCCACCTGATTATGGTACACCACTGGGGCAAGGGCCAAAGCCAACTCAGACGCGTATGCCTTTGCATGTTTCTCAGGGACGTAACGCGAAAAACTCAGAAGTATCACGTCCTCCCCTCTAGAAGCAGCTAGCACAAATGGTGGAGGCCAATCTGCCTCTGCCACCAAAATGTCGTATGAGGAGGTGAGATTTTCCCAGAAAACCACAGTGATTGTACGCTGTATATCACCTTCAATTTGGAAGACAATTTCAGAGTCTATCCGGGGGGGGGAACTCGTGTATCTGCTGTTTCCACTGTAATAAATGTATCAGTTGCTCTCGCCTCCAGACAGGGACGCAGTGCCTCCTGCACTATGGTAACCTCTGCTGTGCTGTCGAGCAGAGTCACCGCCCATGTCCAATCTAGAAGCCGCGTTCTCACCATCTGAGGCATATAAAGCAGCAACCTTTTTCTTCTGATACGGGGGTCGAAAACGAGGCAGTTCCTCTTGTTTGGCTTTAACATCGAACTGTCAAGGGTGATCCCATCCCTGCTGTGTGGTTGGACCTTTGCCACGATCCTGGCGTTCCCCACCACCGACTTGAGAGTCCGATGTGTCCTGTAAAGAACGAGGAGAGCGCTGATCAGGGACTTGAAACCTATCAGGAGTCTTTAATTTTCGTGCGATCGCGCAAGTCATAAGTACGCTCAGAAGACTCAGGTGTCGGTGAACCAGAACGCGTACCCTGCTTCTGTTGTTGCTGCCTCTATTTTTTATTTTTCCAGCTCTTTTTAGGAAAGAACGGGCGCCCATCCTTATCAGTCTGGGTTTTTTGTTGAGTTTGAGATTGAGTTTGTGTTTCAGTAAAGGGCTTAATTCCCAGACTATTGCGCCCTAAGGGTTTATAAGCTTTAGCAATAATCTTTGGTAATTCGCGCTGTTTGTCTGCATCTGCCACAGCCTCCAAGCGTTGCGCCACTTGCAAGCTTACTGCATCACCCTTAACATTAGCAAGGATCATATTGCAAACAATGTCGAACACCCCCACAAGCCTCATCCCCAACTCCAGAGCCGCCTCTGCCCCATGTTCATCCGAACACGTTTTATCACGGAGGGGAGTACGGTCATTGAGGGGGTACCGAAACACAGCGAATAAACCGCTGCAAACACTCTACCCCAAGTGTTACAATCAGCTAATTCAGGAACTAGGCCTTTAGGTAAACTCATGGTCAGGATCCTGTGTTTCTCCACAGGCGTGGTATTTGGAAAAACAGCTTCGAGTTGTCCAAATGTTTAAGCAAGCCAATAAGGAAGTTCGTCTTTATTTTGCGGACGCTTGCCCATCACTGAATTAACCATGATGGGATTGATAATTACACCACCAGGTCCCAGTCGCTGCGCAGCAACGCCAGGTGGTCCCACCTGGAAGTTGCGCGACATGAACTGAATAACAGCTCTATGTATACGTATTAACGAAGTATGCAACACGCGTAGCTCTGCGACAGTAGCAGTAAGATCATTTGGGTGTGGGGTATACCCAGCCAAAATGGGCCATGTGGTCCCATCTGTTGATAAGGGGCCTAAACGGACCGGTGTCATAGGGTGAGGAAGGGCACCATTAAACCATATTGAATGTTGCCAAGCCGTAAGCGTAACTTCAAAAGATCTATAAGGTTGATAATTCTGCGGAAGGGCAGTGGCAGTATATTCGTGAAAAAAATGATCTGTCCCATCGACTGCCGGAAAGGTGACCCAAGAATAAAACACCTCGAAGTGGTGAGCTGCATCCGCTTCAACAACAAAAATAAGCGCAACACCATCAGCAGGGACTCCATATTGAGTCAAATAAGCGGTGACTGGAGCACGGTTCGGAGGTGCTATGGCGACTGCCATAATGGAAGAAAAATATGAAATAACCTATTCAAGGCAGCGCAACTCTGGTTCAGAGAAAGAGAAAGATCTTTTAAAATTCAAGCTTGAAAAACCTATAAAACATCAATATAGGAGGCTACACCATCACAACCGTCTCCGGAAACAGAAGTGAGGGGGATTGTGGACAAGGACAAGCACAACTCAGGAGTCTTGCAGATAAGAACTAGACCAAAAGTTGGTGGTGCCATGTTGCAGGGATTCTGCAAATACACAGAACAATGCGCAGGAAAACAGGACCTCGGTGTATAGGGGCTGAACCTTCCTACCACCTTAGTACCCACAATCCCAAAACCGACTAGCTATAGTGTCTCATTCGTTCTCCTACAAAATCATGAAGATACAAATGATTTGACAACCCAGAACACAACACTCCCGACTCTCTCAGGAATCGCGGTAGCAAGACATACCCTTTCGCTCACTCACTCATACTTGTCCACAATAAGAATTGTCAGAGCCACTGTTATAGTTCAAAATGTTTATTTTAACTATCGTGCTCTATAATGCAGTATACGAGCCACTACCAGCAGTGAAATGCATAAACCGAAAACAGTTAGCACTGTTATAATTCCATAGAATATAAAGGGGGATGTCATCATATACAGACAGTGGAAACAGGACTATAATGCCTAACCACCCTCCCCTTGGTAAGGTGAAGTTTATTATATAAAGGAAGATCTCTGGACTTTGTCAGCAGACCCCATACCTTAGTGCCTAGATGGAAGTTTTACATCGTAGGAACAGCATAGCTCTTCTCCCTGGAAAGGTCCCTCTCCAAGTGTGTGTTTAGAACAACATGCATCCCCGTAATATCAAAGCACGAGTTTCCAGCAGCGCAGCTGCGTTAGCATGTTTTGTCTAGGTGCTAGGGATTGACCAGAACAGAATAACAAGGGGCATTGTTTATCGACCTTGCACATCGTGTTCAGACTAAACTCCAGGAACAGGCAGAGAACGCAGAAAGCAGACAGTTCACATGTGAAAGGCGCACAGTCTTGCAAAATAAAGTCATGTAGTAATGTGCGCAAAAGCAGCATCATGGCAGCAGAGCTCATGCTAACTTAGCAATGTCGACAATGACCCTAACGGCCAAATAATACTTCGGGTTTGGAACTACCTTTGGTGCTGGGTGCCTTATTTGGGCCTCCGTGTGAGCCTTTGGAGCTGTTGGATTTTAAGATTCTTATGTTTTAGACATGTTTTGCTAACAATTACTTCTGCTAGGTGCCTGGATGAGCTGGGGGTGTTGTCTTTTTGTCATCCCTTTTGCAAAGTTTGTCAGAACAGAGTGGTTCTGGTACGTGTGCTTTCGTTCACTCCTGAGGTTAATTTGAGTTTTCATTCTCAGCAGGAGGTGGTACTACCAGAGTTGTGTCCCTCTCCCATCTCTGATGAGGGCCTTTTAGTTTACCTTGAGAGAGTAGCACAGTTCTGCAAGGGCAAGTCTTTATTTGTGAATTATGGACCTGTGAGGAAAGGGGAAAAGCCAACTACTGCTACCTTAAGTAGATGGACTTGTTCTTTAATGTCCATGGCATAGGAGACTGTGGGTGAGGTTCCCATCCATGTGTTCAGGGATGGTCCACACAGAGCATGTTTACTGCAAGGGCTGAATTACAGGCCACATCTATTTTGGGAATTTGTAGGGCAGCTATGTAGGCTGCTTCCTCGACCTCTGTGCAATTTTATAGGATTGCAGAATTAGATGTGATTGATAATGTCCTTGGTCTTAAAGTACTGCCATCTATGAAGTAATATAGCAGCCTTTGCATTTTTGAATAAATTGGATTACTGTTGTATTTGCAACTCACTTGTCCTCTTTTCTTGCTTTCTACGTGTCATATGTACCGAACTAAGGTGAGGGAGGGATGTGGAGGTAATGCCTCAATTACTTACCGATAATTGCATTACTTCTACACCTAATCCCTCGCCTTCGTGCAGATTCCCTAATGTCCGTCCCACCCTGTCAGTACTGAATAACTGAGTTTCTTTTGTATTGCGAAGCTTGTTTAAGTACAGGAGGAGGTAGTGCAGGAAGGGGTGATAATGGCGGGCTTACCACCTAGATTCACATGAACTATAGAAGCAAACAGATAATCAGCTTGACAAACTTTTTCGTACAGGTCAAATATATCAAGGAAATGGAATTCAAACCCATCTGAATCAGAAGTATCCGAGAGAAGAGTGAGCAACATCACATTCAGAGAATCACAGAACTGGGAAAACTCTTTTGGTGTAAGGGAAGTACAGGGAGGTAAACTGAGCACTGGAGGCAAAAGCCTAAGTACGGCTACCTACAACTCCGCCAGCCACCCTGCAGAAGTAACAGCAACCAAAATGGCCACCTAAAGACTAAACCTTGTAAATGAACTAATTCTAGAGGTTCAAAGGGGAGAGAGAACAATCCCCTGAGTGTGAGAGGCAGATCCCAGGCAGGAAGCTCTGTTACAACTTGAAGCCAGGTCAGAGCAAAAACCTTACAGACATGTGAGGCATAACTGCGTACTGCAGCTAACACCCAAATGTCAGCCAAATGGGTATGTAAGGAGGAAGTAGCCTGGCCCAAATTAAAACCACCCTTCAAAAAATCCTGACTGTAACAGTTACCACTTGACACTGGTTTCTAGCACACATAAACATATATTAATTATTGAAAGCATAAATACGTCACACTGTTATTGAGTACTGTGACTTTGTGCTAACCCTTCTTTTGCCATGATGATTTACCCTTCTTGTATCACCTTGTTATTAGTTTCCCTCACCTTATAACTCATTCCCATTCTCGGTTGTCTCCCATGAAAGTTCTTGGCATCACAAGGGAAAATAATTGTATTATATTTAAGTCCAACACTTTTTTGGGAAATGTTAGGTTAAAAAAAATGGGGCTTATTTATGAGCCCCTTGCGCCGCTGGTGCGTCACTTTTTGTGACGCACCCGTGGCGTAAAATATGCGCCACACTGTGCCATGATAACAAAGTGACGCATCTATGCAGATGCGTCACTTTGTAAACCCGTGCGCTACATTATACCTGCGTCAGGTATAATGCCTGCAGGGTGGGCATTCCCCCGCAAACAAAAGGCTCGTTTTCAGACACACCCCAGCAATGCACCACTTTTGGGCCTACAGATACGTCAAGAATACTGACGTATCTGTAAATCCTTGCGACATGGAGCGCTGTACAGTAAATACGGCGTATCGATGGTGTCGCAAGAAGGGTGCACTGAAAAGTGTTGCATCGCTGTTTTCACGCAGCAATGCAGCACTTTTTATAAATGAGGCCCAACGTGATTATCTCTACAGCTGAATATAAATGTATTAAAAAGTTCACTGCTGAAGAGTTCTATCTGATTCCTCTAGAATCACTGTTCACATGAGATTCTTCCAACAACATGCTAAGGTTCTTTCTAGAATATCTATCAGAAGAACACTCATGTAAGTAGTACTGTTAGAAATTGGGTAATGGTTGACTGGGGTGTAAACCTTAGTCTAACAGCAACCACAATTCTAGTCAACGTAAGTCACAAGCACACCCTAAATTAACCAGTGCTCACTGTAGCTTGGCACAGAGCAGCCAGACTTAACTTTAGAGGCAATGTGTAAAGTATTTGTGCAACACTTCAAACAGTTAATCAGGTTAGTAAAATAGCTCTCAATTTAATAAATAAAACAAGACCAAAATGACAAACATCCAATAAGTAGAACTTGAGATATGATTTTTTAAAGAATAAACTGTAGAATAGCACTTAGAAGCAGTAAGGCTCAAATGGTATATCGGGTTGTGCCAAACCAGTTGGGCCTTTGAAGTGGGGGAGACTTCAAAGAAGGCTTTGATGTGCACGGAGGTCATCCCTTCTTGTACTGGATCCAGACTCACTACAGGGGGGTATGCGGCCCTGTGTGAGTGAACCGGACACAGCCTATTCATGTGTAAGTGTGAGGCTGTGCCCAGCACCTCCCTCACATCTCTCACGATGGGCCCTCAAGTCACACCTAAGCTCCCTTTGTATGTGGCTGTCTAGAGGGAATAAACAAAGTCAAGCTGTCACCCAATTCAGATTGAACAGAGACAGGCATCAGGCACCAAAAGAAATAAAATGCCAACTTTCTAAAAGTGGCATTTTCAGAATTGCAATTCAACGTCCGACTTCACCATAAGTTGTGATTTTAAATTGTGATCCCAGAGACACCAGACTTTGAGGTCTCATCTCTTCCCAATTGGGAATTACACTTAGAAAATGTAATAAGGTAATCCCAATGTTATCGTATGGGAGAGATAGGCTTTGCAGTAGTGAAAAACGAATTTAAGAGTTCAAGTCAAGTCAAATCAACTTTATTCGGGCGTCTTAAAATAGACCACAAAAGGAAAATACAAAAGCAATACATAATGAGGTAAAACATGGAAAATAAAAGCAGTACCCACAAAGGTAAAATCAAGAAGCAGACATAGTACAGACACAGAGTTCAATACATGATGCAGTGCTGCAAAGATTATATGTCTGCCATTAAAGTGCTACAAATACAAGGATTGAAATGTAACACAGCAATAAAAATTATTTTATCAATAACGGAAGCAAGATTAAAATGAGTCTAAGACCAAGATGCACAAAGGTGTCCCCCTTGTTTACAGAACATTTAAGAGTTTTGCACTACCAGGACATGTAAAACTTGACTTACATGCCCTACCTTTTTAATACATTGCACCATGCCCTTGAGCTGTCCATGGCCTACCTTAGGGGTGACTTATATGTATTACAAAGGAAGGTTGAGACCTGGCAAGATGTTTAACTTGCCAGGTAGACATGGCAGCTTAAAACTGCGCACACAGGCTCTGCAGTGGCAGGCCGGAAATATGGTTAAGGGGTTAATTATGTGGGTAGCACAATCATTGCTGCAGGCCCACTAGTAGCATTAAGTTTACAAGCTCGTGCATCCGTGGTGGGATACTAGAACACATGTAAGCAGTTTTGCAGGTGTGCTATCCTCTTTCTTCAAATATCTTGAAAAATTGGCAACGGCAGCTTGTTGGGCACAGCTTTTATATGTTGTAGGAGAGGTCCAGCCCAATGTTTTCTATGCTTGACAACACCTTTGTAAATGCTCCTGGTGCTGACTTCAACCTAAAGGGTTGAATTAGGGATTGGTACTGCTCAAGGGGTCTGTAAAGTGCCTGAAGCACTGATGATGAGGGGCGAAAGGGACATGAAAGCAAACCTCCTCTAGATCAATGCATATCAAGTAATCCCCTGATGTGGCCATGAGGATGATGCCCTAAAGCAAGACCAACTGGAAAGAAAAGCCCTTGATAAAGATGGTCACCTTCTTGAAATTGATAATGGACTGCAAGAGCCGGCTTTGGAACTAGGAAGGAAGTGGTTTCACAACTCACTTGAGGAACAGAGATGATGCTTCCCTTGAGCAGGAATACCTCAATACCATGTCCTTCTTGAGGACATTCCTGGGCCTTACACTTGAATACCTCCCACTGGCAGCATGGACAGATGTAGAACTTACAGCCACCCTTGATAATCATGATGGAATCTTTACTGGAGTGTATGATGATCACCCTCAGAGGCTGATAAGAGCCCCTGCCATAAACTCCCGTGCCAGATGTGGAATGAGATCTCTGGGTCACTTGTAGAGAATGAGAACCCCACTGAGAAGACCACATCTTGGAAGCAGGAGGAGCATTGGGGCAAAAAGGCAACAATATCTTTATATCTTCTGGTGTTGCCTGCTGTCCCATTTTTCTGGCCAAGAAACATCTAACCTAGGAAAGGAAGACTCAACAGGGAAAACTGCATGAATGCATCCCCTCTCAAAGCTCACATCCATGACTGACACCTGGTTGCAACAGCAGCAACTCCTGCCAATGCAGCTCATTTGAGGCCACTTAAAGCAATGTCTTAAGCCAATTGCATCTGCTTTTTTGTCTCTTCAAGCACTAGCTTACAATCTTCTTCATCATCCTTGGTCACCATCAAGGCCTTGAAATCATGTGAAATGGATTGCGCTGCATTAGCTGCATACATCTCAGAATGCAAAGAGAAAATAACACACTCACTATGGGAGAATTAAAACGTTTCCTCTATGCATCTTCAGTGGCAGTGTTGGTACCTCTGCCAAATTGGAAGAAGATAATCAATCTTGAGAATTTCAGAAGAGGTGCCAACTTCTGCCAGTATATAGGCACTGCCCATTTATCAGGTTCTTCCCACTATGGCGGAATTAATGTATGAATGCTAGGCACTAAAGGTCAGTATTTTCTGAAGGTATCTCCCACCAAGGGTGGAATAGGAAACATGTATGAAAGTTACACTCCTTGAAGCCCCAGAGTTTCACTAATGTGAGACTAAAATTCACCTGGGATATCAGACTTTAGAAATTTCCAAACAGTCCCACACTCCAATTCAGACTCAGGCAGGACAGCAGTCACACTCTCCTTTTGGGTCACAGCATCTTTCAAGTAAACCAGCTTAGGGAGAAGAAGAGCTGCCACAAATGCATCCAAGACCATGTGGATTATGGCTTTGAAGAGAGATATCAAATGCATCATTGAGCTGAAAGTCTGAGCCCCTAAAGTAACAGCATTCACAAGAGTGCTACTGCCCACAGACATAAAAGCACCAAAAGCCCCTTCCACATCCTGGCTCTGAGACCCAATAAAACAACCCCTTTGTCACAATATATTGTGCTTGCGGCTGGATTAACATCTGTCTTCACTGGACTCTGCGTGAGGTGACACAGGAGACAGATAGCATGTCTTTCCAAAACGTTTTATGCCCCCTTAATTGATGAAAACAAGTATTTTAAGAAATTGACAAAAAAATCCACCCTCTACCTGTGAGTGTCATCCTTTAATGCATCAGTAACCCCATTCACACTGCTAAATGGCTGGCACCTGCTACTTTTACCCAGAACTGTAAGTATGCAGACTCTATTCTCTGAGAACTCCAGTCAGTGGTCTAGTCTCTCACCAACTTTGCAACAGAAAGGGAAGACAAATAAAGTGAAGAAGGGGAAACATGGCACAAGTTTTCTTGCACCACCACAGCATGAAAGCAGGCAGGAGTCCCACAGCAGCCAAGCAACAAAGATGTCAGACACTGTCTTTGAGCTAATTGTATCTTGTGCTCCCATCATACACTGCTTATCATGTCACATACTACATCACGCATGACTTGTTAAATAACATCACTGATGACATCTCAAATGACATCACTGATGGCATCATTGATGATGAACCCAATCCTGTGCAAGCATCCACCGGACCCCCTCTGCACACAACCTCTATTTGCCTGCCAAGAAAATTGGACAGAGGCTTTCCCTCTAGCCAATTTGAAATGTTTTGTGTCATTTTTTAAAGGTTTGCTTTTAAACTTTTTTGAAGATTTTTTATTTTTTTTACTTTTTTTTATTTGGTTAACAACGATCAACTATTGTATTTTATATACCTTTTTATTATTATTTGGAATGAATTGTTTTTTTATTTCTTATGTTTTAATAGATCTTTGTGCTCTTTTTTCAGATGGTGCTGCATTGCTTTCGGACAAATTATTTTTTATAGTCTCGCCAGAAGCTATGACCTTCAGACAGCATTTGTAGTATATTTATCATCTTGTTCACTCTGTATTTCCAGAGGTACAGTTTGACGTCCTTCTACAGTTTCATCCCCTTCTGCTCCCTGGTGTTTTCTTTCTATGGCTGCTCAATCTATGGATTTGGAGTGCATAACTTGCAGGTGCTTCCACATTCCAATTGTATCCATGAAATACCGACCAGGTTGGTCCCTGTGCCCCACCTGATTGCACAAGGTTCATGTTTCCCAGCTGAAAATGGAAAGAATTTCCAGACTACCAATTCCCTTTAAGCCTAGTGGGTTGTGCTACTGCACATGTGGATAGCAACACTATTACAACCTCATCCTGTGATGTCCCAGATGTAGGAGAGCGGGCAGAAGACAGGTATGTGGCTGCTACTCTAGAGTTTATCCTGAGGTCGTAATGGACTTGGATTGTCTGCACAGCAATGTCCCTTTGTAGAACAGCAATGAACAAATGGTGGTCATGAAATTGTTATGAGATTTTTTCGGAAGGCTCTGGGCTTATTTTTTGACTAGTGTACCCTCAGTGATCAATCAGATGGCTGCTTTCATTTTTCTTTTTGGGTGTCCCATTGGTACCACAGTCCTGAGCTGTATGGGTTAATCACATGGCCTGGTCAGTTGCCAGGCACTGTGCCGGACCCTCCACAGGCCGACTAACCACCGCTGCACACTGCCATCATCTATTCGCCTTGAGGGCTAGATGCAGCACCTGACCTGTGTCCAGCCATTTCACCCAAACTGCCAGGGTGCAGAAAACCTAATTTTGTCTTCCTAATTATTTTGGGGTACAGTTGTACTGCTACACTACCACCAGGCTATATTACTACTGTGGTAGCACTCAAGGACCGCACAGGGTCTGATTGTACTACTGTGCTACTGCCAACGAAAACAATGGGGCAGATTTACAAGCCCCCTGCGCCACCAGTACGTCACTTTTCGTGACGTACTGGTGGCGCAGAGGGCTCCTCCATATTTACAAGGACAGGAAAAGCCACCCTGTGTGACTTTTCCTCTCCTTGTAAATACAGCCCCTTCACACGCAGCACTTTGCGTTGAAGGGGCGTTCCATGGGTGTTGCTGTGGGTGTTCCCACGCAACACCCATGGAACAAGACACATCTCCAGATGTACGAGAAATCGTAAATCTGGAGATGCGTCTGAATGCTACGCCACCCTAGAGGTGGCGTAGCGAGGCGCAACAAGGAGAAATGTTTTCATTACTCCTTGTTTTTTCCTCTTTCAATGCGTGCTGCATTCTACAGCACGCATTGAAAGAGGAAAATGCCTGTAGTGATTGTTTTTGTGCAGGAAGGTGCCCCTTCCTGCACAAAAACAATCTCCCCACGACACAGGCATCCTTGCACCATGGTGCAAGGGCGCCTGCGCCAGCGCATGGCTGCAGTTTGTGCTCCAGCGCAGGGGGAAGCACAGAGATGCGACATATTCTTGTAAATATGTCGCATCCCTGTGCTTCGGAAGTGCCGCAGCGTGGCGCAGCCAAAGGGCTTGCGGTGCCACGCTGCGGCACTTCCTTGTAGATCTGCCCCAACATTTTTTAAACTAAAATACTTGGGGAGATCCTATGCCCCTCCCCCCACCCGGCATACTTCTATGCTCTTTACTTTTGGTTTTGAGGACTCAGGAACCGAGTACCAAAGTCCTGTAATGGCAGCCACAACATTTTCTCTAATATTGGTGCAAGACAATCAGATCTTTTCCGTACCACAGTGCCAGTTCCCAAGTGGGTGATGGGAGAAAAAGCTCCCTTAGCTAATCAGTTTGGAGTCTTTTTTATAATTTGGGAATAGCAGTATCATATCTTCGGAATACTACGTTACCAACCATCTAGATAGTTCCAACTGTTTCTGAAGGTTAACCCATTCATGCCCAACCCGAGCCCCGTCTTTTAATTATAATTTCTCGAAAACCGCTGAACGGATTTGCACCAAATCACAAGAAGCATGCTTTCTGAGTAAAGTTGTATCTTTGTGCCAAATTTGGTGCACATCCGTTCAGTCTTTGTTTTTATATCAGAAAGAAAACTTTCCTACGGGAATTAAAATGGGAAATCACACTTAAGACGCATCTCTATGTTTTCTGGCCTCACTTAATTGATTAGTGTGAAACTGTTTCTCTGCACTCTCAAAATGGTGGTTCAACATTTAAGTTCCCTCTCAATGTGACTGTGAAGCTTGTCATCTGCCGCCGCCAGTAAATCCATAATGCAGCGCCTCGACTCCTGCTGGGGTGGCAAATTTGAAATATTCTTAACTTGGAACATATCTTTATATTTCATTCCGCCAGTGCAGGAAACACACAACAAAGACCTGCACGGGACATATTTTATTGGCGAATTAAATTATGTTTTATGACCCTTGTCCATGCAAGGGGCGGGTCATAAAATGTCGCAAGCACTTAAATTCATACACCACAGGGACAGAATGGAAACAAAGCAATTCAAGACAAGTGCCTGGTGGACTTTATTCTAGCGTCGCTTTTCCTTTTACATGTTTATTTTATAGTAGATTCCATTTAAATCCTTCACTGTGACCGAGGATTATATCTGTTCACGTGTTTATTTTGTTTTTAAAGCCTATTTAGCAAGAGATTGATTGATAAGTGAAGGTAAACGATGATTTTTGCTAATGCGTGTTCAGAAAATATGATAGTGTGTTCCATTAAGAGGCCTATTCGATTATGTGTTTGCGACGAGGGGTCTTTATTACTAGCGCTGGGAAGCTTAAAGGATTTATTTAATGAAACTGGCAGAGCGGAAGCCGGATCGGAAACCACAGGGAATTCACACTTTAAAGGTCCGGCGCGCGCCCAGGGAGCGGATTTGGGAGTATCGCCGATTATTCGCTCAATTGTCATGTCCCACTGTACAAAGGCGCGGGTCACTCTGTGTGTGCAGACGGCTGTCAGCAAATCTAACGCCAGCAATTGAGCCACATCAGAGAACAATTTTCGGAGTCCTTTGAAGGGATGAAAGAAGAAAGACTATGAACCTGAACATTGCACATAATAAATTCAACGAGGCGTAGAAAAGCGCGCGCAATGAGCCGTGAAGGCCTGCGTATCACGTAAGGCCTGCTGCTGTGAGCGCGCGAAGTAGGGAGCGCAGCCGCGCTTAACTCCGCTGCTCTGTAGGATGAGCTCTCCAGATGGGCCTGGAAATGCCAGATTCCCCAGACAATAGTAGCACATTTTTTCAGTGGTAGAACTCTGAATTCAGGATTAAATACATTGATAGCAGATTTGGCAGACTGTACCACACACTAGATCCCTGAGGGAGATTTCCGCTTTAGTGATGCTCTGAAAGGCAGCAGTTTAATGCACCATTATATAACTTCAAAACACGGAACATATTCGCGGGAAAGGGTCTATAAACGAGTTTGCAACAATGTAGAGTTATTCACTTTTTTCTGTTGAGGACCATTCATTAGCCCTTTAGGTGAGGAATAGTGGTGCCTTTGTCCATTTTCTAGCCGCTACAGGAAGCACCTGGTGTGTGTGTGTGTGTGGGGAGGGGGGTGGGGGGGGTTTGCTGGGGCAATCTCCCCCATTGAACCCAAGGCCAATGACTATCTGTGAAATATGGGAAACTCAGGGGCCCTTCTTCTGCAGGTGGACTCCAACATTTAGCGTTAAGTGGTGCAGCGTAACTTTGTCCACCATTTACACGTCACAAATAAGTCACAACTTCATAACAGATACATGACATGAATGTGCATTTAGCACTTGATACTTATATAGTCTTACGATAATAAGAATAAGTGTTGCATTCAACATTATTGCTAAAGCGCATTTACTGTAGGACTAGTGAATTTACTCAAGCAATGTGTTTAACTGTATTAAATAAGATATTAATAAATCATCCTTACTTAGTAGATATGTACTCACTATCAAAATGAAATTCAACTTTCATAATGTGTGCATTAATACATTGAATAACACTAAGGGCCAGATGTATCAAGCCTTTTTCCCGTTCGCAAACGGGCCGATTCTCAGAATCGGGCCGTTTGCGAACTGGAAAGCCTTTGGGATGTATCATCCCAAAAGGCCATCGCAAGATAAGGAATCGCAAAATTTGCGATTCCCTATTTTACGAATGTATTTAAGGAATCGCAAATTGCGATTCCTTAAATGCAATTCTGGAAGCACCGAAAATTTGCGATTTGGCCTTAAGGAATCGCAAATTACCACCAACTTCAAGTTGGTGGTAATTTGCGATTTCCTAGAAAAATGCACTTTTTTGCATTTTTCAAAGTGCCATGTGGCGCACATACATGCCCCGAGGGCATGTATGTGCGCCACATGTGCACACATTCATATTTCAGGGGTGCAACAGGGTGTCCTTTTGGCACCCTTGCACCCTTGAAATTGCATTCGCAATTTGCGAGTACCTATTGGGTACTCGCAAATTGTGAATGTCTTCCCATTCATTCCTATGGGCCTCTAGGCCCATAGGAATGAATGGGAAGGTATTCTTAATTGCGAATCTCAATTTGCGATTCGCAATTAAGGAATATGTAGGAATCGCAATTATTATTGGAAAACCTACATACATTGCATTTTGCGAGTCCTTAATAGCGAATCGATAAAATTCGCTATTAAGGACTCGCAAAATACAATGATGATACATCTGCACCTTACTGTTTAGACAACTGGATAAGAACCATCTTCATATATGTAGAATGTGATTACTCTTAACAAGAGTGTATGTAATGTGTGCATTATTGTTTCATATATGACATTTTAATGTAGTTCTTAGCCATACTTATGCATGATTATCTAAAGGATTCACTGTAGGCTTTATGTAACGTGAACCTAATGCACTGATCATTCATATTCATTAGTGTTTAAATGTGCACACGTATATTAAGTGTGCACTCTTGCTAATATTTTAAGTTGATGATTTAGGCCTATAATCCTTCATGATGCATGAATGCTGTTTTCATTTTCTGCTAACTTGACATTTCTTGCAGGTATTCGAACACATGTTAGTTGAAGAATAGATATATTACTGTACTAGAGATAGAGAAAGAGCCTGAGAAGAGGACCTCGACAAAAGAATAGGGAGGGCCAGAGCGTTAACTGAAAGGCCTATTCGGCACTGTTTCAACCTGGATTGTGCATGAGAAGACAATGTCATTCCCATGTTTGGTGTGAGATAATTGGAAACTGTTGCAGTGTACAACATAAGAAGTAGAGAAACACAATAGACCCCTGATGACGCATGCAAAGAGGTGTTGCCCAAAAAGACTCTTGTGTGCCTTAACTCAGTCTACACACCATTGGAGATTCAGATTCCTTGCAAATGCTTTTCAGATTGTCTCCAGATACCTTGCAGATCCCTTCAGAGGCTTTCCCCTGAATGATTGGAATACTTATCCCTCGACTTTGAGATGTTTAGACCGGTATGCTTTCTTTGATTCTTTGCTGAGTGTGGCTTAGACTATCACTTACTTGCCTGACCCAAGAAGACTCTTGACCGAGCTTCTGAAATGCTGACACCTTTCCTACCTATTTTTCCTTGCCTAGTTCTTATTTCCTTTATGGAAATTCCTGATTTTGAAATCCTTTGCTGTGACCGAACTGCTTGTTTGCCTAATATGAGTAGTGTATCTTAACTTGATTCTGGATTTGTAATAAACCTTCTTAGCCCTAGCTACTGATTCCAGGTCCTCATTGTGTAGTCAAATGGGTTGCACTGTTTATTGAATTTGACTGATGTAAATGTTAACTCTCATCACCTCTCAGTTGGATAAAAAGGTACATCGGAGGACCAATGGTAAGCGAGTGGGCCCAGAAATCTCTGGATCACCAATGACCCACTAATGTCCTCAATTTACTCCCCATGAGCACAACCCATGTGAAATCAGAGTTTGAGTCCCACCAATTCCGATTTAAACCCAAGTCCCTAGTCAGAAGTCAAGTAGATGGTAAATCTCCACCACTCATTTTTAAATGCTTTTGAAGTGAACATCACCTCTATGTAATTTAATGTGGAAGCACTGAATTGCTTGCACCACATTATTCAATTTCTAAGTAGGCTGGTGGTGGTAAACATCACTGTGTGTGAGAAAATACCCTGATCAAGGTTCTCCTTTTTGTCATAAGCCTGCATACCGCACATAGACAGAACAATGCCCTATAAATGCAAGTTATATTTACCTATAATCTAGGTATTCTGCAAAATATTCAAATGCAAGCCAATTCAAAAGACTCTCAATGCATGCTTCCTACCCTGTTGAAATGCAAATTAGTTTCAGTGGGTGTTGTCAAAAGTATGAAACATTCATTTGGCATTGAACTAATTTGACCTATATTCTTGAATTCACTAGCACATCATATGACTAGAGAAAAACTATTAAACTCTTTTCATATGCAGTAGACAGGAAATAACCCTCACCCGCCACCAAGGAATGCTCCTCCCTTTTTAATTGACATTTTTTTGCCAGGCAGTTATTTAATTAATTATATCGCGATAAACATTTGCTTGGCACCAACCTCAGTGGAGCTGATGTTGGTAAAACACGAAACACAAAAAAGCACACCAATTTTCTTCATTAATCTGTTATAGGGCAATTGCCTAATTCACTGTGCTAAGTTCATTTATGGGGCATAAAAACCTAATTTTTATGGGTTATTGGGATGATTCTGTGCAGTTTTATAGACTGTTGATTTAAATATTAAAAAGGAAACTGGGAGCCTGATAGGAATCCCTTTAATTTTGCAGATGAGATACTGTGTGGAAAAATTCCTTCCAGTTTTAACTTTCAATAGCCAAGACTGAATAATTAGCATCAGATAACCTCATTGAAAAAGACAAAGTTGAAAGATGGTTGGCCTTGGTTTTAAGTAGGAAATACTATTCCGTGCGTCAACCTCGTTTGAGGCAAACATGCTATACATTTGGGCAACCGAATGCTTCTGCTACCCTGTGAATAATCAGATACCAAGGGGCACAGGATTGGCCTCCAAGGTTCACCAGACAACATTGATTTGGAGGGATCTCCATTTGTTCAAACTTTATCTACTGCACACAAACAAGGAGAATCGCTTCTCAATTGCATGCCACTTTCCTCTCAGTTCATGCAAGTGACCCCTGTGTACATGAGCTCCTTGTGGTCAATCATATTAAATGCTAGAGAAAGATATAGAAGAAAGAACCAGCAATCACCTCCACCATCCTGCCTAAGTAGAGCATGGTGCAGCACATGAAGGGTGACGTTGGTGTAGCGCAACATGAAAGTCACTCCGATAAGGACACCCAGGCTGGGTTTGTGAATGTTCTTTTGTAAGGGCCATGCTATTTCATTTACAATCAGTTGACTAATGAAGGTTAATTTTATGAAGGGAAAAAAACAAATGCAGTAAGTAAACACTGTCTAGTTTCTGTGATTAATAAATGTAAGATGTGATTACTTTCTAAATCAGAGGGGCAGATTCCCAGTGAAAAAATACACTGAAGAAACAAGAACATTCGACTGTGTTATCATTTATGTTGGAAACACGTCACCTACATATGAAAATGGGCCAGTTGATGGCTGCAGTCTGGGAAACATGTCAAGGTCCAATTCTTCAAATGAAGACTAACAAGAAATACATTGAGTGTGACAGATGTATACGGATCCAATTTATCTTTTGCATGTCCATTATAACTGATAATTTTAGGGATGTGCGAAGTTCGCTTGATTTGCTTTTGCATTAGTACCTGAAATTTCGGGAAAGTTATGCAAAGTTACATGTAATTAAGTGATTTCTAAATCTGTAATTTAATGCTGCATGAAGGTGGGAAATGTGTTCTTATGCCAATTTTTTGATAAGAGGACGCATTTCACAATAAAAAAAAATAGTACAGAGAACACAGTTGCTGCTAACAACAGCAACTTGCATTCTGGTAGTCTGCATTGTTCCCACATTGCCCCGCTACAATTTTGCCACAAATGTCAGTGGAATTGTGTGACGTAGCGTAATAGCATAATTCCAGGAACTTCGCAGAAGAGTCGTAACGTGACATTCCTGAAATTATATACAACTTAAATTTCGCCAGAGCCTAATAATTTTGGATTTGTTTATGAAGAACTGGATGTTTTGCTAAGATTTTTCTTCTGAATGAGATGTAAGAGGGGAAAGCTGCAGATTAACACAGCACATCAGTTCATTGGGATATGATTTTCAAGTCATTCTTTGCTTGGCCACATTGTTTTACGTATTTTGCTTGAGGCTTTGAGTGGACCCTGAATATTTTGCATGGCGTGAACAATGCCACTCTATCTCAAGTTTACATTCATCACCTGAAAGCTCCAAGCAGCTAAAGGTTTTAAGTTGTACTATTCTGACTTGTAAGTGACTGGTGGAAGTTAAAAAACGATGGTCCAAGGAATTATAGAAATAAATAATTTAATTAACAACAGTGGAGGGCAAGGTTGATAGAGCAAAGTCTTTCAATTACAGTGAACAATTACGAAAATTAGCTTTTCTTTGAAAATGGCATTGATGCCTGTTGGACTTGGCCCTTTTTGCAGGGTCATCCTAGAACTTTTTGCCTTCCTCTTGTATTGTTTCTGACCTGTTTTTGTTGGTTTTATGACTATGGGCACTTTACCACTGCTGATCAGTGCTAAAGTGCATATGCTCTCTTATGTAAATTGTTTTTATGGATTGGTGTTTCCATGATTGGCTATTTGATTTACTAGTCAGACCCTAGTACAGTGCACTGTGTGTGCCCAGGGCCTGTAAATCAAATGCTGCTGGTAGGCTTGCAGCACTGATTGTGCCACCCACAGAAGCAGCTTGTAAAATGTGACTCAGGCCTGCCATTGCAGAGCCTTTGTACAGTCTGGGACTGCCATGTCGACTTGGAAGGTGCACACTTGCCAGTCCCTAAACCTTCCCTTTTCTACATATTAGTCACCCCTAAGGTAGGCCCAAGGTACCCCTGTGGGCAGGGTGCATTGTATGTGAAAGGTAGGACATGCACTGATGTGTGTGGCATGTCCTGATAGTGAAATACTGCCAATTTCGTTTTTCACTATTGCAAGGCTATCTGTTCCCATAGGCCAGAATGGGAAGTTAGTTTATAACATCTTATAAACCTAACTGACCCTAAGAACAAGATAGGAAAATAAAGTTTAATATGCCTGAACTCAGAATGTTAAAGTGCATCTTTTAGTGAGGGTGATTTTTACATTCTGTGTTTGAAAATACCACTTTTAGAAAGTGGGTATTTTCTTGCCTAACCATCCAGTGTGCCTCTGCTAGGTTTGTGTATTGCATGTCTGGCTTTTGGATGACAGGGGCTGGAGAAGGGCAGCGGCTCAAGAAGTCTGATGAGTCAGGGCTGGGCTGAATATGCCTGGTCTGCATTTGAAGTGGTGGGAGGAGTAGCACCTTCACCTGAATAGGGCTGTGCCTGCCTTCCACAATGCCAGCTCCGCCCCCCTGTGGTGTGTCTGGAGCCAGGGCTCACACTTACAATGGAGGTTGTTGTGCACTTGCAAAGTGCCCCACAGAACTGGTTTTGGCTGGGTACAGACACTCTCTGCCTTCAGAGAACAAAGGATTTTGGTGTATAAAAAGAGGGGCCCAGACCCCGGACATTTAGATCACTTCTGGGAAATCAAGAGGAACCTTTGCCAAGGAGAAGAGCCGGATAAGCTGAGGAGGAATACTGCCCCTGTGCTGTTTGCTGTCTGGGTTTGGCCTGCAGTTGCTGCTTGCTGCCAAGGAAAGGAGAAAAGGACTTTGCTGTTGCTTTGTCATCTTGAGGAAGAACTCCAAGGGCTTGAAACTGAGCTTGCCTCCTGTTCTGAAGTCTCAGGGACACAAAGACTTCAACCCCAGCTCCCCTGAATTCCCTTGCTGGGAATTCCAACCTGCAAAGAGGTGCCTGCTGCTGTTTAGGGCCTCTGGAGACTGTTTGTCGCTGGGAGCTGGAAAATCGACGCAACTCCGAAGAAGCGTGTCGCATCTGCACTTGTTTTCCGATGCATCGCCGAAGAAACCGTCGCAGCGCCTGCCGCAGCTCGAGAAATCGCCGCACGACGCTTCGGGTGTAACGATCTCCGAAGTCCGAGATTGCCGCACCGATTTCGACGCAAGCCTGCTGTGCGGCTGCACGAAATCACGCATCGTACCGGATCAACGCATCGCATCGAGGCGCCAAGACTGTCACATCGTTGGGGGCCGCAGTAAGAAACAGAAGCATCAACTCCCCACGCAGTAAGAAACAGACGCATCACCTCCCCTGCGCTGCAGTAAGGAACAGACGCATCACCTCCCCTGAGTCTAAGGAACAGACGCATCACCTTCCCTGCGGCCATTTTGTTTGCTTTGCGTGACGCATCTAAGGTACTTTTGAGAAAAGTGTTGCATTTACAACTTGCATTGAACTGAACTATTTCTACCATTTGAAAGTCTTATTTTCAGTACTGTATTGTGGATTTTTGTCATTTGGTCTTGTTTTGGATTAGATAAAGATTACTTATTTTTCTAAACTGGTGTGGTGTCCATTTGTAGTGTTTTCACTGTATTACTGTATGTGTTCACAAATGCTTTACACACTGCCTCTGAGATAAGCCTGTCTGCTCTTGCCAAGCTACCAAGGGGGTGAGCAGGGGTTATTTTAGGAGTGTATTCCCCTTACCCTGACTAGAAGCAAGGGTCCCTATTTGGACAACTAGAGACCCCCATTTCTAACAATGCCATCTACCCAGAGACAAACCAGCCTCACCCAAAGTCTAAAGATGTCGTCTTAGAGGGATCCTGTGACTGTGTTCTATCTACCCTTGAAAGTGATAAAGGTCCCACAGACAGGAAAACACAAATTGAGATTGGGTGCCACAACGAGAAGTGACGGAGCATTCCTATGGTAAAAGCCTAGGAGAAAATTGCAAAACAAACCCAGGCGGAGACATATATTAAATATATTTTTTGAAAGAGTTTTCCCATAATTGTGTAAGTTTTTTAAAGTCAGTGACTCACTTATGAAGAACAACAGTGCATTGTTTCTTAATTATATAGTATTTCAAAATCAAGAATAATTAAATCATCCAGCCTGACAATAGCTACTGTGTTTACAAACAATGTTAGCGAGTTCCAACAGTTGTTCTTGGCATCACGCTTCTTCCTTTTCAATTTATTAGAAAAACAGGTTGGCTGAACGTGAACCTAGTCGGTTTGCAAGGCTGTACACTTAAGCAACAATAATGAATTCAGAGCTGGCTTTCAACTACTTTAAAGAATTATAATGGAAATAAAACTCGCAAGTGAATTCTGCTGTGTATGTGCTAGGCCTAATGGGGTAGATTTACTAACACTTCACACAACGCAAATTGCTGCACTGCGTTCTGTGAAAGGGAGACATCAGAAATGCGTCATATTTATAAAGATATGGCACATTTCTACTGCCTCCTAGTGATGTCCCACTGTGTGCTGCTGAGAGTCTACGCAGGCACCCTTGCACTATGGTGCAAAGGTGCCTGCGTTAAAACAGAAATGTTTTTATGCAGGAAGGGACACCTTCCGGCAAAAACACAATCCTTAAAGGCATTTTCCTTTTTCTATGTGTCATGCAGAATGCACCACAGATAGAAATAGGAAATAACGTGGAGAGATAAAGATGTTTCTCCTCAGTATGCCTGGGTCTGGGAGGTGCATAATTTTGACACATTCTCATGTTTAAACTCTTTGTAAATCTGGGAATGCGGCAACATCCATGGGTGGATGCATGGGAGTGCCCACACTCCACCCATGGAACACCTTACTGTTGCAAAGTAACACAAGGCAGTGAAATGCCCTACCTTGCGTTACCTTGGATTTACTGAACCACTCAGAGGCTTTGCGTGGCTTAGTAAATCCCAGTTAAGGGCATGCGTTACTTTGCATCACCTTGCATGACAAAAGGGCAACCAAAGCCCTTAGTAAATCTGACCCAACATTCCCAGCTGGATCCAAACATTACCATGTTACCCTTCTTCTTCATCACATTCCTGACTATGGATCTGTTTCACCTAAAAATTAACTTTACACGCTCCAGTTTTCTCCTATATTTGTATTAAATTTGCAACTTATCATGCGCTTGTGTGCCTGTCTCCAAGATGGCTGCACTTATGTGAGGCTCCTTGCACCGGGCAATACTATCCGGCAAATTCCTCATTCTACAACAAGCATCCAGACCATAACTTAACAAATCTTCATTGTGTCGATAGCATGTAATAGCTATGGGAGACAAAAACTCCACAACGACGGCGTTGATGGCTTAGGCTGTCAATCCTGGGGCCTGCCCAGTCGCAAGAAGAAGTGGGCTGCAGAGGGCCTGGTGTGGTGCAATGCCAGGACAGCCCCTCTGAGTGGCACTGTGGGGGGCGCAGAGCCCCAAAAGGTACCTGCCGGCTTTAGTTGTGTAGCGGGAGAGCCCAGATCGGGATTGCAGCTGAGGCCTACTCGTGTTCTCCGACACCAAGCTCTGGCCTGGGGGTGGGGCCGTGGTGGACTGGCACTATGGATAAGCTTCCTCCCCCCATCCTTGCGACAACTGGGGCACTGGGGCCCCCCCACTGGCCCAGCGGCTACTATGGCTACTTGTGATCCCCAACTGCGGTGACTGGAGCGACACCAAGATGCCCATCTGGTTGGGAGGAGGAATAGGTTGGACCGGGCCTGAGACGGCGTGATGCTGTGGGCCCTGGGGACACTGACAGCCTTCATCAGGCCATAGAGCAGCCTACAGATTCATCCTTGGAGAGGGTTGTAGCCTGCTCGTGCCAGGCGTGCACTGGAGCTGCCCTGCACTGAATACCTCATCTGATTGCAATAAGGACCTCCGACTGATATACCCCTACCCTCATGGGATAGACACTGTCTCCGATGATGCAAACTGGAAGGACAGCCTTCAGTGAAGAGAGTGTGCCGCAAGTCTAGGAGGAATGCATGGAGGCCGGAGACAAGACCCCGCACCACCGTAGTACCTAACTTTTGTATGGCACTATATTGTGGGCGATTGTCTGTCACTGGTGACCACAGTGGCACTACACACACCTGGTTGCAGTTCCTGGTTGGATATTAGGACGCCTGCTGGAGGCTATTGGGTGCCTGGATAGTCTGCTTGTACACAGAAGACTGGACCTATGATAAAGGCCCATGTGGTATCATCCAGGATGTCTGCAATGGGGCGGTCAGAACATTGACAAGCAAACAGACCTTTGCAGCCAACAAGGCTGCTAGGACACTATCTGCCAAAAGGGCGGAACCACCTCCCGGGTTAGCTAAGCCAGATATTCAATCCCTTGTGCTCCAAAGGTAACAGAGCTTGACATCAATCAACAGTAAAATCAACATCCTAACTCAAAGAGTCGACAATATGGCCCCCGCCTTGGCGAAACCTGTTAAACGCATTACTGTTGTGGAGATCGCGCATCTCCACTATAGAGGACTCCGCAAATGATGCCATTGGTAATCTACTAGATACGGAAAAGGTCCTAGATGTAATCCAAGCAAAAAATGAAGGCCTCAAGGCTCGCTCCAGGCCAAACAACCCACAGCTGGTGGAGCTTCCTGAATTCACGAATACTAGCAACATGGCCAACTTCGTGGAAGATCTCCTCAAGCGCCTATTTGGAGATGAAGTTTTCTCTTCGCTCTTTGCTGTGGAGCTTTCCCACTGCTCGCTGGGTCCCCGGCATCCTCCTAGTGCTCCCCCTAGTCTATCATAGCCCGCTTTTTCAATTATTGGGATCAGGATATTGTCCTGCGGCTGGCCCTCGAGCTTCAGCCCCTCATACATTGAGACAATATGATTTCCATGTATCTGAACTTCACCCAAAAATACAAGAGGCCAGATGATTCTACGACTAAATTACGACAGAAAGGCATCCAATATGTAATGCTATATCCGGCACGTCTCAAGGTCACACATGACAACAAGTCCTATATCTTTTGAGATCCCATGGCTGCTTCACTCGTCCTGGGTATCCTTAGAGGTGGATGACTCAGTCACTGCAGTGATTGGCCGGACCGAGCTGCCACGGAACTGAGTGATGTGGAATGAATTTGGCTGCTGTGGATCTCCCCGTGCAGCGGGCGCTGGCCGCCCTGAGTGCTGCTGTCCCCATGGCGCCCGCCCTGGATCTTCACATGGACTTACAGACACCTGCTCGTAAGGCGGGGAAGCCCTGTTGGCTCTTATGCGGGGGGACTCCCTGTGGGAACTGCGTCCTCAACTACCCAAAGCTGAGTTGTGAAAGTCCCTAATTTTCCTTTCCTACTCCTTCTTCTCACTAGTTACTTATGACACTAAGTTTCCCCCATTAAGTCCTGTGTATGTGATGCTCAACTATACGCCTGGCGAGCACCCTCTGTTGCAAGGAGGTGCCACCATCTGCTACTCTGTTCGCGCCCGTAGGGAACCCCTGTGTTACCTTAACACCATGGACACTCATAGACATGCTGTGTTACATTGACTAATTGTTGTGGGCAAGTTAAGAGTGAGACTGTTTCACTGGCAGGTTGGGGTGCCTAGTGTTGGTGGGGGAGGGGTGGACAAATGCAGTTGCACACTATAATGTGTTGATTTTGATTCAATTGCTACCCAGGTGAGTGGTCAGTGGAAGTGACTCTACAACACGTTGCGCAAACATGATAGACCTTCACCAGGCTGATGGCTCCAATGTGTAACTCACAAGCTTCTATTAAGCTACAAACATGGAAAATAAGGGGTGCTGGAAACCACCGCAAGACCAGAAAACTCTTAGCATATTTAGACTGCCATAAAATAGACATAGTGCTCCTTCAGGAGACACACTTTGGGGCACAGACAGCTCCTACGTTTGCAGCACTGTAGAGCAGCAGCAGGTCCTTCTCCTGTTATTCCTCAAACATGAGAGGGACAGCCTTATTGATCCGCCGTCGGGTACCCTTCACCATTATTGCGGAGGAGAATGATCCACAAAAATGGTATAATATTATTCAGGCGCGTATAGCCACACAACATATAACAATAATCAATACATATGGGCCCAACATGGACGACCCTGGGTGTGTCCAGCAGGTGTGGGAACGCTGTGAGATGCTCTCCCCAGGGAGGTGTTATAGGGGTGATTTTAATCTGGTACTAGACAAACACCTAGATAGCTCTTACCCACTCACTCGTACACATCACACTGCAGCCCAGGACTTTAGGGATATTATGGATGCTCACAACCTAGTGGACCTATGGGTTGAAATGCACCCAGGCCAAAAAGACACACATTTCTACACACACGGCACATGGGCTAGACTCGATAATTGGTTGGACACACGGGACACCAGGGGATGGGTCACATGTGTAGAATATCTTCCGCGCAAAAATGTAAACCACTCACCTGTCAAATTCACCACAATGAATCTTGACTTCAAATGCTGCGCTTTTACGTGACACATTCCCCTACTGGGGCTAACTGACACAGTATTTCTGGAGGACATATGAACAGAGATATTAACATATTTCTCGCTTAATGAGAGTTCTGTTGCTTTGCCTGGGCCTTTGTGGAGGCTTTCAAGGCCTATATACGGGGGATCTGCATCGTCAAACTACAAGGAGTGCAGTCAACTATCCATCACCTGTTAAATACTCTAGATAAGGTACTGAATGTCCTAGAACTTAGGGTATAATGATAACTCTTTATCAACAAAAGGATTCTACCATTGCATTATATTACGCCTATCAGAATAGGAAGGCTGTAGTAGTAACGATGGTGTGAAAGGTGTTACTACGGGATACCTTTCTGAAATTGATCAGAAGGAATCTCTTGAAATTTTTAAGATGCCCCTCACACACTGATACCTAATTCAGTGTCATGCTTCATCATTGGGGCCTTCCCGTCCCTCTACGGGGCGGGGCGTGCTACGACCTACGTAGACGCGGGAGCACTCAAAATTATGATAGATGTTATGTGTAGTGCAAGGGATAGTAGGGTCGTGAGGGAATAGTGGTGTATGTGTTCTAAAAATTCCCTGGCTAGTGGAAAAAATACACTTTATTGTCTTCCCTAGCTGGGAACGTTAAAAATGGGGAGGTGTAGAGGGTATACTGTGATGTGTCACCTTCTACAGGGTCAACATGTTTCGAAAGCCATCCCCTGGCTCTCATCATCAGGACCAAGAACGATCCCTACTTTACTTAATGGAGTATTAATTTCAAAAGTTGTATATGCCTAAAGTCTTATGGTGCACACAATGATGCTACCAAAATGCATATCCGGCGATACCCTATTGGTATATTTGTATCATTCTGGAAAGGAAAAGGAACAGAGAAATGACATTACTTTAAATCATTTGCACACACTTTGACTTCACCATCATACGAACCAATGAGGCGTATGGCCAGTTGCCGTGATATATTTTTCAAGTGACTCACTGTTTATGTAAGACAAAAAAGTGAGATCGTGGTAAATACCACCGTGATATATTTTTCTCACTTGGGCTCATTACGGGGGAGAGAGAGAAAGTGTTCTACCTTACTTAGGCAGAACTGCTAAATCACAAGATCTAAAAACACAGTTCACGATCGATTATTGGTGCTCCTCCATTCATTCGTGCCAGACATACTATTCACATTCATACTCGTGGTAATACCAGGTTGTGATGGCAGCATCCAGCATGTGAGTAAGACGATGGCAAGTCTTGAAAACAGCCACTTACTGAGGCACTAAAATACGAATTACCGTAACTCGTAACCGGCCTGTTTTATCTACCTTTTTTGCAGTGTCTGACCGCATGCGCCTTCACCTATCGTGACAGCTCAAGGGGCTTATCGCATTTTGAATCTAAGTATGTACTTTAACTATGCCTCGTTTTTGGCCTCATAAACGTGAGGTTTAAAACCTAACGGCACAAAGCACTATAATGCGTGTTTTTGAGTTACAAGTGAATGTTTATTTGTTTTTTTGTTTTTTAGCTTTATCTTTAAATATCGGGCGTTCCAAGGACCCAATATACACGAACGCCGCTAATAACCCAAATAACCACGAGTATGAATGTGAATAGTATGTCTGGTACGAATGAATGGAGGAGCACCAATAATCGATCGTGAACTGTGTTTTTAGATCTTGTGATTTAGCAGTTCTGCCTAAGTAAGGTAGAACACTTTTCTCTCTCTCCCCGTAATGAGCCCAAGTGAGAAAAATATATCACGGTGGTATTTACCACGATCTCACTTTTTGTCTTACATAAACAGTGAGTCACTTGAAAAATATATCACGGCAACTGGCCATACGCCGCATTGGTTCGTATGATGGTGAAGTCAAAGTGTGTGCAAATGATTTAAAGTAATGTCATTTCTCTGTTCCTTTTCCTTTCCAGAATGATACAAATATACCAATAGGGTATCGCCGGATATGCATTTTGGTAGCATCATTGTGTGCACCATAAGACTTTAGGCATATACAACTTTTGGAAATTAATACTCCATTAAGTAAAGTAGGGATCGTTCTTGGTCCTGATGATGAGAGCCAGGGGATGGCTTTCGAAATATGTTGACCCTGTAGAAGGTGACACATCACAGTATACCCTCTACACCTCCCCATTTTTAACGTTCCCAGCTAGGGAAGACAATAAAGTGTATTTTTTCCACTAGCCAGGGAATTTTAGAACACATACACCACTATTCCCTCACGACCCTACTATCCCTTGCACTACACATAACATCTATCATAATTTTGAGTGCTCCCGCGTCACGTAGGTCGTAGCACGCCCCGCCCGTAGAGGGACGGGAAGGCCCCAATGATGAAGCATGACACTGAATTAGGTATCAGTGTGTGAGGGGCATCTTAAAAATTTCAAGAGATTCCTTCTGATCAATTTCAGAAAGGTATCCCGTAGTAACACCTTTCACACCATCGTTACTACTACAGCCTTCCTATTCTGATAGGCGTAATATAATGCAATGGTAGAATCCTTTTGTTGATATACAGTATTTTAGGAGGGCGATTCTACCTGATTTTCCTCTTAAACTCCTTTTTTGTTTTTGAAGAAATATAATGATAACTCCTCTACAGATACATTAGCATACATCCAGGCCACACTTGATGAAATTTGCGACAAAGCAGATAGAGAGATGAAACATTTGTCTCGCTTTGGCACTGCCCAGGCGTAAGGGGAAACTGACCGTTCAGGTAGAACTCTTGCCTGACTTGTAAGACACAATAGGGGGTCCCCCACAATAACACACCTGCAAGGCAATGATGGAGCGATTTGTCAGTAATCAGAGGCCATTCTACAAGAATTTGTGGGGTACTATTCTAAATTATATACGGCAAGGCCTTAGGGCACCGCTTACTTTAAGAGGATCACCCTCGCTTGGCTACAGGGGCCTCAACGCCTCTTCCTAGTTCAACCCCATACACTAGACGAAATCAATGAGGCCATATCTGGCCTTCACACAGGCAAGCCGCCAGGAGGTGATGGATTCTACAAAGCATATGCTGCTATTATGGCACCCGACTCCAGCAGGTATTCGAGGAGGCCTGGAGGGCCGGCTCTGTCCCCTCTTCCTTCTAAGAGGTTATCCTAATTATGTTATTAAAACCGGGGAAGAAGCCACAGTTCCAAGACTCCTACCGCTCATTATCGCGTATCAATTTTTGCCAGAATCATTGCTAACAGAATCCTACTCCTGCTACCAAACCTGGTCCTCCCAGACCAGGCAGGATTCATACCAGGAAGATCTACATCACACAACCTGCACACACTATTTGCACTTTTGCACCAGATTGACCCACAGCAGAATGCAGTAGCAGTGATGTTGAGTGCCACTAAAGCATTTGATTCTGTTAAGTGGGGATATCTCTTTGCTGTTTTGAGCCGCATGGGGTTTCAGGCATGATTCCTCCACTTAATATGGCTGATATACATTACCCCTACAGCCCGAGTGCGAGTAAATGACTTGACGTCTGACCAGTTTGAGATCACTCTGGGCACCCAACAGGGATGCCCCCTGTCTCCCCTATTATTAGCCTTAGCAACTGAGCCTTTGGCCTGTGCCATCAGACAGTGGCATGGACATAGGGGAATTACTTTCTCATCAATCAATTTAACCATATCTCTTTATGCAGATGAGTTCAGTTCCAGGTACAGGAACATTGTTTGTGTGTACTTCTGCCCTGCATTAGTATTCATGTCATTGGGGCACCCATGGGGACAGGCTAACCAAGACTTTATGTGAGGAATCTGTTCATTAGGATCCTTTTCACCTCTTTTTTGAAAATGTGGGTCAATGGGTTTGACCAAATCTTGGGTGGTAGGGAATTCTATCTTGGATGTGTGTGGATCTGTTATGAGGGGAGAAAAGTAGGAATTCTGTTTTCAGAGAGTTTAGTTTGAGGTTGTTTTGAGATAGCCAGGTTTGAGTTTTGACAAGAGTGTTATTTAGTTGGATGACATCCTCTAGGATATCTTTAAGTATAAATGTGTATCATCTGCGTATATATGGAATTCAAGGTTCGATTGTTTGAGGATTTCTGTTATTGGATTCATATAGAGGTTAAAGTGTGTGGGAGAAATAGTCCACCCTTGTGGAACTCCGCATCCCACCAGTGAGGCATTTGAGAGTGAGTTGCCAAATTTGATTTGTTGTGAGCAGGTCTGCAATAAGGATGAGAACCAGGAGAGCACATTCCCTGACAGCCCCATTCTGTTTTCTGGCTATTCTAGTAGGTTGCTGTGATTGACTGTATCAAACGCTGACAAGAGGTCTAGGAGGATGAGTAGACAGGAATCGTTGTGGTTTAGCATCTTATGGGTGTCATCCATGATGTGAACAATGGCTGATTCTGTGCTGTGCCGTGGTCTGAATCCTGTTTGAAATTTGTCGAGTAGGTTAAATTGATCAATATGCTGACACAATTGGTTGCGTACAGATTTTTCCTACAATTTGGCCAAAAGGGAATATTTGACACCGGGCAAACGTTTTTCATGGTTGTAGGGTCTGCCCCCACTTTTTTGTAGAGGGGTGTCACTTGCTCAATCTTCAGGCAGCCCAGGACAATGCCTTGTTTTACAGATGAATTTACGATCTTCATCAGTATGGGTGAGAAGAGGTGACTGAGTTCCTTTAGTATTATGGCTGGGATAGGGTAGTTAAAATGTGAAGTTGGTTTCATGGATAGTAAGGTCGTGTGGACCTCATCCTCATTTAGGGCCTTATTTATCACGTGTCGCATCGCTGCAGCACTTTTCAGTGCGCCCTCCTGGCAACACCATGGATGCGCCTTATTTACTGTACAATGCTCCATGTCTCAAGGATTGACAGATACGTCAGGAATCCTGACGTATCTGTCAGCGCAAAACCCACGCATTGCTGGAGTTGTGTCGTAAGCATGACGCAACTCCAGCAATGCATGGGGGAGGCCTATACCTATTGCACTGCATCACCCTTACGCCTGCTGTGAGGCAGGTGAAAGTTTTTGACACAGTGGCATTCTAGAAGTGGCGCAGTGAAATCTGATAAATTTCACTGCGCCACTTCTACGAGGCTTTCTTTTGGGGGAACGCCCACCCTGCACACATTATGCCAGACGCAGGTATAATGTAGCGCAGGGGTTTACAAAGTGACGCATCTGCCTAGATACGTCACTTTGTAAATATGGCACAACGTGGCGCATTATTTACCCCACCAGTGCATCAACAAAGTGATGGACCGGCAGTGTAAAAGTGCAGCAAAGAACTCATAAATAAGCCCTTTAGTGTTTTGAACTCACTCCAGAATGCTTCATTTTTAGTCTTAGATGGGTGATTCATAGTATGCTCCTTGACTGGGGATGGAGATTCACCGTTGGAATGGTGTTCGTTGTCTATAGTGGCATATAACCTTTCTTTGTCGATCGCAATTGATTTTTCGATTTCTAAGATTTTTTCATTGAAAAAGGAAGAGAAAGCTTCACATTTTTCCACTGAGTTATTGCTAAAACCTGGTTATATTGTTTGCCCCTGCTTGTTGATGGACAATTTCAAAAAGTTGCCCTGGGCGATTCCTTGCATTGTCGAGTTGGGATCTTTTCTGTTCCAAATGTGGTTTTTTTGTAGCTGTTCCGTTGCTCACATAGTTTCATTAGATGAAATGTTGAGGATTACTGTCTCCACTTCGGCATGTCTGAGAATCCTCCTTTCCTCATTTAGGCTTTGATTGTACCAAGGGTGGGAGGATTTGGGGGCATATTAGCAAGACCCACGTTAAATTATCGCCGCTTTAGCGGCAGGAAACTGCCGCTAAACGGCGATAATGGGCTTGATAATATGCGTTATGGAATTCCAATAGAAGCCCAGGTTAGATGTGCAGGACATCTAACCTGGGCTTCTATTGGAATTCTATAACGCATATTATTAAGCCCATTATCGCCGTTTTAGCGGCAGTTTCCTGCCGCTAAAACGGCTATAATTTTAACGAGGTTCTTGCTAATATGCCCCGATATTTTTTGTCTTTTGAACCTCAGTGAGGCTACTGTCTCCGTTATGTTTGTTATCGTTTGGTTGTAGTGCTCGGTTAATTCAAGATCATTCTGGGTTACTGTTGGAGGAGTGAGGTTTCTCATGCAAAGCGAGGTCAGTTCCACCCTGTCCATATTTTTGGTGTCTCTAACCCAGTATACCCAGCTTTAACTGTGTCCCTACCGTATCCATACTGGAAGATCAGATAACACGTTGGACTCAACTCCCACTACTGCTACACAGTGGAATCGCCCTAATGAAGATGGTTATACTACAGAAACTTCTGTATCTATTCAATAACATACGAATCCCCCTAAACAAGCAGTCTTTTTTCCACCCTTAAATCGCTCATGATTAAGCTTGCCTTGGCATCTAAACAGCATCAGGTTAACTGTGACACACTTACGCTGCCATGCAGGCAAGGGGGTCTGGCAGTGCCAGACTTTGAATTATACTGTCTCTCCACACAAGCACACTATGCTTACTATTGGCTACACCCTCTGCCTTCTATTGGCGCACACTGCTATCAAACATGACATAACCTTCCCAGCCCCACTTCCCACACTCCTAGGACAGGTGCCGAAGGGCAAATGTGCAGAAATCCACACAGTGATCACCATGCAGCTAGCATGGGAGGGCATCCGCAAGCACTATGGGAACGATAGGTTATATTCACCACACCAGGCCCTTACTCATTTTCCTTTGTTACTCAGCACCTTTGGCTCGTGCACTCTGGCAAATGTTGCTGCATGGGAGGTGAGAACAATGGGATACTATTCCCGGGTGGGGAGTTTTTGCTGATGTCCAACATGACTGAGCGAGAAGGGATCACGACTTTAGACTTATTTCTATATATGCAGATACGTTCACAATGTAAGCAGCACTACCTCACCTTCCCACTGGCACCCCCTGAATGTCAGGCATTTTAGGCTCTCCTAACGGCTGCCTCTTCCAGACATATGGTTACCTGTTTATACGTGACTATACAAGCTACAGCCCCCTTGGTAGTGCCAGATGTGAGAGTTCCATGGGAGTGGGACTTGGAAGATAAGATAACCTCCAAAGAATGGACATTCTGCTCAAGTCTGGACTGGCCGTACAGGCCATCAGGCGTTTCCCCAGGAGTCTGGAAGGGTGGGGGCCCAGTTTTGCTAGTGGGGGCTGGTTTTGTAGCAGTGCAGCAGTTTTAAAAGCACTGCAAATTTCCTTATATAATCAGCAGTTTTCGGGCAACAATAAAAGTGTTAAGATAACTCTAGTGAATAATGTACCTGCTGGAGAGCGGTAGGGGTTTTTGTCTACCAGCAGGTTTGACTGATCTAAGGTAGCACAGAGGGTTAATATGACTGCTGCAAAGAACTTGTTCCATGCATATCAAAGAACAATAATTTATGTGCACAGCTCATTGGGTTACTGCTTTTGTCACAGAGATTCTTTTGTTACTGTGCAGTTCATAGGCTACAATTGTAATCTAGCTCATTGAGCTATGAACTGCCTTCAAAGGGTTGCATGCATGGTACAGGACAGAAAGTTATGTTTTTTTCCCTGTCTTTCATTATCCTTGTAGCATCTTCCCCAGCTTGGGTACCCGCCAATAAATACACCATAAACGAATCTTAGAATTACACTTCCTAATTCATCTGCGTGTAACTGCGAACTCAACATTCTAAATAAGACTTCATTCAATTCTACTCTAACAATTACGTCACAGCTCTATGGAGTCCATCAGGAGTCAAAAGGGTTCTGTCATTGCTAACTCGCAAGACACTACATCTCCCCCTCTTTTAAATGAAAAATTAAAAATTTTGCATTAATTGTTTCACCTGATTTTATCATTGGAAACTGTCACCATCAATGTCTACGACCTGCGTTGATGGTGGAGAGGCAACAACAGTCACTGGTTCTTCAGAACCAGTCTCTCCTTCAATCAGGGGTTTGTAAAGCGCAACTACTCACCCATGAGGGTCTCAAGGCGCTGGGGAGGGGAGGCGGCTCCGGAGGGTGCTGTGTTCATCTGAGGGGCCAGGTCTTGAGGTCCTTCCTGAACTGGAGCAGTGTGGGGCTTTGCCAAAGGTGGAGGGGGAGGTCTTTCCAGGTCTTGGATGCGAGGTAGGAGAAGTATTTTCCACCCATTCTGGTCTTATAGATTCATGGGATGGTGGCCAGAGAGAGGTCAGTTGAACTGAGGTTTCTCTTGGGTGCGTGGAAAGATAGGCGGTTGTTTAGGAATGCTGGTGGAGGGCCTTGTATGCATGCGTGAGGAGCTTGAAGGTTATTCGTCTTTCGATGGGGAGCCAATGGAGGTCGCAGAGGTGTTGGGTGATGTGGTTGCAGTGGGGGATGTCCAGGATGAGTCTGGCTGTGGCTTTCTGGATGGTCTGGAGCTTGCGGAGGTGTTTTTTGTTGATTCCGGCATAGAGGGCGTTGCCGTAGTCCAATCTGCTAGTGATGAGGGCGTGTGTTACTGTTTTTCTGGATTCAGTTGGGATCCATCTGAACGTTTTCCAGAGCATGTGGAGGGTGTTGAAGCAGGCTGAGGATACTGCGTTGATCTGGCGGTTCATGGTGAGTGATGAGTCCATTATGATGCTGAAGTTTCGTGCATGGTCTGTCGGGGTGGGTGGGGGTTTTCCAAGTGCAGGAAGCCACCATTTGTCGTCCCATGCTGAGGGGGTGGAGCCAAGGGTGAGGACTTCTGTTTTCTCAGAGTTAAGTTTCAGGCAGCTTTCCTTCATCCAGGTGATGATGGCTTTAACGCCTTCTTGGAAGTTGTGCCTGGTAATGCTGGGTTCTTTGGTGCAGGAGAGGATGAGCTGGGTGTCGTCGGTGTAGGAGATGATGTTGAGCCTGGGGTTTCTGACGATGGTTGCACGGGGGCCATGTAGATGTTGAAGAGGGTGGGGCTGAGGGAGGATCCCTAGGGTACTCCACATCTGGTCTCTGATGGTTCCGAGAGGTAGGGCGGGTGTCTGACTCTCTGAGTTCAGCCTGTGAGAAATGAACGTAGCCAGTCGAGGGCCTTTCCTCGGATGTCGGCTTCATGGAGTCTGGTGGCTAGTGAGCGGTGGGAGATGGTGTCGAAGGCAGCTGAGAGGTCCAGGAGGATGAAGGCTGCCATTTGGCCCTGGTCCAGGAGGGCGCGGATATCATCAGTGGCGGCGAGTAGGGCAGGCTAGGTGCAATGGTTGCTGCGGAATCCTTCAACATGTAGTTTTGATGAACGATGAGTAAAACGCCAATAGTGAGAACAGTCTCTGGTAATAGACTTCCCAGGGTGCTGGGCAGTCACCATATGTCCTTTGGTAGACAGCACTTGAAAAGGTTCTGCATCAAAAGAAGCATCAGATTTTCTTTTCCGCATCAGGTGTACGAGAACTCGATCTCCTTTCTTAAAGACGATGTTCTTCGCATGTTATCTTTTGTCAGCATACGCTTTCATCTTTTGTTTATGAATCAAGCCCTTCTCATGAGTTGCATTCTTGTCTGTCTCTCTCCGATAGGTCCACTGAGGTATCTTGGTTCTCATTGCTCTCCTGAACATCAATGGTGCAGTACTTTAACCTATGGTCGAGTGAGGTGTTGAACAATAAGCTCTTAGGGTAGAATTTAACACAGTTTTTAGATCAAACTTCTCAAGAGTAGCAAGCTGCACTTCCTTCCTGAGCGTACTCACAGAGCGCTCAACAAGTCAGTTGGCCTAAGGCAACAAAGGTGTGCTCTTTTGATGCTTTATATTCAGATTCTCTAAGAAATCTTTGAACTCTCAACTATTAAAAGGCAGGCCATTGTCAGATTTCAATATGTCTGGAACACCCCATGTCGTAAAGATGCCTTCTAGTCTCTGAATCACTTGGTCTTGAGTCGTTGATGATAGATCCTCAATTAATGAAAGTCATGAATATTCGTCCACAATCACAATTAGGTGATGTCCCTTGTCAAGTGGACTGAAAAAGCCAATGGCTATTCTCTCCCGGGCATGCTTCAGGAGTGCTGAAATGTTTAAAGTATGTGTTGAGTAACTTTTATAGAAAGGAAGTTGCATAGATGAGAGGCCTTTAATTCTTTTTCAACCCGCTCATTGAGATACAGAAACCAGACTCGGTATTGGAGAGCATGTTTTCTGGCAACGATTCCACAATGTCCTTCAATGGAAAAAGTAGTGAGCTGGGTTCATCGCTGGACGATGCACAGTGTTAGAATTGTACTCTTGTAATCGTAGTCCCCATCGTTCAATGCGAGGAGGCATCTTGGCATTTGGATTGTCAAATATAGTTACTAAAGCTTGATGATTAGTTGCCAGCGTAAAAAGGCTTTCCGTACAAGAATACATGGAAATGTTCACAAGCCCATACCACCTCTAAACTTCCATTTTTAGGTTATGAATAAGTACGTTCTGTTTGTGACAAACTCTAACATGCATATGCCACAATATGCCTTCGAGCATTCGGGTGTCCACTGTGCTCTGCAAGTATAGAACCTAACCCAACTGAGCTAGTGTCGTCAACATCCTCTGTATGAAGTTTTGGATTGAAATACGCCATTTCAGTAGCATTCTCAATGGCTTTCTTGATTTTCTTAAAACTGTTCTCACATTCATGTGACAAATGAAATGAAACACTTGTTTTCATCAAATCTTTCAGTGGAGAACTTACAGTGGCAAAGTCTCGTATATATCTGGAACAGTAGCTGTCCATTCCAAGAAATGAATGCACCATAGAAACATCTTGTGGGGGATCCACATTTGACAGTGCATGTACTTTAGCAGGATTGGGTGTCATAACCCATCAGAAAAGATATGGCCAAAGAACTTTAGCTTTGTCTTGTGGAACTTGCATTAATCTGCATTCAAAGTCAAACCTGCATCAGCAAGTAAACAACATACTTGTGTGAGGGTCTTTTTGTGTAGGTCCAAAAACCAATATGTCATCACTATAATTGAATGCACTATAACAGGTAGTATGATACATCGAATGACGTCTTGAAAAAGTTCTGCAGCTGATGACACACCAAAACTTTACACAGACACAGAAACTGATGCATCAGCATCGATGCGTCAGTTTGCTTGTGCCTGCGTGAAATACCTTTGTGACACATGGATGCGCAGTATTTATAATCAAGGCTCCATGGCGCAAGGACTAATAGATGCGTCAGAAATTCTGATGCATCTGTTGGGGCAGAAGTGATGCATTGCTGGAGTTGGTCGTAAAACAGACGTAACTCCAGCAATGCAGCAATAGTAAAAGCCCTGCGTCAATCCTACGCCTGGTCTGAGCAGGCGTAAGAATTTTGATGCTGTGAAGTCGTAGAGTGACGATGTGAAATGTTGTAAATTTCACGGCGCCAGTTCTACGTGGCTTTCTTGCGTGGGAATGCCTACCCTGCATACATTATACCTGGCACAGGTATAATGTGACGCAGGGCTCTGCAAACTGACACACTGGACCCAATGCACCAGTTTGTTGATATGGCGCAGTGTGGATCACTTACTGCGCTGCGTCAAAAAAATAAATGACGCAGCAGCGGCGAAAGGGGCTTGTAAATAAGCCCCTTAGCCTTTTGTATCGAAACAGGCCAACATGTGTAGAAAAGGTTATAATGTAGATGCAATTTTCTTTAAGTTCCAACTGATGATAACCTTTATTCAAATCAAGGCGAGAGAAGTCCTTTGCACCATTTAATTGAGTTATCATGTCAGCAAGGTGTGGACTTGGATGCCATTCTCATTCAATTGCCTTGTTTGGCTGACGCTTGTCAACACATATGCATACAGCTTCTTCACTGTCCTTTTGGGCACTACCATGGCATGGGACCAGTAGAGCGCTCAATGATATTATGCTTAAGTAGCGGTTCAAGTTCTTTTTCAACAGCGTCTTGTAAATAAAAAGCAATTTGCCTAAGTCTTTGAGCAACAGGGCGGACGTCCTCATTAATATGCAGCTTTACTTTCATAGTCTTAAGCTTTCCTAAAGCATGAAACAATGAAGGAAATTGACTTACTATTTTGTGATGAGCATATGCAGTTTACGGAAATCAGGCCCATATCAGTAGCTGTGCTGAAACTAAGTAGACAGGCACTTGAAGCTGTACTTTAAAGCACGCACATGGATGGGTGCTTACACCTTAGTTTTCCTGTGTTTCATCATCGCTACAAATGAACCTTGACTTTTTAAGGGCGTTGATGCAGCCCATGTATACACTTTGATTTTCAATAGTGTAAGTTGCGGTAATGAAGACAATCCACTATCTTTCTCTTTAGGCATAATGTTTATCGAGGCACCGCTGTCGATGATGAAAGGTATCAAACAACCATTTACTTATAGTGTAAAATTCGGACAATGTTTGAATGACTTTGGTGCCTTGGCATGTTGACTCATCTTTGACGGACATTTTTCTTCACATGCGGCCAGTCCAAACATGCGCACACTTTTCTGGGGTAAACATCGACATGGCACAACCATCTTCTTCACTTTCACTTGAAACTGATATAAAAGAACTGTTTGAAAATGATTTCGATGACAATCGACTTCGTTCAGTGTTGATTTGTCTTAACTAATGTCAACGCTTGACCTGGTGGATGCGCGTCGAACGTTGCTTCTGGAACATTCCGATGGCCATTTTGTCTTTGCACCGTGATGCACTTGCTTTTTCCTTTGCAAACACTCACAAAATGGTTCTCCTTCACATAGCCTTTAGATATCTGTCCAATGACTGGACATTTACCTTCATGTGGAAAAGAAAATCCACATCGCTGGCTAGCTGTCTGAAAACGTATCCTCTTCAAGATATGCTGTCTCACCCACACAGCCTTGATGGGCAATGCCCCTCTTTATCTAAAGACCAAATTACATCATTATCGGCCTTCCCATACTTTAATGTCTAGTGGCAAGGAGTTCTGATGGTACACCGTGCCTGTACGGTGAGATATGGGGAGGAAGTATTCTCATTTACAGCACCTACCTCTTGGAACAAACTGCCTCTCCACCTTAAATGCTGTGTTTATTTCACAATGTTCAGGAAAATGCTGAAAACATGGCTGTTTTAGTCTCTAATCACTGGTAAGTGCTGGATCATAGACGAGATATACCTCTGGGTATGATTTGTTGCACTTTATCAAGTTTTTATTAGCATCTAAAACACAACTTCTTTTTACTTGTAGACTTCACTTTGTGTCCTTCAGTCTTTTGCTTTGGCTTACTTTTCACACTCATGACTGATTCATTCTGGGCACCTCCTGCCTCCATGTCAGCAGCTTGTCTATCGACACGCTTTTCAGGTCTGGCAGCCATTAACACTCGCTCCAGACTAAGAGATTCTCTCAGGATTCGTAGTCTGAATGACACTTTTTTCCTGATGCCTAATGTGATTTTGAACTGTAAGTGCACTGGGTCCCTGCTAACCAGGTTTCCAGTGCCATAATCTCTTTCCCAAAGCACTGTACCACGATTAGCACAACTTCAGCTACCCCTGTATGTCCCAAGTAAAGGGTACCCCTGGTAACTAGGGCATGGGTACTGACGAGGGTCCTCTGGGGCCACCCCAGGGCTCCCTCACCAAGGCTATACACTCTGGCATTGCAAGCTGCATGTCTTGGTGAAGGAAAATCTGAAGAGTCAAGCACACAGCCCTGTGTGCCATGCCTCTGTACACTGCATGATATATTGGTAAGTCACCCCTGCTGCAGGCTGTGAAAATGAGGATTCGCCCATCCGATGAATGTTGAATATCTTTATTAAGATATATAAGTTACAGAGACCCCATCCACAGATGGAGCACAAGTACAAGCAACTGCTCTCAGCCAAGCCTTCCGTTTCTCTCCACACCTCGAGCTTGGTTGCCACCTTACGCATCACTCCTAGGTTACAGATCCAGGTGGTTCTATAACCTAGGATACCACATCACCTCCCCATTTATAATAACTAATACAAATTGAAAAAAACAAATTGAAAATGTCACCCCATAAACCTAAGAAACTAAAGGGTAAGGTATATGCAAACAAAACAAGCAACAGAAGTATTATATTTATACATAGTCATGAAAGTGAACAGGTCTTTTCTTTACCCATTGAGGTCGGACATTAAACTCCTCAGGCAACCTCTTCTCTAAAGAGGTAACATCCGAACCCAATTTGGAACTGCATTTGGATACCCTATTGAGATTCCAAATCTTATTGTCATCGGTTCTCACCACATTCTTGAACAGTTTCCTCACTCTACAACGCTTACTGAATTTGGAAATTTTCCCACTTTCCTTGGGGATTACATTTTTATCCAATCACCCACTTGCACTCTTCTTTCTTTAACAGCCTTCCTCTTGTCATACAACACCTTGGACTTCAATTTCTTTTCCTCTTCTCTTGCTTCCCAATCTATTAATACACCAACACGATCATCCACCTTCTCCCTTTTTTCATTGACCCAAGCAGGGCTGATTTCACAACTGGGTATTTTCCCTTTGAACAAGCGAAATGGTGACACACCTGTCGTAGAATGTGGAGTCAGCCTGTATTCCCTTACTTTCTTCCTCAAACTTTCAACCCAGCTGGTTTTGCACATGAGTGACAACTACAAACTGTCTTTCAACACTTTAACAAAGCGTTCTACCACACCATTAGATTCTGGGTGATAAAGTGCAGCTTTCTTGTTTCACACCCCTTTTTCTTAGAAATTCTTCCACCACAGCCCAAGTAAACTGAACCCCGTTATCAGTGAGAACACTGAAGGGAAAACCCTCTCTCTCAAAAAGTTCCTCTAAGAAACTGATGACATCTCTAGATTCAATGGAACTGACCACTTTTATCTCCAGCCACCGCGAAAACATATCCAAACATACCATTACATACTTATCTTGTGAGTTAACTTTCACCGGTCCAAGTATAGCCAAGGCAATATCCACCCATGGTTCAGTAGCTCATTCTCTAACAACCATCAGCTGCGTCCTGCACTTTAATACCTTGTCACTCCTCGCACATTCCAAACAATCTCTAACTTCCCTTTCTATCATCAAGTCCATTGAGGGACACCAATAGCATTCTCTGACCCTTTCCTTGGTCTTTGATATACCCATGTGACTAGCATGGGCATTTTTCACCAAAACACCTCTTAAATCCACAGGAGGGACAAGTTTGTTTCCTCTTAGAAGTACACCATCAACCACAGAAAATTCATTGCGAACTTCCCAGAATCCTTGTACGTCTTTGCCACACCTGCCTTTGACTAACCACCCTCCTAATACCATTTTTACCATGCTTTGCAAGCACACATCGTTCTCCAACATCCTCTTCCATTCCCCTTCTTGTATGATACCTTCAGTCACTACACAGATGTTTATATTTTCATCATAGTCTTCAACAGCAAAGCTCTCCTCTAATAGCAATTCATCATCCTCTGACTCAACATACAACCTTGAAAGACAGTCTGCCTGCAGGTTACTTGCACCCGGTTCATATGTTAGTTCAAATTCAAACTCTTGAAGTGCAATCACCCATCTGTGAATAAGACTCGAAATCTGATCAACGCCTTTCTTTGCAAAGATCTCCTTAAGAGCTTTATGGTCACTTTTTATTTCAAACTTTCTCCCCCAGAGACATTTTCTCAGCTTTCTCACAGCCCACTAGACCCCCAGAGTCCTTCTCAATGACTGAGTAATTAATCTCATCACCTCTCAGACCACGTGAGTTGAAAGCAATCGTTCTATACACATTCTCAGATCTCTGCAACAATACTGCCCCCAAACCTTTTGAGCTTGTGTCCGTCATGACAATAACGTCATCTCCTACATCAAAACTTCCAAGGTTTGAACCTTTCTCCAAGCCAAACTTTACATCCCTAAATTCTGTTTCGCATACGTCAGACCATATAGATTCTATATTCTTCTTCAACAGAGATCTTAAGTTCACAGTTCTTTCTGCAAACTTGGGGACAAACTTATAGAACTCAGCCATGCCCAAAAATTTGACTAGTTCATCTTTGCACTTTGGAGATGCCAGATTTTTTATCGTATCAACTAACGCTTTCTTGGGCCTGATTCCAGAGCCTGTGATTAGATGCCCTAAGTATTCTATTTCATGGACACCGAACTTGCATTTTCCACGTTTGAGGGTCAGACCACATTTTAACAGTTTCTCCAAAACTTCACGTAACCTCTTCTTGTGCTCTTAGACAGTCGACCCCGCCACCAATATACCATCTTGATATATTTTCACTCCTACCACACCCTTTAATATTTTCTCCATTGCCCTCTGAAACATAGAAGCAGCTGATATGAGCCCAAACCACAGTCTTAGAAATTTGAAAGTACCAAAAGGCGTGGTAAAGGTAGTCAACTCTTGAGATTTTTCAGTGAGTTTTATTTGGTGATAGGCTGAACTGAGGTCTAAGGATGAGAAATATTTTGCACCATTCAACATGCTAAGCATCTCACTAATGTTGGGCAGAGGGTAGTGATCCAACACCACAGCCTTGTTAAGCTCCCTCAAGTCCACACATAAGCGAGCTTCACCATTGGTCTTGCGAGCCATTACAACTGGGGCAACCCATTGTGAGGCTTCCACTTCTTCAATAATACCATTTGCAACCAGTTTATCTAATTCTAGTTTCATGCTATTCCTAATTGCCATGGGAATATTCCTAACTTTGGCTGCCTTCGGGCAAGCATTTTCTTTTAACCTGATCTCGTAAACATAATTTTTTAGACACCCCAGCTCATCTTTAAAAATCTCTGAGAACTCCCCCAGAAGATCGTCACACCCAACCTGGACACTGCTGACAGTAGGTTTATCCTTCAAGCAAACCATAGGGTTGGCATTTGGATCTAGGAAAACATATAGATCACGTTGGTGTAAGCAACTTATCAGTGAGTCCCCTTTCAGAGAGACATAAACTTTCCCTGAAATGATCGGATCTTTAAACTCAATCGAGCCTCAAAAATAACCAGCCAATTTTTTTGGCTCCCCACCATAACCCTTGAGTTTTATATCTGGTTTCAAGAGCTTCACTTCACGTTTAAGTCTTTCTTCATAAAATGCCAGAGGTATCAAAGTAATTTTCGCCCCCGAGGCTTTGGCCATTGACCTGCACAGTTTCTAGAGGTCCATCTAGTTTCTCTATGTAGTTTTGCAAAACGACTATTTCTTCTACCTTATCATCTTCACAGTCTACTTCCCTGACTTTTCTCGTTGTCGACCTACAGCATTTCAACACATGGCCCCTTTTTCCACAATTTTTCCACATAGCTTTCCAGCCAGGACATAACTTATTAGCCATGTGACCTGCATCTCCACACCGATAACATTTCCCCACAAACATTTTGTTTGATTTACTCTTTACATCACACTTATTTTGAGTTGGTTTGTCATCCTCATCTTTCTCTACCACAACCTTAACGAATGTGTTATCGCCCTTGTTTGTCAATAAGGCATCTTTGCGAATGACCTCTACACACGCTTTTGAATGTTCCAATGTCTTTCCTATCGTCAAGACCTCATGTAAAGAAAGATTGTTGTTCTCCCACATTGTCTCTTTAGCCTTTTCTAAATTGCATCCCAAAATGAACTGATCCCTTAGACGTTCATCGATTGAGCCACCAAAGTTACACGTTGACTCCAGCTTACGTAACACAGTAATGTACTGTTCCACAGTTTCATTTTGATGCTGCATTCTCTTCCCAAATGATACTGTTCAAGAACAGTGCTCAATTTAGGAAGATAATGCAGATCGAGTTTCTTTATAACAATCTCGTATTCATTTAGATATGCTGCATCGTCTCCAGACAATTTCGGAAGGTGTTCAAAGACTTCTTGCCCCTTTGACCCAAGGCAACGTAACAACAAAGAGGTTTTCCTTTCCTCACTTAGCGGGGCACCACACACCTTTGTGTAATGAGCAAAAACCTTTTTCCATTTCAACCACCTTATAGGTGGTTCTCCTGGAGAGTTAAAAAAAACGATGGTGTAGGAACGTTTTGCATACTGGTTAAATCTGTTATAGATTACTTTGATAAAAAGAAAAGTATCTAAATCAGGTGTTGGCAAAATAAAACACTTCAGTTTTTTTTTTTTTTTTTAAATAATACCACTCTAAATTTCTAAGCAGTGTGGAGTTAGATAATAAGAAAAACTTTGCATTTAACTAGTAGCATGTAAAGGAACTTGTAACTCAAGTATTACAAAGGCAACTGGAATATGCAGGGAAAAAAACAAAAAATGAGGATGTGCATGTCCCCATGATTCACCTGTTGTTTCCTCTCTGTAAACACTCACAATACTGTCAATACAGTCCTGTCCGGAAGCCTTGCTACTTGTGCTGTGCATATCACCGACGATGAGGCGCTTGTTTCGTATGTAATAGCGGTGCGCGTGTCACTGGGACACGCTGCGTTGTTGCCTCGTAAAATTACAACAGCAAAGTTCTGTGAGAGGACAGATGTGCATATCACCGAGACAGGCAAAGAATGATCCTGCTTCCAGATGGCCGCCTTGCATCTTTACGCAGCGTGACTGCTGCTGCGTTCCAGAGACAGGAAGCCGATGTCATGGGTCCGCGCGAAGCACTCGATTGTTGTGCTTGAGACGCGCTTAGCCGGTGAGGTTTCACGAGCGCATACAGCTCGAGGCCAACTGCCGAAGGAGTACGGTAAAGATACATTTCAATTAAAAAAATATAAATATCAGTCTTGGGATACTTGCTGTTTTGAGGTCTCCGTGATTCCAAAGGACCGTTGATTTGCATTCACCAGCTTCGTGCCTCTTGTTGATCGAGTTTCTTCATTGATTCATTTCCATAAAGTATGCTTGAGTGAGGCAGGTTACGCGTAGATTGATCGTCGCCAGGGTGAAAATGAGGATTCGTCCATCTGAAGAATGTTGAATATCTTTATTAAGATATATAACTTACAGAGACTCCATCCACAGACGGAGCACAAGTACAAGCAACTGCTCCCAGTCAAGCCTTCCATTTCTCTCCACACCTCGAGCTTGGTTGCCACCCTATGCATCACTCCTAGGTTACAGAACCAGCTATCCAGGTGGCTCTATAACCTAGGATACCACACAGGCCTTTAGCCCTAAAGCACAGTGCACTATATCCTATGGGCGGGCATATCAGTATGAGAAGATATTCCCCTACAATGTCCAGTCCATTAAGTGAACAGGAAAACCATAAAGAGTACATGGGCTGGATACTTGTTGACATGAGTTTCCAAGCTCCATGATGGCTTCACTGATTTCTAAGATGTTTGGTACCATACATCTTGTCTTAATAAATTCTCACTGATGCCAGTGTTGGATTTATTAATAAATTCACACAGGAGACCCTTTTAGAGGGTCCCCTGAAACTTAACTAAACACTAGTGGGGTCCCAGGTCAGTTATCATCAGCCTGCCACCACCAGACATTTTTCTGCCCTCATGGGGTGAGAGCCAGCGCTCTCAGAGGACAAAAACAATACCTGCTCTGGGTGGGGGTGTTGCACACCTCCTCCAGGACAGAATGGCCTTCCCAGGCAGAAAGCCTCAAAAGCAATGCCGCCTATGAAATCCAACCCAGGAACCCCCAGATAGTGGGGGAGGCCAAGCCCCCTTCCCTGCTCTACTTTTGGCAGGAGGAAAGGTGGGAAAATTAGTCAGATGAGGAGGAGGGTCTCCCCTTAGCCTGCACCACCCCTAGGGCGGGCAGGCAAGGTGAACCTCTCTCCTGAAATTCTACCATCTTGAGATGGTGAGAAAACCTCTAATCAGGGCTAGGGTAGTGTTCCTTCCCACAGGAAGTGATAACTAAAGGTGTAGACACCCTAGAGGTAGAAAGCCCATTGGCTATTTCCTGTCTCCTCTTGTAATGCCCCTAAATTCAGTATTTAGGTGGCTCCCCAAGACCTGAAATTCAGATTCATTGGACCAAAGAAGACCAGAACAAAGAAGACCCGGTGCACGAGAACTATAGCCCCGCTGCAGAAGAAAAAGGTGCCAAACCTTGCCAGCTGCTCCAAGGACTCAACAATCACTGCCTGCTGCGTCATCCTGAACCTGCAAGGACTACAAGAACCCTGGAGCACCTACTACCTTCAGGAAATCACTGAGAAGCTCCCTTGGAGTCGAGGTATCACTCCCCTGCATCCACAGGCACCCATCCTGTGAAGTCCGGTTTGTCGACTTGCTGCTCCCCGACGACCTTGATGCAGCACCAAACCAAGAAGAGGTACAACAGCTTCAGAGGGTCAGATCTGCCTCTCCACCAAGCTTGGAGGCACCAGGACCTACTGGAGCCCCAGTGTACCAATACCCGGGGTACCAGATCCCCAACGGTAAAATTCAAGAAGAAGAGTCCACTCTGGACTCCCAAAGCACCACAAGCAATTATCCATTGAGGGACATTGAGACACCTGAGACCCACTTCCTGAGTGGCCTAGCTGTCCCGAGATCACCTCTCCAAGTTGCCCGCTCCTGACCACGAGGACCCTAAAGACGCACAATATCTGGTTGACCTTTTCGCTCTGCACCTGGCCCCACCGGCCCCAGCACCGACTAACCAGCTCTGCTCCCATGTTCCCTTGGCCCTTGCAACCTCCTCCCGCTAAGGAGACCCACCAGACTTACCTATAAGACCACCTGTGCAGTGCATTTTCAAGTCACCCCCTTCGCCTTTCCGCACCAGTTTCCAAGACTCTCAGATGCTACAGACGTTCTCCTGCTGGAACTTTAGACCTGGTCCCGACATTGACCTAAAATGAGAAGGTGAACTTTGTGAAAGCATTGCCTGATTTTATATGCATTTTTCCTCTTTTTCCCTATTGTTTCCCATGGTGCGTACCTGCGCACAAAAGTGATGTATTTTCTGAACTTTGATGAATCATATCTACGAAAGTACTTACATTAGAACAGTGTTATTGGTCTTAAAAAATACATACAAATAGACTCTATTTTTTATAAATTGGTCTCTGATTTATTCTTGAGTGTATGTCTCATTTATTGCCTCTGTGAGTAGAACAAATGCTTAGCACTACCCTCTGATAAGCCTAACTGCTCACCGACTCTACCACAAAAAGAGCATTAGAATTATTTGCTTTTACCTCTGTGTACCATTTGGGGATTCTATGGACTCTCTGTACAGTGTAAATCTTTTTAGTATACTATATAGAGAGCCAGATTCCTACACAGGCATCCATCAATAACTCTAAGACATATAGGGGCATATTCTCAAGGACTCATCGCCGATTTATCGGCACTTTAGCGCCGCAAAAGTGGCGATAGATTTATCGCCCTATTCTCAAGCTGGTGCAAACTGCCGACATCACCAGTTTTCCTGCGATAACTGCCGTAAAACACATCGCCACGGATGAGAGCGACAACTAACGCTAATGATATGCAGAGTAGGCGTTCCCGTGCAAAAACACATGAAAACACCACTTTGCGATATTCTCAATGACCAGCCAGATCTGCGATGCGATCCGAAAACAGGCGATAAGGCGCGTTAGCAGCAGGGATTCAACACCTGCCTTTTACTGGTGTTAAGCAGGACGACAACCTGCAGTATGAAAAGGAGCCCAGCCTAGAGCCACATCTGAAGACCAACAGATGCCATGGAGACAATGATCATTCCACCTGGAGACCCAAGAGGGCCACAACACCCACCGCAACCACCCCCCGGACCCTCCCCCCAGGTCATGAAGTCCAGTAGTCAACGGTAGTGGAAAAACAGAACTTTATTACAAATACATAAACAACAAGACGAAAAGCTCAGCCAACGCGTTCCATTCCCAACGAGGAACTTCACCAGGGCAACGTGTGGATCCAATAAACTGCAAATGCTGCGGGAACTCCCCAATACCATTCCATATCCCGAAATCAGTAGTCAGAAACCTGTTGGAGAAATGGTGACAATGGTCAAGCGTCCTCATAGTCAGAAACGTAATCTGGTACAGTGTATTGCACTTGGACAAACCGGAATGCATACAGGTATGATGAATCCAGTCCAAATATACTGTAACAGAAGTCTGTGTGCTCGTAACCTCCGAAGGAAAGAAAAGGAAGGTTACGACCACACAAACATCTGTTATGGTCTCATTATGCAGGATTCATCATACCTGTAAACATCACGGTTTGTATCATCTTGATACCCCTGCACCTTTACTTCCCCCACGCTGTGCATGAACAGCTGGAGACCATGCAAGGGAATTACGCCATAGCTGCCTTACCGCACGTGTCAGGGGCAATTGACTGTACACATGTACCACTTGCGCCCCCTGCCAACCCTGCACACAATTGCTGCTACAGAAAGCACACGCATTCCATCAATGTGCAGGCAATAGTGGACCACCGGGGACAGTTCACCAAAGTCGTCGCCAACTTCACAGGCAGTGTGCATGATACATACATCTTCCGACAGTCCATCATCAATCAGCGCTTCCAGGATGGCACCTATGGCAATGCACTGCTCATTGGTAAGTACTAACTGAACACACCACACACCTCAACTCCACAATGACACAACTCACAACTGTGGGAGAGCACACGTAACATAATCACATACAACATGCCAACCAACATGCCGAACTCCCGGACACGACAACACAAGTAACCGTGGTAACAGGGGCCAGACATGTAGACAAACCATCCACAAAGGCAGAGCCCCTCTGCCACACAATTGCAGAATGTGGGGAGAGCTGGGAACCAAGAATGTGCGAAGGAGGCAAGTGACCCAGCAATAAGAAAGGACACAATGCCAAGTGTGGTGGAGATGTGCTGGACAGACTGCAGTATGCAGAGCACAGACATGTCCATGTGGACATCTACTGCTGGTGTTTGCAGTGTAGTGGACAGTGGACGCAAACAGGTTACCCCAGGCAGTGTGGAAGACCTTGGACATGTAGTCATCTGGTCCCCCCCCCTGTAAGCCTGAGCGGAGTGGCCTTGGCCTCCGTATGTCACGAATGAATAGCCAGGGGCCCTGGGCGTGGTCCAGTTCCGGGATGGCCACCACAGTAACTACTGCATGTGTCTGTGTCCGCCATATCGTGACCATAGGCCTACAAACATGTGCCTGACCACATTCAACGGCCGTATTCACACTGGAGACGAGGTGACTACGTCCCAAGCCAACCTGCGCACATCTCGTCAGCGCATGCAGGGTCGTGTCTGCCAGGGCGGCACCCCCCACCCAGCCACGAGGCCTCTGCCGTGACCGGTGGCGCCTGCACGATCCTGTGCGCCTGCTGCACCCCAGCCCTGGTCCCCAGACTGGTCCGCCGCCCAGTGATGACTGCCCGCCCCTGCGCACCCAGGCCTCAATGCTCACCTGCCGCCAACGGCGTGTCTCCAAGAGGGCCCTCCACGTGCCGGTGCAACCTCCTCAGCCGATCGCTGGATTCCGCACCACAGGCCCCCAGCGCACCCTGCGGCACCGCACCGTGGAGTCCTGTGTGTGCTGACTGCTGCCTGCGCGTACACTGCGGTCCAGCAGGGCTCACAAATCAAATCGAGTCTTGATTTGCTGGACGCCGTATCGAGGACAACGCATCATCGCAGGCTGCACACCCGCTCAGCTCTTCAGGTGGGCCTAACTCTGTGCACCGCAAGTCATCGCCACGTAGCAGTAGGCCCGTGCCAGACGCAGGCCATCGGGTGCCACTAACTCAGTGCAACGTAAGTCATCGCCACGTGGCGGTAGGCCTGTGCCGGACCCAGGCCATCGGGTGCCACTAACTCAGTGCAACGCAAGTCATCGCCACGTGGCGGTAGGCCCGTGCCGGATGCAGGCCATCGGGTGCCACTAATTCAGTGCAACGCAAGTCACGGACCCTTTATGATTGAGTTCCGTGGATGCGGACGCCATCATGTCACCTCCGGCAGTGGGGGATGTGCTGTGGTGGGCCCCTTTTATTGGCAGGGCCACATGTCCCGTGATGCCTGTGCTGGATGGGTGTGGTGTGGGTGTAACCAGCCCTCAGGGAGTGGCTGTGGCATGCTGATAACTAGACCAGTGACCAGCAGATCACTACAGGGAAGACCTGGGACATGTAGCTGTGTTGTCACCCCCTGTGAGCGTAAGCGGAGTGGGCTTTGCTGGCGTATGCCAGTCCAGCGTAGGGGTGTGAACAATGAGCCCGGGGCTCTGGGCGTGGTTCAGTTCTGGCCTGGACAAGGAAGTAACCAATGCATGTGTCTCCGTTGTAGTGTCTGCGCCACCCGGACCGCAATCGGCAATGTTGCACCCTGTGACCCAAGCCCCACAACATGTGCAAAATGGACATGAGGGGGAATCAGTGACCCTACATTCATCCATACTGTCATACTTGAAGGATCATAGACATGACACATCTGTGTGAATTTGAATGTACTATTCACATTCAGTGGAGTGTTGCAGCTGGAGCAGTACAGGGCCATGCACACCCCACTTGACATTGTTGCCCCATGGAGGGCCAGCCAGAGTCCATTAGGGAAGGACAAATTCATCGGAAGAGGAAGAGTTCAGTCTGCAGTCTGATTGCTGTGTCATTGGTAACCAAACAGAATATGGCAGTCCATGTTGAGGTCCAAGGTGAGTGCCGTAGAGTGTATCGGGTGACAGTGGAAGGTGATGATGCAAAGGGTCGAACCAAGCTGAAACAGGCCATATGGCGGACATGAATGCTACCGCTTCCTCATTACCACAACAGCAGTCTCATCCACATCATCGACCTCTGATGTGTAATGTGCCTCACCTGGGGGTGGTGGTGTTTCAGCTGCAGCACTGTGTGGCACTGACACATCAGGGGCCAGAGGTGAATTGTCGGCCGCACTGTGTGGCAGTGACACATCAGGTGCCGGAGGTGGAATGTCTGCCGCACTGTGGGGCACTGACACATCAGGGGGCGGAGATGTGGATGGTGTAGGAGCAGCAGCATTCATCTGCGCCAGGCCTTGTGGCAGCAATGCCATGATGAGGATATGCAGGGCATGGAAGATCCCAGCTACATCTCGCTGATGTGCAGCCGTGGCAGCCATCCTTTCCGCCTCCATCCGCACCATGTCCTCCATGAGCCTCCGTATGTGTCCCAACTCCCGGCTGAGATCGCTGGAGCCACTCTGACTAGACAGGTGTTCTTGTCTCCGAGTCGTGACTCCAGCGATGTCAGCCATGGCTAGTTGGAGACCATGGAGCGGACTGTGGGTGTCCGTTAGGGACTGTAAGTGGTCCCTGATGGGACGTAGACACCCATGGATGGCATCTGGTTTGGCTGCCATGAGGTCGAACCCCACCCGCACTTGCTCAGCCATCTCCTTCTGGCCCTCCAACACACGGCGTTGAAATGCCATGTGTTGGTCGTCGGGATCCTGGAAGACAGCCGGGGTGGTGGGTGCTTCCTGCTGTGTGGTCTGTGCAGGGGGTGGGGTCTCCTCGATGCAGCTGGGCTGATCTGCTCCTGGGGGTGGGGTGTGGAAGCTGTCCATGAGCCCTTGGAGGGCGTCGGTGTCGAAGGTGGGGAGGTCCTCCTCGTCATCAGTGAGGAGGTGTTCGGTCTGCTCTGCAGGAGGTGATGATTCTCCCTCTGCAATGTAAGGGGAGATGCAGTTTAACAGTGTGTTCCATGTATGTTCACGCATTGGCCAAGTTTCCAAACAGACTGCATGACAATGTACATTGTGACTGTTTAGGAGGAGCTGCCTATTTGTAGCGGGACAGTGGACATTTGTGCACCATCAGGGATGTGGGGTTTCCTGCTATGCCAAATGTGATTGGCCAGTTTCTACACACAAGCGGCAGCAGTTGTGTCCTCTGTTCTGTTGTGAATGTGTTGCAGTTTGTACCACATTGTTGTCAATGTTGATGTGCTCTGAGTCTTGTGTGTCTGCTGCACTGTGGGAGAGTCACCCCTGCAGCTCAGACTTTGCTTGGCCTTCTCCCTTTCAGGCGGTGTGCCTTTGACTTCTGTGCTTGGGTAAATTGGGCTCTCGGTGGGAGTTGGGACTCTTGGGTATGGTTTGTCCGCAGATGTCTTGTTGCCGTCAGGGGTTGTTTGTGCACGTGGATGTGTCAGTCTGTGACCTGCTCCTTTCCGGATGTGCACCACACTCAGCCACCTCGGTGTCGTGGCGTGCAACATGTCATGATGAGTGGCCTGCAGACATGCTCATCGTCATGCAGTGTCACTTGCATTGTCAGTGGGGCTCACGGATCCGCAGCTTTGCTGTGTTCAGCACATGTGCATGGGTTTGTTGTGAGATTGGTGATGTGTGGGGAGGGCCCCCTCTGGGCACTTTGTGGACGGGGGACTACTTGCTGTTTCTATGTGTGCTGCAGTATTGCAAGGAGATCAGGGACATGATCAAGAGTCATTGTGGTTGTGCAGTGTGCTATACTTCATTGTGCATGTGTGCCATTGTGCCCATCTCCCCCCGTCCCCCCTGGCCCTGGTGGTTACTCACCCTGTTGCTGTTGTGTCAGGTCATGTTGAGCAGTGTCCGGTCCCCCGACTCCTGCCACCGTCTCCACACTGATGACTGTGGACACCATTTCCTCCATCTCATCCAGCTCCTCCTGTGGCGCTGTACTCCCACCCCCAGTCTGCATTGCTGCTTCGCGGTTGTTTGCGAGATTCAGCTTGGTTTTTGCGCTTCACATCATTCCAGCGCCTCTTGACCTCGTCCATTGTCCTCCTCAGCACTCCGACTGCATTCACCTTGTCCACGATGGACTGCCATATTCCATTTTCTGTTGCCAATGACACAGTGGAGGTGACGAACAGGTGTTGATGGTGTTCTATCACCTCCGTAATCAGGATCCTGTTTTCCTGCGGACTGAACCATGTCTTCCTCTTCTTCTTCTCCATGCCCTTCCCTGACCCTGAGGTCCCAGGCTGGTCCTCCGTGGGGCTTGTGGGGTTCGGGTTGTCCTCTGTACTTGCTCCGGCTACCTCCATTGTGCTTCGCAGTTATGTTTTTTATTTATTTTTATTTTTTTGCAGCTTTTATGGTGATTTCTCCTGCCTGACGTGGGAATTGCAAGCCTGGCGCTGCTTGTCGCCGATTTTTCTATCGTGGTTGGGCCCATCGCAACTTTTGTCACGTTCGGGTTTCCTTTTTTATCGCCGTCGCGGTAGTTGTATCGTGGACATTTGAGGCATTATCGGGAGACTGTCGCATGTTACCGGCGTGTTGAGAATGAGACGTTAACACGGAGTTATTTTCCCGCGATGGACGGCGATATGAGAAATTGCGTTAACCTATTTTGGCGATGATTATCGCACGTTCTTGAGAATATCCCCCAAAGTTTCTTCTTCATTAAATTTATTGAACTTACAGTGTTTGATGAGTGTGTTGAGTCTCTCCACAAGTTAATCAATAGTTTTACCAACTTGCTGTCATTCTTGACTGAAAATGTATCTTTCATAATCAACATTGGGCATTGGATTAAACTTGACATTCAAAGCTTCTTTAATCTGATGGTATGTGACTTCTTTGTCAGTTCATGATATTTTCCTTATGACTTCTTTTACATCATCAGCAGCAATACTTTTGAGGTATTTGATAATCTTTTTGTTATCAGTCTCTTCAAGTGCATCAATGAAATCATCAAATGTCTCTATCCAAGCAATCCATCTATTGCCAATATTTTGTTTTTTGGTGGTATCGAAAGGTGGTGGTGATTTCAGGAAGGCGGTAACATTGTAACCATTTATGGGAGTGGCTGACATTGAGGGTGGAGCTTTTCCAGAAAATGTCGGCTGCCCCCTAGGACCTGGGTCATCTGCACCGTCTTTGAGGCCCTGCAATTAATCGACCTCCTGATTGTCCTGGACAGTCTGTGGAACTGTGACCTTCTTCTTGGTCTCTCCATCGGAGCCCTTCACTTTCTGGAGACCTCTGGAGTTGTTCTGAGTCACCATCTGGCAGCTTTGTTGGTGTGCCACTTCAGGTATTGAACAGCTGAGTCAGCATAACCCTCGTGCTTGTTCTTGGGTCTCCTCTTCCAGTGCTTAGGCCGTAGAGCTCTGCTTATTGAGGCTCTGGTAAGTGCAATGACAGTATGCTTTCTGGTTAACCAGCGCTTTATGTATTTTATTCATATTTGACTACTGCAGTCTTTAGCTCTTCTTTACTCTATCTGTATGCATCCGTTTTGACAGTAACGCTCCGTATAATGTATAACTTAATCTTGTGTGGCAGCTCAGTACCTTTATGTATGGCCTGACCAGCAGGTTCTTGGGCAACAATGTGCAGATTCTCTGCAATGCTTTCGTTATCTTCAACTACTTCACAGAGGCTGGAGCTGTGCTTTGACTCCACATGCATTAAGCGCCGATTTTTGTACTTCAACAATGGCACATGTGGCACGCACAAGCAGTTTGCTTGGACCAGGGCAAACTCTCTGGAAGAGCACTGTTGATCTTCAGGTTACGCATCCTCTATCTCCTCACCAATTGTAGCATCTTCTCCAGCCTGGGTACTCGCCACTGACTACGCCACACATGTAGCTTAGTGTTATACGTCTTTATTCATTTGCGTGTAAGTGCGGACTCAGCATTCTAAATCAGCCTTCATTGCATTCCACTCGAACACTTACATCATAGCTCTATGGAGCCCATCAGGAGCTTAAAGGGTTCCATCATTGCTAACTCGCAAGACACTACAATCCTGATGTTACTAAAAAGGTTTGTTTGTGTAGAAATAAATTCTTATTATTAAAGTCAACCCTAACCACTGTGTTATGTTCTGAATCCTGCGTTTGCGCTTTTCCAGACCAAGCACTCTTAAAAAAATGTCTACCAGTATGGATGACATGTTGTTATATTCCCAGGTTAGGCCCATGTAGCGAAGCAGCTTATTTCTTACATTGTCCTAGAAAATAACATTTCAGCTGTGAACTTTTGCACACATTTGCATGCACGAAAATGTTGCATTTGTTTCTCTGAAATGACTTTGTTTACACATCTAGCTTCGCACCACATTATCATGATGCCTCGAAGATCATGTACTAGGCCTCTTTACGCACCATGTACAAAAGTCCTATTTTCATCCACGGGGTGCTAGGGCTATCTACATATCCATGCAAAAACGACAATTGATGGACAGAATGCATAACAATGTCATACATTCACCCCAGTACAAAGATCTGGGCCTAAATCCATCGTTTTTTTGCTCACCATGCCATTCCAATTTGGACCCAGCCATATGCAAATCAGTCTTGACCCTGCACCCAATGGGAACAGTCCAGCCCGAACTGCCATTCCAGGTCCTCCCTGGACTGGAAACAAGCATCCTAGGACCGGTTTCGGGCTTTCAACCCTCATCAGCCAGGATAGCTTGACTCCAGTGGCATGGACAGCACGGGACCCACATCTGGGCATACCCGTCCCACTCGGGGTGACAAATGCAAAAACAACAATTGATGGACAGAATGCAGAACAATGTCATACATTCACCCAGGTACAAAGATCTGGGCCTAAATCCATCGTTTTTTTGCTCACCATGCCATTCCAGTTTGGACCCAGCCATATGCAAATCAGTCTTGACCCTGCACCCAATGGGAACAGTCCAGCCCGAACTGCCAGGCCAGGTCCTCCCTGGACTGGAAACAAGCATCCTAGGACCGGTTTCAGGCTTTCAGACCTCATCAGCCAGGATAGCTTGACTCCAGTGGCATGGAGAGCACGGGACCCACGTCTGGGCAGACCCGTCCCACTCGGGGTGACAAATGCAAAAACAACAATTGATGGACAGAATACAGAACAATGTTATACATTCACCCCAGTACAAAGATCTGGGCCTAAATCCATCGTTTTTTTGCTCACCATGCCATTCAGGTTTGGACCCAGCCATATGCAAATCAGTCTTGACCCTGCGCCCAATGGGAACAGTCCAGCCCGAACTGCCAGGCCAGGTCCTCCCTAGACTGGAAACAAGCATCCTAGGACCGGTTTCGGGCTTTCAGCCCTCATCAGCCAGGATAGCTTGACTCCAGTGGCGTGGAGAGTACGGGACCCACGTCTGGGCATACCCGTCCCACTCGGGGTGACAAATGCAAAAACAACAATTGATGGACAGAATGCAGAACAATGTCATACATTCACCCCAGTACAAATATCTGGGCCTAAATCCATCGTTTTTTTGCTCACCATGCCATTCCACTTTGGACCCAGCTATATGCAAATCAGTCTTGACCCTGCGCCCAATGGGAACAGTCCAGCCCAAACTGCCAGGCCAGGTCCTCCCTGGACTGAAAACAAGCATCCTAGGACTGGTTTCGGGCTTTCAGCCCTCATCAGCCAGGATAGCTTGACTCCAGTGGCATGGAGAGCACGGGACCAATGTCTGGGCATACCCGTCCCACTCGGAGTGACAAATGCAAAAACAATTGATGGACAGAATGCAGAACAATGTCATACATTCACCCCAGTACAAAGATCTGGGCCTAAATCCATCGTTTTTTGCTCACCATGCCATTCCAGTTTGGACCCAGCCATATGCAAATCAGTCTTGACCCTGCGCCCAATGGAAACAGTCCAGCCCGAACTGCCAGGCCAGGTCCTCCCTGGCCTGGAAACAAGCATCCTAGGACCGGTTTCGGGCTTTCAGCCCTCATCAGCCAGGATAGCTTGACTCCAGTGGCATGGAGAGCACGGGACCCACGTCTGGGCATACCCGTCCCTCTCCTGGGCATACCCGTCCCACTCGGGGGTGACAAAAGCAAAAACAACAATTGATGGACAGAATGCAGAACAATGTCATACATTCACCCCAGTACAAAGATCTGGGCCTAAATCCATCGTTTTTTTGCTCACCATGCCATTCCAGTTTGGACCCAGCCATATCCAAATCAGTCTTGACCCTGCGCCCAAGGAGAACAGTCCAGCCCGAACTGCCAGGCCAGGTTCTCCCTGGACTGGAAACAAGCATCCTAGGACCGGTTTCGGGCTTTCAGCCCTCATCAGGCAGGATAGCTTGACTCCAGTGGCAAGGAGAGCACGGGACCCACGTCTGGGCATACCTGTCCCACTCGGGGTGACAAATGCAAAAACAACAATTGATGGACAGAATGCAGAACAATGTCATACATTCACCCCAGTACAAAGATCTGGGCCTAAATCCATCATTTTTTTGCTTACCTGCCATTCCAGTTTGGACCCAGCTATATGCAAATCAATCTTGACCCTGCACCCAATGGGAACAGTCCAGCCCGAACTGCCAGGCCAGGTTCTCCCTGGACTGGAAACAAGCATCCTAGGACCGGTTTCAGGCTTTCAGCTCTCATCAGCCAGGATAGCTTGACTCCAGTGGCAAGGAGAGCACGGGACCCACGTCTGGGCATACCCGTCCCACTCGGGGTGACAAATGCAAAAACAACAATTGATGGACAGAATGCCCGAAACCAGTCCCAGGATGCTTGTTTCCGGTCCAGGGAAGACATGGCTTGGCAGTTCGGGCTGGACTGTTCCCATGAGGCACAGGGTCAAGACTGATTGCATATAGATGTGTCTGAACTGGGGTGGCAAAGTGAGCTAAAGAATGATGATGGATTCAACCCAGATCTGTGACTGGGGGTGTGTGTTTGAAAAGTTTCAGCACTCCGTCCATCATCTCTTTGTGTTTGCTTTGTTCGCCCTAAGTTGGCAGGGTATGCCCAGACGTGGGTCCCTTGCTCACTTTGCCACTGGATTCAAGCTAGCCTGGCTGATGAGGGCTGTTAGCCTGAAACCGCTCCCAGGATGCTTGTTTACGGTCTAGGGAAAACATGGCTTGGCAGTTCGGGCTTGACTGTTCCCAAGAGGCACAGGGTCAAGACTGATTTGCATATAGCTGTGTCTGAACTGGGGTGGCAAAGTGAGCTAAAGAATGATGATGGATTCAACCCAGATCTGTGACTGGGGGTGAGTGTTTGAAAAGTTTCAGCACTCCGTCCATCATCTCTTTGTGTTTGCTTTGTTCGCCCTAAGTTGGCAGGGTATGCCCAGACTTGGGTCCCTTGCTCACTTTGCCACTGCATTCAAGCTAGCCTGGCTGATGAGGGCTGTTAGCCCGAAACCGGTCCCGGGATGCATGTTTCCGGTCCAGGGATGACATGGCTTGGCAGTTCGGGCAGGACTGTTCCCATGAGGCACAGGGTCAAGACTGATTCGCATATAGCTGTGTCTGAACTAGGGTGGCAAAGTGAGCTAAAGAATGATGATGGATTCAACCCAGATCTGTGATTGGGGGTGAGTGTTTGAAAAGTTTCAGCACTCCGTCCATCATCTCTTTGTGTTTGCTTTGTTCGCCCTAAATTGGCAGGGTATGCCCAGACGTGGGTCCCTTGCTCACTTTGCCACGGGATTCAAGCTAGCCTGGCTGATGAGGGCTTTTAGCCCGAAACCGGTACCAGGATGCTTGTTTCCGGTCCAGGGAAGACATGGCTTGGCAGATCGGGCTGGACTGTTCCCATGAGGCACAGTGTCGAGACTGATTTGCATATAGCTGTGTCTGAACTGGGGTGGCAAAGTGAGCTAAAGAATGATGATGGATTCAATCTAGATCTGTGACTGGGGGTGAGTGTTTGAAAAGTTTCAGCACTCCGTCCATCATCTCTTTGTGTTTGCTTTGTTTGCCCTAAGTTCGCAGGGTATGCCCAGACATGGGTCCCTTCCTCACTTTGCCACTGGATTCAAGCTAGCCTGGCTGATGAGGGCTGTTAGCCCGAGACTGGTCCCAGGATGCTTGTTTCCGGTCCAATGAAGACATGGCTTGGCAGTTCGGGCTGGACTGTTCCCATGAGGCACAGGGTCAAGACTGATTTGCATTTAGCTGTGTCTGAACTGGGGTGGCAAAGTGAGCTAAAGAATGATGATGGATTCAACCCAGATCTGTGACTGGGGGTGAGTGTTTGAAAAGTTTCAGCACTCCGTCCATCATCTCTTTGTGTTTGCTTTGTTCGCCCTAAGTTGGCAGGGTATGCCCAGACGTGGGTCCCTTGCTCACTTTGCCACTGGATTCAAGCTAGCCTGGCCGATGAGGGCTGTTAGCCCGAAACCGGTCCCAGGATGCTTGTTTCCGGTCCAGAGAAGACATGGCTTGGCAGTTCGGGCTGGAGTGATCCCATGAGGCACAGGGTCAAGACTGATTTGCATATAGCTGTGTCTGAACTGGGGTGGCAAAGTGAGCTAAAGAATTATAATGGATTCAACCCAGATCTATGACTGGGGGTGAGTGTTTGAAAAGTTTCAGCACTCGGTCCATCATCTCTTTGTGTTTGCTTTGTTCGCCCTAAGTTGGCAGGGTATGCCCAGACATGGGTCCCTTGCTCACTTTGCCACTGGATTTAAGCTAGCCTGGCTGATGAGGGCTGTTAGCCCGAAACAGGTCCCAGGATGCTTGTTTCCGGTCTAGGGAAGACATGGCTTGGCAGTTCGGGCTGGACTGTTCCCATGAGGCACAGGGTCAAGACTGATTTGCATATAGATGTGTCTGAACTGGGGTGGCAAAGTGAGCTAAAGAATGATGATGGATTCAACCCAGATCTGTGACTGGGGGTGAGTGTTTGAAAAGTTTCAGCACTCCGTCCATCATCTCTTTGTGTTTGCTTTGCTCGCCCTAAGTTGGCAGGGTATGCCCAGACGTGGGTCCCTTGCTCACTTTGCCACTGGATTCAAGCTAGCCTGGCTGATGAGGGCTGTTAGCCTGAAACTTGTCCCAGGATGCTTTTTTCCGGTCCAGGGAAGACATGGCTTGGCAGTTCGGGCTGGACTGTTCCCATGAGGCACAGGGTCAAGACTGATTTGCATATAGCTGTGTCTGAACTGGGGTGGCAAAGTGAGCTAAAGAATGATGATGGATTCAACCCAGATCTGTGACTGGGGGTGAGTGTTTGAAAAGCTTCAGCACTCCGTCCATCTTCTCTTTGTGTTTGCTTTGTTCGCCCTAAGTTGGCAGGGTATGCCCAGACGTGGGTCCCTTGCTCACTTTGCCACTGGATTCAAGCTAGCCTGGCTGATGAGGGCTGTTAGCCCAAAACCGGTCCCATGATGCTTGTTTCCGGTCCAGGGAAGACATGGCTTGTCAGTTCGGGCTGGACTGTTCCCATGAGGCACAGGGTCAAGACTGATTTGCATATAGCTGGGTCTGAACTGGGGTGGCAAAGTGAGCTAAAGAATGATGATGGATTCAACCCAGATCTGTGACTGGGGGTGAGTGTTTGAAAAGCTTCAGCACTCCGTCCATCATCTCTTTGTGTTTGCTTTGTTCGCCCTAAGTTGGCAGGGTATGCCCAGACGTGGGTCCCTTGCTCACTTTGCCACTGGATTCAAGCTAGCCTGGCTGATGAGGGCTGTTAGCCCGAAACCGGTTCCAGGATGCTTGTTTCCGGTCTAGGGAAGACATGGCTTGGCAGTTCGGGCTGGACTGTTCCCATGAGGCACAGGGTCAAGACTGATTTGCATATAGCTGTGTCTGAACTGGGGTGGCAAAGTGAGCTAAAGAATGATGATGGATTCAACCCAGATCTGTGACTGGGGGTGAGTGTTTGAAAAGTTTCAGCACTCCGTCCATCATCTCTTTGTGTTTGCTTTTTATCTACATATCCATAACATCGCTAATCTAACGCCGGAGGATGCCATTGCCCACTACAGGCTCAAAAGGACAACCATCCTCCGCATCCTGACCCACATTGCCCACAGGCTGACGGTACCAACACAGTGGAGAACCAACATCCCTCCGCAGACAAAGCTACTGGCTGTGCTGCACCTGTTGGCCTCTGGTACCTTCCAACCAACAACTGCCAGAGTCGGAGGAGTCTCACAGCCAGCCCTATCAAACTTCCTCACACATGTCCTGGATGCATGTCCACAAAAGCAACGGCAGGCCCCTGTATCCCCACCACACGCTAGTTCCAATTCGTAGTGTTCCTGCGCAACCAACCCCAACGCCAGACGCTGCTTGACGCCTCTGTGCTCCAGATCCAAGATTGTAGTCACTGAAATGGGGGTGCGCCAGGTCATGAAGTCCAGTAGTCAACAGTAGTGTAAAAACAGTTCTTTATTACAAAAACATAAATCAACAATAGGAAAAGCTCAGCCACCGCGTTCCATTCCCAACGGGGAACTTCATCAGTGCAACGTGTGGATTCAATTAACTGCATATGCTCCGGGAACTCCCCAATACAATTCCATATTCCGAAAGTCAGTATTCAGAAACCTGTTGGAGAAATGGTGACAATGGTCAAGCGTCCGTATAGTCACAAACGTAATCTGGTACAGTGTATTGCACTTGGACAAACCGGAATGCTAACAGGTATGACAAATCCTGCATAAAAAGACCATAACAGAAGTTCGTGTGGGCGTAACCTTCGTAGGAAAGAAAAGGAAGGTTACGACCACACAAACTTCTGTTACGGTCTTATTATGCAGGATTTATCATACCTGTAAGCATCACGGTTTGTATCAGCTTGATACCCCTGCACCTTCACTTCCCCCACACTGCGCAGGAACAGCTGGAGACCAAGCAAGGGAACTACGCCATAGCTGGCTTCCCGCACGTGTTGGGGGCAATTGACTACACACATGTACTACTTGTGCCCCCTGCCGACACTGCACACAATAATCGCAACAGAAACCACACGCATTCCATCAATGTGCAGGCAAAAGTGGGCCACCGGGGCCTGTTCACGAATGTCGTCGCAAACTTCTCAGGCAGTGTGCATGATTCCTACATCTTCCACAAGTCCATCACCAACCAGCGCTTTGAGGATGGCACCTATGGAAATGTACTGCTTGTCGGTAAGTACCAACTGAACACACCACACACCTCAACTCCACAATCATACAACTCACAACTGTGGGAATGCACACGTTACAAAATCACATACAACATGCCAATCAACATGCCCAACTACCAGACACGACAACACAAGTAACTGTGGTAACCGTGGCCAGCCATGTAGACAAACCATCTACGGCATGGCACCTCTGCCACACAATTGCAGAATGTGGGGGGAGGTGGGAACCAAGTATGTGCGAAGGAGACAAGTGACCCATCAATAAGAATGTACACAATGCCAAGTGTGGCGGTGATGTGCTGGACAGACTTCAGTATGCAGAGCACAGACATGTCCATGTGGACATATACTGCTAGTGTTTGTAGTGTTGTGGACAGTGGACGCAAACAGGTCACCTCAGGCAGTGTGGAAGACCTTGGACATGTAGCTTTGTCCCCCCCCCCCCCTGTAAGCGTGAGAGGAGTGGCCTTGGCCGGCGTATGTCGTGAATAAATAGCCCGGGGCTCTGGGCGTGATTCAGTTCTGGGATGGCCACCAAAGTAACTACTGCGTGTGTCTCTGTGTCCGCCATATCCTGTCCATACGCCTACACACACGTGGCCGACCACCTTCAACAGCCAGATTTACACTGGAGACGAGCTGGCTACGTCCCAAGCCAACCCGCGCACATCTCATCATCGCATGCAGGGTCGTGTCTGCCAGGGCGGCGCTCCCCACCCAGCCACGAGGCTGCCGCCGTGGCCGGTGGTGCCTGCGCGATCCTGTGCGCCTTCTGCACCCCAGCCCTGATCCCCAGACCGGTCCGCCGCCCAGCGATGACTGGCCGCCCCTGCGCACCCAGGCATCAATGCTCACCTGCCGCCACTGGCGTGTCTCCAAGAGGGCCCACCACGTGCCGGTGAAACCTCCTCAGCCGATCGCTGGATTCCACGCCACAGGTTCCCAGCGCACCCTGCGGCACCGCACCGCAGAGTCATGTGTGTGCTGACTGCTGCTTTCGGCGTACACTGCGGTCCAGCAGGGCTCTCAATTCAAATCGAATCTTCATTGGCAGGACGGCGTATCGAGGTCTACGCATCATCGCAGGCTGCACACCCGCTCAGCTCTTCAGGTGCCCCTACCTCAGTGCACCGCAAGTCACCGTCCCGTGGCGGTAGGCCTGTGCCGGCCACAGGGCATCGGGTGCCACCAACTCTGTGGCAAGTCAACATCCCGTGGCGGTAGGCCCGTGCCGGCCGCAGTGCATCGGGTGCCACCAACTCTGTGCACCGCAAGTCATCGTCCCGTGGCGGTAGGCCCGTGCCGGCCGCAGTGCGTCGGGTGCCACTAACCCAGTGCGCCACAAGTCATGGACCCTTTATGATTGAGTCTCGTGGTGCGGACGCCATCATGTCACCTCCGGCAGTGGGGAATGTGATGTGGTAGGCCCCTTTTATTGGCAGGGTCACATGTCCTGTGACGCCTGTGCTGGATGGGTGTGGTGTGGGTGTAAACCAGCCCTCAGGGAGTGACTGTGGCATGCTGACAACTAGACCAGTGATCAGCAGATCACTACAGGGAAGACCTGGGACATGTAGCTTTGTCGTCGTCCCCTGTAAGCATAAGCGGAGTGGGCTGGCGTATGCCAGTCCAGCGTAGGGGTGTGAACAATGAGCCCGGGGCTCTGTGCGTGGTTCAGTTCTGGGCTGTGTAGTGATCTGCACCGGGGGCTTACGTCATGGATGTGCAGGTAGGCCGCTATTATGGGACAGTAATAACTGAACGCACACACACTAGTATTATGCTACGGGCCAAGATCCCGAGCGGTCATGTGCCCCTTTATTTATACCTTTGGGCGTGCCAGCCCTCCGGGTGCCTGGACTAGCTACAATGTATAGTGCGGGCCGGGTGGCTCCGTCACTACAGGCTGGACAAGAAAGTAACTAATGCGTGTGTCTCTGTTGTAGTGTTGGCACCACCCGGACCGCAATCGGCAATGTTGCACCCTGTGACTCAAGTCCCACAACATGAACAACATGGACGTAAGGGGGAATCACTGACCCTACATTCATCCATACTTTCATACTTGAATGATCATAGACATGTCACATCTGTGTGAATTTGAATGTTTTATTCACATTCAGTGGAGTGTTGAAGCTGGAGCAGTACAGGGCCATGCAAACCCCACTTTACATTGTTGCCCCGTGGAGGGCCAGCAAGAGTCCTTTGGGGAATGACAAGTTCATCAGAAGAGGAAGAGTTCAGTCCGCAGTCTGATTGCTGTGTCATTGGTAACCAAACAGAATATGGCAGTCCATGTCGAGGTCCAAGGTGAGTGTCGCAGAGTGTATCGGGGGACAGTGGAAGATGATGATGCAGAGGGCAGAACCAAGCAGAAACATGCTTCCTTCTTACCACTAAGGCAGAATCATCCGCATCTTCGTCCTCTGATGTTTCATGTTCCTCACATGTGGGTGGTGTTTTGTCTGCATCACTGTGTGGCAGTGACACATCAGTGGCCGGAGGTGGATTGGCTGCAGCACTGTGTGTCACTGACACATCAGGGGGCGGAGATGTGGATGTAGAAGCAGCAGCAGCATTCATCGGCGCCAGGCCTTGTGGCGGCAATGCCATGATGAGGGTCTGCAGGGCATGGAAGGACCCAGCTACATCTCGCTGGTGTGCAGCCGTGGCAGCCATTCTTTCCGCCTGCATCCGCTCCATGTTCTCCATGATCCTCCGCATGTGTCCCAACTCCCGGCTGACGTCGCTGGAGCCACTCTGACTAGACAGTTGTCCTTGTCTCAGAGTCAGGACTCCAGCGATGTCAGCCATGGATCATTGGAGAGCATGCAGTGGACTGTGGGTGTCCGTTAGGGACTGTGAAGTGGTCCCTGATGGGACTTAGACACCCACGTATGGCATCTAGTTTGGCTGCCATGAGGTCGAATCCCACCGCACCTGATCAGCCATCTTCTCCTGGCACCCTAACACACGGCGTTGGAAGACCATGTGTTGTTCGTGGGGGTCCTGGGAGACAGCCGTGGTGGTGGGTGCTTCCTGCTGTGTGGTCTGTGCAGGGGGTGAGGTCTCCCCGATGCAGCTGGGCTGCCCTGCTCCTGGAGGTGAGGTGCCAAAGCTGTCCATGAGCTCTTGGAGGGCGTCGGTGTCGAAGGTGTGGAGGTCCTCTTCGTCATCAGTGAAGAGATGTTCGGTCTGCTCTGCAGGAGGTGTTGATTGTCTCTCTGCAATGTGAAGGGGAGATGCAGTTTAACATTGTGTTCACATGTATGTTGACGCATTGTACAAGTTTACATACAGACTGCATGACAATGTACATTGTGACTGTTTGGGAGGAGCTGCCTATTTGATGCGGGACAGTGGACATTTCGACAACATCACGGATGTGTGTTTGTACTTGTACATTGTCATCTCACATTTCCTTGCTATGCCAAATGTGATTGGCCAGTTTCTACACACAAGCGGCACCAGTTGTGTCCTCTGTTCTGTTGTGAACGTGTTGCAGTTTGTACCACATTGTTGTCAATGTTGATGTGCTCTGAATGTTATGTGTGTGTGCTGCATTTTGGGAGAGTCGCCCCTGCAGCGCTGACGTTGCGGCCCCTTATTCCTTTCAGGCGGTGGGCCTTTGACTTCTGTGCTTATACAGTGCTGAGATGTTGCATACTTGGGTAAATTGGGCTCTTGGTGGGAGTTGGGACTCTGGGGCATGGTTTGTCTGCAGATGTGTTGTTGGCGTCAGGGGTTGTTTGTGCACGTGGATGTGTCAGAGTGTGACCTGCTCCTTTACGGATGTGGTCCACACTCAGCCACCTCAGTGTCATGGCGTGCAACATGTCATGATATATTGACTGCAGCCATGCTATTCGTCATGCAGTGTCATTTGCATTGTCAGTGTGGCTCACAGACACGCCGCTTTGCTGGGTTTGGCACATGTGCATGAGTTGGTTGTGAGATTGGTGATGTGTGGGAAGAGCCCCATCTGGGCACATAGTCGACGGGGGCCTACTTGCTGTTTCTAGGTGCGCTGCAGTGTGCCAAGGGGATCAGGGACATGATCCAGAGTCATTGTGGGTGTGCACTGTGCTATACTTAATTGTGCATGTGTGACATTGTGCCCATCTCCCACCGTCCCCCCAGTCCCTGGTCGTTACTCACCCTGTTGCTGTTGTGTCAGGTCATGTTGAGCAGTGTCCGGTCCCCCAACTCCTGCCACCGTCTCCACACTGATGACTGTGGACACCATTTCCTCCATCTCATCCAGCTCCTCCTGTGGCGCTGAACTCCCAACTCCAGTCTGCATCATTGCTGCCTTCTGGTTGTTGCCGAGTTTCTGCTTGGTTTTGCACTTCACATCATTCCAGCGCCTTTTGAGCTCTTCCATTGTCCTCCTCAGCACTCCGACTGCATTCACCTTGTCCAAGATGGACTGCCATATTCCATTTTTTCTTGCCAATGACACAGTGGAGGTGACGAACAGTTGTTGATGGTGTTCTATCACCTCCGTTATCAGGATCCTGTTTTCCTGCGGACTGAACCGCGTCCTCCTCTTCTTCTTCTCCTTGCCCTTCCCTGACCCTGAGGTCCCAGGCTGGTCCTCCGTGGGGCTTGTGGGGTTCTGGTTGTCCTCTGTACTTGCTCCTGCTACCTCCATTGTGCTTCGCAGTTGTTTTGGTTTTGTTTGTGGTTTTTTTTCCAGCTTTTATGGTGATTTGTCCCGCCTGACGTGTGTGAATTGCAGGCCTGGCGCAGCTTATCGCTGATCTTTTATCGCAGTTGGGCCCATCGCCACTTTTTTCACGTTCTGCTTTAGATTTTTATCGCCGTCCCGGTAATTTTATCGCGGACATTTGACGAGTTATCGGGAAACTATTGCATGTTACCGCTGTGTTGGGAATACGACGTTAACACAGAGTTATTTTCCCGCGATAGACGGCGATATGAAAAATTGCGTTAACCTATTTTGGCGATGATTATCGCACGTTCTTGAGAATATCCCCCTTAGAGTAGGGTTTGCATCGTAGGAGTACGCTCAATTACTGCCTTGTTTTATATGCCTGCATATATACATTGCTTTAGCACCATGATAGAACTATATCTACTATTTACTCTTTTGGTGCTTGTAATCATGTTTATCTGCTTCTGTCTATAAATCATTGCAGCACACGTATTTTATGCAAGAATAAAGTTGGTTCAATAAATTTATAGAAAACGTCCCACTGTGTATTCTCTGCATATTAAGATCGGTACTGTTTCCACGATCCCTGAGGGGTCAAGGTTGTCATTTTCAGTAGTTGCCAGAAACCATTTGCTCCCTGGTAGGTTAGGGGGGCTTACGGTGGCACTATAAGCTAGCTGGTCTATAGGCCAACATATCCTGCGGGTGTGTCCGGAATCAGTCTTGGCACCAAGCCCCTAGTTTATGTTGTCCAAAGAATGCGCAGAGCCTAGGGATTAGAAGGAACTACACGACATGGTGCCACCAACGTTGGTTAGTTTTTTATTTAACGGTCAAATCAGAGTAGTTCAGTCATGCTTTCTCAGAGGGCCCGACTCACATTTAAAGCAGAGACGTCCACAGTGGAAAGGGAAACCAATCTGTCTCAGCTGAGTAGATGTACTCTATGTATTGGCTGTAAGTTATTCAAGCTTGGAGGATTTGAAGTTCCCGCATTGTGCGTACCATATCTCCATAAAATTAATTTGAATAAAATGCCATTTTTGTCACACAATGTCCATAAATGGAGAAGTGGGTGAGGACATTGAAGAACAGGTAGTTGCACTAAATAGTTCAGAAAATTGCAGACAGGCAGAAATTATTACAACATGGCCTCCCGGCAACAGGTGGAGATGTTACCTTTGTGGTTGAGGCTCACAAAGTATTCAGAACAGAGGTATTCTACTCTTGGGCTAAATTCTCACCTGCAGAAGCACGCACACGATTATTTCAGATTTACATTGAAGTTGAACCACCTGATGAGTATTTCCCATACGTGGACTTAGAAGCCCCATTAGCTTACCAAGAGCACATTAATTGGTTTAAAGGCGCCCTACCCCATACCACAGAATACGTGAGACTCAGTCCGCTCAGTAAAGAAGGAGCAACCTAGCCGGTTTTAGCTTCATATACACCACATTCCGACTTTGCTGCTGTAGCAGCAGCAGGAATGTGTACACTCTATAGAGACTTAGGAAACATTTACAGAAATCTTACACAATATATAATGAGAACATTGACAGTCCAACCTGAGAGGGTTGCTCATGCTGCACAACCACACATGACTACTACAGGTATTACCCCACAAATGCTGAACACGATTATGGGAAAGATTCCCACCAGCTGGGAGCACATTCCATTCTGGATAGCACAGAAAACAGCACAGTTTGAAGTAGTTTTTCCACATACTGGCCCACAAGAAAAACACAGAATACTAACAATTTGCTTGCCAATGGGGATGTCTCCCCCAAAATGAGATTGTGTCACTTGGGGTACAATCTTCGCTGCAGTTTATACCAGAACACATGGTACCCCTTCAATAGCAGTTATACCAGATGTATTGAAACAAATTCAGAATGAGTACGGGGCAGAGCCTGCCCTGGACTTGGAGATGAAACTAATGGGCAATTTTGCCCATGTTTCGGCAATTATGTTAAGTAACATAAAAGGGGAGGCAGCAGCAGTGGCTATATGCCAATGCCTGAGGGAATTCACTCCTGCACAGCAGGAGCGAGAATTGCCTAAGATTATCGAAGAAACATATACTTCACTTGGAAGAGATAATCTGGGAGCCAGATCTGGCAAACCAATAGTTGAGAGCAATTTTTAAAAGGATAACTCTAAGCAAGCACCAGATTCTTCAAAGAAGAAATGTGAGAATAAACAAAAAAAAATAAACAAAACAAAGCACAGTCACGGGGTAGATCTCCTCAACAGGAACACACCAAGAAAAAATGTAATTTGAGAAACCGTGACAATATTAGGAAGCATGGCAGGTATCAGGATACTGATACACGTTCCTCTCGTTCCTTTCAGGATTCAACCGAAAAACGTTCGGAGAGAGACGAACGGTCAGAGCACAGATCGGAAGAGCGAGTCAAGGGAGACTTCAGACTACATTATTAAGCAGGAAGACACACAAAAGACTTCTAAACCTAAATTTAAAAGGAAGAAGGTAGCCGGGATCAAAATAAGAAACGCCCAGGCTACTGAGGACTCTGCTTCTGAACATGGAATGGGCAGTAATGATGCTGGACAGCACGGCCGAAGTCACAATAGCTCGCCGGACCCTGATGGATTAGCTGGCGGCAGTAGCGCTGAGTAAGCATATCACGGTGGAAACACCAGATACAAGGGTAAGTGTCCCACATCATTTATACGAAATAACACTCCAAATGGAGGGGGACATACTCAGGCGAGTGAAGTGTCTCTTTTGTGAGAACCTGACATATGGTTACAACAGTCTTTCGGCCGAAAAGGATTGGCCACCTGATTTCGTAGTGGATTGCCCAGTGGGGGAAGAAGGTATTTTACCTGCTTTCTCCAACCTCGTACCAAAATCAGTTAAAAATTCATACACGCAGGAGAAGGCATTAGCATTAGCTACTGCACTTTACCGCAATCATGTTGGGTAAGATGATGAGTCACCTCATCACGAAATCCCATTAAAATCCATTCCTCAACCACCGAGACAATATCCAATAAAACATGAAGCAAAGAAACAAGTTAAGGAGATCTTAGATCAACTTGAATACCAGGGAGTGATAGAGAATTGCCCTCACCTATTAATAATCCTTTGTTTCCCGTAATGAAACCCGATAACTCATATTGTCTAGTCTTAGATTACAGACATTTAAATGCTTCCACACGCACATTTGCAGTGCAAAATGCATATAGTGCTGCACTAATGAATAACACAGTGTGGAAAAAATACAAAACAACATTAGACATCTCAAGTGGATTTTTCTGCCAAAATATAGCACCTGGGAGCAGATATTTGACAACATTCTTGGCGCTAGGCTCTCAAAGCTAATTTTGTCAATTACCACAGGGATATAAGAATAGACCCGGGTTGTTTTCAGCCAGGGTAACAGAGATACTTCAAAATTTCGATGAGGAGGCTTTGTCCTATGTGGATGACATTTATCTGACGGACGATGAATTAATGGAACATTTGGCTAGAGTGAACCATATAAATCTTCAGTTCGCTCACCTGGGCTACAAATTTAATTTTAGAAAATCAAACATCGCCCACCTCAATGTACTGTTCCTGGGATAGGAGTTAACAAGTTGTGCACTGCTCCAACCGCCAACAACTCTGAAGAGACTACAATCCATTTTAAGACTTTTGAATTTTGCCAAGACTTACATTTTGGATTACGCAAAAAGGGTGAAACCTTTCTACGGCTCAATTAGACCTGATTTTTCCGTACATCATTGGACACAGGAACATACAGATATTCTACGTTCCATACAAGCTGACATGATAGCTTCAAAATATTTGCATACGCGTGTTAACATAACTAACCTGGTGATCCACGTAGTCGCTGGACCGACCGGATACACGTATATTACTTTCAATGAAGGTGATACCGTACCTATAGCATACAAATCACATTTGTACACAAACGCTAAAAAATTCTCACAGCAGTAGTACAGACTGCTGTAGTGAGAGAGCAAATGCAAAAAGAACAATTGATGGACAGAATGCAGAACAATGTCATACATTCACCCCAGTACAGAGATCTGGGTCTAAATCCATAGTTTTTTTGCTCACCATGCCATTCCAGTTTGGACCCAGCCATATGCAAATCAGTCTTGACCCTGCGCCCAATGGGAACAGTCCAGCCCGAACTGCCAAGCCAGGTCCTCCATGGACTGGAAACAAGCATCCTAGGACCAGTTTAGGGCTTTCAGCCCTCATAAGCCAGGATAGCTTGACTCCAGTGGCATGGAGAGCACGGGACCAACGTCTGGGCATACCCGTCCCACTCGGGGTGACAAATGCAAAAAGAACAATTGATGGACAGAATACAGAAAAATGTCATACATTCACCCCAGTACAGAGATCTGGGCCTAAATCCATCATTTTTTTGCTCACCATGCCATTCCAGTTTGGACCCAGCCATATGCAAATCAGTCTTGACCCTGCGCCCAACGGGAACAGTCCAGCCCGAACTGCCAGGCCAGGTCCTCCCTGGACTGGAAACAAGCATCCTAGGACCGGTTTCGGGCTTTCAGCCCTCATCAGCCAGGATAGCTTGACTCCAGTGGCATGGAGAGCACGAGACCCACGTCTGGGCATACCCGTCCCACTCGGGTGACAAATGCAAAAAGAACAAATGATGGACAGAATGCAGAACAATGTCATACATTCACCCCAGTACAGCAATCTTGGCCTAAATCCATAGTTTTTTTGCTCACCTTGCCATTCCAGTTTGGACCCAGTCATATGCAAATCAGTCTTGACCCTGCACCCAATGGGAATAGTCCAGCCCTAACTGCCAGGCCAGGTCCTCCCTGGACTGGAAACAAGCATCCTAGGACCGGTTTCGGGCTTTCAGTCCTCATCAACCAGGATAGCTTAGCTCTAGTGGCATGGAGAGCACGGGACCCACGTCTGGGCATACCAGTCCCACTCGGGGTGACAAACGCAAAAAGAACAATTGATGGACAGAATGCAGAACAATGTCATACATTCACCCCAGTACAGAGATCTGGGCCTAAATCCATCGTTTTTTTGCTCACCATGCCATTCCAGTTTGGACCCGGCCATATGCAAATCAGTCTTGACCCTGTGCCCAATGGGAACAGTCCAGCCCGAACTGCCAGGCCAGGTCCTCCCTGGACTGGAAACAAGCATCCTAGGATCGGCTTCGGGCTTTCAGGCCTCATCAGCCAGGATAGCTTGACTCCAGTGGCATGGAGAGCACGGGACCCACGTCTGGGCATACCCGTCCCACTCGGGGTGACAAATGCAAAAAGAACAATTGATGGACAGAATGCAGAACAATGTCATACATTCACCCCAGTACAGAGATCTGGGCCTAAATCCATCGTTTTTTTGCTCACCATGCCATTCCAGTTTAGACCCAGAAACCTTGAAACCCCGAAACCGGTCCTAGGATGCTTGTTTCCGGTCCAGTGAGGACCTGGCTTGGCAGTTCGGGGTGGACTGTTCCCATGAGGCACAGGGTCAAGACTGATTTGCATATGGCCAGGTCTAAACTGGAGTGGCATAATGAGCAAAAGAAAGATGGATTTAACCCAGATCTCTTGACTGGGGGTGAATGTTTTGATTTGTTCTGCATTCCGTCCATCAATTGTGTGTCTTTTGCTTTCTCGCCCTATGTGCGTCGGGTATGCCCAGACATGGGTCCCGGGCTCACTGTGCCACTGGATTCAAGCTATCCTGGCTGATGAGGGGTGAAACCCTGAAACCGGTCCTAGGATGCTTGTTGCCGGTCCAGTGAGGACCTGGCTTGGCAGTTCGGGCTGGACTGTTCCCATGAGGCACAGGTTCAAGACTGATTTGCATATGGCCAGGTCTAAACTGGGGTGGCATGATGAGCAAAAGAATGATGGATTTAACCCAGATCTCTTGACTGGGGGTGAATGTTTTGATTTGTTCTGCATTCCGTCCATCAATTGTGTGTCTTTTGTAGTGAGGGAGAGAGCACTAGCGCAGGGAAAACGCATAATTGTCATGACTCCGGTTCCAACCCTAGCGGCTGTTACAAAGGCAAGCATCCCAAATTCTAAAGCATTACATCCACTATTGATTCAATGGGCTAACTCTCTCAATGCAACAGATGTAGATTACAGAGTCAACTCTACATTACAACAAACACAAGCATTCTTGCAGTACAAACAAGAATATCCTCTGCCGAATGAAATTGTTCCTCCATATAAATATGAATGTATCATTTATACCGATGGATCTGCCCAGCCGGCCGTAGGAATGAAACAGCAATATTCCACTGCATGCACTATTGTAAAAGGGCGCATGCATGACAGAAAGTTCCATACAGGGAAAACACACTCAGTCCCTAGGGGACTGTACAGCGCAGCTGACAGAACTAAAAGCCCTGATACTGGCACTACAAAATACGGATCATGAATTCCCCACACTAATTGTGTGTGATTCATTTCACTGTGTCCACTCCTATAATGAACATCTTCACTATTGGGGCCATTATGGATTTCAAGATTCCAAGGGTTGCACAATAAAGCACAAAATGCTTTGGGAACAGGTGGCAAAGCTGAAAGAAGGCTTGCCAAAGACTCATGTTATCCATACATTGAGTCATCAGCATGTTGGGGTTTACGTTGAAGGGAATTCAATGGCTGATGAACCTGCAAAGGCAACAGTACCCACTGCTGCTGTTGCTGCAATAACTCGTTCAAGTATGAGGATAGACAGAACAACAATTGTGTCAGTTAATGCCACGCGCAATGGTTTAGCCCTGCCAAAAAGCTTTCCACTCAAGTATTCCTACAAGTTAGATGCACAGAACATTCTGTATGCTCAGATTTCAGGAGTGGGGGATAGAGTAATACGAAACATTGATTGCAAATTAGGACTGAGACTAGCTGCACATGAGGGTCTGTGTTCTGCTCATGCAGGGATTACTGCCACAGTTTCATTACTGAAGCACTGCTATTGGTGGCCAGGTCTATCAAAACAGACCAAGGATTTTTGTCCTTAAATGCAGATGAGAGGCTCCACCGCAACACATCCAGCACAGATACCTTTATTGATCTCAGCCAAGCCTTTGGCCTGTATTTATTTGGACCACTGCAACCCCCTACAATCGGATGTGGCCTGCAAGTATATCTTGGTGGCAGTGAATTCATGCTCCAGATTCCTGTGGGTTTGGCCACAGCGCTCGGCTGATGCTAAAACTGTTATAAAGGATTTGCAAGTCTTTATCTGGACATAAGCAATTGGCACAGTACATTCCAACAAGGGTCCAGCATTTAACTCTCAGGCTTACAAAGAAGCCATGGGAAGCTTGGGTGTAGCCTTGCGGTACTCCGCCCCTAACATCCTGAGGGAAATTCAGTAGTTGAGAGGAAAAACTGTGACTTAAAGCAATCTTTAACAGCGAGGGTATTAGGCTCGGTTGGCAGTTGGGTCAATCACCTATATGGGGTCCAGTGAGCACTTAACAACATATAAGCTACAAATAAACTACCCTGCTCAGAAGCGCTAAAAAAGTGGAATATCTCACCTTAATCTGGGATAGTCATTCCCCATACTTGACCAAGCTATCCATATGATCACAATACACTAATATAGATGTATGTGCATTTAATACAAAAATATTCCAAAATACATTTTACATTTCTTATAGGTATAGTATCAATTTAGGACTAGAAGAATTCTTTTTTTTCTTTTTTTCAACACAAAATTAAATGAAAAACTCACAACTGTATTTAACATTCCCCTATCAAAAACAATCAGACTCCTCATCCATTTATATCCACAGTCACTCAGGCCATACACATACTACTATCAACCAGAGCACCATATACAGTCAATCTTCTTTCAAATCTATCTTACATATGTGTAAGGTTACATATACAGGAACAAAAAGCCAAGAAACAACAAACTGAGATTTAATAATACAACAGTACAATTTCAAAATAAATAGGTTGTACAAATTAAATTGAAAGACAAATTATTTAAATATATAGAGATAAAGAGCCAAATAATAGCTATCTTCATAGATTGCTACAGGTATTATGTGTATTCAAATAATTCTCTCCATCTAGGCATAATGTCCTGATGTTCCTGCTGTAACCAGTGCCGACGCGCATTTCGGTGACCACCCAACTACGGGTTACACCTTCTTCAGAGAGCTAAGGCAAGATGTTCCCGGATTCAAAGTGGTGCAGAGTAGAGGGGAGAAAACCAGTAAAATTATAATCCTACAGATAGAATGATATCTTGGTCAAACAACTATGACAAAATTAATAAACATACAGTAACTGGAGATCATATCAGGCAAAAAAACTTGCAAAGTGACCGAGTGGTAAGTGCAATATATACAGATCCTCCTACAGAAGGTAGAATCCAACATTATCATCGAAAACATTCACTATATACTAAAACCTGTGTCCACACAAGCCTGGTAGAAAATTAAAAGTAAAGAAAGAAAGTGAGACCTAACAGCATCAATCCAGAAAATTCTCTGTGCACCAAAACATGTGTCCACCTAAGATATATAGAGAATTAAAAGTGAAAGTTGCCAAGAATAGACAAAGAATGGAAAAAGTCTAAACCAGGTGAGCATGCCAAGCAGATCATTGATGGTAAGTAGTCCCATCTACCACACGGATAGAAACAAAAAACAGAATCAAGTAACCAAAAGCAATTCATGGCTTACGTGTCTATCTATCTAGAGAGGTTATGCATCTGTATGATAATCATACAGCAGAATAATAGATATGCAGTCCCATAGGCCCCAATTCAATAAAGGTACCTCAACTCTAGAGGAAAGAAGGCAGAAACACAAAAGATCAAAAAACAGACTTTCCTTAATATACCGATCCTAGGAAATCTAGTGCCTAAGGAGGAACCTTACCTCTGGACAGAGTCATCTGTGACCGAGCTGGTGTATATATATATTTTCAGAAAGCCCTAGGGATCAAGATCACTTGTGGTGTAGATCATCATTCTGAACCTCTGCCTGGCATGAAGGAAAAAACCTCAGAGATGATACTAACAGGAGGGGCAAACAAAGATAAAAATAAAACTGAGAATATCACCATTACCAAGGACACCGCTAGACAGGTATAAATTAACCACGTTATGATAGTGGAAGATAATATGTGGCACACATGGGCAAAATATACAATGCCCCTGGTGTATATGCAACAAGATGGGCCCAAGCCTAAGCAAAAATGGCGCAAGCACAAAAGAACGTTTGTAGCTTAAGTACTATCAGTATCCTGAACAGGCATCCCTGCTCACAAGTAAAGAGCCGCTGCCTGAGAAGTAAGTAAATCATTTATAGTACTTACCAGAGGGCGAGTCAACTGACATCTAATACTGCGTCTCAAAGCTCAAAAGTCAAACGCCTGGGCTCGGCGTCTTAGCTGCAAATTAAATGTACTGCCTGGGGCCGCCAAAGACAACGTAAGTGTCTACGTGAGGCGTGCTGTATAACTAGAAAGCTAGCCCAGAAAAGCAGTCGCCATCTTAGAAAGGGAGCCTATTAATCCATAGCAGACGGATTACTAATAAACAAGGAATCATTTTGGGCTACCCCGTTATTTAGAGGGGAGAACATTATAAAAAACAAAGCATGGATAATAATTTCCTTTACGAAGTGCGCCAAATATCGAGCCTAAGACAGAATAGGATAACAACATGCCAAGAAAATCCCTAGGGTTCGTGCACCTTATGAACTCCTGTTTGGTGTGAGAATGTGGGTACCAGACCTCGATAGTGTCAGCACAGTGGCGGCTGAAACATAATTTGACATCAATGAACATTTGGCTGTTTTACAGGAACTCAATGAATTCCGGGCTTTACAAAGCAATGTCCAAGTAAAACGTACCGCCACTGGGGAAGTCAAGGTAGTTCCGGCAAGAACTGCCTGGGTCCCGAAGATTGGGGACCTGGTCAGAGAAAAGATAATGGACAAGAAAGAATTTGGGCCATCTTACACAGCTCCTGTACCTGTCCTGGCTGTCGAAGGTACTAGAACTGTACTTCTTCTACCTCTTGCCGGCTGCCGAGACAAAAGGTTTGTCTCCATTGATCTGATCAAACCACACTATGTGGCCGATTCTCAACAGTAGGCCAAGTGGGCTCCTGGGTAGCTGCTGAACTCCTCTCACTACCATACAGGAAGTTCAGATGGAAACTTTAATAACAAATGAAGACTTCACTCTCCAAAGAGAAGCAGTAACCAACAATGAAATGAAACTTCTCCCTGTTGAAACAACTACAACTGTACAATCAATAAGTACAGAAATTTTAATTCGATAACTTGACGACATCTATGTAAATATGTCACAGATCGAGTTATCTCCTGGTTCTACAAAACCTGCTGAGCTGCCAAAAATAGACCGGACAGCGTCTGGCTACATCGCCACATTATGACAGCTTCTGATCGGATCCAAGTGAACCTGAATTGCCAACACCGCCACTCCCTTTCAGGCTGCGAGTTTATAATCTCTATCTTTGACTAAAAAAGACATACTTTGTTGTTCCATGAATACATCTCTTGATTACAATTGGGTTACCTTTCCTGGTCCTATGGATTGGTTTGGTGACTGTCTTTTGTCTACTTCTGAATGGATACTATCTCCAAGAATGCTCTGCAGTACAACTTGTGAACTTGGTTCTGAAACCACATGCATCATCACACCATGAACTGAGGGACCTGTCCCTGGTGAACATTACAGCAGTTCCAGTTCCTGAAGAAATAGTATGGGACAGGGTATCTTATGATGTATATGGTCCTACTGAACTTTTGCAAATTCCATATGTGTTTAAAATTTTGTTAAATGATATCATCACCTCTAGTTCATTCTCTGATGATTGGGACATTGAAACTGTGCATAATTTGCTTTCAGATCTAAAGCAATCAGCTGCATTTTCTAATGATGAATTGTATGATGGTACATCTAACTATGGGGACATGTTCTGTTATCAACATTATGGTCACCATTTCCTACACAAAGCTAGTATCCCACGCGCTGTTTATAATTACACTCAATGGGAACACTGCCCAACACCGCCGAAAGGTAGCTGAAAGACATTTGCACAGAAGTTTGCTTATTTTTCAGGTTTTGATACATCAGACCCAACCTCATATTATTACAGGCTTGCACCTACACCTGCAAAAAAAATATGCTAACAAACACCAAGCTGATATACTCTGCTTCCTTTATTCCCAACTGTCTATACAGGGTTTTGACTTCTGGAAGACACAATAGACACAAATTCTGTCTGGGGGACAAAAGAGTAGCAGGTTCAGGGAACTGAGGCCTTATTTAGAGCATGCCTCATACCACATCAAATGATTTTCCTGAACAAAACAGTACAACAAACTTCTTGTTTTGGTATAGCCAAGATAAAGGATATGAACACACTGCATATTCCCGCAGTCTCATGCTTCAAGAACTGGTAGCACTTAACACACTTCAGTGAGGATACACTAGATACCATGATAAGTAATGGTTCTTTAAATTCATGAGACCCCAATTGGAAGGGATGGTTGGTTTGGTCTGTGGACAAAAGCGGGTGTCAAACTAGATTCCTGGGTAGCACTGCAGGGTTTAGGATGAATAGGCCTGATCAGCGGTATGTACAGACAGAACACTCGGGTGGTGACATCATATAGTGTTAGGAAGTTATGCCTAGATTGGCTAAAAACCTGAACACTTTCCCAGATGAAGCAACACTTGTCCCTTCTTTCTGATGACATGGATCTCAAGGATATTTTATTAGGTCCCCGGAACCCAAGTCAAAAGCGCTTTTTGTATGGAATATACAACGAGCTGTGGAAAATTTCTCAACAGGAAGCTGCTGAGAGATTGCGCGAGATCAACAGGGCTAATATAGAAAAGGCTTTTTCTGTGGTTGACAATATTTTGACCACATTATCATCCAGAATTTATTCACTGGGCAACATAGGGTCTTCTGCAATTGACATCATACAGCAAGACATGTCTATTTTACAACATGGACAGTCACAATTACGGTATATCGTAATACTGAGCTGGACGTTACAAACATTACGTTCTGGCCACGTACCGTGGTGTTATATCAACAGTACTAGCCTGTTCTCTGAATATGATCTTACGGAAAGACAGATAGTGATGGCACGCAGAGATGCAAAGTGCACCATGTTGCACATTGAAAAATTAGACCAATTACCTTTTACCGTGCTGAGACGCCATCCACAGACTGGATAATCCATGGTATATCACCCTGCCTGTCACGACTTTCCAATTCCAATATTGTCTCCAATACTAACATGTAGGAAGGTATGAAGTGCTAGGGGAAGGTTATGTGCATGAGTATTGGGAGATACCGTTCAGATTTAGATGCAGGAATGGGGACATAGAAGTTTTCCTAAGTGGTTCTGACTGTGAGGATGCTTTAAGTGGGTGCTTAGTTTGCAAGGACATTTCTCTTCATGTAGCATGCAATGCTTTGGTTGCGAACTTGTCCTGTTATCTGAAGGGTTCCCCGGCTGCCGGGAAATGTCCGGTCTTCAAACTGCTCTCAAATGGGAGCTATTTGATGCTGAATGATCAAGGTTGCTGCAGAATGGAACCGGGCATCCCTTATCTAGTGACGGTTAATTCCTTAGTCACTTGTTGTACACAAGTACTGTTTCCACCTGCCCTCAAGATTAGGGAGGCAATGCTGTGGCCTTCGATAAATGTTTCCAACATCCGCTTTTATTCTCTGAGCAAACTGAAAGGCATGCTTTTCAAAGGGATATGGCCTTAACTTTGCCAAGGGAGACGTTTGATCTCCAGGTTGCAAGGTCCTCGTCTGAGATACAGACACTGCCCCACACTAACTTCCTGCTGCATTTTGGGCATCTGGTCCATCGTATCTTTAATATTTCAGATATGAAAGCAATAGTGAACTTTTTCAAATGTATCGGCTCTGGACTGGTTAGCACCTTTCAGACGATCTTCAGAGTTACTACATCTTTCATATACTCCGTGTTGGGAAGTATTTTTGGAGGGCTCCTGCTTGTCCTACTACTTGTGGCGGGAATCCTGGTTCTAAGTTTTCTACTCCGCTATTTACATCCCAGTTCAACTCGGAATGGAGACAGCACTGCTTGTGCTGCAATGCCGCGAGGGCATGGTACACTGCTTTGGCACACCTCGGCTTCGAGAACTAGACGAGCACTGGTTCTTGTCCTTCAGGCCTGTCTCGCTTCACTGCTTACAACCTGTATGCTATTGCCTGATTTGTGGCCACAAATGCATATTGGGTCTATACCTAGGATCACACTTGGTTGCGCCATTGGACATTGACGTACTGATGGACCACTTAAAGGCCCATGGGTATTCTTGTCCCTAGCGAATTCCATTGCTGATGAATGCATTCTTCGAGCCACCCTGGGATGCCTTGGCTCCTAGTGAAATGGACACAGGCTCTACGATATGCTTACAGGATGCAGTCCCTCCCTCAGCGGCTGCTGTGGGAACAGGATGGAATTACCTCTGCTCCATAAACATGACTCGAGGCGCGTCTCTGGGATTGTTGTCTGCGGTTGTGAGCAACAGCAATGTTGTGTCTACTACTCGGAACACATCAAATAATTGGCCTTTTCTGTGTGGGAACAATTCAGCTTGTTTTTAAACTAAGTGATTCAAAACAGTTTTGTTTTCTTTTTTCTTAGGCACCATGGCTTTTGGTGTACTTAGAATTTCAAATAGTATAACGACTTTGAAGCTTTTATGATATTTTAAAGGGAAGCTTGCTTTTAGATGATTTTAGGAGTAGTTTAATGTTTTTATACTTTTATTCCATTATAGTCTATTGGCTTTTTTAGATAGCTTTCCTATATCGACCCTTAATATGAGGAGTGGGTGTTATATTCCCAGGTTAGGCCCATGTAGCGAAGCAGCTTATTTCTTACATTGTCCTAGCAAATAGCATTTCAGCTGTGAACTTTTGCACACATTTGCATGCATGGCAATGTTGGATTAGTTTCTCTGAAACTATTTTGCTTACACATCTAGCTTCGCACAACATTATCACAATGCCTAGAACATCATATACTAGGCCTCTTTGTGCACTATCTACAAAAGTCATTCTATCTTTATCCACTGGGTGACAGGGCTATCTACATATCCATAACATCGCTAATCCAATGTGTACATTGCAAGGCTGCTTTCTATTATAAATAATGAGCATCCCGATAGATTGGTAGAGGAGGCACTTCAGCTGACACCGAGGGTCTTGGCATGCTGAGAATTCACCATGCAGTGGCCTGACATCTCTTGAGGGGTGTCCAGTTTGTGACCAAGACGGGATCCTTCCTTCTCTTCCATCAGGTAATGGGGTTTGATCATCCCTTGGGGGGGCTTCTTGGCTTTAAACTATACACACACTCTAGGCACACTTAGAGTAGGGTTTGCATTGTAGCAGTATGCTCGATTACTGCCTTGTTTTATATGCGTGCATACATACATTGCTTTAGCACCACGGTAGAACTATATCTACTATTTACGCTTTTGGTGCTTGTAATCACATTTATCTGCTTCTGTCTATTAATCATTGCAGCATACGTATTTTGTGCAAGAATAACGTTGGTTCAATAAATTGATTTAAAATGTCCCAGTGTGTATTCTCTGTATATCTCTCTGAGAATAATTGAGCACAAGTGACTGAGCGATAGGATCGGTGTTGTTTCCATGATCCCTAATGGGTCAGGGTTGTCTTGTTCAGTGGTTGCCAGAAACCATTCACTCCCTGGTAAATTCGGGGGGCTTACGGTGGCACTGTGAGCTAGCTGGTCTATAGGCCAACATATCCTGCGGGGTGTCTGGAATCAGTCTTGGCACCAAGCCCCTAGTTTATGTTGTCCAAACAATGTGCAGATCCAACAGATTAGTAGGAACTACACGACAATGTGATCCTACACCTTAGTCCCCTTTGCCTTATGTGACATTTTCTATACACCGATTTACACACGTATGATTCATTGTCCCTGTATGTGTGTGTGATGTCAAGTGCTCTGACACCCTACACAGGTATGAGAGGTGCTATAAAACAAATGATATACATGTGAGAGAGTGGCAATGGAGAGATGAGAGGCACTGTTGGAGGGTGATAGTGAGGGACTCAATGAAGGGCCCCAGCAAAGATTGTTGTATCCTGGTGCACAGTAAGTTCATAATTTATTATATTTAAAAAACTGATACAATTGAATATATAATGACAAATGTGTTGTAGAATGCACAATTTCCCCCAAATGTTTTTGGGGGAGACACCCACCCCAAAGCCCCCCTTTGTAGTGGCAAGGCTCGCTCGCTGCATTCCTATGCACTGTATGCAGGCTGGTCTGACAAAATGTGCCAGGGCTGCTATGAGCTCCCAGTCCGGCCCTGGTTCTGTTGCACACAGACTGGAGCCTTGACCCAAAAAAGTCAGCTCAGGCGTGCAACTAGACTGTAGGTGTGTCAGATGTGGCACAACTGTGGCAGACGTCATCCACTGTGCCTGGCTGTGTCCACCTACAGCTGCATACTGGGCCACGATTTTCCAAACTCTTTCTGAAATGGTCTGCTGGCTCTTGGCGCTATCATCTAAATTAGCATTGCTAGGCTGTACTCTTACCATACCGCAAGAGGACCGTCGATACGTATATATTGCCCTGTTGATGGCGAAAAGATGGTGACATGCCATTGGGGGAAGAGGTACCCACCTGAAGTGAAAACATGACTTCAGGACCTAACATACTGTCAGGAAGAATTGAACACTTATTATCTCCTGGTCCCTCCAAAGAGTAGACTGAAAGATATATCTGATCCCCTGCAGGACTACTTACACAAGCACAGAGATGCTGATCTTGATGGGCACTTAAAGTGACGCTACTGTGCACCCTGTGACCTTGACAGGATCTTATGAGTGGAACTTGCTCAGCGTTAGCCCCAGATACATGCCATTTGATGACTAGAGTTGATTCCCTGATAGGTAGGTAGCTAGTCTTCCCCAACGCAGGCCTACACAACTGCAGATGCTATCCTATAACAAGTCTAATGCACCATCACTGATTTCACTGGTTTATACTGTATATTATGATGCAACGCAATGCCCTGGGTAATATTCATGAATGTATGTTTACACTGTTTTGTCTTGGCTACTGTGCTATTATTAAAATTCAATAAAAAAAATTACAACTTATTGCGGAATTTACAGGGGTTGCAGGAGTACTGCCAGGAAAATGAGATAGTTGCAGTTTCCCAAATGTAGTTCCAGAAGTCTTTTTTAAAATCTAAGCTCCTCCCATTGCAAAGACATTTACACATAAAAGAGGTGCATATTTGTGCATGTGTGATTATTTTTCAATGATGCAATTGAACTTTACAATTTTAAAACAAAAATCTCTTTCTGGATGTTGGACTTGGCCCTTTCTTCAGGGTCAACCTCAAATGTTTTGCCTTCTCCCTCCTGTCTTCTGAACCCGTTTTTGTTGGCTCTAGTGCACTTTACCAATGCTAACCAGTGCTAAAGTGCTTGTACTCTCTCCTCAAAACATGGTAACATTGGCTTAAACCCAATTGGGGTATTTAATTCACTTATAAGTCCCCAGTGAAGTGAGCTACATGTGCCCAGGGCATGTAAGTTAACTACCACTAGTGGGCTTGCAGCACTGATTGTGTTAGCCACATAAGTAGCACTTTAAATATGTCACATGCCAGTCATTACAGCCTGTGTGTGTGCAGTTTTAAACTGCCATTTTGACCTGGCAAAATAAACCTTTTGCAAGGCCCTAACCTTCCTTTATAAAACCTATAAGTCACCCCTAGGGTAGGCCCGGGACAGCTAAGAGGGCAGGATGCAATGTATTTAAAAAGTATGACATGTACTTTTAACCTTTACCTGTCCTGGTACTGAAAACCTCTTACATTCGTTTTTCACTACTACAAGGCCTACCTCTCCCATAGGATAACATTGGAATTGCCTTATTACAATTTATAAGTGTCATTTCCAAATTGGAAAAGGTAACCAGTTCATGTTTGATGTCTCTGGAATCCCAACTTAAAATCCATACTTAAGGTAAAGTCAGAATTTAAATTTAAATTCTGAAAGTGCCACTTTTAGGAAACTGGCATTTTCTTGCCTTAGCCATTTAGTGCCTTTAGCCTGACTCTCGTCACATGACCAGGTGTAGTTGGCAGATGAGCTATGTGTATTCCTCCTAGACAGCCACACACAATATGGAGCATTGGTGTGCCTGGATGGGCCATCACTGCCAGGATGGGATGAAGGTGCTGGGCACAGCCCCACTTACACCTGAATAACCTGTTTCCTGCCTCCACATAAACAGCTGCATACCCCCTGTAGTTAGTCTGGAGCCAGGACAGGAAAGGCAGGATGCCTGGGGACTTCAGAGGAAACCTCTAGTAGCTTCTCCCCACTTCAAAGACAAAACTGGATATAAATACTGCACCTAAGACAGTACCACTTGAGTACATTTCTGGATGGGTGGATACTCTGCCAGGAATAAGGACTGCTGTGCTGCTCCAAGGACTGCCACTCTGCTGGATAGCTGCTCTAAAGAATCTGCTGCCCTGCGTATAGGCTTGGAAAATTTTGAAGATTCACCACTCCTTACGGGACGTTTAATCACAACAAAGTCCCCCACCACAACTTCTGTTTTTTTCACTGCTTTCCTTACATCAAAATCTGTTTCCTGTTAAAGTTTTTCTCTGCTTCCCTGTAATGCCACTCACTCTCACTATTGGCTGTGCTCAATCCTAGCTCATAATTATTATCCCAAAGGAGTTCTACCGAGGTGTTGGGATACCTTCCTCTTAACAGTTCAAACAGGGTTTTCCCGGTTGTGATGTGAGGCACGAACCTGTACATTCCAATTCTCTTTTTCACTTCCTCCTACCAATTTAATGAATTTGATTTTGCTAACATGACGGTTTCCTTAAGTACCCTATTAAACCTCTCCACCATGCCATTTGTCTCTGGGTGATATAGCGCACACATTTTGTGCTTTAGTCCTCTAGACCTACCAAAAAAAAGTTGACAGCAACACGCTCCAAAGATGTAAATATAATTATACTGTAAACTGTAAACTGCATACTGTGATTTTATTTGCAGCAACAACCAGCTGATGTAAGCATGTATGACACTGTGATATCTAAAATAGCATGCAGGGACACTCCAAAACTGTGTGTGACACTGTAATAAACCATATAAGTGTGCGTCACTACAAAAATTAACACCGCACTATAACTGTATGACTGCAGGCATGCTAAGACGATGAAAGTGTGCGTGTCACTGCAATAACAACTCCAAGTTGCAGATGCCGGCCCTCTTCAATATCATAAGTGTGCGTGTCACTGTAGTTGTAAGGTCAACATTCTAGTTGCTCCACTTCACTCCACACAACTACCTGTGAACACACAGATGTGGAAGACAAACACCAAGCAGGTGTCACAGAGAGAGAGAGAGAGAGAGCAAGCAACGGTACACATGATGAGGCATGTCGATAGAGTAACCTGATGAAGAGAGAGTACACGTGCGCCCGTAAGTAATGCCCCCCAATCAAAGCCGTAGGCCCCTTTGCGTGCTCACGAAAGTCTCCCCAAGGTAACACTTGCGACCTCAGGTATGTAAACAATATGCATGTTGTGAAAGTCTCTCCAAGGTAATGTGCATAACCTTGCACATGTAAACAATGCACGCGTTGTAAACCATTGGCCCCTTGTGCCCCAATAGTCACTCAGGCTGTTGCCCCTTGTGCTCACAAGAGTCTCTCAGGGGTGACACGCATGCACTCGTGCCTGTAAGTGATACCCACGATGTATGCTGTTGCCCCTTTGCACGCTCACGAGTCTCTCCGAGGTAACACATGGGCACGAGCACATGTAAACGAGCACAGTGAAAGCTGTTGCCTCCCCTGCACATTACCCGAAACTCCGCTCTCAGAATAACATAAGCTGCCACCGTCCACCAAACAAAAAGAAGTAATCTCACCAAAACACAAGGAAAGTCTTAAGGTTCTCTGTGGCTGAACTGCCACATCTTGTCTATCTAATATTTAGAACAGCTCTTCCCGGTGTGTTGAGATCTCCCTCATCCTGCCGAGTTCGCCAGTGTAGCACTTCCAATAATTCCACCATTAGGCATGAAAGTGTAGATTAAGTAGGATTCTTTATTAATAAAGAAAGATCTCATCCATCCACCTCACAGCTTTCTCTGGGCAACCATCACCCTCTAACATTCCATCAGGCGATTTGACATAGGCGGTTCCATGCTCAGATGGCAGATGACATGCACAGGGTTCTAACACTGACACAGCTACCCAGCTACCACACTGGAGCCAGGGCAGGGAAGGCAGGATGCCTGGGGACTTCAAAAGGAAACCTCTATAAGCTTCTCTCCCACTTCAAAGACAAAACTGGGTATAAATACTGGACCTAAGATACTACCACTTCAGTACACTTCTGGACCGTTGGATACTCTGCCAGGAAGAAGGACTGCTGTGCTGATACAAGGACTGCCACTGTGCTGGACTGCTGCTCTAAAAAAACTGCTGCCCTGCTCTACTGACATCCTGCTTGCTGCCCTCCTGTCTGGGGAAGAAGAGCTGGACCTGCAACTTCATCTTGAACCCAGGACCTCAGAGTGACTCCAAGGGCTAGTCTGCTGGCTTCTTGATCTGAGGCTCAGGGACAGAAAAGGCTCCCCAATGAGCTCCTGGACCCAGCTGCAGTGGGTTCCTGACCCCCAAGTTGTGCCTCTTAGTTCCTGGACCCTTGGTGTGGGTCACAAGTGTGGAAATCAAGCTTTTGGGCTCTTCGTGAACGTTCCCAATTGCACCAAGACAACGCCGCTTGCACCAAAAATCAGCGAGAGTCGCCACCAGCCTGTCTCTTCGCACCACAGCATCAACCGCTCGTGGGTGATTGTCAATGCAGCCTACCCATCTGCAATACTTGTCAGCTCTTCGTGCCACACTGACATCCTCCTGTGATGCTCTCCTTGCGACCCTCTCCAACGCAAACGGGGCTCTTGACGCATAACTTGAGAAAGTAAAACTTCAGTGGGACTAATCTGGGACTGTATCCGACCTGCGGCCCATCACGGTTGGCCTGAACTTTTGACTTTGACCCTGTGCAGTGTGACCAAATGGCCGCAGTTGACGCTTTGTGCTTTTAGGCACTATTTTACACTTTCTTTCTATAAAAAATGCATAACTCTGGTTCTACTGATTGGATGTTTGCCATTTTGGTCTTGTTTTATTTATTACATGCTGCTCTAGTTTTCAAACTTGGTGTGGGATCCTTTTGTGTAGTGTTTTCACTGTTTTAGCATTTGAAGGGTTGCACAAATACTTTACATATTGCCTCTAAGTTAAGCCTGACTGCGCTGTGCCAAGCTACCAAGTGGTTGAGCACAGGTTAATTTGGGGTTTGCTTGTGCTTTACCCTGCCAAGGATTGTTGTTGCTGCTTGACCAGTGCTCACACCTTAGTCAACCAATACCTCAATTTCTTAGAGTGGAGAAAGTGTTTATTCCTCTGGTGAAACCCCTTCACCTATGTGCCTTGCAAAAACTTGTGAGTGACCACAAACTCACATGTTTCCAAGGCTTCTCAGCCCTCGATAAGCCACTACTCTCCACTGTGAGCAGCTTAAAGGTAAGTAAATCACATTGCAAGTGTATATTCAAGTTTTTTTTTAATACCAAATATGAATTTACACTTGTAAGGCACTAAGGGCCAGATGTAGGTAGACAAATACCGATCGCAAACGCAGAAATTCGCAGAATTTCCACGTTTGCGATCGCAAAAAACCCATGTGAAATGTAGAGGCAGAAACACCGACTCGCTAAATAAAGAATCGCTAAAAATAAAGGAAAACAGTTAGCGATTCCTTATTTAGCGAATATGCCACACCGACTCACTATTTAGCGACTCGCTAAATAAGGAATCGCAAAATAAAGTCGCAAACCAATGTACATAAAATCGCTAATAGCGAATTTGTGAAAAATCGCTATTTAGGAGTCGCAAATTAACACTGATTCAAAGCAGGTGGTAACCAGGTGCACAGCATATAAACAGCCCCAGAATGCATCTGCGTGAACACAATGGCGGCCCTCTATGTCATTGCAAGGCGGATGCGGATGCAAGCAGCAGCACAGAGGATCTGGAGACGAGAGGAATGCGTATACAGGGTGCGCATTACACTATTCCAACTCACAGAGGCAGAAATCCATGAGAGGTACAGGCTTCACCCAACCACCATCCTAGACCTGATTCGTGACCTGCACCCAATCCTGGAGCACCAGACACCAAGGGCGCACGCAATACCTCCACATGTACAGGTCCTCTGTTGCCTGCACCTACTAGCATCCGGCAGTTACCAGGGGGTAATAGCTGTGGCTGGTGGTGTCTCACAGAGTTGCCTGTCCTGCTTCTTCAACACATTCCTGGATGCCATGATGCAAAGAATGCACCACTACATCCGGTTCCCCAGCACACAGGCGGAACTGCATAAGACGAAGATGGACTTTTATCAGAAGGCCCAGTTCCCACATGCAATAGGGTGCATTGACGGGACACATATACCAATCTGCCCCCCCTCTGCAACTGAGTACATCTACCGAAACCGCAAATCAACACACTCAATCAACGTGCAGGTCATATGTGATGCGTCTCACATCATTACCGACATCGTCGCTAAATTTCCAGGGAGCAATCATGATTCCTACATCTTCAGGAACAGTGGGATCTATACCCGTCTTGCAGGGGGTGAATTCGGAGAAGGATACCTGCTAGGTAAATCTGTGTGACACACCCTGATGTATACCTTTGATATATCTATTGCTGTCTGTGAATAACCATACTTCCTTTCACACTTAGGTGATAGCGCATATGCGGTGCGTGCATTTATCCTGACTCCATAACTATCCCAAGTGAAAGGAGATTCAATGTTGCCCATAAATCGACGCAGAATGTGGTGGAGCGTACATTCGGACTCCTGAAAAGCAGGTTCCGCTGCCTCCACAAAAGTGGAGGTGCACGGCAGTACCGCCCTGTGATCTGCTGCAAAATAATAGCTACATGTGCCATGCTGCATAACCTGGCCACAAAGAAGGGAACACCCGTGGAACTCACTGAATCAGAGGATGAGGGTGAGGAATGTCCACAGCCACAGCACAGCGCTGCAGGTGTTGCAGCAGCACCAGATGGGAGACACAGACGGGCTGAGATCACACACAACTATTTCTGAGTAAGTAATGAGACAAAGCGAGTAACTGCAATTGTGCAACGGTGTTTTATTGACCTTCAGTCAGGCAATAGGACAGCAAACCGCCGCACCATGAAGGCCTCACAGTGCCTCAACAACCCCTGCATGGCATAGATACTCTCAATGCAAATGTCCACATCCCATCATTTGGTCAAATGGGTTACTTCACCCATCTCCCAATGCCAGGTGATGCCTGCCATTATTTTCTGCACCCACGGCCAGCACTGCTGCGTTCACTTGGCACACAGTCCTCCCTACAGGTCTGTCCTGTGGCTGGTCCGTGCCTTGCACTGCGCCTCCTGGACTCTTGTATTGGGGGAGTAATACTGCTTCGGCTTGTTGCCTCCTCACTTTCCCCCCCATCCCCCGATTCTGTGGCAGCGATTTGTGTGGTCTGGAGCACCTCCAAGGCACTGGTGACTGTGACCAACCCCCTTGTGACGTCACGGCTGCAGTGGGCCATCTCTAACTGCATGGCCACCGAGCGCCTGCTAAGGACAGAGGTGGCATTGCATAGCCGGTTCACCGCCTTCGTGTACCCCTCCATGCTGTGTCTCTCCCTGCGCCTTGCCCCACGTTTGTTTTCCATTTTGCTGCACAACAGTCTTACAGCCTCTGCCATGTCCCGCATGCCCTCAGCCACGGTGTTGTTAAGGCAGTATATCCCCTCCTTCATGTCCCGCATGTTTTTGTTCATGGCCACCATCTGGCGTTGCATTGACCGCATTGTTTTACCTTGCAGCCGCTGCACCTTCAACATCTTCCTCTCCAGACCAGCAAAACACTGGACTCCTCTCCCTGTGCATCAGGACTGGGTGCCCTTGGTCGGCGTCGTCTGGCACCTGTGTGGCCACACTCCATGGGGGACTGTGTTCCTGGTGTCTGTTCAGCCTCTTCCTGCAAGGACTGTTGTGCTCCCATGCTCTCATCCTCTGACCCCTCCATCTCCTGGAGGCTACCCACTGTATACCTCCTGGCTCTCTGTGGTGGTGGTGGTGGTGGTGTGACATCAGCAGGTGACAGGGCCTCCTCATCCAGGGTGTTGGCTTCCCTGGGTGCCTCTTCTGTCTCCCCTTCTGCAGCCTGGCGCGCTGGGTCGCCTGTGGATACAGAATGTCCTTTTACTCACTTGCCTAGCAGCATTTGTGTATCAATAAATACATGATTGCCAATCATACTGACAGTACCCCGTTTGCTTATTTACTGATGTGTGTGACATGAATTTGGGTTCGGTGGACTACCTGATATGCTATGTGTCAATTGGGACTACATCTCCCATGATGCATTGCTGGTTTTTGGCAAATCATGGACTGGAGTGAGATTCATACTGGGTCATTGGGGATTGGAGATTGGGGTTAGGGAGGGGGGGCACATCATGCTGGGCATGCATCTTACCTTGTATGTTGTCTCCTCTGGCTGAGCTGTCCGCGTCTCCGATGCCAATCACGCTCTCCGGCTGGAGGGTGGACTCCACCAATTCTTCCAAGGGAGTTGGTGCAGGCGCAGTAGATGTCCCGCCACCTGTCTTGTTGGCTTGTTTGATCCGGTCATCCACCCTCTCCTTGGCACGTTTGCGCAGGTCGTACCAGCGCTTCTTCAGCTCGTCTATCGAGCGCTGGGTGACACCAATGGAATTGATTTTATCCTGGATCACAAGCCATATTTTCCTTTTTTGTGATTCTGGGACGTGCAGGGATTTTTTGCCGAAGAGCTGGTCGTGATCCTTTACCACCTCCTCTATTAGTACCTCCAACTCCCTCTCACTAAATTTGTGTTTCCTTTTCCTCTCTCCGGCCTCCTTTCCCTTCTCCTGTGTATCCATTGTTGTTTTGGGTGTCTGCAAGGTGGCTGCTATGCAGCTCCTGACTTTTTGGTTCTGCTCCCTGCCTCTCCCACTGCTCCAGGCTCAGTGTAACAGCATGTGTCAGGCCACTTCCTGGTTGTGAGGTCATCAGGGTGCCCCGGATTGGCTGATTCGCTAATTAGCAATTTTTTGAAATTGCGATTTCGCTAATACCGATTCGGTAATGCGAAATCGCTAATACCGATTCGGTAATGCGTAATCGGTAGTTATTTTAGCGATTATTACCGAATCGCTATATTTTAGCTATTTTTTACCTACATCGCACTTTGCGAGTTCTTAATAGCGATTCGGTAAAAATCGCTATTAAGAAATCGCTATTTGGGTTTTACCTACATCTGGCCCTAAGGCTGCTTGAGGGCAAGTTGCATCTCTGCCTGCAAAAATTATTTAAGGGGAAATTAAATTTCTTGTTTATAAAACACACTCCTACTCTAATTATAAGGTGTTCCAATCCACAGTTCTCCTCTTGGTCTCCATTCAGGAGGCAGGATCAAATTTTCATTTGCTCCGGGTGTCAATCAAAAGAACTTCGAATTTGCATCCTTCTTTTCTTTTCAGCGTTTAATGTTCTTCCTATCAGCCCAGTCTTTATACTGGATGCCTTTTCTGCATATTGACAAATTGCCCTTCAAGTTAATCAAGACTGGGTATTAGAGCACCGGATCCCAAGTAAATTTTGTACCTTCCTAGAAAATAGGTTGTACACACTTTTCACTTTTCTCCTAGTGTACTTTCAGGCATGTATTCCGGTAAGATGATGCTTGTTGTTTTTCTTACCAAGCAGGTTTGATGCCCTTTCTATTATCCATCACACGACAAGATGGCTATTGATGGCATGATTTTGCCACTGTGCTCTCAGCATGCAGGTCACGGTTCCATTCAAGTTGACTGGATGCTTGTAGAGGGAGCAGCTATGGTTCTGGACTTGATTAATTTGCAGGAATCCGCTGACTGCTTTAGGTGGAGCTGCCCTCATGGCCTCCATATGGCAGGATTTTTAAAGAGCTAAAAATACTTTCTGACCCATGTAAGTCATCAGTACTTGTGACTTTATGGTGAGAAGACTGTAATGGACCCAGGAGACAAGCATGTGTGGACATCCAAAAGCAGGCACAATTATGTTGAAGTGTGGGCCCTGAGTCAAAATGGCAAACAGAAAGGATGTCTGAGATGATGCTCCTCTGAACCTGCAATATCTACCAATTAAATGTTCCCTATTGTCAAAAGGTACCATTCCTGCAGGAGGTCACAAAGATGTTGAAATCCTTTGCCTTTTTGGTGAGCAGCACAACAGTAATAGCCTGTTCAGTGTATCTGCAGCCTGTAGTGGAGAAGATTGGCTTCTAAGTATGCAAAATAGTAGAGGTAGAACAAGACTGATGAAAAGAGAGGCAGTCGCCAGGAAGATCTCTGTTGTGCATGAGCGGAGGATGGTGAAGCAGAGGAACATGAGACCTTGGAGTCACAGTTATCGCATGAGGAGCTGCAGCAGGTTCCATTGGGCACAGGAAAGTAAATTTACAAGGTGAGCTGACCCACAAGTGGATCTACAGGACAGTGGTACAGCAGAAACCAGCTTGTGAAGTGTGCATCCTGGTAGAAGTAAGGAAAAGGAGGCCCAGCACAAAACTGGATTTTATTGCATTGGAGGCAAAAGCCAAATGGGATAAAATTTGAAAGAGAGTGTCGGAATGGGTGAATATGTTGTCAATGAATGTCATGATGTGTGCAGACCCGACAACGGTAATATCAGTAAATGCAATGGGAATGTATGCCACAGCTTGTACCCGCAAAATGCCCATTAATGCAATGTCAATGTATACCGTAACTTGTGCCCGCACAGCAGCGTTGATATCAGCAGTAACGATACCAATGTATATTATAATCCTTGCTTGTACACTAATATTATTGTTGCAAATAAGAACAATGTCAATGTATGTTCAGATTGGAGCAAACATAGCCTTGTTAAAACCATTACAAACAATATAAATGTACAAGATGACAACTGTATGCCCCATGTTGACAATGTCTATGAAAATGACACCAGTGGCTGCCATATTATTTTTAGGAGTTCCGATGAACTCACATCATTGCTGTCGAATTCACCCAAGGTGGCCTCTCCATCAACCCCGAGTCAGAGATACGTGGTCTGGCAGGTCCTGAGACCCCTGCTCATTCCTATCAAGTAACAAGTCACAGGTGCGGTCACCCTAAACCAAAGATAAACACGCACCGAGGGAAACCCTTGATCGATTCTACAGATAGGTAGTTGCACCACAAAGAAGTCCGAGATAACTGTCCCCAACAAAACCAGATTGCGGAAAGGCTTGCATTCCCCAGAAATACCACAAAGCTCGATACCACATGTAGATAGGCACACTCAACCAATCAGAATACGACTGGCACACAACACGTAGTGATCACGTGCTCTGCATGCCGGGTATCTGGACACATACACACTGGCCCACACTAGCTCTCCCTGAGGTAGAGAGCCTTCTAATGTCTGCATTTGTTGATTTAAAAGCGAGATGCTTTTTTGGAATATAGAAAATTGTTTTATTGTACCTCATTGAACTGTATAAATGGACAGCCCAAACTTTGTACATCGAGAAATTTTGAGGTGAAGCATTCTGTCCAGGCTCTCCTGGCCGCAGCATTTAATTAAACCAACTTGTGCCTGTTTTTAATTTGTTTAAGGTAAATTCATATCCGAGCAACAAGAGGAGGAGCATTACGGGAGAGTTCTGTCTAGAGAGAGGCACGAAGAAGGTAGACAAGAAACCTATGCAGGCAGCAATTGATGGTCTAATGCTTCGTAATTGGCTCTGAAAGGCTTTCACAACCTTGCAGGAATAAAATTAATGAATGGCCGCTTGCTGCATTGAAATTTGTAAAACTGTAAACATGGAAATAAAATGGGTACTTTGGACAGTATGTGTAAAAGGTTTTGTGACGTACCTAAGGCCTTGCAACAGTTAGCATTCTACACCAACACGTGTACAGTTCCACTTGAAGGCATCGAGTACTGCATGAACGAACCTCACAATACACATGACTCTAAATATCAGATCTGGCTAACTATGGGCTGGAAATATTGTTCTTCTTGAGATGATTAGCACAATTCTCTTCAAAAGACAGAGGGAACGTCATCGAGGAATTCATCAGAATTCAGGCCTTCCTCTTCAGAAATACATCAATGCCTTAAAGTGGTAAGACTGAGTAACAAAAATAAGCTTCACTCATTCCACAATCCTGGAGCACAGTAAACAGGTTCAGAAGGGGATCTTTGTATGAAAACATGTCAACTCCTTTAGTGAAAGGACGAGCCAAGGGAGACCTCATGTTCTGTTTTTCTGAGTTGATAAAGGGCTTCAATAGATGCCTGACAGCTATTCAAAGACACCAGAAGACATATTTTCGATCTTAAGAATGACACACTGACGGCAGCTGAACACTTTAATATGGACCGTGTTCACAACAGAGCGGACCACCACACTTACCACACAAAATTGCGATTCATACTAAACTGCTGCTTGGTAAATGTGAAGATTTAAAGAATAGATCAATGAGGGAGTTTGTGACAGAAATCTTAAAGAAAATTCAGTAGTTGGCCATACCATACCTTTTAAAGTGGCGATTTCTAGGGGATCCTAAAGGAAGAGGCATATTTCCTACAGAGATCAACACAGACAAACTTGCAGGCCTGCCGAAATGCCAAGAGACATATAAATGAAAATATTGTTCGTATTTTATATTGTACATTGTTGTACATTGTATATTGTACATATTTTACAGCTACTGAACACCTCTAAAAACTTCATGGCGCCCAGAGTGACAAAAAACATGGGGCCATATGTACAAGGACTGGCGATAACTACAGCTAACGCTAGTTAGCAGCAGTTTTCTTACCCCCGCGCACCGCTGAAAACTATCGCCATGTTAGCGACATATTTACAAGACGTCGCTACATGGCGATAGCTTCAGGGATCGGCAGCAAAAACTGCCGCTAACATTAGCGTGATATAGGAAAAACAATGGTTCCTGTGGAATGATATACTATGAGGTTATGATACATAAGCACAATCGCGATATAGAGGGTTAGATAATGGCAGAGCGCGAAGGAACCACTAACACACCGATTCCAGTGTAGTATATTTTATGGATTTTTTAAACAATAAAGTTAGGAGTAAACATTATACATCAAAACAACATTTGTGCATAGTGTCCCAAGTGACAAAGGGAACCTAAACCTAAGTGACAACGTGAATATTAAATACAAGGTTTCCACAGTTTGTACAAGTCGACCATTATCAAAATAATTCCATGTGAACAGCAGCTATATACAATGATATGTGCTGGGGAAATGGTTCGCTTCTTCTGTTTGTCGACGGCGTTTCGACCCTCAAAACAATGTGGGGTCTCTTCAGGACTATTGATAAAGGGACATCTGAATATATGGTTGCGCAGCCTTGTGAAAATGATGTGCCACACGTGAAGAAAAGAGGAAAAGGTTTACTCACATGAGGACCCGTCCGGGTACTCAATGTGAGGACAGGCTGTCAATCCAATGGGGTATATAGGTGGGCCAGAGGGGCTCAATTAGTTTTGCGCCACAGCCGTAGCGTTGTAGAATCCCTTTGTGGATTAACAGTGACAATGCACTGAGAGTATTTCTCGGTAGAGGAATGGAAAAGCGGGACAGTGCTCCGCATGTAGATTCAGAAAAAGCCGCGTCAGTCAGCTTGATCGGGTACAATGACCTCATTGTGTGATGGCAATAGGAATTCCGGCGTTAGCGGGCGAAAACCAACGAAAGGCCCATTAGCGGCAAAAAAATGCACGTTAGTCAGCCCAATGTGAGTTTTTTTTGCCTCTATTGGAAAAAATAGCCTATCAGTCGACCTCCAATAGGAAAATAGGCAAAAAAGACAATGAAATGCAGAATGGAGCAGCCAGGGCCAAGTGCAGCACAGATCAACAACCCCGTCAAGCCACCCAACATCCAGGATGACCAGATGCCTCGCTGGACCTACGTCTGGAGCCTGGATGCCTCGCTGGACATGCTTCTGGAGCCTGGATGCCTTGCTGGACCTGCGTCTGGAGCCTGGATCCCTCGCTGGAGCCTGGAGTGTGATGCAGAGCGCGAAGGAACCACTAACACACCGATTCCAGTGTAGTATATTTTATGGATTTTTTAAACAATAAAGTTAGGAGTAAACATTATACATCAAAACAACATTTGTGCATAGTGTCCCAAGTGACAAAGGGAACCTAAACCTAAGTGACAACGTGAATATTAAATACAAGGTTTCCACAGTTTGTACAAGTCGACCATTATCAAAATAATTCCATGTGAACAGCAGCTATATACAATGATATGTGCTGGGGAAATGGTTCGCTTCTTCTGTTTGTCGACGGCGTTTTGACCCTCAAAACAATGTGGGGTCTCTTCAGGACTATTGATGAAGGGACATCTGAATATATGGTTGCGCAACCTTGTGAAAATGATGTGCCACACGTGAAGAAAAGAGGAAAAGGTTTACTCACATGAGGACCCGTCCGGGTACTCAATGTGAGGACAGGCTGTCAATCCAATGGGGTATGTAGGTGGGCCAGAGGGGCTCAATTAGTTTTACGCCACAGCCGTAGCGTTGTAGAATCCCTTTGTGGATTAACAGTGACAATGCACTGAGAGTATTTCTCGGTAGAGGAATGGAAAAGCGGGACAGTGCTCCGCGTGTAGATTCAGAAAAAGCCGCGTCAGTCAGCTTGATCGGATACAATGACCTCATTGCGTGATGGCAATAGGAATTCCGGCGTTAGCGGGCGAAAACCAACGAAAGGCCCATTAGCGGCAAAAAAATGCACGTTAGTCAGCCCAATGTGAGTTTTTTTTGCCTCTATTGGAACAAAATAGCCTATCAGTCGACCTCCAATAGGAAAATAGGCAAAAAAGACAATGAAATGCAGAATGGAGCAGCCAGGGCCAAGTGCAGCACAGATCAACAACCCCGTCAAGCCACCCAACATCCAGGATGACCAGATGCCTCGCTGGACCTACATCTGGAGCCTGGATGCCTCGCTGGACCTGCTTCTGGAGCCTGGATGCCTTGCTGGACCTGCGTCTGGAGCCTGGATCCCTCGCTGGAGCCTGGAGTGTGATGCAGAGGTGCTGTGGAGTCGATGAGCCGTGGCAGTAGACATTGAGGCGCGGCGATCGCCCGTACCTGGTGGTGAAGTCTGGCAGGTCGCATGGAGACACGTTGCTGACCTGTGTGAGAAGACCGCCTTGAGCCCCTTGGAGCTGTGAATGGTAGAGGCGCTCCTACGCACCAACGTAGGGAGGTCTGGATCGCATACAATGATCCACCACTACACTGGGGTGCACGGAGGGGATTACCAACTGAGGGGATTACCAATGGTGGGCGGCGCCTCTCAGCATCACAGGATGGATGATGTTGCGCTGGCCGGACCCTATGGAGGGTGAGGCCCCTGAGCTGCGCCGAACTTGTGTGGTGGGAGCACTGCAACATCATGCCTAAGGGGGCCCTGCTGCATCAACTGCATCAGGAGGTTCACCAGTGGACTTGGCGGCGACTGCTCTACCCAGGCTTGTGAAATACCACCTGGCTGAGGCTGGCTGGCTGGCTGGCTGAGTCACATATTTGGAGAGAGTGCAGCAGATTGTGCCACGGTGTCAATGTCCAGGTAAGGAGAAGGTGAGACACGTAGCGGAGGAGGCCCAGAGGTCGAGTCACCCAGGCCTAGCACCTGTAGATGACGCACCCCCAGTGGTGGCTTATTCGCTATGGCGGAAGAGCGTCGCCCCACTGCTTTCAAGCAGTGCATGAAGAGGAAAAATCATCACATGATGATGACCTCCTGATGTAATCGTGCTATGTTTCCTTTGCGGGCAGGAGGGTGGGTAGGGCTGCTCCACTCACGGACCAGGGCAGGGGCAGAGTAGCACGCCCACTCAAGTGCGCAATGACTGTTTGGTCGGCCCGCTCAGGCCGCCCAAAGCAGTCATGTGCACTGTCCTGTTCGCAATGCAGGCTGCATTACAGCCTGCATAGAGAACATGCCCACCCCTCCAGACTCTGGCTGACGCCTTGTCCCGGCCCCAATGACCAATCCCAAAGCCGCATTGCAGCGTTGTGATTGGCTTAGGGGAGGGAGCCTGGCTGCCTACTTCCTGTTCCTGCAAGCAGACTCAGGAGAGCAGAAGCAACGAAGACATGGGACCCGGCCTTGAGGTAAGATTTCTCACATTTAAATATTCACAACACCCGCTCACACACACACCCCCACATCCTCACCCCATCCAGTGTCATTTCCGGCGTTTCCCACCTCCCAGCTGCCAGTCCCCCCCGCAGCACTTCTCAATGGCGGCCGCTGTGCGCCCATGCGCAGCGGGCGTACCACTGGTGTACCGAAGGTATATATAAAGTTACAACGCATACCATTACATCGCATTCCATTACAATGCATACTAATACTAGGCATATTGCAACAGTGGGGAAGGTGTTGGATAGCGGAGATGTAAAAATTACTATTCCCACTTCAGTGAGTGCAACCCTAAAACTAAACCTTGCACCCCAAAGCACACCCTGAACCCTAAAAATTCATCTTTGAGCCCCCAAAACGCACCCTAAAAATCATATTTGACCCAAATGCACACCCCAAATTTCATAATTGACCCCAAAACACACCCCAAAATTCAAATTTTACCCCATAATACACCCCAAATTTCATCTCCGACACCCGAAACCCATACCCACCCTAAAACTTAAAAATACCCCATTACTGACCTCACAATGTGTTGTAATGGAATGCGATGTAAAGGCACCTGCGTTGTTGGAGTTGCGTTGTAAAGGCATTATGATGTAATGCCTGCGTTGTAATGGATGTCTCCCATGCCAAAGGCAAGCCATAGGCAAGCCTGTCTACGTCCGTCTGCCCCTGGACCGCGCTCAGCACCAAGGACCCTTCCTCTCGGACACTCCACTGCTACAACGCCAGCACCGTCCTCGCCATCAACCCTGGACGCCACATTGCCTGCCAGCACCAACCTCTGCTCCGGAACGGATATCGCCATCGCCATCACTGACGGCCACTAAATCACCCGCAAGGACCACCCGACCGTCCAGGAGGAGGCATTGCCATTACCTACAGAAGCACACTCAGACTGACCACGCACTCTAATGACCCACGGTGACTATGGAACACCTCAACTTCCAGATCCAGACCAACCCCATCCTCTGCGGCACCCTCATCTGCAGGCCCCCCAGGCCATAGACCCCCATTCTCCGATACCATTGTAGACCTCATTGCACCCCAGGCTCTCCCATCCACCGACGACATCCTACTCGGTGAACTCAAGTTCCACCTGGACAACCCCAGTGACCAGAACACCTCCCCCTCCTGGGGAAGCTCCCCAACATCAGACTCAAGCAGCTAGTCACCGCAGCAAGCCACATAGCAGGACACACGGTTGAGCACGTCTCCTCCGCCAGCGGGAACTTCAACCACAGCCACACCACCGGACTCTCCTGGACCGACCATCATTGTATACATCACGTCTTCACCATGCCCACAGTACACCACCGCCATCATCGCCCCCCTCGCAGCTGGATCAAGGCCACCGAAGAACGTCTCGTCAACTCCCTCAGCGCCACCAATCCGCCAACGCTTACAGACGATGACACCACAGCACGCAACCACCACCGATGGATCTCCAACTGCACCGACATCCTGGCACCCCTCAAGAATGGACCAGGCAAAACTAGCACCACGTTGCGCCGTATTTGCAAAGTGACGCATGTAGGCATATGCGTGACCTTGTGAAGCCCTGTGCCACATCATACCTGCATTAGGTATGATGTACGCAGGGTGTGCTTTCCCACGCGACAAGGCCTCATAGGAGTGGCACAGTCAAATCCCTCAGATTTCACTGTGACAATTGTAGGACGGCACTGCGTCAGTACCTTACGCCTGCCTGATGGCAGGCATAAGGGTGACGCAGTGCCACAAGGATACGCTGGCTGCATGCATTGCTGAAGTTGCGTCATGCTTGTGACACGACTGCAGCAATGCATGACTTTGGCGCAGACAGATACGTCAGGATTCCAGACGAATCTGTCATTACTGCCGTCATGGGGCGCTGTCCAGTGAATACAGCGCATCCGTAGTGTCGCAAGAAGGGCATAGTGAAAAGTGTTGCAACGCTGTGTTGTCGCAGCGCTGCAACACTTTTCACAACTGAGGCCCAGGAATGCGCACTATCTTATTGATGGTGCGCATTCCTGCCCTGTTGTTTTGTCGCAGGGCAGCGCAGCAACATTGCTTGCAGCGCTGTCCAGCACCAAAACCTGCTGAAAAGAGGCCCCAAGTGTTATCTCTATTTTTAAGACCAGCTATTTTCTGGTCTTAAAAAACTGCCTCTAACTGCAGTTAGCGGCAGTTTTTTGGGTCCTCCAAACTTCAGGAATCCCCTTGTAAATATCGCAAAGGGGGTTAACGGCCGTTTTTGCACGAGAACGCCTCCCTTGCAAGTCATTATCGCTAACAGAAGTGGCGATCTTTAGAATGGACGTTTTCGCCGGAAAACTGCAGCTAACAGAGGTTAGCGACAGCTTGTACATACGGCGATAATAATCTCGCCGCTTAACCGTCGGAAAAGTGCCGCTAAGGCGGCGTTAACTCCTTGTACATATGCCCCATGCTATTATTGTAGAGCAGATTAAAGAACAGCAGAGAAGAGCCACATTTTAATACTTTGAGAAAATTTGAAGATTGGAAATAGTCTGCACACTTAGGGGTATATTCACAAGAACGTGTGATAACTACCACAAGAGTAGCGTAACGCAACTTTCAATAACGCAGCCTATCACGGGAAAATAACCCCGTGTCAACGTGGAATTCACAACAAGGGGGTACCATGCAATAGCCTGCCGAAACCGCGGACAAAGTCCGCGATACAACCACCACGATGGAGATAAAAACACAAACCACAACACCAAAAAACACGCGATGGGCCAAAGCGCGATGAGGAAACCAGCGACAAGCAGCGCCAGGCCTGCAACACACACCTGGCAGGCGTCAGAAACCTCCATAAAAGCAGAAAAAAAAACACACACACAAACTGACCAACACACAAGCACCATGGAGGCAGCCGGAGCAGGCGCAGAGGACCAGCGCAACCCCACAAGCACCCCAGACGACCAGCCTGGGACCTCGGGACAGGGAAGGGCAAGGACAAGAAGACCAGGAAGACCAAGTTCAGTCCGCAGGCAAACAGGATCATAGTCACGGAGGTGATGGAACACCATCAACAACTCTTCATCACCTCCAACGTGTCATTGGGCACCAAAAATGGAATATGGCGGGACAACGTCGACAAGGTGAATGCCGTCGGAGAGCACAAGCGGACAATGGACGAGGTCAAGAGGCGATGGAATGACATCAAGCGGAAGACCAAGGATAAACTCTCCGCCAACCTGAAGGCAGCAACGCAGACCGGAGGTGGGGGCCCAGCGCCACAGCTGGAGCTGGATGACATGGAGGAGCTGGTGTCGACAGTCATCAGTGTGGAGACTGTGGCCGGAGTCAGGGGACCGGACACTGCTCGACAGGACACAACACAACCGCAACAGGGTGAGTGACCACCAGGTACTGGGGGACGGGGGAGATGGCCACAATGGCACACATGCACAAGCAAGCAGGGCACAGTGCACACCCACAATCACTCTGGGTCCTCGCCCAGACCCACAGACTGTCACAATGTACAATGCCATGCTGTCTGAATGTCAACCTGTACCATGCGTCTACATACATGTGGACAAATTGTAATACACCATCTCCCCTTCACATCGCAGGGGCATCTTCAACACCTCCTGCAGAGCAGTCACAGCTACTCTTCACTGATGACGAGGAGGAGGACAACACCAGCATCGACATCCACACCATCCAAGACCTCATTGACCACCTCCGCAACTCACCTCCAGGATCAGGGCAGCCCAGCTACATCCATGAGACCCCACCCACCAGCCAAATCACCCAAAAGGAGGCACCCACAGCCCCGGCACCCTCCCAAGACCCCCAGGAACAACACATGGCCTTTCAACGCCGTGTGCTGGAGGGCCAGAGGGAGACGGCCGAGCAGGTGCGGGTGGGGTTCGAGCTCAAGGCTAACAAACTGGACGCCATCCTTGGGTGTCTATGTCCGCCCCATGGTCTCCAGCGAGCCCTGACTGACATCTCTGGAGTCATGACGCGGAGGGAAGAATACCTGTCCGCTCACAGTGGCCCCAGCGATGCCAGCCTTGAGCTGGCACACATGCGGAGGCTCATGGAGGACATGGTGCGGATGGAGGCGGAAAGGATGGCAGCCGCCGCTGCACATCAGCGAAATGTAGCTGGGATCTACCGTGCCCTGCATGTCCTCGTCATGGCATTGCTGCCACAAGGCGTGGCGATGATGAATGCTGCTGCCCCCACACCATCCACATCTCCGCCCCCTGGTGTTTCAGTGCCTCCCAGTGCGGCAGGCGTATCCACTCCGGCACCTGATGTGTCACTGCCACACAGTGCGGCCGACAATCCTCCTCCGGCCCCTGATGAGTCAGTGGCACACAGTGCCGCAGCCGGCACTGCAACACCCACAGGTGGGGCAGGGCACACACCCGGGGACGAGGGCGTGGATGGGACTGTGGTCAGGAGGACCAGGCACTAGCATCCATTACCGCCACCTTGCCTGTTTCTGCCTGGTGCCGCACATGGCCTCAAGACCTACCACTGACCCCCGATACACTCCGAGGCACTCACCTTGGACAGCGACATGGACTGCCACATGTGGTTTGATGACCAATGACACGGCGGAAAAGACTGCGGACTGTACCCTTCCTCTGCCGCAGTACAGGTCATCCCGATATGGACACTGGCTGGCCCTCCACGGGCCCATATTGTGTGGTGTGCTCGGCATTGCCCTGTACCGCTCCAGCTGCATGACTGCACTGGATGTGCAAATAAAAATCCAGTGACGTACTGCTGTGTAATGTCTTACGTCATTCCAGTGTGGATGTGTGGATGAATGTGGGGACAGTGCCTTCCCTTGCGTCAATGATGTTCATCCTGTGGGATGCCAGTAAGGGGGTGCGACATTGCATCTTGTGTAGTGGGTTCCGTGAACACTGCAGCAGGGACACACGCATCAGTCACTTCCTTGTCCAGACATGGACTGGACCACGCCCAGAGCCCACGAGTCATTGTTGCAAGCCCTGCGCTGGTCGGGCGTACGGCAGGCCAGTCCACTCCGCTTACGCCCGAGGGGGCCCTCATTGCTACCCGTCGCAGCCGTACTCGCTGGTGGTGTGCAGGTCACTGGTCTAGTCGTCAGCATGTCACAGCCACTCCCTGAGGGCAGGTTTTCACACACACCACACCCATCCGGCACAGGCGTCACAGGCCATGTGACTCCGCCAACATAAGGGTCCGACGACGTCACATTCCCCTCTTCCGGTGGTGACTGGATGACGGACGCCCCACGGTTCGCACTCATATAGGGCCCATGAGTTGCTGCGCACAGGGTTAGTGGCATCCGAGGCCTTGAGTACGGCATGGGCCTACCACCACATGGCACAGACTGGGGTTGCACAGGGTTAGTGGCATCCGAGGCCTTGAGTACGGCACAGGCCTACCACCACGTGGCGCAGACTGGGGTTGCACAGGGTTAGTGGCACCAGAGGCCTTGCGGACGGCACATGCACCCCGCCACGGGACGGTGACTTTGGGTGCACTGAGTCAGTGGCACCTTGAGCTGCTGAGCGGGTGTGCAGCCTGCGATGATGCCCCGTCCCGGCGGTCCGGACAGCTCAGGTTTTGTGTGCCCTGCTGGACCGCAGTGTAGGCCAGAGCCAGCGGGCAGCGCGGGCCTACCGCCCTGTGGCGTCGCTTCCGGGATGCCAGAGTTGGTGGCACCCATTGGGCTGAGCGGGTGTGCAGCCTGCGATGGTGCCGGGTGCACTGGTATGTCCTCTGCCATGGAGTAATCAAGACCCAGCACCAAACATGAGACCTGGTGGCCTGCGGAGCGGGGCTGCATGATGTGGAGGGTGCCATGTCCGCGGGCCCTTGGCTTGTGGCTTGCAGCGGCACGTGGTGGGACCTCTTGTCTACGCGCCTGTGGCGGAAGGTGAGCATTGAGGCCTGGGTGTGCATGGGCGGGCATGCTCCGATGGGCGGCGGGAGAGGTTGGGGTGCCTCTGCCTGGGTGTGCATGGGCGGGCAGGCGATGTTGTCTTGTGCAAGTGTGTGTACTGTGCCAGTCATGTATCTGGGCTCTGTTTCAGCTGACAGCTCTGAATCAGATGTGTGACCTGGTGAACTTTCCTACATACCGGCACGTGGTTGGAGACACACCGGTGGCAGGAGGTGAGCAGTGTGGCCTGGGTGCGCAGGGGCGGCACTCTCTCTCTCTCTCCCTCTCTTCCTCTCTCTCTCTCCTCTTCTCTCTCTCTCTCTCTCTCCCTCTCTTCCTCTCTCTCTCCCTCCCTCTCTTCCTCTCTCTCTCTCTCCTCTCTCTCTCTCTCTCTCCCTCTCTTCCTCTCTCTCTCTCTCTCTCTCTCTTCCTCTCTCTCTCCTTCGCTCTCTCTCTGTCCTCTGATGTGCGCAGGACACACCTTCTCATCATGTTTTTGTCTTACAGGCTGTGACCTACGTATTGTCCGGAGGGAGCGGCCATGTGTCTTCATTTCATTTCGTTGTTCATTTTAATAAAGTTTCATTTGTTGCTTCGAAAGTGAATGTGTGCTGGTCATTTCTGTGACGACACATCCATGTCACCAGTTGTGATTGTGCGGCATCAAGCGGAATATTTTGTACATGCTTAGGTGTGGCTGATGTGGCATGTATTTGGTCGGGGGTGCCAGGGAGGGGTGGTCCTGGGGTGGTGGCGGTGGGTGTTGTGGCCCTCTTGGGTGTCCGGGCCGCATGATGTGTGGCTCCATGGCATCTGTTGCCCTTCGGATGTGGCCCTGGGCTGTGCTCCCTTTTGTGGTGCTGGCTGCCGTCTGAGTTTACACCAGGTCAGAGCAGGTGTAGATTTCCTGGTGCTAACGCGCTTTATCGCCTGTTTTGTGTTTTTATCGTGGATGTGGCTGGTCGTTGAGAATGTTGAGGTGTGCTGTTGTCTCGGCTTTAGTCACGGGAACGCCTACTCTGCATCTCATTAGCGATATTTGCGAGGGTCCTCTGTGGCGATGTTTTTTGCGGCTGCTATCGCGGGTAAACTGGTGCTGTGGGCTGTTAACACCGGCTTGTGAATGGGGGGGTAAATTTATCACGACTTTGGCTGCGATAAAGTGCCGTTAATTTGGCGATACCTCCTTGTGAATATGCCCCTCAGAGTGAGAGAGTTCCAAAGGGAGGTTGATAAAACTAAAAGAGCACTTCCATCTAAGCAACCTTGTATGTGCTTAGGCATTCTCAAGAAATATTAGGAAAAGGATCACACAAATGTATACAGGGCTGAATCCAGAGCCACATAAAAGCAAGGCCATCCAAACATGGATCTACACGCAGTACATAGCATCTTAAAAGGCCTTCTCTGTTTAATGAGAGGTTGGTCAACACAAGTGTCACATGGGAAAATTCAGAGCAAATGTGCAAATCTCAATTTTAACTTTCCTAGCAAGGCCCCATTTTGTGTGGCTAGAAGGAGCCAGGCCAGAAGTCCTGGTTGTCCCTGACCACATGAACCTCAGTTTTATCTGACTTAATTTTGACCCAGTGGCCACCAGTCCAATTCCAGACCTTCAGCATGCAAATTTGAACCATTTTATCAACAGAGATTCCCCGTTGAGCCAAATAATGAGCTTGTTGTTGTCAGCATACATGTATAAATGAAGGTCATGGGAGTGGAAACATCTGTCCAAAAGCTCAATCTAGATGTAAAATAAGGACAGGGAGAGTTGATATCCATGCAGACTTCCAAATACAATTCAAAGACTTATTGGAAAAGCCAGATGGCAAGGCAATACACCTTCATATACACTTTATAGGTAGCGACTTGCAACTGTAAAAAGACTGGGCTTCTGCCATCCTAGTAAAAAGGAAGCCATTCAAACCTATCATCAATGAACATTTGGCTAAGATGGTCAGCTATAGGTGTTTTTTTCCTATGCAGGGGTGCAATTTACATTAATTTCTCAACTCGCCTAATGAAAGTATGTCATTCCTTGGCGTTTTGGAAGAGGAAGAACAAAATACACTGATTGTGACAGAGGACAACAAAAAAGTAGCTAGTGACAAGAAGAAGGACAGAGGCTCATTCAGAGCCTGGTTGGTGCCCCACTGCCCCACACGTCAGCAGGTTTTTTTACTTCTGCTCTCCTGGCAATGGTCCGATGACCGAATTTAGGCAGGCAGGCAGGGATCTCTATGTCTTCAGTAGGCTCGCGTCTGTGCCAGCACCATTGAAAGGGCTGAACTTTGCTAAGTGGGTACAATATTTGATATGGCCGTCAAACAACGTTTTTCATTTTCTGAAAAAACAAACTTCCAATGCAGGTTTTCTGCCAGTACGTTGGGCCATTGTGTATTTTGTTTACCTTGGACCATCATTATGATGCAGAGGACTTGAGCAGGATAAATTAGTGGCCGTCACCCGGCTCTAAATAAGGCTGGTGAGTGCTGTTTTGACCTGGAGGCCCAGTGGTGAAACTTTTGGCAGAGTGGGAGCACTGCCATGTTTAGTTGTGTGAGAAGCTTTAGTCAAGTATATGTGACATCACATACTCATGTGAATTATATATAGGATGTATGACATATTTCCTACAAACACATTCCTTCACAGTGTTGTCCTGATCTTGAATATGGGAATACTAATGCGTGTTCAAAACATGTATGTAGGAGAGTGCCCCTTTTTGTATGGTCACCCCTCAATTTTTGCTCCAAATGCTGATGGTTATGACTCTGATAGTGCACTGGAGTCTGCAGCCCAGACCCCAGTGCCTGTGCTCTCTCCTAAAACTGTTTTGTTTGACTTGGTAATCCCAAATTGGCAAACGTTTTACCCCCTTGTAAGCCCCTAGTATATGGTACCAGGGGTACCCAGGGCAATGGTGGTAAAGGGGTCCCCAGGGCTACAGCATGAGTTTGTGCCACACTTGGTCACCCATTCAACCTACAGACAGCTGGCCTGCCATTGCAGACAGCAGGAGCACTGCAAACTGTTAGAATTCCACTGTGCCCTCACCATGTGAGGCACAGTCACATACACTGCCTTTGATGTATGTAAGGCACTCCTAAGAAAGGCCTCCTCAGCTCAGGAGGCAGGGTGAATTATATTTAAGGTGTGGACATGTAAGTGCAAGCTTATATGTCCCTATAGTGGTATTCCCCTATGGAAACCACTATATGTGTGAAGGAGCGTAAACATTTTCTATAGCATTAAGCATTACTAATGACAAACCTGCCTTGGGCTTCCAAAATAAAAATGCATTTCAAAGCGTGACACGCAGACATTTGGTGCTGGAAAATGAAGCATGAGGCCTTTAGTCAGACGCTTTCCACCTAATAAATCATGTAAAACATGAACAATGAATTCATAGTTTGATTTTAATGTGGCTAGTTTAGATAGTTTCCTCACTGTAGAATGTGGTTTTAACTTCATATAGTCGTACTGAATTAACACAACATTCTAGAATGTAGAAACACTTCACTTCATGTGAAAGGACGCGTCGCATAAATTACAGCATGTTATCGTATTTAGTTGTTGAAAAATGTTTAAAATAAGTCTCATTTCTTTGCTTTAGAGAGAATAGAAAATCACACACAATTTAAATGTGTTACCTTGTTATGTTTTAATGATTCTTGAATAATTATTAAGTTCTTTTTGTAGCTAGTGTTATGTGATTAGTTGAAATAAAATGTTTCTTTAAAAGAAGGTTAGGAGATGAAGCTATATTAATGAAGATTCGGAATGTGTCAAGGGAAGGATTTCGCCTGCCTGATGAATGACCTGTGCAGACAGCAGAGAGGTGGAGATGTACTTTTGGAGAATGCTGTATTCCAATTGGATGAAGAACAAAGATCATGCCACATGCTTTGCAACATATATTTTTGATATAAACGCGTTCCTAGTTTAGGAGTTGCAGACTCAGACAGATCTAGGGATGGAGACCTTTGCAGACTTTTTCAGAAACAGATTTAGAGACATGCAGAGGAGGGGAGGACAGACTTTGATGGAGAGCAGAACAGATGTAGATGAAGGCAGATTAGATGCAGGTTTTGTTCCATTCTGACTTTACTAAAATACCCAAGATTTATGCTTTGACTAACTGGCTTTGCCAAGGCTTATTTGCTCTATGCTTTATTTCTCTTTATGCGAGATTCTGCAATTATTAAGTATTGATTTAGCTTCATGCTAATCTCACTCTTGCTTTATTTTGAATTCCTCAAGAGTACTGACTGGCATAATTTGCGCCATATTTTATTAGAATTGGGATTCTTTCCTTTATAGAACACGCTGTACACAAATTATAATAAGCTCTGCACTAAAATTATTTTACTATTATCAATTCTGTAACCTTATTGATACCTGACAAATGAATGGTCAGAGAATCTTAATTAGAAAATAAATCCCTTTAAAACTACTCACAACTCTCGTTATTGACTAAAATATTTATTTGTATTTGATTACTTGCCTGTGTTAATGAAAGAGCTCTTTTGGTCAAAATACAGTGACAAAGATTCATCACCTTTAGAATAGATAATGGCGTGGAAAAAGGGTAATGGTAATTAAAGGTTAATTGTGCCACATTTACAAAGTTTTCCAAAGAGAGATTACAGTGAGATTTCCACACTATCAGCTTGGTAGCAGAGGTAAGGTTTTACACCTTCACCTTGACCAAAAGGAGCAGAGTTTAGGTTAATGCCCTGAATGGAGCTACAAAATAATTGCCCAAATCCCCAAAAGTCCTGATTCCTGATTCCAATGCCCAGAACTTGAAGACTGGCAAAGCGGTATTAGAAGGCGATACGAGAAGGCGGTTGCTGAAGAAGGTGTGAGTATTAATAGCCAAATTCCAAATAGCTTTATTTCGGTAACAGGTACCATAAAAGCAACAACACTCATACAAACCATCAGTAAAATACAAATTATCGTAAGCAGATGTTGGTGGCCACTATGTAAAATCCATCAAGACATACAAATTCAGATAATCCATAAAACATGATAAAAAGTTAAAAGGATACAAATAAATACTAAAAGCTAATCCATAGAAGTATCATTACATAACAAATAAAGTGACAGTGCTATAGATCCCAGACTAGCTGGTTAATTGCGGGTTATGAAGCACAGAACCCTATTAAAACATCAGACCTCCAACCTTAAAAATCTGGACCTCACGACCCAAGCACTACTAAGATACTTAGCCACACCACATGCAAGGAAAGTTCTTGGATCAGATTTCAAAATTCGTAGGGCGACACTATGGTCGGAGGTGCCCAGATGCCTACAGATGGGCTTAAGCCACCTGGATCTAGCTAGGCTATATACTGGGCACGCAAACATTAAGTGTGGCACAGTCTCCTTAGGGGCTTTGCAACAGGGACAGCACGCTATTGTCTGGTGTGGAGGACTCCACTTTGCGGTAGTATCGCGAACCATAAGAGAACCAAATCTGAACTGTATATAGAGAGCCCTATCTCTTGGTTTCTGAATGAAGTCCAGATATGGCTCAAGGAATATTTGCTGCTTATGTTGGTAAAAGTCCTCTGTTAACCTTCCTACCTTAGTGTTGGTGACATCCTGACTATCTACCCAACCCCAGTAAATTCTTTTAATTTCAGCCTTGCTTGGGGGGTTTTGGCTTTCCCAGGATTCCTTAAACCCCAGGGTAAATAACAAGTTTCTGACCTTTTTTATCCAAGAGTATTAATAGGGAGAAATGTGTTGCGGTAATTTTGATTGCTGTAATTGCATTTGCGATAACTGAGTTGTATTAGATCATGGTGTGCAGTAATTGCAATGCTTTCCTGTGCCTGCTGCTGCCAAGCCAAGATTCTGACCTTCTGCCTGGCAGTGTGATCACTCCCAGGAGTCAGAGACAAAGTCTGGGCAGGAAAGATGTCACACCTCCCTCCTCCCCAGATGGCTAGTGAATTGGCAAATCAGAGCGATGAGCTTCAAAGGCTACACCACCTCTGATATGCATCTGGGCTTTCCTCCTGAGGAAGAAACATCCCTCCCCTTGCCCCAGGCATGCTTGCACCTGGACAAGGTGGGAAATTAGCTATGTAGGAAGTGTACACCCCCAGGTAGGCTGGCCACACCATTAGGGTGGGGCAGCCTCGCCTGTACACCTAAAATTGAATTCTGCCATGTTTAGCAGGGCAGAAATAGTCGGTTCTGGGTAGAAAAGTTGACCTACACTACCGGATGTGGTCACCTTAGGGGTGGACTAGCTGAAGGGACTAGCTGCTCATTGGCTACTAGCTCCCCCCCAACTCTCCTAAATCTAGGATTTAAGAGACCCCCCCCTGAAAACAGAACCTCAGATCGAACCAACTTACTTCAAAGAAGGACCAAGAGGAAACACATGTCGCTGACAACAGGACTTTGCCCACCCGCACAAAGCAAAAGAGGGATACTTTGTCCCTGAGGCAACAGACTTGGAACTGAGTGAACGACCCTCGTCATTGACTAAAACTCGACACTCCCAAAGAGAGGGATCCTTGTAGAAGCCAGAAGCACCCTCAGTCTCCCCTGGACTAGTGGCACTAGTTCCCTGCAAACTGGAGATAAAAAACGCTCACCGGATCTAAAGAATCGCTTGCCATCGGGCCCTCCGAGTGATCACCCAAATCCAGGTGGTCCAGTGCATTGAGGGAATTGTAGTCTTGCCTTCCCCGAAGTCTCAGGCTGGTATGTTACTCCCCCGTACCTGGTGAAGTTCCCAAAGCTTTTCGTTGTGCTTACCTCTGCCATGGCTTGTTGGTCTCCAGTCCGGTAACTGACTCCCACACTCGATGCTGCAGCTACATGCAATCTTCATGCAACATCAGCAGCTTTGTACCTGTTGTGTTTTTGCATTTTGTTTCTTGCAGCACCAGATAAGCAGCAAAAAGAGCATAACCCGCGGCTCCCGTTCAGCACCAAGTATAGCCAGAACAACACTGCACCTGAATTTGACGGGCTAGGTAAAATTGATCTGTCTATTGTGGCCTGGTCCAGAGGCCCGCATGACCCTACCCCTATAAGGGCTCCAAGTAACTCGACCTGCAAGTAGCTGATTGTCACTAGTTGATTTTGCCATTGACCGCAATGTTAGTTCGTCTATGCATTTTATTGCACTGATTTAATATTTCTTCTAAAATCTATAACTCGGGTTATATGTATGATATCCAGTTCATTTTGGTGTCTTAAATAAGAATAAAAAACACTCTGGGGCATATTATCAAGAAACGGCATTAAAATTATCGCCGCTTTAGCGGCAGAAAACTGCCGCTAAAGCGGCGATAATGGGCTTGATAATATGCCCTTGAGAATTCCAATAGAAGCCCATGTTCTGGTGTCAACATGGGCTTCTATTGGAATTCTCAAGGGCATATTATCAAGCCCATTATCGCCGCTTTAGCGGCAGTTTTCTGCCGCTAAAGCGGCGATAATTTTAACGCCGTTCTTGATAATATGCCCCTCTGTTTTTATAAATTGATATTGGATTTCTCTCCAGTCGTGTCAATTACTTATCGTCCATGTTGGTACTCTGAAATGCTTAACACATGTTCCTCCATTAAAGCCTGACTGCTCTTTGCCACTCTACTAGAACTGAGCTTAGGATTTATTAGTGTCAATTCAAGGACCATCTTTGGGGTATTGTGATAATATTACATGGAAAGGCCACCCTGCCATACCACAAACATTTCCACTTTTCTACAGTGTAATTTATGTGAGTGATTGTTATGGTAGATGTACATTACGGCAGCTTGATGCATACGTTTGCAAAAGGATTTTGTCCTGATGTTGGGGTGGCTTAGCAGTCACAAAGCCTTAAATTACCTTGGTTAGAAACTTTGCAGGTGGAACAATACACAGGACAATGTTGAAATAGCATTTTAAAATTTGGAAGGTGTATTAAAATCATTAAAGGTCTTTGTAAAGCAACTGGATATCAAACATGGGAGTGGGCTTAAAAGTTAGTTTCCTGTTAAATATGCATTTTGAGATTTAAGATTTCAAGGTTGGGTAACTATGTTTGTATTCACATATGTTAGTTCAGTTATTGCACCCAACTTTTAGTGTCCATTGATTGACAGAGATTTACCACGGGACAGCTTTAACTTTGATAATTTTGGCAGGCAGCTGTGGAGGGGGCTGATAATGGATTGGGGCATCGCTGCAAGCTCCACCTCTGCGTTTGATTGATGTGACATTAACTGTTGAGAAGTGGACTCAGTCCCTTTATGGACTCAGCCTAGTTACACTGAAGTAGCTCCACACCCTTGGAACCAAAAGGCATAGATGTAGGCCTGCTGTTGCTTTCATACCTAGATGCCCCTTTCACAGTCAATCACATGTGGTTTTTAAGTGCCAGTTGCAACTTTCATTGCAATGAGGCACGGACTTTTTTCATCCCCATGCTATTTGCTCAACAATTTACACATAGGTAAGAGAGATGACTTAAAGTAGTCCTGTTGGGAAACCATCAGTGAACAATCGGTACCAACTGGGTTGCAAACATGGGGGCAGATTTATTAACAATTCACGAAATGCAAAGCAGTAAGACAACTTGCTGTGCTGCATTGCCTGACACGGATAGAGCAGGAATGTGACATATCTACTAAGATATGACGCATTCCTTCTCTCTCCCTCTGCTGGTGCACTGAGTGCAGCCTAGTGCTAACACAGGCACCCTTGCGCCATGGTGTAAAAGTGCCTGTGTTACAGGCAGAATTGTTTTTGTGCAGGAAGGGGCACCTTCCAGCACCAAAAACATTCCTCCAAGGCGTTTTCCTCTTTCTATGTGTGCTGCAGAATGCAGCACACATAGAAAGAGGAAACAACAAGGAGAAATAAACATATTTCTCCTTGTTACACCCCACCTGTGAAGGTGTAGCATTTTGACAGATTCCCAAGTTTACTAGTCTAAGTAAATCTGGGAATGTGACAAAAACTATGGGTGGATGCATGGGAGCACCCACGCTCCACCCATGGAACATCTTTCCAGGACACAGTAGCACAAGGCACCGACTTGTGCTGCCTTGCATAATTTCAGATTTACTGAGTCATGCAGAACCACGCAAGGTGGCTTTGCGTGGCTTTTCAAATTTCACTGAAGCTCTTGCATTGTCTTGCGTGACACAGTGGCAATGCAAGGGCTTTTATAAATCTGGGCCACAGTGAGGTTCTTTGGGATTGTGTCTCACACTGAGGTATGTTAGATTGGTTTCCCTGAGTCATCTGTGTCAAGGCCTGGTCATCCACCAACCATCAATTGCGATGGATGCCACCACTTGATCCTTAATGACATTGCACTCTATGTGAATCATAGGGCAACCCCCTCACCCTGGAACACAGTGGTACTGTGGCAGCTTTTTCTTGGTCCTCCTCATTAGATCTTTCCATCTTTTAAGATCTTTTATGATCTCAGTAGTCCTACCTGCTGATTCACTGCATTGTCAAAGATACTTGACCACACAGCAGCCTTTATAGGATGAGGGAGTTTTGATGACACATGACTTGTGCTCTGTGTGAATTTAAGTCCCACCTCTCTCACCATGGAACCCTGTGGTTCTCTTCCATCTTTTCTTTGGTCCTCCTCTTGCGGTCATATCACCTTTATTGACCTTCTTAACAGTCCTGTTTGTTGGTGCAACTTCATTCATCTTGTCAAGGATTCCTAACCACAAGGTAGCTTTCTTAGTAGTTGAGAGTTTTGATGACCCATGACATTGAGCTCTGCTTGAGTTTAAGGGCCATTCCTCCTTTAAATTCATAAGTCTGGCTGTTCTGGGGTAGCTTTTCTGTGGTTCCCCTTTGGTATCGAGCCACCTTTTTGTGATCTCCTCAACACTTCTGGTGTTGGTGCAACTGCATTTACTTTGTCAAAGATACCTGACTACAGTACCGCCTTCTTAGCGAGTGTGAGCTTGGAAGACACAAAAAGCTGATCCTGCAGTCACTTAACCTCAGAGGTCAATAGTTCCACCTCCTCCTCGGTAAACTTCATACTGTATTTCCTGCACATAGCTCCTGTCATCCAGGGAGGTTCCCCAACTTGGTGTTGCTCTCATCAGTCATGGTGCAGCTCAAAGAACACCATGATCCTGTTTTCCTTTGTAAAATTCCACTTTACGCCATTCATGTAATACGATTTGAATGAAGAGTGTCAAAAGCAGCCCAATATACAATTTTTTCAAATTCACACAGAAAGTAGCATCTTTAGCATATGACATGTTGTAAATTTGGTACAACACTATAGTTTATGCAATATGCACAGCAAATTTGTGCTCCGCCCTGTGCTGCACCAGTATTGGTAAATTTTTGCCTGGATTATCTCAACAGCACATTGCACAGCCTGGACTTCCTGAATCTTCTTAAGCAGGCAGAGTGGAGTACACATATATTTTTACAGACATAATACTGTAAAGACAGCCAAGACAGAATGATTCCGAAGAGAGTGAAATGGCTATCCAGAATATCAGGATTTTGTTCCAGCAAGTTATGCTTAAGTCTATGTCTTTGTTATGTCTGGCCTGAAGGCAGCTTTAGCTGTCTTGCCAGCCCTATGTTTTCCATAGAATATCATACAAAAATACATACATATAGAAAGGCTCTGAATCAACATTCTTTTGCCATTCGTCAGTACACATATCAAAAAAAACTTTGCTCCTTCCCACTACCGCATTATGTATAAGTCAATGGACCAGCCCACTTCAGCCAAAGGATGTCTTCACTTTGAGTGTCTGCATTTTCTCTTGCACACATGTAAACATAAACCTACAAAATAGTTCCCCAAAAATGTAATTTTTAGACACTTATACTTCCCAGTGACTATTGGTCCCTATGTATAGTAGGGTGGCATAATCTATTTCCATAACACTCAAGCCATTTATTGTAAGTTGCAATGTTGACTTATCACTATCAATTAGCTTTGTAATATTTATTTATCTTTTCGCATAAGACATTAGAGTAGCAATGGTCTACATGTAAATTTCCAACGAGATCCCCTTAACTTTGTAATTGACAACCTGAAGAACAGCAGCAGCTTTCGAGCCCCTGTACTTTTCCCCAATACACTGGTGTTGCAGTTACATGTATTAATTATGTGTAAACATTCCAGGATGTTAGACTCTTCTGGGTATAGTTGTGCAGTTGCCATTCTCCATTGGGGTGTATGTCCTAATTCTCAAAAACAAAGGAAAAGATTAACGAAGAAAGGCAGTCCAGGGCAAATGTGATCTTGCTGAAGTTAATATGTTTTCTTAATGTGCTAGTTTGAGGAAACTTGGGTCTAGGTGAAAAGCAGTGTTGTATGTATTTTGTCAGGATGTCAACCTTCTTTTCCATAACTTGCTCTTCTAAAGTGCAACTATACACCCAGGAAGGGCTATGATGCCACTGTACTCTTCTGTGAGGACCTCTGCTGGTAGTATAATGCAACAAGCTTTCCGTCGCCATTGCACTCTTCCTTGAGGACCTCTTTTGATAGTACAGCATAACTGCCGCTTTCCATCTTTATCTGCATTGTACTCTTCTGTGAGGACCTCTGTTGGTAGTGGAGTTCAACAAGTTTCCATCTTCATTGCACTATTCTGTGAGGACCTCCGTTGTAAGTACAGCGCAACTGCAGTTTCCATTTCCATCTCCATTGTAGTCTTATGTGAGGACGCCTATTGATATTAGAGTGCAGTAAGTTTTTCATCTACAATGCACTCTTCTGTGAGAATCTTTGTTGGCAGTATAACACAACTGCAGCGTTCCATTTCCAATGTGGTGTTCTGTGAGGATCTCTTTTGGTAGTAGAGTGCAACAAATGTATACTCTTCTGTGAGAACCTCTGTTGGTAGCTTAGTACAACGGCAGCTTTCCATCTCCATCGCGCTCTTCTGTGAGGACCTATGTTAGTACTATAGTACAGCCTCAGCTTTCAAGTGCACTTGTATTCTCCTCTGAGGGTAACTGTTTGCAGTACAGTGCAACAAGCTTTCGATCTCCATTCTCGTCTCCTATGATGACATCTGTAGGATGCATAGTGACACTTCAGCTTTCCAGCACTTTTCTGAGGCTGTGGAAAACTTGGACATAGATGCAAGGCAGTGCTGTATGCACGTGCTGAGGATATCAACTTTGTCAGTGCACACTCATGCCTTTGTTTTGTATGGTGCAAGTATGGTTTCGCATTTACACAGAATAAATACAGAGATTGCATATCTCTTTCAAAGCCTACGCATGAATATTGCAAGAAGGCCAGATTTATTTTCCTTTTGGTCTGGTACTGTGATCCCTGTGTGAAGACCTGTGACACTCAGAAAGTGCTGCCAGCCTTTGAATTTTATGCCCTCTCCTGCCCTCTTTTGGCATTAATCTTTTTATAGGAGACTGGTTAGCTCACCTGCAGTTCTCTCACCCACCCTGCACTAGAATTTTATGTGAGCACATCCGACTTCCTTATAGTACAACTGCAGTCTGCCATCTTCCGTAATAGAACTAGGCCTGGGCGGAAAACTACGCTACGCTCGCGTAGTTTGCGCAACTACGCGCTACGCGAATTGCACGTAGCACAGTGCAAAAACGCATAGCGTAGCGGGCATTTTTTGCTTGCTCGCGGTCCTCAACGTCAAGTTGGCGACCGCGAGCGAGCAAAATGACATCCCGGCGAGACTTTTTCCTCGTTCGCGATCAGCAACATCAAGTTGCCGATCACGAGCGTGGAAAATAAACCTCCCGGCGAGATTCTCAATGCGGGGAGGTCAGGTTTCTCATTGCGTGTGGTCGCGTATGCTCGCGACCGCTCGCGATGAGAAACTACCAGTCCGCGTTGAGAAAACTGCTGCTCGAGTATAAATCTACTCGAGCGGCAGAAAACGACTGCTTGCACTGTGCAAGATGCCGTTTGCAATGATTGCACAGTGCGGACAAGCATCCGGCACTGTGCAATCATTGCGAACAGCATTTCCTACCGCACTACACAGTTCGCGTAGTGCTACGCGTAGCTCACGTAGTGCGAAGTGCACTTCGCGTAGCTACGCGTAGCGCTACTACGCAAACTACGCCCAGGGTTAAATAGAACACCTGCCGGTAGCACAGCGCAACTGCAGATTTCCTTCTCCATTATATTCTTCTGTGAGTACATATTTTGACTATATAGTGCAACTTCAGGGTTCAAGCTATTGTTTACTTCTCTGAAGAGATACGTCGTCTTTATAGTAAAACTGTATCTTTCCTGGTGCTAGTTGATTGCCATCAGTAACCTCATGGTGCTGTGGTTCAAAATGAGGACCGCTCTTTCACAACTTTGGGTTGGGTGGAGAAATATGTTTCCTAGTCCGCCAATGATAAAAGCAGATAAAAAATTGCTGCTGCAGTGAAAAACATAAATAATTAAGGGCCAGATGTACGTAGCTTTGTGCTTGCGATCACCTAATAGCAAATGTTTGCGATTCACTATTAAGTCTCTGATTGCTTTTAAATAAAGCAATGTTTTTTTTTTTTTTTAATGCAGCCCATTTTCCTTAAATGTAAACGGGATGCGTTTCAAAAAGAAAATGAAAAGTATTATTTTCATTTTTTAAGAATAGGCAGTGCTCTCTGGGACCACTGTGCTCTTAAAAATGTTTTTACAACCATTCACAAAGGGGAAGAGGTCCCTTCCCATTTGCGAATGCGGTACGACCTACTTGAAGTAGGCGGTAAAATGTGAATGTTTTGCAACCGCGTTTCGGTCGCAAAACATTCACACATACCACTGCGAGTTGCTACTAAGAAGGGACGCCCTTAACACGCCACTTTCTATAGTTCCTCATACATTCCACAAATAGAAAAAGGCCACATCTAAGATGATAATGGAATGTGAGAATAAAATGCTACTGTGAGGTGGTCATAGATGTATTTTGCAATGTCTCAAGCCAATAGTGGAAGATGGCTGTCCTAAAGACCCTTTCTATATGTATAGAGTATGTAATGAATACATGTTTGCAAAATGGTGCAAGCACCATTATACAACAAACCTTTTACTGGCACAAGCTCCACTACACATGAAATATAAAAACATACACACATTCTCATTCTTCTGTTAAATTTATAATGATTCAATATGGCCATTTAAAAGACACAGTCGAGGACAAACCTATAGACTTTGACAATGCTTATCTTCTCTAGGTGTTCCTCACTGCTGCATTATTCCTATGCAGAGAAATTTCAGAAAGAGGAAGACTGGTTTATTTACATATAAATGATTGGTGAAAGTTAGCTAGGCACATCTATTTCATAAAACATGAAACATACATGTTAACAATACATTTTTGGGATATGTGGGCCCTGCATGAAAGATATACTTCAGTTTTTTAATGCGCACAATGTATTGTATTGAGAGCAATCCAAACCTCTCAGTACATATTTCAAATATAATCTAAAGTATATATTTCTTTATAATGCACTGAGTTAGTGCTGTTGTTTCAAGTACATAGTGCCCAGTGAACATTATGCCTGTGAGACTCATATAAAATAAATAGTTTTATTTATTTACTGGTGGATTCAGTTTTTATAGCTTGGACCAGGCCCAGAAAATGGCATACCAGTGGCATTCAAGGAATATTTAATATTTGTGAAAATTAGCAGAACTTCAAATGACAGGGCCAGATATACTAAACTCTGTTCACAAAGCAGTATGTGCAAAATACACACCTAGGAGGTTTGCAAATAGGTATTCAATTTGCAATTGTCTGATTTACTAATCGATCACGGCACAAAATGTTTCTTTTCAGAAAGTGGCAAAACTTTCTGCCTCATTAATGCTAATCAGGCAGAAGGCAATTTGTGACCTCCTATAAATGGCTGTGACGGAGGCCTGTGAGAGACAGAAAAGTTTCATTCTTTTGTTCTCAGTTCATGGATGAGAGCAGTTTTTAGGTCGAGCCTAGGCAGCGCATGCGCTGTCTCTTCGAGACATGTGGTATTCACTCTGTGGGCATACAGTCCACCCATTGCATTTTTATTCATCCCTTCAATTGTCGTTCCAAAATGCTTGCTTGCTAGTGGTTAATCCTTCCTCATTGTCCTTCCTTTTTGTGTTTGGTTTCCTCCTACAGAGCACCACCCAGTTACTGTTAACATTACGCTTCTGTGTTTATGTGTTCATTTGGGGGACTATTTTTTTCTTTGATTCCTGCTTGTGCCACTGTTTGCCTGTCTTCGGTGCTTCAGCTTCGGCGCCCATCACTTAATCTCACTGTCCCGTTCAAATACCGAGATGAAATGTCAGACGCTTCAGACGCTGTTTTCGAAATCGCCTCTTTAATTTTCTCTGACTTCAAAGTACAAGGATGTCCCCCAAACCCCTCTTGCTTCGCTGCTTGTTACTTAAAAGAGCCTCGGTCACCGTATCTTTAGCAGCCCAACCTTGCAGCACAGTTAAGGGCAAGGCTTGGGCAACTCCTGTTGCATTTTCTCTGATGCTTGTTTATATTATGTGAACTCGAGCGACCCGTAGATTTTGGAGCACTTTACATGAGGGCTAGTTACATCACACAATGTCAGATTACTTTTTGGGGGCATTTTTATAAAGCGTAAACTCGACTGACTTGAAGGTGTTGGAGCACTTTACAAAAACACCACTTATATTACACAAGGTCAGGTTAATTTTTTGCTTTTTGGTGCATGGAGATAAAGGGGCATGTTAGAAATGGGGTTCTCTAGTTGGCAGAGGTAGGTACCTTTGTCCAAGTAGGGACCCTTCTTCCTAGTCGGGGTAAGGGGGATACACTTCTAAAATAACCCCTGCTCACCCCCTTGGTAGCTTGGCACGAGCAGACAGGCTTATCTCATAATCAGTGTGTAAAGCATTTGTGCACCCATACAGTAATACAGTGAAAATACTACAAATGGACACCACACTAGTTTAGAAAAATAAGTAATCTTTATCTAAACGAAACAAGGCCAAAACGACAAAAATCCACAATACAGTAATCAAAATATGACTTTTAAAAGGTAGAAATAGTTCTGTTCATAGAAAATGGTGGATGCAACACTTTCAACATAAAGTACCTTGGATGCTTCAAAAATACAAGCAAAAAGGGTCGCAGGGAAGGTGATATGTCGGTTCCTTAAACACAGGGAAGGTGATGCGTCGGTACCTTGCTCCGGGGGAGGTTAAGCGTCGGTTCCTTACTGCTTCGCAGGGGAGGTGATGCGTCGGTTCCTTACCGGAGAGTAGGTGATGCGTCGGTTTCTTACTGCGTGGGGAGGTGATGAGTCGGTTTTTACTGCGTCCCCCAATGATGCGACAGACCTGGTGCCTCGATGCGATGCATGATGATCCAGGACGAAGCGTTGCGTGAAGATCCGGGATGCGCGGCGACAATTCTAGCTGCGTCCCCTCGATGCATCGGTTCTTACACAGCAGGGCCTGCGTCAGAGTCTGTGCGGTGATCTTGGACGTCAGAGATTGGTGCACAGGACTTGTCGCACAGCAGACACTTCAGCCGTGGGCAGGTGCTGCGTTGATACTTCGGCGGCGGAGATGCGTCGGAAATTCTTCTCGCACCGCTGCGATGCGTCGGAACCAGGCGATGCTGCGATTTTCACAGTTCTTTATTCTTTTGCAGTTCCCAGCCCCAGGAGCAAACTCCTGAGGCCCATAACACTGGCAGGCACTTCTTGGCAGGTCAGTACTCCAAGCAAAGTAGTTCAGGGGAGACTGGGGATGAAGTCTTTGTGTCCCTGAGACTTCAAAAGAGGAGGCAAGCTCTACTTCAAGCCCTTGGAGATCTTCCTCAAGCAGGGAATACAGCACACAGCAAAGTCCTTGTCCTTTCCTTGGCAGGAACAGCCACTGCAGGTCAACCCCAGACAGTATACAGCAAAGGGGCAGTACTTCTCCTCAATTTCTACAGCTCTTCTCCTTGGCAAAGGTTCCCCTTGAATCCCAGAAGTAATCTAAAATTCAGGGGTCTGGGCCCCACTCTTTATAGCACAAATTCCTTTGTTCTCTGGTGGCAGAGAAGCTCCTTCCCAACCAAAACCAGTTCTGTCCTCTCTGGTGCAGCTTCCTGGCAGGAGATGGAGAGAGCATTGTCCAAGGCAGACCAGGCCCATTCAGATGTGAAAGAAATCTCCTCCCCCTACTCTGAATGCAGCCCAGGTCTATTCAGCCCAGCCCTGACTCACCCTGGAAAGGCAGGGCACACCTCACCCCCCCCCCCCCCAAGTGGCTGTCTGAACAGAATGCACATCCCCAGCCCCTGTCACTCCAAAGCCAGACAGTCAATACACAAAACTAGCAGAGGCTCACTTGATGGCTAAGCAAGAAAATACCTACTTTCTAAAAGTGGTATTTTCAAACACAGAATGTAAAAATCATCCTCACTAAAAGATGCATCTTTATATTCTGAGTTCAGGCATACTAAACTTTACCTTCCTTTCTTGTTCCAATGGGAAGTTATATTTATAAGATGATATAAATGAACTGCCATTCCATCCTATAGGAGAGATAGCCTTTCAATAGTGAAAAACGAAATTGGCAGTATTTCACTCTCAGGACATGCCACACACATCAGGGCATGTCCTACCTTTCAGATACACTGCACCCTGCCCACAGGGGTACCTTGGGCCTACCTTGGGGTGACTCACATGTTAGAAAAGGGAAGGTTAGGGCCTGGCAAGTGGGTGCACTTGCCAGGCCGACATGGCAGTACTAGACTGCCCACAGACACTGCAATGGCAGGCCTGAAACCCTTTTGCCAGGCTGGTGTGTGGGTGGCACAATCAGTGCTGCATGCCCACTAGCAGCATTTGGTTTATAGGCCCTGGGAACACACAGTGCACTGTACTAGGGACTTAACAGTAAATCAAATAAGCCAATTATGGAAACCCTCATCCATGACAACAATTTACAGAGGGAGCACTTGCATTTTGGCACTGAGCAGCAGTGGCAAAGTGCCCAAAGCATCTAGGCCAGCTAAAACGAAGTCCAACACACGGTAAAAACACAGGAGGAAAAGGCAAAAATAAAGGGGAAACCCATGCCAAGGATGCCAGGTCTAACAGGGCAGATTACGAGTTTGACGGTAAGGGAACCACTGTCGCTTTTCGGCAGTCTGACAGCCCGCTTCCTGGACGGTCCGACCACTGGATTACGAGCAGGGTGGGGAGACTACCTCAAGACCGCAACCACTGTCAAAATGTCTGCTACCGCAGCGGCGGCAGCAGTGTCAGAGACGGCTCATAGAGGCGGTTCCGGCATTGTTTCTGCCAGGCTAATCACAGACTACCTTTCTGCTGATTTTTTCATGGCAGGGACACCGCCTTGCAAGAGTCTGCGGAAAGGCAGTTCAAGTAGCCAAATATTGAGCTGAGTTAATTATGCCCATGTGAAATGTCACTGGTGCACATGGAATACCCTACAGTACCTTTATGTCGGGTCACACAATGCCAAAATTCAGGAGTAATCGAAAAGCACACATACGCCTGACTGGCTGGGATCACGTTCCGGGTGTGTCCAGCAGTTGACATTGTGTGCAACATAAACATCCTTCAGCTCATTTCCTGCTCAAAGGGTACCGCCATCATTACTCCGCCACCGTTCACCCACCAGCCCTCTGGGAATCTCCAAATACAGTGGGCTCAGAGGCCTGCTGCTTAGCGGAGTGCTCGATCCCGCCGCTGCAGCGGGATGGAGATAAAACCGCTGAACTCGTAATCAGGCTCTTAGTGATGCCGACGCCGTCCCTGTTTATTTTTTATTTGGCCTCTACCTGACAAATGGGAACATTTTGTTGTTATTGCTATGTTCAGTGCTCCTATATCCAGGGGGTTGGTACAGAGGGTGGGTGAAAGGAAGACGAGGACGCGGCAGCAGAAAGGTTGGTGTGAAGTTTATTTCGTCCGACAACCTCCAGTCCTGGCAGCAACTGCCGCCCAAGCCCTAACACTCTAGAATGGAACCTTAGGAGCAGCGCGAGCTGACCACGAGAGTTCTCAACACACCCCCCTTCCTTCACACATATCACAAAAGAAAAACAAAAAAACATAAGCATAACAATAAATAAAAGGAATTACATTAATACATTTCATAATCAGCAAATCAACTAGGAACTGCTTTACACCAGGTAGACGCAATTCCTAGATACAACAGGTCGTGCTAGGCAGACTCCCTGCCATGAACATTTGTTGACATAACATAGTCATGAAACTTAACAGGAACAGATTTCAACCTAGATGACACAGGCCTGGACACGCTCTGATCTTGAGCAATGACTTCCTTGTCCATAACAGCACTAGGTGTAACACTAGAAGGGAAGTGAACCCCAAATCTCCGGTTGACATAGCCGAGCATTGACTCAGGCACCTTGGAGATAGTACATTTGTTCCACACTTTCCCATTCTCCAACACCACTACACGATCCTTCACTTCAGACACTCTTTTAGGAGCTGAAAAACGTGACTCTCCCTTGCGAAGAAAGCCCGGTTTTCTGATCCTCACCCAATCCCCTGTCTTGATACACAAAGCACGATTACCATCACCCTTGGTGCTATACTTTGCTTGGGCAGCCGCCCTGACATCAGTTACTTTAGAAAGCTTTTCAAAATCAACCACTCTTCTGGACATCCATTCCTTGTTTAACTTGGAACCAGCTATTCTTCCCCTCAACAAGGTAAACGGGGCAATACCAGTACTAACATGCGGGGTAGTTCTTACAGCCCACAACATATCAGTCACCGCCTCCCGCCACTGTAACCCATTTATTAATGCTAACTGTAAGTGTTCCTTTACAACGCGATTGAAACGCTCGACAAGGCCATTGCTGCGGGGGTGATAGAGGGACGTGAGAGTGTGTTTGACACCAATTTTCTTTAGAAAAGTTTCCATTTCGCTAGAAACTAGTTGGGTCCCATTGTCTGACACTAATTCCTCAGGGAAGCTTTCTCTGGAGAAAACGTCTCGCAAAAACTTGATAACTGACAGAGAGCAGACATTCTCCACAAACCTTACTTCGGGCCATTTTGACATGTAATCGATCAAAACCAAGGCGTATTTAGGAGAACTCCCAATTAACCCAAAAGGACCCGCAATATCAAAAGCCAATTTTGTCCACGGAGTATCTTTAACAACAATAGGTTCCACAGGTGAGGGATGTGTTACCTGAGATTTATCACTTGTGACACAAGTACAACAATCCCTAACAAAGTGTTCAGCATCCTTGTCCAGAGCAGGCCACCAAAAATCTTGTCTGATCCTACGCTTCATTGCCCGTATACCAGGATGACCCTCATGAGCCAAATTTAAAATCCTTCTCCGTAAAGACAAGGGAACAACCAATAACCCACCACGTCTTAACGCACCATTGACCACAGACAACTCATCTTTCACCATTTTATACGGAGTCAGCACAGAAGGACAATCCTTATCACTGGGCCACACACTGGTTATAAGATCCATGACCTTGACCATATCAGTGTCTTCAGACACACACTCCAACCATTCCCGTTCCGACAAAGCTCCACTCATAGTATCCTCCAGTGAGCACACTGCACACACCATCTCCAAATCATCATCATCCTCAGCCTCAAGCCCATTACTAGAGAGTGGTAATCTAGACAAACAATCAGCCACAAGATTCTTAGCTCCTGCCACATACTCCAAGCGATATTGGAATTCCTGCAACCTATACTGCCATTTAGAAATGCGCGGTGTAGCTCTCCCACCACCCTTAGTAGTAAATAAATCAACTAGAGGTTTATGGTCAGTTCTAAGAATAAACTTGTTTCCCCATAAGAAGTTCCTAAAATGCTGAACACCCCACCACAATCCCAAAGCCTCTTTTTCAATCGTTGAGTAAGTGCCTTCTGCACCTCTCAAGGTCCTAGAAGCAAACGCTATTGTTTCCTCTCGACCATCACTCCTTCTTTGAAGTAATACTGCACCCAATCCCACATTACTGGCATCAGTGGATACAATGCATGTCATTTATGTCAAAAAGCTTAAGGGGACTAGCATGCACGATTTAATGTTTGATAGACTCAAAATTATCGTCATAATCAGCATCCCATAAAAATTTGACATTTTTCTTCAGTAAATTGCGCATGGCAGCAGTTTTTGTGGAAAAGTTGTTAACAAACTTGGAATAATATTCCACCAAACCTAAAAAGGAACGAAATTGATCTCTGCTTATAGGTACAGGCGCATTTTGGACAGGTTGGCCCCCATAGTTTTGGCACGTAAGGCAGACAAAACTCTTCGCATGTGCCAAAACTATGGGGGCCAACCACTCTGAACCTTCGATTGGTTCGATGACCCCAGCACTACATAGCCGTTCCAACTCACACTTAAGCTCGTTACGCAAACTCAAGGGTACCTTCCGTACTTTGTGGGCCACAGCCTTTGCACCGTCCTTTAATACAATGCGATGCTGGAATCCTTTGAGTTTGCCAAGCTCTGTACTAAAAACCTCAGGAAAAATCTGTGCCCACTTGTTGCACGAAACTTGAGAAATTTCGACTTTAGATAGGACACTTGAGGAACCCAACTCATGATGGCATAATGAACTACGGGACACTACCATATCAGGATGGTTGGGGTCCAAAATGATGTCAAGGGCACCTTGCTCATCCCACCCCAACAAATTGGCACCTTCCTTCACTACAAATACAGTGGCACTGGCTTGGTTGGTGTCAAAACCCAAATTTGCAGCAAATTTCCCCATGACATCCACTCTTTTGCCCCCATACGCAAAAATCTTGATACTTGACTGTTCCAATTGTACATCGGCCAATGTACCAAAATCATTTGCATTAATGAGGGTAAACGGTGAACCAGAATCAGCAAGAAACCCAAGAGAGATGCCATTGACTAGAATCTTACAAGAAGGAGATTTCCTTTTTCTGATCCTCTCAATGAAGATAATTCTACCACCCCTTCAGATGTCGATGCAGAAGATGATAGCATCAGCAACTCATAAACTTCCTCACCAGAGTCAACTGTATCTTCTTCGATGGTCTTAACCATGCGAGTCTGATCCTTTTTTGCAATAACAGCTTGACACGTTCTAGAGTAATGACCCTTTTTTCCACACTTGTAACATGTTTGGTTGATAGCAAAACAAAACTTAGCATTGCCTAAATGTGATTTGCTCCCACAACGAAAACACATGATCTCATTACTTTTACTTTTAAAAACAGGAGCATTGGTACTTTGTTCAGGTTTGCCTCTGGAAAGGAAAGTGGTGGACGGGTTAAGTGATAAACTCTTAGATTTGGAGACAGGTTTCATATTAAGAACCTTCACCTCATTAGAAGAGGCACTATTATTCATTTCTTTCATACACAACAAAGAATGCTCAACACTCCTGGCTAAAGTAAGCGCAGTTTCTAAATCTGGATCATCAGAAGACAGAAGTTTTTCCTGGATTTTCTTGTTGGATGTTTTTTCGATTAACTGATCGCGTATGATCTCATCTCTAAATTCCCTATAATTGCAATTTACAGCCAACATTCTAAGAGCAGCCACAAAATCATCAATTGACTCTCCTGGAATCTGAGCACGTTGTAAAAATCTATGCCGTTCAAGAACTATGTTCTTCTTGGGGCTGAATCTCTTGTCAAGCGTTTTAATTACAGAAGCGTAATCATCAACGATGATTGAATCTCCACTGTCACCACTTACCAGCGTACTGACTGTCTCAAGACGTAAGGTTTTTAAAACGTTCCTGCCCTCAGCACCTAAATTGTAAACTAACAGGGACTTCTTCTTCTTTGAAGGGAAATTCTCCCCGTCAATAACTTCAAGGTATGCTTCGAAGGTGTCTTTCCACTGCTCCCATTGAACAGGAGGTGAACCAGCCGATTGTAAAAATGGTGGAGGGGCAGATATGTGATCCATGGCCGAATGTGGGTGAGTTGCTGCCACAATCAATCCAATACACAAAGTACACACCTTGAACGAATTCCAGAGCACGCAAAAAGGTACTTGTGAATTTGAAATGCCAATAAAACAATCAAAGTTTGCAAAGTACACACAAACTTAAAACGAAAGCTCTGTAACCATGCACAAGGAAACAGAACCTAAGTAAAGTGTGCGCATCACCGGACGCGCTGTATGACAAAATCAAAAGTGCGAGGCAACAATGTAGCACTACATAGTACTGTGACCTGCAAATTGCCTAAATCATTTAACTTCAGCAAAGACAGAGATGTACAAAATATGCATGTGTAATAGCGCTGTGCGGTACGAATTAGGAGCATTGGCAAAATGTATAAATTCACAGTACCGTGAGAATGGTGTGCGCATCACCGGATGCGCTGCCACGATTTTAAAATACTGAAATTAAAAGGAATCTTGACGCAGAATAGGCTGCAGCTGCTTCATGAATGACAGCCTGATTCCCCAATGGCCGGTGCAACAGAAGATGTGTGAAGATCCTCAGAGATGTCTTCACAACAGCCTGACCTGAAAATGGCCGCCGCACGTAGACGCCGTGACGTCACCGACGTGACACATCACACATTGTGGTGCGCGCACGGGTCGCTGGGCAACAGGACCGCGCACACCAAGGCAAACTTGAACGCCAGGAATCCCAAAATCAGCCCCTGATTCCTCACTTCACCAACCTGGGAGGAATAACGGGTGGTTTTCACAACCTCCGGCGCAGGGGAAGGAAGAGAACGCACACGTCTCTGTGGACAAAATCATGAAGCCACCCGCAGCATGACACAGCTGACGAGCTCTTCGGCGCGTCCTCACACGTGGAGCTGGAGGTGCCGGTTCCCACTCGTCGCCACTGAAAGGAAGACGAGGACGCGGCAGCATAAAGGTTGGTGTGAAGTTTATTTCGTCCGACAACCTCCAGTCCTGGCAGCAACTGCCGCCCAAGCCCTAACACTCTAGAATGGAACCTTAGGAGCAGCGCGAGCTGACAACGAGAGTTCCCAACAGTGGGGCCGGGGGCTTGCTGGTAAACAGATAGTGCGAGCAGTGTTTTGAATGGAAAACTCTGGAGAAGGGTGCCTAGTGAATAGAGGCCTGGGAAGAGGGATGTAACGTCTCCGCCATTGGAAAGTACTTCAATGTTTTTTTTCATAGGCTGTTCAATACTCTAGTGATGCAGTCACACACAGAATGTTATAATGCTGTTGACTTGCATCGAGGCACCTTGTCTTTCTGTCTCTGCTTTAAAAGGCCTTGGAATGTGTCCGTAAATGCTTCCTGAGGCAAGCATGTATTCCTGAAGCACACTGCATGACCCAGTGTGTAGTAATTGTACAGCTCTTCAATCTCTGGCGGCACAGCACCCAGGGTAATCTGCTGCATGGCTAAACACTTATAAGGTCCCAAAGATGAGACCTATTGGCTATGCCAATGTTTGTTTATTAAAGCATCTTGTGTCCTTTAAAGAGATAGATGCTGCTTTAAAAATAAATGTTGACATCCAAGAAAGACATCGGTGAGGAGCATGTCTTGGTCCCCTGGTACACTGTTTTCTCCTCTTAAGGCTGACCCCAAGTCTCAAAGCAGAAGCTGTATCACAGTTACTACCACGAGTCATGCTTGTTACTAATGGCTTGTGATCACAACTGCAGTCACAACCCTTGGATACAATCATTCCAAATCACAATAAGGATGGGGACACTCCTCTAACGATCAATTCTGAATGGGTAACAAAAGTACTCTGCTAACTGGAAAGCCTTTTACTCGCAAAATAGTTTTTGTAAACCGTACAAAGATGTGTTGAAGTTACTGACTTTGTGAGTCCCAACCTTTGCGACCACAAACTGTCTGCTCAACGGTTCAATACTGCTGTAAAGCCACCGACTTTGCAAATGTTAAATAACCTAATATATCAAGAGATATTTTAGATATATTTATTGTGCATTATGATTTATGTTTTTGAAGAAGTGTGGATTTCATTCTGGATCAAAGGACGAAGATTGTATATGCAAAGTCGATGAGCTCTTTTCATCAGAAACGTGCGAAGGTACTTTCCAGCTACAACGCATATAAAGATTTCAGTGTTAATTGTTTCCTTTCAGGTCTATCACACATAATAAGAGCTATTGAGGCAAAGCAAGGGCAAGTACAATACAATTACCTGATGAAAGAGAATGATTTTGAGATTATAAACATGTTTACGTAGCGTGTGAGCTCATCCAGCCAGTGAATTGTGTAAATGTCTTTTCATGGAAACATTATAAATAGTGCCTATTCTCTTTGATATGCATCAACTGAGCTGGCAATGATGAAATCAGTCTTTCATTATCTGTTTCTTAAGGTGAATTAATCAAACATAAGTGTAGATTAGCTTTTGTTTCTGCACTGACTGTGCAAAGAAGAGTATAAAATATTTGACAGAGCAGGAACACACAATAAAGACAAGATAATTGCATTATGTATGCAAATCAAACATTGTGCATAGTTTGCATCTCACATTTGGCAGGCGGAAGTGAAACACATGGAGATGCTACTCAAACAAAGGTTTCCGAATACAAAGCTTGAGGACTGGAGGATTGCACTACTGAATATCAATTCCCAGAATAGTGTGGTACAAGAATATTGAGGACAGAATATCGAAAGGTAAGTGCATGTAGGGAAGTATAGATGTACTATTCCAAATTCCACATCTACATAACTTGAAGATATCTGTACCACGTAGGTGTGGCGTTAGGCATGAAAAATCTAGATTTACTTACCTGTCAGTATTTTTTTCGATATTTTGTCTTTGATGTTGTGCCCCATCGATATTCTGCTCGATATTCAGGGTGCACACCGAACTCTAAAGTTAATTAGATAAAAGATGTTTGTTTAAAAACAAATAACGTCAAAATAGTTAAAAAAAAGGCTAGCATAGGCGTTTAATTTGTGTCTTTTATCATGATCGAATGCAGGAGGACAATGAACAATTAACAAAGTATTGAAAACATGTGTGTTGTAATTAAAAAGGTAGGGGCAGATTTACAAGCCCCTTGCGCCACTTTTGCGTCACTTTTAACATGGGAAAAGTGACGCAAAAGTGGCGCAAGGGCTTGTAAATCTGCCCCCTAATGTGAGCAGCAGCAGTATAACAATGTGTTAAGTTTCTCTTCAACGTCCTTGTAGCATTCATTCTGGTTTAAACAACATGCTTATGTATTTTCTTTATTGTATTTATATATGTTAAAACATTTATGGGGTTGCTCTGTGGTGCTTAATGTTTTACTTTCTAATGGAGTGTCCGCGGTGTTCTGAAGAATGTTGGGTGTTGGGCAGTTGGGAGCTGAGCTCTGACTTGAACAGTCTGGGGCGATTTACACCAGTTGTGAATCACAATGAAGTTGTTTTCACTTCAACGGAGTTTGCCACTTAATACACACTTTAACGTCCTGTAGTAGGAAAGTTAGCATTGGACTCACTCTCCCTTCATACCATCCCATTGTACTACCACACATTGCAAAGTAATTCTGTGAAGTACAAAATGTCTCTCATGACGCAGTGTTGGACCATGAGCCTTTACAGTGGTGAAAAGAAGCTTGAGTGCCCCCCCCAGCAGTTGTACGACGGAACAACGCAGGGAAATACATCTCATGCCTTAAACAACTTGGGGCTTATTTACAAGCCCCTTGAGCCAACCGTACGTCACTTTTCCCATGTTAAAAGTGACGCAAAAGTGGCGCAAGGGGCTTGTAAATAAGCCTCCTCATTTTTTACCCTGCATTTTTTTACTACGCTTATGCTTTTACAATGTATGTCATTACCACACATTTTTTATATATATAAAAACAATGTATTTGTGGGGGGAGACCCCGCACACCCCCAACTTACCCTAAATGTGTGGTAAAGGCATGCATTGTAAAAACATAAACATGGTAAAAAATGCGTGGTAAAGGCACAATGTGGTAAAAACCTCGTTGTAAAGGCTGTCCCCCTATGCCCCCAAGCTCACGACCCAGTCAGGACCTCTCAGACTACGTGCCCGCCGCCCCTGCACAGTGCCAGAGGGGGCTGCGGGTGCTATTATTTTGCCACTGAGCCTTTAGGTAAGCACTGCCACTTTAAGATGTCATGCATGTCGTTTAGCAATTAGAAGCACGTATAAAGTCAAGCAACGCTGTAAAATATAAAGAATGATACTCCTAATAAAGTAATACTTCTCAAAAATAATGGAATCTGAACATTGGTGCAGTCATTTCCCTATTGGATCTGAATAAATTTACCCCTGGATGCATTTGTTTGGGGTATCAGTGTTGGTAATCTTTTCCTAAAGGGAGGTGGGGCTTAAAGCTTGATTGATAATTTCACTGAACCACACATTAGGAATATACATTTTTATGCAGGACAGATTGGCTTTTTGAGGTATGTAAACAACATGTCGTACACCCTGTTTACTGATATTCAATATTCATCTTAAAAGGACAAAATTCAAACTGGCTTTTTTTAAAAATCCAGCATGTGATACTCATATCAGCAGGGCTAATTCTGATGTTATTATGTTGTTATAGTGTTTATCTTCACATTTCCCAACATCATTACCGTTATAACTGTTATTTTCCAACTGTTTGTGTCATGGTTTTAGACTAGTACTGCCTGGGCGATGCCAGTCCATTCCAAAGTTTGTATTTCCAACGGACTAAATTGTGACAAAGATTTTCCTCAATTAAGAGGCTTCTGGAAAGGGCATGCCTTGCCCTCCTCCCCGAATGCCGTGTTGTGTTGATGTGTGTGGGTGCCTACAAGGCCACTGGCAGATAACAATCTTCAGTGTGTATTCACTCAGGCTGGGCCGGATGCCCAAGGAAGAAAAGATAAAGGATTATATGTGAATGAATGTCCTTAATGTTTCCCCTTAGTAAGGATCAATCCTCCATTTTGCACTCATATTTTTAAACTAAAAAGATGTTTACAATCAAACATAAATGAAAGGAGTAGCTGCTTCACAGCTCAAGGAAGATCTACACTACCTCAGACCTATGTGGAACTGTCAGAACCAAGGACTCTTTAGTTCTTGACCGCACAGGAGCAGAATGAAGCCTAGTTCCCAATGCCGCTTTCAGTACGTCCCTGTTAGGTTTTAAGAGTCCTTCGCAGGTAAGTACCAAGGGGGGAAAGGGGATGGGGAGAGAGAAGAGACTGCCAAGTATTCGTTCCTTCGCCTGTTCAGCTGTGTCTTCTTTTCTTCTGATATAGGCTATAAACAATTACAATTCTTAATAACTTAATTCTTACCAGAAAACTGTTGTCCTTTATTATGCATTAAGATAACTTATCTTACCAGAAATAACCTTGGCCTTTGCTTCTCTTCTGTATAGCTCTTGAAGAATGTTGTGGTAGAGTAGAATAGTAGGAGCCTTAATGTGTAACCTTTTCTCTTTTGCAGGAGAAGAAGAAGAAGAAACCTCCTCCAGCAGTGCTTCACCGTGGAGAAAATTCGGTAAGTAGAGTATGCTAGTAGAAGGCTCTGTCAGACTTTATTACACGCACTGGGTTCTTTTAGGAAATGTATTATTTATCTTTTCTATGAGCGCTCAACTGCTATCTGTCTTTTAGTAATAATACGCTAGAGGATGGACTAACTATCCTAATTTAACGACTAGTTGCACTGTCATGAATTGAAGGATTTCCGTTAGGAATACTGTCTCAGTGCCCACAACTGGGGAGAGGGAATGCTGTGTGAGGAGAAATACACACCCGCATTCAACTAGAACAATAACAAAGGGGTTTCTCTCAAGCATGCGCCGAACGGGAAGTTCGGGGCATGCGCCAAGAAATAACACTAACCTTGAGTCAAGGGAACACGGAAGCTCTGAGGACCGTCGAAACTAGACGTCGAACACTTCGTAACTACCCTGACTAACTAGTCGCGTCGGAAACACTGCGGGAAGCTGTTGCTGTTGAAAATTCTCCGGTGAAGTGCGCAGTAGAACGTTGGAGCGCACTTCACCAAACTCCAAGGTTTTAAGGTAAGCTGGGATGCTGAACAGTGGGCGGACTGGCGGCCATGTTAGAAGTCCAGCGCCGCCAGCAATTCCGCCAACTGAGGTCACTGTGGGATCGTGACCCCTGTTTGTGGGAGTGAGAGGCAGAAATGGTTGCTAGGGTAGGGTAGCGAGGAGGAAATGTCCTGTGAACCCTGACAGTACCCCCTCTCAACGGGGTTTCCTCTGTACATGGCTTAGAAGGAAATTTCTTGTGAAAGGCCTTAATTAAGCGTGGAGCATGAACATCAGTGTCTTTTTCCCATGATCTTTCATCAGGTCCATAACTCTTCCAGTCGATACGGTAGTAAAGTTCATCATTTATCTTTTTAGAGTCTAAGATCCTTTTGACCTCATATTCAACATCTCCATCTATAACCAGAGGAGCAGGGGGAGTTTTTGTCTTAAAACTGGTTGAACTTTTTGGAGTAAGGAAATATGAAAGACCGGATGTATCTTAGTGGTTTCTGGGAGAGTTAAACGATAAGTAACTGGGTTGATGATTTTTTCAATAGGGTAGGGCCCCACGAAGCGTGGTTGAAACTTACGGACCCCCTTTAATTTTAGATTTTTGGTGCAGAGCCAGACCTGGTCTCCTATTTGGAGATTGGGTTCTTTCTTTCTCTTTAGATCAGCAAAGTGTTTGTAACGGTCATTAGCTAGCGTTAAACTTTGAGTTGCCGCTTGGTGAATCTTAGTTATGTGTTGGGCCATTTCCTGAGCTGCTGGAACTTCTACATTGCAAAATTCTATGTGAGAGTTAGGATGTCTGCCGTAATTCATGAAAAAAGGGGAGTAACCAGTGGACACATTTTGGGCGTTATTGTGAGCAAACTCAGCTGTCCACAGGTATTCTGGCCAATCACCTTCTTCATCTAGTAAATAGAGCCTGAGATACTGCTCCAATTCTTGGTTTGTTCTCTCAGTTTGCCCGTCAGTTTCTGGATGAAAACTGGTGGAGTATCGGTGGTCAATAAACAACCCCTTGGTGTAGGCCTTCCAGAACCGTGACAAAAACTGGGAGACCCTATCCGAGATTAATACCTTAGGAACACCATGAAGCCGAATTACATTCTGGTTAAAGAGATGGGACAGTTGTTTTGCTGTGGGTATTCCTTTGAAAGGTATAAAGTGTGTCATTTTACTGAAAGTGTCAACACAAACTAGGATTGTATCAAAACCCAGGGAGGATGGTAAGTCTACGATTAGGTCTAAAGAGACTGTGTGCCAAGGATACGGGGGAGTGGGTAGTGGCTGTACAAGCCCTTTAGGGGCCTGCCTGTCCGATTTTCCACGTGCACAAATCTCGCATTCTAAAACGTACTGGCGTATGTCTCGACTCATGTTAGGCCACCAAAACTTTCATTTGATCAAGTCTTCTGTCTTCCGTACTCCTTTATGGCCGGCCGGAGGATCGTCATGACACTCATACATTGCTCTGTTTTGAAGATCTTCGGTGGGCAAAAACAAGGTTTTTCCTTGATAGGGCAACCCATCTTGAACAATCCGTTGAGAGTCTTCAACTACCCAATCTTCGATTTCTGTTTCATTCATAGCGCGTCGAATTTGCTCTTCCAGAGGTACTTGGGAAATAGTTCCTATGATTTTATCTTCTGGGATGATCAGTTGATTGTCAATGTTTTTCTTTTGATTTTCCGTATCCAATCTAGATAATGCATCTGCTTTACCATTCTTTGAACCTGGTCTGTAGGTTATAACAAAGTAATAATCTGCAAAGTAAAGCGACCATCGAAGTTGACGAGGAGTGAGGGTTCGGGCTGATCTTAAAAACTTCAAATTCCGGTGGTCAGTGAATACAGTCACTGTGTGCTTAGCACCCATCAAATAGTACCTCCAATCTTTGCATCCTTGATGGCTAGAAGTTCTTTTTCCGTGATGGTGTAGTTGCATTCAGCTGGATTTAGCTTACGGGAACGGTAGGCTACTGGATGCAGCTGCCCCGTTTCCTTATGCCTCTGAGAAAGTATTCCCCCGATGGCAAACTCTGAAGCGTCTGTTTCAAGGTAAAAGGGTTCGGTTGGATCTGCATGAAGTAATACTGGCGCAGTGGTAAAGCTTCTTTTTAGCAAATCAAAGGCTTCTTCAGCTTCCTCAGACCATTTGAAGGTTACTCCTTTTTTTAACAATCGTGTCAAAGGTTAAATTTTCTGGGAGAATTCATGAATGAATCTTCTGTAGAAATTCGTCCATTGTTATTCCGGAGGGTGACAACACTTATCCTAAAAATTCCACTGTGTTGGTGTTGAATATACATTTCTCCAGCTTAGCATATAGAGAGTTTTCTCTTAAGCATTTAAGTACAGCTCGCACTTGCACGCGATGTTCTTCCTCTGTGTTGGAGTAGATCAGGATATTGTCTATGTACACGATTGTGCATGTGTCGATGAAATCACCTAATACATCTTTAATGAAGTATTGGAACGCTGCTGGAGCGTTACACAAACCATACGGCACCACAAAATATTCGTAGAGTCCGTACTTGGTCCTGAAGGCTGTTTTTCACTCGTCACCTTCCCGAAGTCTGATTAAGTGGTAGGCTCCACGCAGGTCTAGTTTTGTGTAGATCTTTGCTTCCTTTACTTGGTCTAAAAGTACCGAAATGAGGGGCAAAGGGTATCGATTCTTTGTAGTTATCCTGTTTATCGCCCTATAGTCAATGCAAGTCCTAAGATCTCCCCCTTTCTTCGGCACGAAAAAGAGAGGAGATGAGACTGGGGAATGGGATGGTCTGATAAACCTGTTCTCAAGATGTTTCTTAATATATTCCTTTAAATGTAGATTTTCCTTCTCGGTCAAGGCGTACCTACGACTGCAAGGCAAGTTCACCCCTGGTTCCAGATCAATTTTGCAGTCGTAAGACCTGTGTGGTGGTAACTTCTCACCATAACTTCGTCGAATACGTCAGCAAAATCTCAATATTCTTCTCGAATTTCAGTTGTCTGTATGACACACACAGACACTCCATTCTCGCAAAGTTGTGCAGCTACACTGAACTCGGACTGGATATTTCTTTCTTCAAAGCAATGTTTTCTGCAGTATTCGGAGTTTAACTGGACCGTTCGTACTCCCCAATCGATGGACAGATTGTGTTCTGTTAGCCAAGGAAGTCCTAAGATTAGTTGGAATTGTGGGGCGTCAATCAAGTTGAACTGTAATACTTCTCTGTGGCCCTCTGTAGTAATCATTTGCACGTTTTCCATATGGCTTGTTATGGGTCCAGATGTTAAGTTGGTTCCGTCTACTGCTCTAACGACCTCACTTTTTTCCTACCTGATGTTTTGTAGACCTATGTGTGCAGCGAACTTCAAGTCGCAGAAGTTACCGGCAACACCAGAGTCAACAATCACAGAAATGTCCTTCAAAACCACATTTCGAAATTTCAATGTCATGGCCATGATTAGGTGAGGCGATGATACTTGCAGGGTATTAGCCAATTGATGGTTCACTGGAGTTGTTTCTCCGCTCGCATCCACCAGTCCAACTCCGCTTACTGGTGGTGCTGCAAGTTTTCCTTATCCTTCATGGGAGTCTTTGGTCTCTTCAGGCAAGCCTTCACAAAATGCCCACTGCTTCCACAATACAAACATAATTTATTTTGTCGTCTTTTCTCCTTTTCCTCCTTGGATAAAGGACCTCGGATGGCTCCGATTTGCATTGGTTCAACTCCGGTGGTATTTTCTGTTAATCGAGTAGTTTCTGATTTGATTCGATCAAAACGAGGAACACTCGGTCGAAATTCTCTCCTTCGTTCGCCTTTCCGTTCGTTCTGTCGAAAATCTATCTCCAAGACCAAATCAACTAGGGCAGAGATCTCTGTTGGATGATTCAGAATTTGTGCTAGCGCGTCTTTTAATTCTTCTTTTAACCCTCTGTAAAATACTGCTGCCTTTTTGTTCTCTGGCCAATCTGTTTCCACCACAAGCTTTTGGAACTGGGCCAGGTAAGTGACCAACTCTCGATTCCCTTGTTTTAACTCTAGCAGTTCATTATCCGTGGCCTGTGACGCCTGTCTCCTATCGAAAATTCAAAGAAATTCTTTCTTAAAGCCTTCAAAGTTGTACAAGATGGGGTCGTCCTTAGTCACTAAGGGCATGGACCACGAGGCAGCGTCCCCACTGAGATAAGAAAGAATGAATGCGATACGAGATTGAGCATCGGGTAAAATCGTTGGGCGGCACATAAAATGGAGAGAGCATTGAGTTAAGAATATTTGGGCCTTTTGGGGGTCACCATTAAATCGCTCTGGGGGGGCTAGAGGTATCACAGGGGACAAAGAGTGGACAACCTGTGTGGGAGTGAATGATAAGGAACTTGTGGTAGAACCTTGAGTTTCGAAGGTTGAAGCCTTTTGACTCGTCCCTGAAATAGACCCCCCCATCCTACTGGCTAGTTCAGTAGTTTCTCTCCTAGAGCTGATCATTTCTTGCCTCAGAATTTTATTCTCCTCTCTGACAGCTTCTAAGTCCCTTTAGATGTTTTCCAGTATATTACCTAAATTTTTAAGATCGAAACCTTCTGCCATTCTGCTCGGGTGCTTGTACCAACGTGGGCACTTCACTCTGTCAGAACCAAGGACTCTTTAGTTCCTGACCGCACAGGAGCAGAATGAAGCCTAGTTCCCAATGCCCCTTTCAGTACGTCCCTGTTAGGTCTTAAGAGTCCTTCGCAGGTAAGTACCAAGGGGGAAAGGGGTTAGGGAGAGAGAAGAGACTGCCAAGTATTCGTTTTTTCGCCTGTTCAGCTGCGTCTTCTTTTCTTCTGGTATAGGCTATAAACAATTACAATTCTTAATAACTTAATTCTTATGTATTAAGATAACTTATCTTACCAGAAATAACCTTGGCCCTTGCTTCTCTTCTGTATAGCTCTTGTAGAATGTTGTGGTAGAGTAGAATAGTAGGAGCCTTAATGTGTAACCTTTTCTCTTTTGCAGGAGAAGAAGAAGAAACCTCCTCCAGCAGTGCTTCACCTTGGAGAAAATTCGGTAAGTAGAGTATGCTATCTATGATGGTAGTAGAAGGCTCTGTCAGACTTTATTACACGCACTGGGTTCTTTTAGGAAACGTATTATTTATCTTTTCTATGAGCGCTCAACTGCTATCTGTCTTTTAGTAATAATACGCTAGAGGATGGACTAACTATCCTAATTTAACGAGTAGTTGCACTGTCATGAATTGAAGGATTTCCGTTAGGAATACTGTCTCAGTGCCCAGAACTGTGGAGAGGGAATGCGGCGTGAGGAGAAATACACACCCGCATTCAACGTATACTGTCTCAGTGCCCAGAACTGTGGAGAGGGAAGGCGGCATGAGGAGAAATACACGCCCGCATTCAACGTCGTATCAACTAGAACAATAACAAAGGGGTTTCTCTCAAGCATGCGCCGAACGGGAAGTTTGGGGCATGCGCCAAGAAATAACACTAACCTTGAGTCAAGGGAACACGGAAGCTCTGAGGACCGGCGAAACTAGACGTCAAACCCGTCGTAACTACCCTGACTAACTAGTCGCGTCGGAAACACTGAGGGAAGCTGTTGCTGTTGAAAATTCTCCGGTGAAGTGCGCAGTAGAATGTTGGAGCTCACTTCACCAAACCCCAAGGTTCTAAGGTAAGCTGGAATGCTGAACAGCGGGCGGACTGGTGGCCATGTTAGAAGTCCAGCGCCGCCAGCAATTCCGCCAACTGAGGTCACTGTGGGATCGTGACCCCAGTTTGTGGGAGTGAGAGGCAGAAATGGTTGCTAGGGTAGGGTAGCGAGGAGGAAACCTCCTGTGAACCCTGACAGAAACCTCCTGTAGTGCTCTCTGAACATGTAACTGTTGAAGCACTGCTGGCCTTTAATGTCTAGTCAGCACCATAGTTTGCCAAGCACACCTTTGCATGTGTGCCTGTCGCACCTCTTCCTACTTGCCTATTCTGGTACTCTGTCTGACCAATACTTGTGGTGCATATCTAAAGTCATATTACTTTCATAGAAGAGTCCATAGCTGATTTGTTGATTGCTGTTGGCCAACAAACATAACACCAAACAAATCTTCTTGGTTCTACTTTTTAAAAGTAGGTACTGATATTGTTGTGATTTTAGGTTGTTATCCATGCACTCCTCTCTTACTGCTCACGTTTTCCCCACTACTCTTCACTTTCTCATCAGTTACTCATTGTAGTGCATGATAATGATTCAACCATTTACCTTTAACTTACCTAACCTATCCAAATTTTTACAGCGTTATGAATAGTGTTGATGCTGCATTACTGCTAAAGTACAATGTAGATTTATTATTTAATTATCGTTGTTGTATATCACTAACTTTGGTTACTTCAGAGTGCTGGATAACAATGTTCAGATAGTTGAGGAGACAGGGGAGGGTGTAGTCCCATTAGAAGGGTGGAACAAACATTCAACGTTCTTTGACTGAAAATGTTGATGTGTGATGAGTTCACCAAGAGAGCAAGTCTGAATAGTTTTATCTTCACAACTGTAAGGTTGGGTTCCAATCTCAATGAGTGGGTGAAATCTTTCTAAGGTCATGGCCCATGTACTCCAAGGGATCTGCCTTTTTGCTTTGTTTTCTTGAATGATCCTTGATTGATCTACCGAAGAGACACTGATTGGAGGATTATGATTAGGGTGTAGTGTGGGGCCCACTACTATAGGTATTATAGATCTTTGAGAGCCAATACCTTGCAGATTGTGCAGAATATGACACATTTTATCCTGACTTCTCTTGGAAGATAGTGAAGATCTTTCAGAATGGGATTTATACTGTTTAGGCAGATGCTGACCGCTTAGTTCTGTAGTCTTTGTAGTTTGAAAATGAAATTCTTTGGACCCGGAGTCATGCCAACTTCATTTAGTGATCAATTTATAGAGTTCAAGGATTTTACAAAGTATAGAGAGCTTGAAATATATATATTTGACCATCATATTGATGCAGACTGAGAATGAAAGTTCAGAATTAAAGAGTTTTTCCTGGTTCTTTGGTTTTTGAGCTAATGAAGGACGGGGGTTCTAGAACCTGGTGCAAGCCAAAAGGGAGAGAGGGACTTTGTTTCTCCTATTACAAGAAATTAAAGGTTGTCTCCGTTTATGCAGTGAAAGCTCACCTTTACCCAACAATGTATGTGGTGTAAGCACAAGGTACTGTTGGTTCCGCTTTCTGATTGGTTTATAGGCATTAGTGAATTTGCATGTCATCCACATACATTTGGAAGTTCATCTGGTATTGATTGTGTAGCTGAGTCACAACCAAACATAGCTATTAAACCAAAGGCAAGAGAGATGTGATCATTTGGGAACTCCACAAGGTAGCAGGTGCATTGACTCCAATCCTGATGTTTTGCCTGTGGTTAGACAGAACTGCTATCAAAAACAGTGGATTCAACCCAATTTATGCAATGAATTGTTTGAAAGTGTATTGACAACAATTCATCAATATTAATCCCAATAAATTAAACATTAATAGCCTGATTCACAAAGGTAAACTTACACTTTTGTGTAAGTTTACAGTTTTTTTGCTATTCATAAACTCCGAGTTAATAGTAAATTTATGACAGAGGAGACTTGACAGTCGGGCAGAGAACACTGCACATGAAAATATAGGAAAGGCCTATCCATGTTTAAGTGTTAAAGCACATGTCCTGGGGCTGATCAGCAGTTACCCAGTGCCAAATATGGCACATACTCTAGTGTCTTAAAAGGAAACAATCAGAGGGTACCAGTCAGAAGGGTAAATTGCCTAGAAGCAAAATTACAGAATCACTGATAGTGTCCTTATATTTATGCTTAAGGTAGTCTTTGGCAGGGTCTGTTGAAAAAACACCCAAAAAGACATACATCCTGATTCACTGTTCAGAACTGATCATTTTTACTATTTTGTGCTTTGAGGTGTTAGCTTTAAACTGGTTGCAAAATTGTTTAAAAAACAAAGTCTTCCTGGTTAAAAGGGGTAAAATTGGTTTAAACTACTGTCAGAAATGTATGCACTAATTCTGAATATTTCATAGCAAAAATGGCTATATTTGTCAACATAGTTTGCAAACAGTTCACTGTATAATATGCAGTTAATTTCTTCCAGATCAAACTATCAAACAAACTTAACTCTAACCTAGACGCTAACCCTAAACCTAATCCTAACCTGAATTTACTGCACATAAGGTCAAACCTAGTGGCCAGTACCATAAGAAGAGGGTACATAATGAGCTTGAGTGCAGCTGCAGAAAGGCATTTTCTATGTTGCTCTGGCTTTACATGGCACAGAGATCAACAAGGTGTTTAGTGACTGTGTGCCCTCTAATACTCCTAGACTTGCACAAGCCCCAGCTTATTGATGAAGGGGTTTGCCCCATAGGGCAAAAAACGTTGGCTGCAGTCGATGGCACCCATTTCCCTTACCTTAAGCACACAAGATCTTCCCAGCATGAAATAAATGAGAGCAAAACAGAGATAGTGGTATGGAATCAGGACTGTCAAGATATTAAGACATCAAAAGAACTAGGGGGCATATTAGCAAGAACCTCGTTAAAATTATCGCCGTTTTAGTGGCAGGAAACTGCCGCTAAAACGGCGATAATGGGCTTGCTAATATGCGTTATGGAATTCCAGTAGAAGCCCAGGTTAGATGTGCAGGACATCTAACCTGGGCTTCTATTGGAATTCTATAACGCATATTAGCAAGCCCATTATCGCCGTTTTAGCGGCAGTTTCCTGCCGCTAAAATGGCGATAATTTTAACGAGGTTCTTGCTAATATGCCCCTAAGATATTTGGGGATAGCACAACTGTAAGATTTGGAGAAAGTCTCCACTGTGAATTTGGAGAAAGCCCCTAAAGAGGTAGACATGCTCTTAAAGAAGGGGCAGAATCTTTCCCTCACCCTTTATGGCTGAGTAAATCTGGTCAAGATGTCCATTTTACCTATATTTCCATATCTGTTTGTTTGACAATATACCGCTGGAATTTAACAAAACAATCTCACATGAGAATACAGGGTAGAATTACATCTTTTATTTGGACTATAATACGGGTGTAAGACTTTCTTGGAAGAAGCTGAGAAATAGAATAGGGAGTGGAGAACTAGGGCTTCCGGATATTCAATTGTACTGTTGGGCATACCTATTGAAGAATAGCAGAATGCTTATGTTTTGCCCTGACACCTCACTGGTGGTTAGTATGTACTATGCTATGTTGAATAATAGGTCAGAGGATGGCTTTATGTATAAATTTGGGGATCCCAAATTTTTCAAGAAAGTGCGGCTGAAGTGCTTGAGGGATGCAGCAAAATGTGGTATGGGGTTTGGTCCCTGGATATCATATTACAGTAATTGGTTGCCAGTGTGGGACTCATCCAGAACTACGGAATGCTTATTGGACAGCCCAGCAAAACCCATGAGAGACTCTGGAATAATGTGTTGAGGGCAGTTGGTGGAAGGGGACAAGGGCCTTTCTTGGGATACCTGGAGGGAACTAACTAATGCAATGCTCTCCAGGTTTACGTTCTTTGAGATATCAGCTTGGCTGAGAAATCAGGGGTGGCTGGGTGCTGAAGTAAAATCCATGGAGAAGGATCTCCAGGATCTGAAACCAAGAAACAAAGAGGTATCATGCTGGTATCGACATATGGTGGCAGCTGCAGAAGGAAGCATGGGACCCCCTAATCTGGTTTAGGAAGGATGCTTGCCAAGTGCGGAGTTGGAAGAGTTATGACAAGTATCTATTAGCATGCTTTACTCTTTAATTAAATCTGCTGCATTAAGGAGAAACCACTTCTTCACCCTACACAGAGTTTATTGGACCCTGGCAAAGCTGGCTAAGATAAGAGGAGTTAGTGAGTCCAAGTGTAAACGGTGTGGAGGAAGAGAAGCGAATGATATTCATATGTTTGACGGCTGATCCGCTCTGGAAAGTTTCTGGAGGAATGTGGGTAAGACAATCTCTGGGAATGGAAGTAGAGGTAAGACCCACTTTAATTATGTTTAGTATGGTACAGCAAGGATCTCACTCTGGGGTCCTCTTGAAGTCTCAAAGTTAGTTGATATTTTTTCCTGATCCTCCTGGCTAGGAGGGAGATACGTAAAGTGTGGTGCCAAAACTTACCCCTGTGTGGTGGGAATGGTGGAACTCAGTGAGATATTTTTGGGACATGGACAGTAAGATTAATAGGATTAAGAGGAGTGCTGAGTCCGGGTCATTTTGGAATCTTTTGGAATTTGACAGAAGACCATGATGTCCGATGATTATACCTCTTGATCAGTTTTGATGTCTGATGCCGGTGGGTACCCTGGCGCCGACATTAATTGAAAACAGACCCCAATAAAAGCACGAGGGGTAGACGTGATCAGGAGGGGGCTTGCTCATGCTCATTCGAGGTGATATGAGGACAAAAAATAATAAAAATAAAAGGATAACATTGGTTTGCCTTATTACATTTAATAAGTGCTAACTTTTGATTGGGACCAGGTAAGCATTTCATGTTTGGTACCTATGAAATTGTAATGAAGAATCCTTTTTAATGGTAAAGTCGGATTTTACATTACAATTTTGAAAATGCCATGTTGAAAAATGGTCCTCTCTGAAGTGTCCTTCCAAACTTTTTTGCCTTCTTCCTCCTCTTTTTCTGACCTTCTTTTTGTTGGCTTTAGACTCTGAGCACTTTACCACTGCTGACCTCTGCTAAAGTGCATATCCTCTAAACATGGTATAATTGGTTTACCCCTGTTTGTCATATTTAGTTTATCTATAAGTCCCTTGTAAAGTGGTATACCATATTTCCAAGGCCTGTAAATTAAATGCTACTAGTGGCCTGCAACACTGATTGTGCTTCCCACACAGTACCTTTTCAAACTTGTCCCAGGCCTGCTACTGCAGAACCTGTGTGTGCAGATTACTGCCACTTCTACTTGTCACTTTAAACCCTTTGCCATGTCTTAAACTCGCCCTTTATTACACATAAGTCACCCATAAGGTAGGCGCTAGGTAGCCCTAAGGGCAGGGTGCTGTGTAAGTGAAAGGTAGGATATATTCTTTTAATTTTTACATGTCCTGGTAGTGACAAATAGATACATTTGTTTTTCACTACTGTGAGGTCTACTCCTTTCAAAGGCTAGCACTGGGAATTCCCTAATACACTTTTAAGCTGATTTAGCCTGATTAGAAAGGAGTAGCTACATCATATTTCATATCTTTGGAATGGTAATTATAAATCCTCTTTACTGGTAAAGTTGGATCTAACATTATTGTTTTTAGAAATGCCACTACTAGAAAGTGGATATTTCTCTGCTCTTACTCCTCTGTGTGCCTTGCAGCCTGTCTCCAATACACGGCTGAGGTGGGTGACAACTCCTCTTTGTGCATTCCCTCTAGACAGCCACAAACACCGGAAAGGTAAGTGTGACAGAGAACTCATCTGCGTTCACCTATATTCTGATTGCTCTTCCTATGCAGGAAAAGGGAGGAGGAGCTGACAATTACACCTGAATAGTCAGAGTCCTTTTCCCACACAAAGATCTAATTACCCCCCACAGATAGCCTGGCAGACGGGGCTGGGTTGAAAGGTGAGCTGTGCACTTCAAAGGTCTGCTTTGAAGTCACCCCTCCTTCAAAGGCACAACTGGGTATAAATACTGGGGCTCTGACCCTACCAAGACAGTAAACTACTGTACCTGTGAAGAAATATGCCAGGAGTAAAAACTGCTGTGCTACAAGGATTACCACTCTGTCTGACTGCTGCTCTGAAAGAACTGCTTTCTGCTTTGCTGAGCTGCCCTGCTGTCATCTGATCTCTGTCTTGAGGACAAGGACTAGTCCCATCTCACTTATGCCAGAGTGACTCCAAGGGCTTGCTGGCTTGCTGGCTTGCCCCCTGTTCGGAAGTCTCAGGACCATCAAAGACTTCCTTCAACCCTGCAACAGCACCTGGACTCTGACATCTGTGAGTCCTGCCCTGCCAAGTGTTGCCAATCAAGTCCTGGGCCATTGAGAGGTGATTTCTGCAGTCCAGAACCTTCAAAATCAATAGCGTGATGACTTTGCGCCGATCGGAACCCACGCATTGCCCTTCGACGCACGAGCCAATTGACGACTTTGCCTTAACAGACTTCACGGCTCGACACCGATGGACAGCACGGCTCGACGCCAAATCAGCGCCTGCATCGCAAAGGGGTTCGTCGACGAAGTCTTTATCGACTGCGTGGATCAGCGCTGATGCTTCACCCCATCTCCAGGATCTACGCCGACATGGCGCCGCCTCAACTTCCCGCATTGAGTCTTCAACGTCGACGCTTGCTCCATCCAAGGTACTTTTCAGCAGGACCTGTGTAAATTCTGTTGCCGGCCTACCCTCCATCGTGGTTGGTCTGAACTTTGGATTTTCCCCGGTCCAGGTCAACCTCAAGTAACACTTTAACTTCTAAGCACTACTTTTTGATTTATTCTTTAAAAATTCATAACTCTGGTTCTACTTATTGGATTTTGTTGTTTTGGTCTCAGTTACTGTGTGGAGTATTTTTGTGGTGTTTTCATTGTGTTAACGTGTGTGTGTGTGTTGCACAAATACTTTACACATTGCCTCTTTAGATAAGCCTGACTGCTCTGTGCCAAGCTACCAGAGGGTGAGCGCAGGTTATCTCTTAGTTTGTACCTAGCTTACCCTGACTATGATTGTGGTCCCTACTTAGACAGGGTGGATATTTCTGCCAACTAGAGACCCAATTTCTAACATGCCACTTTTAGAAAGCCAGCATTTTCCTGTCCTTAGCCTTCTGTTGCCTGGGTGTAGCTGACAGGTAGACTTTGTGAATTGCTCCCAGTCAGTCGCCCAATAGAGGGATTAGGTGTGCCTGAATAGGTCATCTGGTTGCAGGATAGGGGGGCATGGCGGGCACCCTCCCACTTGCAACTGAATAGGCTGTGCTCTGCCTTCACACAAAGGGCTTATCACCTCCACATTGCCACTGTAGCTAGATTAAAGACAGTGCAGGGGAATCAGAAAATTCCAAGCACTTCAAAGAGAAACCTCTAGAAACTTTTCTCAACTTCAAAGAATGCACTAAGTATGCACTAGGACTCCGATCGAGTCTTCAAGTCACTCCTAGACCTGTGGAAGGACTCTCAGATGACTGCCTACTGCTGTGACCTACTGTGCACTCTGCAATGCTGCTTTACCATACCTGGAGGACTGCTTTGGTACCTGGAGCCTACCTTGAACCCTCAGGGGTGAGCCCTGCTGTTTGAGCCGTGAACCTTCACCTGAACACAAGACTACCAGAGTGACTTCAAGAACTAGTTTGCTGGCCTCCTGTTCAGACCCCCAGAGACAAAAAAGGCTCCCACCATTTTGAACCTGCACCTGGACCAGCCTAAGTGAGCTCTGAACCCCCAAATTTTGTCCCACCACTCCTGGTCCCTTGGTTGTGGTGCTAAAGGTGCCCAGACTTTGGACTTAGAAGATGTTTGTCTTAAAACTGCTCTGAGAAGCGAGGGAAGACCGGGACCAACCTGCTCGTCTAACTGCCCTAGGTGCATCGCCAGTTGGACTGACTTTGTGGCTGCTCCCACTACGTTCTTCAAATCCTATTCAGCAGTCCTTTGCCAAAGGGGTGTCTGAGCTTCTGGAACTGTCTGTGGCTACAGCCTCCTACCCGGTCCAGATTTCCCACTTCCAAAAAAAGAGTCTTAGTCTGAACGTAGAAACCTTCACTGTGGTATTGACCCAAGGCTCCCCAATGACTATGCTCCCTCCTCGGACACCGCTTGCAGCCTTGCCTCGCTGAACTTTACCTTCTTGGAAAATTTTTCTTTAAAATCTTCCAAGTCCGAAGGTAAGCGCTGACTGGGCCAATCCACTTCTTGTATCCAAACTGCACTCCATCACGGTCAGCAATATTTTTGACTTTGACCTGGTCTCGCGCAACTAGATGACCACGGTTGGCGCGTTGATTTTTTATGTGCTAGTTTTTACAAAAAACTTTAAAAATTAATAACTCTGGTTTTACTGATTGGATTTTTGTCGTTTGGTGTACAATAATTTATTTAAATTTACTCTATTTTTCTAAATAGGTGTGTGATTTTTCTTCTGTTGTGTTTTCACTTTATTACTGTTTGTGTGCTGCATAAATACTTTACAGATTGCCTCTATGTTAAGCCTAACTGCTTTTTGTGCCAAGCTATCCAGGGTTAAGCACAGATTAATTTAGTGACTTGTGGTTCACCCTGATTGTGGCTGTTGCTTGACCAGGGCTCATACCTCAGTCACAACCTAATTTCTCGCATCATCCTTGTTGCCTTTGGTTACATGGCAAGGTGGGGTAGGGTGTGATTGTAAGCCATTGCGTTGTGTAAAATCTGTTATTCAGTACCGAAGGTTAAGCCCAGTGAACACTGCCCTTTCCAGTGTTGTCACTACTAACCTCAAAGGTGATATGATATGGATATCTGGGCAACCTTTTGCACAAAAAATATTCTGTGGACAAAATATTGTGTCAAGAATTTTGAGGCCAAAAATATTGTGACAGTAAGTTTCTATGGGAAAGCAAAATTTTACTATACGTAACTCCACATATATGTACCTTGACGATATACTTATCTTCAAGGTAAGTAGATGTGGAGTTATAAATAGTAAATCTCTACTTACCAATGTGCACTTAAGGTCTCGATATTGTGGTCATCGATACTTTTGACACATTATTCTGTCCACAGGATATTTCTAGCAATGATATTCTGTGATGCCACCAATTGTGATGCAAAACAGTATGGTATGCAGTTCCTAGTGAACACTGTAGGTTGACGTATGGTTAGTATAATAAGTTATACACTAAGGGCAGGAGAACATTGCCTCCTTTTGGAAAAGAGACCCTCACACACCCCCCATCAGTGGGGTGTCTTGCTTCATCATCGGGTCTGCTCCTTATCGGGTCGGCGCTGCAATACCCGATCGGCGCCCTTGACGGGGCCTTTTGGCGGAGATCTTTATTTCCTTTTTGCCGTAAGGTGCCGTGCGTGTGAGGGCCCTAGTGAGTGTAGATGTAGTGAGTGTAGAAGTGAGGTTAAAACAAAAAAGGGGGGTGGTCCACCCAAAACAACTTTAATGATCGTGGCCACTCTCCTTCATTAAAAACGTGAAAATCGCGCACTTCTGTTAAAAGGTCACGGGGTTTGTGCGCATTAAGGTCAACATGTTTCTTGCCAATACTTCAATTAGAAGGCAATTCTTCAGGACCAAATCAAGATCTATGTCTATCCACACTTTTTGGTAGGGGTACACAATAAACTAATAAAGTGACCACCCTTACAGCACCCTAAAAGTGGTACCTGTAGATCTATGACATCAACCTGTAGAAAAATATAAGCATAGAAGTATATCAGGACAATGTCTAAACCTACTATACTTACTTAGTGTTCTAATAAAATGGTGATAAAAAGCATGCATCACACACAGTGGTAGTGACCATGCACAGAGCGATATGGAGTAGCAAAGAGAATTAAAAACTATGAAAACACAGGAGCATTATGTAAAAATAGTGTAAAATACGTTTGTTCCTAGCATCGAGAGAACTCACCCAGTCTGGGTAAAAGAGATGTTACATCAACGGCCGGCGAGTTCGAACACTGAATAGTGCAGTGTCCTTGATTAGGCGAGAGATACAAAACAATTAGTCAAGTTCTAAAAAGTAACAGTAAGTGTCGAGTAATCAGGTATAGGAAGATGATTACACCAATAAAGAGGGTTGAAGCTCTTGCAGCGCATGTATCATGTTACCCCCACGTTGACCGGTGTGGTCCCCCAGCCTACAAAAATCCCAAACGTCACCAAATAGGTAAGCATGGGGTGTCAGCCGGGGATCCACCCACCTCGTGTTTGGAAACAAGCTCAGCGTATACAATCACAACTTATCCACATAACAATAAAAGGCTGAATGCACAGGGGACAACTTGGTCCAATGGTAGGTAACCACCTGCCCCAACAGCGCCATAACCAACTCCCGTGCTGAGTCAAGGCAAAGTGTCGGTGAGGAAGTGGGTTCTCTAACAACGCTAGAACCGGTGTGCCGCTCGTGGAATCAGCATTCGTTCCAACGTAGTGCCCCGGTATGGGTTGTAATCTTGCCCATGTTGAGTCTCAAGGCATTCAGACGCCGACCCAGGTACTTACTTCGACATCCGCGCATATGGTCAGCAGACCTACCCCAGCTCTGCCGATGCCGCTGGTACACTGGAAGCCGACAGTGCCTCCTGTATACTCGCCGCACGGCCGATGCAGGGGTCGGGTACTTCCGGGTGCTCGTATGCCACGTACGGTCATGCGCGCTGATTGCACAAAACGCCATACTGCGAATGGCATGTGAAGTCTATGGTTGGTTCCGTACGTACGCCAACCAGTATGTTGGTAGCGTCCTAGAGGGAGAGCTGTTCCTAAATGGAATAGGCTTTTACAATCGGCAAAGGTGAGGTGTGGTGTAGTTAAAGTCATGTCTAAGACACAACGGGCCTCTTGAATTCATCTAAAAGTGCCCTATTAGTGTATCACTACTACAGTGTATTTATCCCACGGTAGTGATAATAGGTAATACCTGATATCAAGGGGCTTAAGCTGTTCATAATGACCCCACTAATGCCTATGTTTTCAAAATGTTACAAGTTATTCATATTCAAAGTGTCAGTTCTAAGAATCCAGTTACCCGGTGGATTCAGAACTGGAATGAACTGAAGTAGTCAAGGGGACAACTATTGAGAAGGTAATGTACGACAACTAGCGTCATATTACATCCTATATGTGAAATTATCAAATACAGACCATCTAGTGACCTTCAAGTAAACAATCTCATGCCAAAGGTGTACTGACTTGATAATCATCTCGTCAAGGATGCCCAAGGAATGTCTTCATTCAAACCCTCTCTATCAGATGCCAATCGTAACACCCATCGTTGCAACACGAATAACTGCATCTACATGTTGTTATGCCCGTGCAATCTCCTTTATATAGGGATGACCATGAGACCCATTAAGATTCGCATCACAGAACACCGTAGCAACGTCAGGTGCCAAAAGACCAACACTAAGATGATGGCACACTTTAACATCTTGCACCATCCACCAGATTCCATCAGATGGTGTGTCCTAGAAGCACACCCTGGCATAACGAAAGGTGGCCTTTTCAGAATCGATCAATGATGGGTGTACATTCCCTTCTCAATAGTTGTCCCCTTGACTACTTCAGTTCATTCCAGTTCTGAATCCACCGGGTAACTGGATTCTTAGAACTGACACTTTGAATATGAATAACTTGTAACATTTTGAAAACATAGGCATTAGTGGGGTCATTATGAACAGCTTAAGCCCCTTGATATCAGGTATTACCTATTATCACTACCGTGGGATAAATACACTGTAGTAGTGATACACTAATAGGGCACTTTTAGATGAATTCAAGAGGCCCGTTGTGTCTTAGACATGACTTTAACTACACCACACCTCACCTTTGCCGATTGTAAAAGCCTATTCCATTTAGGAACAGCTCTCCCTCTAGGACGCTACCAACATACTGGTTGGCGACGTACGGAACCAACCATAGACTTCACATGCCATTCGCAGTATGGCGTTTTTTGCAATCAGCGCGCATGACCGTACGTGGCATACGAGCACCCGGAAGTACCCGCCCCCTACATCGGCCGTGCGGCGAGTATACAGGGAGGCACTGTCGGCTTCCAGTGTACCAGCGGCATCGGCAGAGCTGGGGTAGGTCTGCTGACCATATGCGCGGATGTCGAAGTAAGTACCTGGGTCGGCGTCTGAATGCCTTGAGACTCAACATGGGCAAGATTACAACCCATACCGGGGCACTACGTTGGAAGGAATGCTGATTCCACGAGCGGCACACCGGTTCTAGCGTTGTTAGGGAACCCACTTACCTCACCGACACTTTGCCTTGACTCAGCACGGGGAGTTGGTTATGGCGCTGTTGGGGGCAGGTGGTTACCTACCATTGGACCAAGTTGTCCCCTGTGCATTCAGCCTTTTATTGTTATGTGGATAAGTTGTGATTGTATACGCTGAGCTTGTTTCCAAACACGAGGTGGGTGGATCCCCCGGCTGACACCCCATGCTTACCTATTTGGTGACGTTTGGGATTTTTGTAGGCTGGGGGACCACACCGGTCAACGTGGGGGTAACATGATACATGCGCTGCAAGAGCTTCAACCCTCTTTATTGGTGTAATCATCTTCCTATACCTGATTACTCGACACTTACTGTTACTTTTTAGAACTTGACTAATTGTTTTGTATCTCTCGCCTAATCAAGGACACTGCACTATTCAGTGTTCGAACTCGCCGGCCGTTGATGTAACATCTCTTTTACCCAGACTGGGTGAGTTCTCTCGATGCTAGGAACAAACGTATTTTACACTATTTTTACATAATGCTCCTGTGTTTTCATAGTTTTTAATTCTCTTTGCTACTCCATATCGCTCTGTGCATGGTCACTACCACTGTGTGTGATGCATGCTTTTTTATCACCATTTTATTAGAACACTAAGTAAGTATAGTAGGTTTAGACATTGTCCTGATATACTTCTATGCTTATATTTTTCTACAGGTTGATGTCATAGATCTACAGGTACCACTTTTAGGGTGCTGTATGGGTGGTCACTTTATTAGTTTATTGTGTACACCTACCAAAAAGTGTGGATAGACATAGATCTTGATTTGGTCCTGAAGAATTGCCTTCTAATTGAAGTATCGGCAAGAAACATGTTGACCTTAATGCGCACAAACCCCGTGACCTTTTAACAGGGGTGCGCGATTTTCACGTTTTTAATGAAGGAGAGTGGCCACGATCATTAAAGTTGTTTTGGGTGGACCACCCCTTTTTGTTTTAACCTCACTTCTACACTCACTACATCTACACTCACTAGGGCCCTCACACGCACGGCACCTTACGGCAAAAAGGAAATAAAGATCTCCGCCAAAAGGCCCCGTCAAGGGCGCCGATCGGGTATTGCAGCGCCGACCCGATAAGGAGCAGACCCGATGATGAAGCAACACACCCCACTGATGGGGGGTGTGTGAGGGTCTCTTTTCCAAAAGGAGGCAATGTTCTCCTGCCCTTAGTGTATAACTTATTATACTAACCATACGTCAACCTACAGTGTTCACTAGGAACTGCATACCATACTGTTTTGCATCACTCTGGGGCATGTATGCTGGACCTGGATAAATATAGCCCATAGTCCTCTATTTGTTAATAAATGCCACCAATTGTGCCATCAATAATATCATTTTTAATGGGATCTGTGACGTCATGTGTGAAGTCATGAGAAATGCATTAGGGGTAGTTGTGTTTGTGTAGCTCACAAGAGCCGACAGTTATATTTAAACACATGTAGAGATGGTGGACTACAGTCAGAATCAAAATAAATGTTCACGTTCAGTGAAAATCTTGTATTGCATGAGATTTTTCTGAATTTGCAAATGCAGGCACAAGTGATGTTAGGTTAGAAAGGCTGGCTAAAGCAGTGTTTGTTTCACAAAGCTTGTGAGCCAGAAGCTTATAACTATGTACGATTTGTTTGTTCCTGTTACTGATAACATTGCCTTTGCACTTCAGAAAAAATGGTCATTCTCTGCCACTGGCACAGTAAGTACTGCACTGATAATGTGTGAGACTTCCTTTTCAGCAAGCCAAGAAAAAAATCCCCGCATAAGCCCATACATGGTGTTTCTGTTAATATTTTCATACATGTTTCAATATCTAAATATATGTATTTTTTCACATAAAAAGCATATTTAAGTATATTGTCCTATTTGCGTACCTTATCTAGTGTAATGCTGATGCAGCGTCACAGAGCATATGAGTAATAGGAACACGGATTAATAATTCTTAGAAGTTGTAAAAGAGATATCATAACATGGTGGTCCTGCAATTGCCAACAAAGGGATTTATTCATCAAGATTAGTGTCTTACGCCCAATTAATGGGCCTTTGTAACTTCAGCACACACCTATCAGCAGACTCCATTTATCAACAAGGAGAATAAACAAAGGGCTTTAGTAAACTGAGTTTAGAGAATAAATCCTTCCAGAGGACATGACTTCACCCATCTTAATACATAATAATGTAAAACACCTGCAGATTGCCAGGGAACTCTACTCTGAAGATGAAAGTGAGGTAGTGCTGTCTGTTCAAGGCCACCATACTATTAAGTTCCTCGACTAAAGAAGGCCGGGGGCCAGAAAGGTATGTTTTGGGGCCATAGGCACCATTATTGACAATAACAAAAAAGAATGGTGAGGGATAGGTACAAAATCGTAAATTAGGGTGCGATTTTTACGTATTCTTCAGCCTGGCCTAGAGATGGCCTCAGTTTTCTGTAATAAATGTCTAACTGTATGTAATAAAAATCTTACAATTAAAATACATACATATATACATACATGGTGACATGTCAGTATATGTTATACAAATAATATTATTCAATTTTCTTTTATGAACTGTAATGAACTGTTTGATTTAATCAAACAATATTTGATCTAGATATGTATGTCAGGCGATGTTCTGCCTATAATATTCTGACACCATACCTACATATACAGAGGGGCTTTGGTTAAGCCCTTTTCATCAATTGGTCCGTTCAACTGGCATTCAAATTTTGCTTCCACCACCACAGCATACAGCATGGGGCAACTGGCCAGCCGACGTCAGCCATTGGCTTCTTGCACATTGAGTGATGGCATTTTGCCTCAGCACGTGCACAGCCACTTAAAAAAGACGCAAACAGTGCCAGGCTAGAAGGCCAATCCTCTGTTTTGCCAAGTCTTTTTTCTTTCCATTCTTTTTTTTTTATTTAGTGTTACTCGCCTTTGTTTAAATTGTGTCTTTGTGTTACAGTAACTCAAAGGGGCAGATTTACAATGAAAGTGACTCAGTGCGTGCTGCAAGCCATTTGGCTGCGCCGCACTGAGTCACTTTCAAAGCACAGGGATGCAACATATTTACAACAATATGTCGCATCTCTGTGCTGCACTGGCGCATAAACTGCTGCCATGCGCCGTCGCAGGCACCCTTGCACCATGGTGCAAGGATGCCTGCGTCATGGGGAGACTGCTTTTGTTCAGGAAGGGTTCCCTTCCTGCACAAAAACAATCTGAAATGCCGTTTTTCAACTTCTATGTGTGCTGCATTAGCACACATAGAAGTTGAAAAACGGCATTGTTTCAATGATTGTTTATGTGCAGGAAGGGAACCCTTCCTGAGCAAAAACAATCATTAGAGGTGATTTCCTCTTTCTATGTGTGCTGCAGAATGCAGCACGCATAGAAACAGGAAAAAAAACGAGGAGAAATGAATACATTTCTCCTGGTTGCGCCTCCCTATGCCTCCCCTGGGGAGGCGTAGCATTCGCACGCATTTCCAGATTTATGATTCCTTGTAAATCTGGAAATGTGTCTGGTTCCATGGGTGTTGCGTGGGAACACTCACAGCAACACCCATGGAATGCCCCTTTCATGCAAAGTGCTGCGTGTAAAGGGGCCGTATTTGCAAGGACATGAAAAGTCACGCAGGGTGGCTTTTCCTGTCCTTGTAAATATGGGGCAGGAAAATGCGCTGCCGGTACGTCACAAAAAGTGACGCACCGGTGGCGCAAGGGGCTTGAAATTCTGCCTCAAAGTCTATCGAGCCTTTTCATTGCACCAATAACAATCATACGTTTGTGGGATATTACTAAAATCAACACATTTCTATAACTATATAACCTATTTGCTAGGAATCCCTCATACAGGTATACTAAACTTATCTAAACTTAATTTTAGCTAAATGTATTTTTTTTTATTGAACGGCCACCACGTTAAGGCAGTATCATGTTTTCTATTTTTTCTTCTGTTCATTTTTATGGCATATGCTTGCATTAAAAAATGATAAAATATAACCATTACACCAGTTTGCAAAGAGAAGACCTATCAGCTTTGCCAATACTTTTCTGGTGCCATTCAGGTTTTTGGTATCACTCCAAGGACATTTTGTGAATATTAGTGCCAAATGGTACATTTTAAAGCACTTTGGACCAGGAACATTAGTACAAATTTGAAAGAAAATACTTCAGGTTGTTTTAGATCACCTGGGAAATTAATAACAAAAGTTACTGTTAGAAATTTGATTCCTGGTTGGGTAAGGTATGCACCCAGGCCAGGCAGGAACAACCACACTAGTCAAGGTGAGCTAGATACACACTTAAAGATAAACAGTGCTCACACTCTGGCAGTTTGGCACAGAGCAGTCAGGCTTATCTAAAGAGGCAATGTGTAAAGTATTTGTGCAACACACACACACACACAAACACACACTCAGTAACACAATGAATACACCACAAAAAGACTCCACACAGGTTTGGAAAAATAAAGAATATTTATCTGAACAAAATAAGACCAAAACAAGAACATTCTAATCAGTATAATTCGAGACATGAATTTTTAAAAATTAAATGCCAAAACAGTACTTAGAAGTCACTAGCGGTCAAAAGGTTATTGGAGGTCACGAGGGACCAGTTCAAAACCAAAGTTCAGGCCGACTGTGATCGACAACAGGCTGGCTACAGGACCCACACAGGCCACGCTGAAGAAATACTTTGGCTGGAGCTTTTGTTGACGTCCAGAGCCTACTACACCATCGTCGATCTGCGCAAAGGGGGTCCCACATCATCGTCGAGCTCCATTGAAGTGAATGCAATGCATCATCGCCGAGCTGCACTGAGCATCATTGTCAAGCCGTGCAAGCTGTTGAACTGCTGTTGTCAAGCAGCCTCTGCATCGGCTTCGAAGGGCAATGCAGCGGAATTTCTCATGCAGTCGATGCAATGCGTCAGTTTTTGTAGAAATCAGCTGAAGAACCCACATATGAGGCCCAAAACTTGGAGGGGGCACCTCAGGCTCTAGGACTTACAAATGGCAGAGTCCAGCAGCACCTGCAGAATTGTAGGATTTCTTTTGTGTCTCTGAAACTTCAGATAACAGGAGGCAAGCCAGCAAGCCCTTGGAGATCACTTGGAGGGAAGGCTGAATCCTTCCAGCAGAGTCAGGGATCAGCAGGCAGCAGGGAAACAAGCAGAAAAGCAGTCCAGTTGAGTACTTTAATCAGCACAGCAGTCCTTTTGACAGCGGTTCAGTTCAAGATCCAGAAGTGACTGATTTTAGGGGGTCAGAAGCCCACTACGTATACCCGAAAGTGCCTTTGATGTAGGGGGTGACTTCAAAGGAACTCTCTTAAGTGCACAGGAATCCTTTTCAACTCACTCCTGTCTGCTAGGCTAACCCTGGGGGGTAAATCAGTGATTTGTGTGTGGACATGAAACTACCTATTGAAGTGTGTCAGCCCGTCCCTTTCCTCCCTGCCCAGAAAGACCTATAAGAATGCTGATGAATGCAGATGAGAGCTCAGAATGCAGATGAGCCTCACCTTCCTGTGTTTGTGATTGTCTAGAAGGAATGCACAAAGTGTAGATGTCACCCAAACTAGACTTGTATTGGAGACAGGCTGTAAGGCACAAAGAGCATTAAGTACAGAGAAATGTCCATTTCTAAAAGTGGCATTTCTAAAACAGTAATAATAAATCCAACTTCACCAGTAAGGAGGATTTATCATTACCATTCCAAACATATGAAGCATGAAAAATTACAGCTTAAAAGTGTGTTAAGGAATTCCCCATGCTAACCTATGAGAGGAGTAGGCCTCACTGTAGTGAAAAACAAAATAGGCTGTTTCTCTCTACCAGGACATGCAAAACATAAAGGTAGATGTCCTACCTTTTACCTATATAGCACCTTGCCCTTCGGGCTACCTAGGGCCTACCTTAGGGGTGGCCTATATGTAACGAAAAGGGAGTTTAAGACATGGCAAGTAATTTTAAATGCCAAGTCGAAGTGGCAGTAAACTGCACTCACAGGCACTGCAGTGAAAGGCCTGGGACAGGTTTGAGAGGCTACTTCTGTGGGTGGCACAATCAGTGCTGCAGGCCCACTAGTAACATTTAATTTACAGGCCCTTGGGATACAGTATACCACTTTACAAGGGACTTACAAGTAACTCAAATATGCCAAACAGGTGTAAACCAAATAAACCATGTTTAGAGGAGAGAGCACATTCACTTTAGCACTGGTCAGCAGTGGTAAAGTGCCCAGAGTCATAAAGCCAAGAAAAATAAGGTCAGAAAAAGAAGAGAAAGAAGAGGAGGAAGGCAAAAGGTTTGAGGTGACCCTTCAGAGAGGGCCATTTGCCCACAGTTACCTTTTCAAGCACATTGGAACAGTATCCTTTGGCTGCACATATATTAAATTACAAACAACATTTGCAGGTGGTTTGTGATATTTTGCCCAAGGAGTTTTTGGGAAACTGGATGACAAACATTCTTTTGTAAAGCAATAAGGTCAAACATTGCTGAACATTGAATATCATTTAACCTTTAACCTCGATGCTGCAGCTTTTTTTTTTAACAGCATTAGGCTGTTCTGGCTCATGCACCTCTTTGGCGTCTTTGTACACCTGTACAAAATATGGGCCTGATTAATGATTCGGTGTATGGTACTTCGTCGGTCAGGCTAGTGGAGAACATTACCTGATGGATTACTGTCTGACAAACTTAGAGATGACCACTGACCCAGTGGTCATCTCCTTATCTTGAGAGAAATAATCATCACGCATTTCCCTTCAAGGTACAAAAATGTTGGTGGGAAGCCACCATCAGTTTTGATGACTTTTCACCAAATATTTAAACTTTTTTGTGTGTTTTAGGAACAAATTCCGAAAGCAGGAATTTGTCTCTGAAAAATAAACTTATGAACCGCACACGCTGGTAGTTTTCATTACTTGTTTTTTTCTGTTTCTCACTGCCAGTTTTTACTTGGTGATGAGGAACAGGAAAAAGGACATTCCACCATTCTTGCACCCCTGAAATAGAGGGGGTGGTCTAATACCCTTCCTCTTTTGGCCTTTACTTCAACTGGTTGTCAGCGGAAGTTTTATGTCAATGGAGCATGGTCTGGCTGCCTCTAAATGAGATGGGGCAACCAGTAGGTTGGATTGGGGAGGGTACTCCATCACCCCATTTGCCCTCTCTGCCAAGCTCTAAATCAGCCGTATATGTCTTTTTGCCACACTCGAGGCTATGTATTGGTGCAACCATGCAATGACATTTCATTTAATCCTAAAATTATAATGAACAATGTGGAGATATTTTCATGTTTTTCTTAACAACATTGTGCAATATTTTGTTGCATTTTGCATATACACAAACATAAATCCCATAGCACTAATCAAGGAAATGTTGCCATGAATGTCTGGCAGTACCAGATGTATGTGAGTTTCCTTCAGGAATGTAGCCTGAAAAAATCTATTCGGTAATGTTAGCACCAATCACTAAGTTGTGGCAGAATCAATGTTTATGGTGCATGGATCACTTGCTGACAGATATTGTGGAAGAAAACCAACATTTTGAGAGGCCCTCTGAAGTCTAATACATGTTTAATGACAAAAGCAAGCAAGCAGCAAAAATATTTTAAGTGCAAATTTGTAGTTTCAGTGGACCAGCACTCTGCTGTCTGAGCCATTGAAGCATACAATGCTAAATTTACTTTGGTTTTAACTTTAATTTATACATTTTCTAAAATGAGCAAGTGAAGGATAGAGCATGTGATCTTAAATTAAACTTCATATAGCAGCTAACAAGCAGATGCCTAGCTCTTCTCGATGGAAGAATGTGAGAACATTCTCAAGTTTTTATACATTGGGATATGTTAGAATAGCAGACTTCTCTAAATCTGCAGTTCTCGATTGTTTATGTCAACCTCAAATTGAGACTATACATACTCGAGCAGTCAGGCTCAATGTGCAATGTACCACATCGGAATACAAGATGGCAGGCCATTTAAAATGAGTGTTAACGTGCAACAGTGCAAAGGCTACGATAATACTTCAAGAAGGTATAAAAATGATTTCACAATTTCAAACATAAGACTATGATGAAATAGCAAAAGCTAAATAATTTTTCTAAGTCTGTATGACCCAAGGAATCAATTGGTACAAACCAGACTTTTCTTGCTGACAGATGTCAGATTTTTAACAATTTGTTTTCCAAAACATGGTAATACCCTCCTACCACTGCATGCGTTTCTGTGCCCCAGTAAGGAGCCAGATGTTGTTTGTATTTTTTCTAAGGGTAAGAAAAATCAAAACAACATCTGGCAGGATCACATAAATGTGTCTCTGTGCCCTATAAAGGAGTCAGAGATGATGTAGATTTTGCCTTAGGATAAGATACATCCAAACAGAATCTGGCTAACTGCTGTGACACAGAACTGCATGTCCGTGCCCAATAAAATAGTCATAGATTGGAATGTTTTTGGGTAAAAAAATCTGAACAGTGTCTGGTTCTTTGCTGGGCCACAGACACACAGCTTCTCCATTTCACAATACATCTCATGGACAGAGAAGCACTGTAAAAAAAGGAGCTGTGTGAAATTTAATCTGGAAATGGAGATTGAAAGGGGAGGAACTAGGAACATCCTATTCCATCCCTTCCCACTCCCCAACTCCTAATTCAATTCTTCTGTTGGTGGGTTGGAAGGGGTGGTGGGAGGAAGTTTGGGAGAATCTCGGTTGCTTGGCTTACCATCTCTCCCATCTCTCTCCCACTTCACTCTCTTCAGCTGTTGGCCATTTCTCGGGAAGAGATAGAGCAGTATTCTTTGTACTTAGCTACCAAGTAACCCCGCCAACCAGCTTAATCCTTGGACTAACCTGAGAGAGACTATAGAATCCCTGCAACTCCATTCAATATGTATGTGATGTCATTAAATATGTCACCTGCATATCAATGAGGTGACCAGAAGTGAACATCTGGCCACCTTATTCAGAAGTTTGCTGCCTCAATTACGGGACCAAAGGGAAAAAACAGGATTCAGTGTTTTTTACAAAAAAGAAAAGAGTGATGTATATGTACATCATGATGAATGCCTGGTAACACCTTTTCACTATATACGTGAAGAGGACAGCGAAAGTTTACAAACAATTGTTCAGATGTGCTTGAGTGTTCTTTACCAAGAATATGTTTGGTCATAGATTTAGAAATGATGACATGTAAAGCACATTTCGCCAGAAACAGCGATCAATAATGGCTAGAATATAAATACCACTTGCACAATGGTTGTCAATCTGCTATCTGGCAAATTGTGAATTTTTTACTATATCTGACCATCTCATCATTGAAAATTGGATGGTTTTCAAAGGCAGTTTTAGGCACATAGAGACACAGACAAAGGGTTTTCATGTCTTACTGGGGCAAACAACACTGTAATGGCCACACAAGTGGAGTTTGTGGTCGAAGGAGCATAACAAGTAGATAGTGAGTTTTAATATCAGAGGTTATATTCACTGTGCTGGAAAATGAAGGGACCCACGCACAGCAAATGAAATAGTGAACATGGCCCAACCAGTTAGGGAAAAAAGAACCTCTCCTCTTTTTTTACATGTAACAGGTCCAGCTAGTAGTTCCTCTTGTGATGTTTCTTTTTCAGTTCTAGCTGACAAGTTGACAGATGACCGATTTAGCTTTATGAACACAGAGCAAATACTTTGTAGTTGAACACAAGAGAAATGTTTGGAAATTACATTTCAAGTAGTAACAACTATCTCCCAGGTTAGTTTCCTGGGTACACTTGTTGCAGCACAAACATTAGTTGCAATTAAATCTGTAACCTTTTCATGAGTGGTCCCGGTCAATAATTGAAAGGATGACAATAATAATGTGAATTTCCAAGAGGATTTACTGTAGATCAAGATAAGCTGGGCCAACGGTAAGAAGGAATTGCGGCAGAACACACCAACATTCTAACCCCTAAATTCTATTCTAGCCCAAGTCCTGAGACAGAGGATTCTCCTTTATACAAAACACCAAACGATTTACTCCCCATGAAAAACAAATGATATTAGGTAGGATACCAACAAAGCACAGCACTGGGACACACAAACACACACAATCACACCATCTCCAAAACCAAAAGTTGCCCCAAAGAATACAACAATATGGCTTTAAGTTACACACAACAAAACAGGGTGCCCAGTGGAACTCAGGCAACTAGTTAAACATTAATGTCTTGTACACTTAGGAGCATATTCAGAAGGCTAAATATACACATGAGTAAATCCACATGTGTAAGTTTACTCTTACACTTTGTATAACTTTACTTCTTTGGGCTATTCATCATTTCCAAGTGTAAAGTTTCTCACAAGCACAGGCTTACATGTCTCAATACCTTGTATCAAGGGGGTAATTATGAGTGAAAAGTTACTCACAAGAATAGACATACATGTCTCCACACCTTGTATTGGGGGGAGGTAATTTACAAGTGTAAAGTTACTGCAGCCAAAAGGTAGGACTATAAAGTCCAGCATCACACATGGCCAACACCCTTCCTTAGAAAAAAATAGAGACAAGCTCTTAAAATTGAACCCCACAGCAAATGATGTTAAAATAAATTAGTTTAATTTGACCTTTTAAATATATATATACATTTTATTACATTTAAAAGATACCTATCAATAAAAAATACATATCATATGATGATATATTTCAATAACCATGTTTAATAATAAATTACAGGCACAATTCCAAACCAGACAACACCTTTCAGCATGTTTAGTGGACTAATGTTATCTAGAACAAGCTTTGACCAAGATTTGTCAGTCAGGCAACAAATCCACTGGAATAAGCACTGGATCAAGGATTTGTTACTAACAGAACATGGCACACATTGTTTCATATACTACTACACATGCTTGTTCAGACTGGGCTACCAAAAGCACTCTCTGACTATACACTACATGACCCTCATGCCTACGTGCCACATTCACACTCACCCAACTCTGCAATTTTGTCATACAAATGAACAGGCACGGCCAACAGATCCTGTCATCCGATACATCCATTAACCAGGGAATGTTTTGGTGCAATAAGATGATACATACCCAACTTGTCATAATCAATTCTGACACCTTGTTGAGGACTTACTCATCCTCCAAAGCCTACAACCAATCCATTTCAGAGATAGATCCACAAGAGACATTCGACAAAGCATAGACCACCACATCCTCATCATCCACCTCAAGCTGTTCACTGCATTCTTCAGAAACTTGCAACAGCAGTCTATACAATCAATGGTGATATTCTGAAAGCTCATAATGTATTCAATCTGATAACAAACCTCCTATAGTCTGTACTGCCACTTGGCGATCCTGGGCGTAGCATTACCAGTCTCCTTTTGGGTGAACAAATCCACCAGTGGACTGGGGTCTACACAGATCTTACATTCAGTCATCCACAAATAATGTTGGAAGTGAATAATACCCTACCAATAAGCTACCACTTTACGCTCCACCATGGAATATGTAGAAGCTGTCAGACTCTGCAATGCAGATGCAGCAACTTCTTCCCTATCATTCTGGATTTGCAGAAGAACAGCACCAAGACCATGCTGACTAGAATCAGTGATCACTAGACTGGTATTTCTTGTGTCAAAAGGTGTGAGCAGTGTAGCACCTGAAATATGTGAAAATTCCCTAGTACACTTCCTATAATTTTATTAGGCAGTCCCAGCCAGGCATAGACATAGTTATAGTTCTGTTTGATATATTGAACATTCCATGGTTCAGCAGTTGACAGGATTGTATTTGCGCCTGGGTGTGACAGTTGGGTGATGGCTGTCTCTTATGAATAAAGTTTAACAGAGGAGTGTGAAGAACGTGTCTTCGAATTATTTACCACATTTTTGGTGACGATTTGGTGCAGGTGCTGGGACGAGGCAGTGCATCACCCTAACAAACCTACTGTGTCAAGCCGATGAGAGGTAACCGTCCCAACTGCTGAAAGCAGCAGTTGGTAGACGACTGACACGGTGTCAAGGGAGTGACCTCCCAGCGAGGCATTGGCAGTTTGAATCTTTGGTCTGGAAGGTACGTGACTTTACGATTTATACAGAGCAACAGGAAAGTGCGCAGATACTCGTCAGAGCTCAGGCACATCACTAAGGCTGTTATTATTAGCTTTCCGTCTCATGGGTTAGCTAGGAAAAACTGCCATTTTACCAAATTGAAGTGCAGCTGGCAAGTGCAACTTCCATATGGTTTTCACCGCACCGGCCCCGAGTGTTGTGCGGTGAGTATCTACACAGCGTGTGCGGTGTAAGCGTTGGTTCTTACCGCGTGCGCTGCTCCTCAGAGTTGCCGGATTCAATGCTGTCTTCGGCTCTTGCTCCGGACACGCTTTTCGGAAGTGGGCAGAGTAAGGCAAGCCTCCGTGGAGGTTGTGTAAGGTGGCGCCAACCTGGCAGAGCTACAGCATCTCCCCAGCAGTGGTGATGTGCACACCTTAAAGGATTGAGGGAGTGTCTGCATTTTCAAGAGACAGTGTGCTTGTAGGAGCTCTGACACGCACACCATTAAAGAATTGGGAAAGGTGTCCTTGCTACACAGCCTGCATTCTAAAGAGACAGTGTGCTTCTAGGAGCAGTAACACGCACACCGTTAAAGCATTGGGAAAGGTGTCCCTGCTACACAGCTTGCATTTTAAAGAGACAGTGTGCTTGTAGGAGCGGTGACACGCACGCCATTAAAGCATATAGGAAATTGAGATTGTAGAGAGATTCCACTCAAATTACCTGACCTCCCAGTGCTGTTTGTTCACCATATTCATTAATTGGTACACTTCACTTTCTCAGCATCTGCAAGTGCTAACAGGAATTTGCAAAACTTTTCCTTCAGCGATTTGCACACTGTCAAGTTAAGTGAATACGGGTCTTTCACTTTGGTGTTTAGGTGTGTTATTATTGGTTTGTATACATTGTGGTATCAGCATGAATATCGCTAACACAATTACAGCCTCGCCTCCATTCCTTATGTCAGTAGGGGAACTGCCTATAGAATGAGAGGATTGGATTGGATTGACTGCTTTGAAAATTATTTGGTAGCGTTGGATGGCACAAGATTTCCAGCACTTCGGAAAAAGGCTTTGTTGTTAGGAGGACTTGGAAAAGACAGTCAACACATATTTAAATATCTTCCTGGAACGGGTGAGGAAGTCGACGATGTATACAAAGATGCTATCTTGAAGTTGTGTACTAGGTTGGCAAACAAGAAAATATTGTTATGTGCAGGCATACGTTTTACACACAACCACAGCAAGCGACGGAAACAGTTGATAAATTTGTATCCAGATTGAGGGAACTATATACAAAATGCCAGTTTGGTCAAATGCAAGAAGAGATGATAAGGGACCTGTTAATAGTACAGTGCAATAGCAAAAAAGCACAAGAAAGGTAGTGGGCTGCAAGCAATCCAATGTTAAAGGAAACTATTGTAATAGCAAAAGTGGTAGAGGAATCTGAGGAGAGCTTGAGAGATATACATGTATGTGCAAAGCTGTGACTTAGAAAGTAGCTGTAATAGAAGATGAAGATACCAAACATAGGGTATTAATGGTAAAGGAGGATGATATCTCTGTAAGTGTGGTGAAGAATAGGATTCGGCCAAAAGCAGATTTTGATATTAATTGGAAAACCTTGTCCTCAATGTTTGACACAGGGTCATTATACACTATTATTCCCAAACGAATATTTGATATGGTGTGGAAAGACTTGACGTTAATCCTGTCTGATGTTGTTCTGAAGGGTTACCAGGGTGCGAACATTGGTGTGCTGGGATATATGGAGGCTGCAAGTAAGTTCGGAGGTAGACAGACCGCTGGCAAGGTGTATATTGCAAACACAAGGAGATGATGGACGGAGCGCTGAAACTTTTCAGACACTCACCACCAGTCACAGATCTGGTTTGAATCGATCATCGTTCTTTAGCTCACTTCGCCACCCCAGTTCAGACCCAGCTATATGCAAATCAGTCTTGACCCTGTGCCTCATGGGAACAGTCCAGCCCGAACTGCCAAGCCATGTCTTCCCTGGACCGGAAACAAGCATCCTGGGACCGGTTTCGGGCTAACAGCCCTCATCAGCCAGGCTAGCTTGAATCCAGTGGCAAAGTGAGCAAGGGACACACGTCTGGGCATACCCTGCCAACTTAGGCGAACAAAGCAAACGCAAGGAGATGATGGACGGAGTGCTGAAACTTTTCAGACACTCACCCCCAGTCACAGATCTGGGTTGAATTCATCATCGTTCTTTAGCTCACTTCGCCACCCCAGTTCAGACACAGCTATATGAAATCAGTCTTGACCCTGTGCCTCATGGGAACAGTCCAGCCCGAACTGCCAAGCCATGTCTTCCCTGGACCGGAAACAAGCATCCTGGGACCGGTTTCGGGCTAACAGCCCTCATCAGCCAGGCTAGCTTGAATCCAGTGGCAAAGTGAGCAAGGGGCCCACGTCTGGGCATACCTTGCCAACTTAGGGCGAACAAAGCAAAAAAGGAGATGATGGCCGGAACGCTGAAACTTTTCAGACACTCACCCCCAGTCACAGATCTGGGTTGAATTGAGAGAAAAATGCCTAGGCAAATCAGAGTGAAGACAGGTTAATAAACCATAGATTTTACATGTATGATATATATATAGGACTCAGGGTACAGGAAAATTATTTAAAAAATTCATTTCTTTAATGTAAATTTCATTTAAAAACATTATGAAACACAATGTATCCATCTATTGGTTACATATATGAATTGGTATTTTCAATATCAATGTTCAGAGACAATTGATCTTCTCTACGTGCGTTTTGGTGTGTAATGCACCCTCATCAGGATGAAGGTGCATTACACGCCGAAACGCGCGTAGAGAAGATCAATTGTATAGCCACTCCCAAGAATACCGTTATATATAATTTTTGTTGTATTTTTTGTCTTTCTATTAATTGTATGTTATGTCTCATCAAACATGTATGTTTGTCGATTCCACTGTATGTCTCTGAACATTGATATTGAAAATACCAATTCATATATGTAACCAATAGATGGATAAATTGTGTTTCATAATGTTTTTAAATGAAATTTACATTAAAGAAATGAATTTTTAAAGTAATTTTCCTGTACCCTGAGTCCTATATATATATCATACATGTAAATTCTATGGCTTATTAACCTGTCTTCACTCTGATTTGCCTAGGGATTTTTCTCTCAATTGTATATTGCCCTGCCCTAGGAATTTAAAATTCTTTTTTCAGGGGGTCCTTGTTATTACACGTCAACAGATCTGGGTTGAATCTATCATCGTTCTTTTGCTCACTTCGCCACCCCAGTTAAGACACAGCTATATGCAAATCAGTCTTGACCCTGTGCCTCATGGGAACAGTCCAGCCTGAACTGCCAAGCCATGTCTTCCCTGGACTGAAAACAAGCATCCTGGGACTGGTTTCGGGCTAACAGCCCTCATCAGCCAGGCTAGCTTGAATCCAGTGGCAAAGTGAGCAAGGGACCCACGTCTGGGCATACCCTGCCAACTTAGGGCGAACAAAGCAAACACAAGGAGATGATGGACGGAGTGCTGAAACTTTTCAGACACTCACCCCCAGTCACAGATCTGGGTTGAATCCATCATCGTTCTTTAGCTCACTTCGCCAACCCAGTTCAGACACAGTTATATGCAAATCAGTCTTGACCCTGTGCCTCATGGGAACAGTCCAGCCCGAACTGCCAAGCCATGTCTTCCCTGGACCGGATACAAGCATCCTGGGATCGGTTTCGGGCTAAGAGCCCTCATCAGCCAGGCTAGCTTGAATCCAGTGGCAAAGTGAGCAAGGGACCCACGTCTGGGCATACCCTGCCAACTTAGGGCGAACAAAGCAAACACAAGGAGATGATGGACGGAGCGCTGAAACTTTTCAGACACTCACTACCAGTCACAGATCTGGGTTGAATCCATCATCGTTCTTTAGCTCACTTCGCCACCCCAGTTCAGACACAGCTATATGCAAATCAGTCTTGACCCTGTGCCTCATGGGAACAGTCCAGCCCGAACTGACAAGCCATGTCTTCCCTGGACCGGAAACAAGCATCCTGGGACCGGTTTCGGGCTCACAGCCCTCATCAGTCAGGCTAGCTTGAATCCAGTGGCAAAGTGAGCAAGGGACCCACGTCTGGGCATACCCTGCCAACTTAGGGCGAACAAAACAAACACAAGGAGATGATGGATGGAGCGCTGAAACGTTTCAGACACTCAACCCCAGTCACAGATCTGGGTTGAATCCATCATTGTTCTTTAGCGTACTTCGCCACCCCAGTTCAGACACAGCTATATGCAAATCAGTCTTGACCCTGTGCCACATGGGAACAGTCCAGCTGGAACTGCCAAGCCATGTCTTCCCTGGACCGGAAACAAGCATCCTGGGACCGGTTTCGGGCTAACAGCCCTCATCAGCCAGGCTAGCTTGAATCCAGTGGCAAAGTGAGCAAGGGACCCACGTCTGGGGCATACCCTGCCAACTTAGGGCAAACAAAGCAAACACAAGGAGATGATGGACGGAGCGATGAAACTTTTCAGACACTCACCCCCAGTCACAGATCCTGGCTGATGAGGGGTGAAACCCCAAAACCGGTCCTAGGAGCGTGTTTCCAGTCCAGGGAGGACCTGGCCTAGCAGTTCAGGCTGGACTGTTCCCATTGGGAACAGAGTCAAGACTGATTTGCATATGGCTGGGTTCAAACTGGAATGGCATGGTGAGCCAAAAAATGATGGATTTAGGCCCAGCTCTCTGTACTGGGGTGAATGTATGACATTGTTCTGCATTCTGTCCATCAATTGTTGTTTTTGAAAGGTGTATATTGCTCCAGAGGGACCAGGTATACTGGAGTGGACTCATCAATATGATTTGAACATCAGGGTGGATCCTAGGGCAGATCAAAAAGTCATGATTATTGATGATAGTGACTTACAGGACATACTCAAACACCATTGGTGGGTATTTGATGGGATGCTAGGGGAGGCCACGGTATTTCTACATGAAATAAGGATTAAGGAAAATTCTGTGCCAGTCAAACCTGTTGCTAGAAGAATACTAAAGGCAGCTAGAGCACAGGGTAAGGGCATAATTAAGCAAATGCTTGATGATAAGGTCACAGAAACTGAGGAGGCAGCTGAATGGTTGTCTCCAGTTGTTATCACCAAGAAACAGGATGGCTCACTACAATTCTGTGTGGACTTGAAAAGCTTAAATGAAAATGTAATTATGTACAACTTTCCACTCCCAAACATAAATTAGATCTTATTAATGCTGTCAGGGGGGACAGTATTTTCAAAACTTGATTTACGTAGTGCATATCACCAGATTAATTTTCATTCTGATTCAAAGAAGTACACGTCCTTATTAACAATGGAAGGAACATTTCAATTTAACAGGCGTCCATTTGGGTTGTGTTCGGCTGTCAGTGCTTTTCAACAAATTATCACTGTGATTTGATAGGGTATCAACAAAGTCGTTTTTTTCCAAGATTGTATCCTAATTTACGAAACTGATGAGGAGGACCACAACAGAGCACTGGGAGAGGTGTTATCCCGCATGGGCAGGGAAGGGTTAACTTTGCTGAAGGAAAACTGTGTGTTTGCGGTAGAGGAGGTAGACTATTTGGGGTATCACACTACAAGGGAAGGAATGCGACCCGAACAAGATCTGGTTAGTGCCATAGTGAATGTAAAAGTGCCTGATGATAGGGATAAGTTAAGATTTTTCATGGAATGGTTAAGTACTACTACAAATTTGTACAGGATTTTGCACAAAAGACGTACCATTAAGAGACCTGTTGAGAAAAGGTAGGAAGTTCACATGGGGTGAGAAGCAGCAGAATGCTTTTACTGTGATAATAGAGCATATTGAATGAGCTGGGATTTTGCTACCGTTTAGAACAGAGTTAACCACCATAGTTACTGTTGATGCCAGTGCAGTGGGTTTTGACACAAGGCCATGGGAGGCAAGAGACAACTATGGCTTTTGCCTCGCGTTCATTGACGGATGCTGAGAGGAATTACTCAGTGATAGAGCGCGAGGCACTAGCAGCTGCATGGGCCACTAGACATTTTAGGGTATTTCTGTGGGGTGCAGTTTTTACGCTAAGAACAGATCATAAGCCTCTCCTTAAGGTTTTGGGACCTGATGGGACAAAAAATTGCTCGGGGAGATTAGCACATTTGGCTGTAAGGTATCAGGATTTTTCATGTCATACAGAACAGGTTCCTCGGTGGAGAAACAAAGTGGCAGACTACGTCTTGAGATTACCGGACACCAAGGAGTTGCTAGCTGAGGAAGTGGTAGCCAATCTTGATGACATCATTGAGGTCTTGGGTAATTCCATCACTAGAGCAGAATGGGTCGTAAGCTTGCAGAATGATAATACACTTAAGGGTGTTATGAGGATGGTGAAGGAAGGGGTATCAAGAGAAAGTACTATACCTGAAGGACTTAGACCTTTTTATAAAATACAAAGTGAGCTGTCCACACAATATGAGTGGGTGGTTTGAGAGGCGAGAGGTTTGTGCCACCAGAGTCCATCAGGAACAGGTTGATTGGATTAGCACATGAGGGGCACCTGGGGCAGACATTAACTGGTAGGAGAGTGAAGGAAAGGTTCTGGTGGCCAAGTAAGGACAGACATATAAAGGAATGGGTGGGGAAATGTGATTGTTGTAGGAAATCAGAAAAAAAGATTATGGGTTGGTTTGGGCAAAGTGGATCGTGTGCAGCATATTGTTGGGGCTGATGGGGCATGAGAGAAGTTTTGTTTAGACTTTATTGGTCCCTTCATTGGTTTGCAGGAGCATGAAAGATTTGCAGCAGTGTTGGTGGATGCTGGATCAAGATGGGTGGAAGTAGTTTTCATGAAATCGTTTACCACTGAGTCAACGATTAATGCTTTAAGTGAAGTTTTCAGAAGAGAAGAAATTGCATTGGTAGTCCTTACTGACAATGGAACACAACTTACCTCAAAGGAGATTGAACAATTTTTTGGAAAAGTGGGTTAAAGACATGCGTGTACCTCACTCTATTATCCGCAAGGGAATGAGTTGTGTGAAGGGTAAACAAAATGGTGAAGGGAACAATTCAGTTAGCAGTTGCTGCAAGCATACCTGTACAGAAAGCTATTAAACAGATGTTGTGGGCATATCATACAACAGTGCATGATGGTATGGAGAAATGTCCTTTTGGATCTGTAGGAAAGTAGGATCTGCTTCTTATGGTTACCCCCACTTTTTGCTTGATGCCTCACTGTTTTTGAATAGTCTGACTGGGATCCTGCTAATCAGGACCCCAGTCTATCTGCTTTCACCCTTAAATTGACATACATGTACTTTGGTACACTCCAGATTGGATGCTGGGGTACCCTTAGCAGTCCCTAGTATATGGTACCCATGTACCCAGGGCATAGGTACCCCAGAGGTTTCCCATGGGCTGAAGCATGTATTATGCCACCCATGAGAGACCATGCAAAATGGAACTCCACTTCTGCTACTACAACCTGTGTAAGCTGGTGCTTGCACCACTTACTTTAGATATAGGTTCACTATATCTATTGGTCACTACACTTAAAACTTATAAGTCACCCCTATAGCAGGCCTTAACAATCCTGAAGGCAGGGTGCTGGGTTTTTAGTGAGAGGGTGCCCCTGCATGGAGCAGAGCCCCTCTGCAGCCTTCGGAGACCATTCTCCCAGGTTGTCTGTGGCTCAGCCGGACATATAGGTAGAGGTGCATTATAACCTGCGGTAAATGCTATCTCGAAAACGGCTGCATAGAAACATATCGTGTTTGGTATCAAACACCTTGGAATCATACCTTCACACCAGTAACTGGTGTGGGAGGTATGATTCCACCCTTCTGAAGCGAGCTTCGTGAGGTCACTGGTCTAACTGGCCTTCTCGACCCGGACAGCACAAAATGGATGCTGCCGACCAGAGACACATTTCTGCCCTCCTGCTGCTGAGCCAAACTCGAGCAGAGGAAGGCAGCACAATAGGCATCCTGTCACAGGGAGGTGTGACCACCTCCCAGACAGGGTTTAGTGTATTGGGGCTGGGTAGGTGCACTCTGAGAGTGCCTGAAAGTCTGCACCTGGGGCACATTTGGTGTTCCTGTGCATAGTCCAGCTCGAACCAGTTCTGGGAGCCATTGGCTCCTGCTCTGGCGCGAAACTGGACAAAGGACATGGGTGTAACCACCCCTCTGTCCTGCCCCTCCCCTAGGAAGGTCCCCTGAATCTGTCCAACCCTCTCCCGTGGGTTCAAAAGGGCTTACCTGGCTGTAAGACTTTAGATTTTATGTGGACAAGATTCTACAAGAAGAAACCACTGACTTTGACCGTCTGGACACTCTGGACTTCGCTGGACCTCGACTGGGCTCGACTTCGTCCCGCTTTCCGTCCGAAGCTTAGTTTGTGCCTTTGTTCCATACAGGCTCGGTGCAGGACCGCTGATGCACTTAAGACAACTGAAGAATCTCCCTTAGAGTGAAGGAGTCACTCTCCTGCATTCGCAGGCATCTAACCACAACTGACTGGTCTGCTGCTCCTGAGCTCCTGCGGACTCTGAAGATTTCAGCAAAACAGGAGGTGGGTTTCTAAGGGTCCCTGAGGTTGATCTGCCCTCTCACCGAGTCTTAGGCCAGTATCCCTCGTGGGGACTGCATAACCCGAACCCCTGTGCACTGCGTCCATTTGCAGTTGGATATGCTTGCTGGCGATTCCCGAGCTTGTGCATTGGACTCCGTGTAGTCCTGACCCTGAGCAGTATTTGCACCAAAGAACTCCGGCCTCCTCACACCGAGTGCTCCGTGGGCTGGTGCCTTGCAATCTGACTCGAGGTCCCCTTGCGACTCCTGGTCATTCAGCCTGCGGGTCCTCCTGAGGATCATATTGATTGTTCTTGGGCTTTCCTGGTTGCTCCAGACGTGCCCTGACTCTCCATTGCTTGGTGAGTCCCCTGGACCTTGCTGGTCCCCACTGTAACCTGTTTGACCTTCCTGAGTAGGTTGCTTTTGCCAAGGCTTGTTGGTGCTCCCGCCGTACACCGACCCCTCAACACTCGACATCCTTTGTGGGACAGCACACCTCCAGCTCCTGGTTGTCCTCGACATCTCCTGGTCCTCGTGGCTGCAGAGTCAAGCATCCCTTCTTCGCACCCGAAGCACTCGACATCGGTGGGCATTCGTCTACTGAGCCCCTGGTCACTCAGGAGTGACCCAGACTCTGTCCCCTCTGCTTTCAGGTTCCTTCCTTCCTGAATCCAGGCTTGGATTCCACCGGACCCTTTTCACCTTCATGGCAGCAGTACTTCTTTGCAGCTCTCCATTGAGAACGACAGCATTTTCCAACGCCACTTCAGACCTATGCACCCGGCTCCTCTGGGATAGGTAACTCGGGTACTTCGGTATCCACGGGTGGGGTGGCTCTTCAAACTCTTAAGTTCCAAGGGGTTCGCTCGAAGTCCTCCTAGAAGGGTCCTTAAACTTTAAAAGTGTAACCGCGACTTCCCTATAGAATTGTACGGAGCCCGCGGTCGTGTTCCCACACTGCATCCGGCCTCCGTGGGGTCCCTGTCTACTCACCTTGGGTGGTTCCTTGGGGTCCCAGCGATTCTACGTGCTCCAGCCCCCTTGTCTTGATCTCAGTTGTGACTGTTATACCACTATTTTAGTATATGGTTTGGTCTCCCCCTGGAGCCCACTGTGTATTGTGCTACCTACAACTGTTCTATTGATCTCGTATTGTGTGCTTTGTGTTCTATCCTCATGTAGAGGACAGTAGAGAGTGTTATATTAATAAATACATATTTTTTATATAACTACTGTGTGGTTCCCCTTTATTTAGTCATTCAGGAGGTGATATTCTGGTAAAACAAGCTGCTTTACATTCCTTCAAGACTAAGCCTGAAGGCTGCTCCCCACAGCTACCACTAGGATAGCTTTCTAAAGGTTATCTTTGACCTCATACATCATAAGGGTCGTTTGGACTGGTGCAAGGTGCCCACTTTAAATAGTGGACAGCATATACCAAGCCAACTTCTCACATGATCAATTCGTGGCAGACAACCGGGCATTAAATTTGTCCCGTCGTGGTTGCTGAACAAACATACAAAAGATGTTACTAGAGTTTTGGGAGGATGTGCCAGAATTATCCAGGAGGGTGACTGAGTGAAAGTCAAACCAGGAGGAGTGAGTAAGGGATCATCCAAGTTCCGAGGTCCATATAAGGTTGAAAGTGTAGGTGGGAATTGGGTAAAATTGCATAAAAGTCAAACGTGGAATCTTAGGAGGGTGGCGCTCTATCAAAAACAAGGGAAGTGTAGGGCAGATTTGAGGGAGGTGGAGGAGTTTGAGTTCCCTTGGTCATTCATGAGTGATGATGAATTAAAGAAAAGTTGTGACGATGCCACTATGTCCTCAAGGGAAAGGGAGCATGAAGCAAGGTTTCTGGGCAAAAAGAAATGGATGTGGAACTAGGTAGGATGAAATGTGTGAGTAACGTTTCTCAGAGATTGATGCACCAGGGAATGAGTAGAGTTGTACATCCATTTTGTGCATCCTCTTTTACATGTTAAAAGAGCACTGTACAGGGGCGTGGAGTGTCATTATGGCTGTTCTGTATTATGCTTTTCCTTGTGTATCTTTCCCACCTAACGCTGACTATTAACAGAATGTGTGGGGTTTTCTCGTGCTGTTGCCCCTTGCTTATCTTACCCATTAGAAGGTTTCGTTCTTCTTTTTCAGTTTGAATTAGTTTGCATTTCATTGTTATTTCTTTTTTATTATAATATTATTAGGCAGTCTCAGCCAGGCTGAGACTGCTATGACATAGTCATAGTTCTGTATGACATATTGAACATTCTATGGTTCAGCAGTTGACAGGATTGTATTTGCGCCTAGCCGTGACGGTTGGGTGATGGCTGTCTCTTATGAATAAAGCTTAACAGAGGAGCGCAAAGAACATGTCTTCGAGTTATTTACCACAACACTCTTAATCGCAAACCAAACTTTCATCCATTTTTAGCAGTTTTGAAGAGAAGGAGCCACCTCAGACCAATTTGGCATGAAGTGGGAATAGAGTTCAGTAAACATAAAAATGACTTGAATTGAACACACTGGACACGCCATACTTACATTAGGATGCTTTCATCTTGATTCCTTTATCCACTAGAATGCATATACTCATGCCAATCTCTTATTATGTTTTCCCTGCTCTAAGCATAAACCAACACATCCTCCTGAAAACCGGTACCCCTTGCATATCTCAAAACAATGCTTCAATTACCTGTTGAAAAATAGCCATATCTGATGCTAAGCCGAAAGGCATCTGTTTGAAATGAAAAAACCCCTCCAGGTAATAAATTAAGTTCAATGGCAGGACACCTTCTGAAGAACCACTTAATTATAGGCTGATATGGTGAGAAAAAGTTTGCATCTTTCAATAGAGTTAACATTTCTGTGATGTTAGAAAGGGAATGTCTAGCCACCCAAATGTAGGCATTCAAATCATGTAGGTCAACACTCCTCAATAAAGACCTGTATGCTTTACAGGCAAGAACAACTTACTGGCACATGCATCAAGCTAGGATTTTGCGAGTCCTTAATAGCGAATATTAAGGATTCGCAATTATGGATTCGCAAAATCCCATGCATGTAGGAATCGCTATAATAATAGCGATTCCTTCACATTCCTTATTTGCGACTCGCAAATTGCGAGTCGCAAATAAGGAATGGCTTCCCATTCATTCCTATGGGCCTACCGGCCCATAGGAATGAATGGGAAATTGCGAGCGCTAATTGCGAGTACCAATAGGTACTCGCAAATTGCGCATGCAATTTCAAGGGTGCAGGGGTGTCAAAAGGACACCCTGTTGCACCCCTGAAATTGATCCGTGCACATATGTTGCGCACACACATGTCCCAAGGACATGTGTGTGTGTGTAACCTTCAGCTTTGTAAAATGCACTTTAGTGCATTTCTCAAAGTTTTTGCAAATTACCATGAAGTTCAACTTCATGGTAAATTGCGCCCCCTAGTAGCGAATTCGCTAATTTTTTTACTTTGTTGCATTGCATTTAAGGAATCTCAATTTGCGATTCCTTAAATGCAATCGCAATTTAAGTAATCGCAATTTAGAGATTACTTAAATTGCGATTTTTGCATTTGGGATGATGCATCCCAAATGCAAAAATACCGGTCGCAAAGGGGCAGATTCTGAGAATCTGCCCCTTTGCGACCGGTTTTTCTTTTGATGCATGTGCCTGTTAGAGCCGTCAGTGAGCTCAGCGATATCTTGCTTGCACAGTTTATTCAGTTTGTCCTTCAACTCTGCACACAGAAAATGGTCCTCTATGCAGTTTATCAACAACAGGCTGCACATCTGCATCTACCTATATCTTGTGGGGGAAAAAACATTTCATTTTCAAAATTGGCCTTCAAACACACCACAGGCATGATTCATCTTTAGCCACTTACAATGCAAGGGGTGAAATTGTCTTTGAAGGACACAATTGTTTCAAACTATCTTAACATGTTAACAGACTTTTTCTTATATGCCACAGGCCAGATATTTGACTGCTTCAAGGTCACATCACTGAGAAAATAGTCCATTCATTTACCCCAATTAAGATGAATGATGATCCAGAATCAACCATCATTCTTACCTTCACGCCCCCAAAACAATGTGACAAAAGGGCCTCTAGATGACATTCCCACCAATATGTATGCGAACCTCATCAGTGCTTGCACCAGCAATTACAGACACAGTTCTTCACTGGAATCGGACTCTCTTGATGCTTTTCCATAAACATTGGCCTGGCCTGTCTAGCAATGAATTTAGCCACAGGTGCAAATTTTGGCAAAATGGCCTTTGGTCTTGCACTTATTACCTGCAGTATAACTACATGACATTTTGATGCAGAACCTAAATTGTTGCTATAATGTTCGAAACATTTGGACTTCCTTATATAAAAATTGTCAGCCTTCCTTTCTACAGCTGCCTCATTAGATGGCACAACATTGACCGCTTCGGACTGGGTTCCATGTAAGGCAGTACTTTCCAACCCCAAAGCAATTTCAATTATTTTATCCAAAGTCAATTTTGGTATAGTTGTCAGTCTCTTGAATCTTTCTAATCTTAGGGGCATATTCACAAGGACTTATCGCCGAGTTATCGCCACCTTAACGCATCAAAAGTGGAGATAGATTTAACGCCCCATTCACAAGCGGGTGCAAACTGCAGACATCGCCAGTATTCCCGCGATAACTGCCGCAAACTTTATCTCCACGGGTGACACCACCAACTAACCCTAATGAGATGCAGAGTAGGCGTTCCCGTGCAAAAACTCACGAAAACACCACAGCACCACTTTCACAACGAACTGCCAGATCTGCGATGCGAACCAAAAACAGGCGATAAGCTGCGGTAGCAGCAGAGAATTAACACCTGCCTTTTGCTGGTGTTAAGCAGGACGACTACCTGCAGTATGAAAGGGAGCCCAGCCAAGAGCCACATCTGAAGACCCACAGATGCCATGGAGCCAATGATCATGCAGCTCGGAGACCCATGAGGGCCACAACACCCACCGCCGCCACCCCCAGGCCCGCCACCCCCCCAGGACCCGCCTGCCCCCCCCCGGACCACCACAGAGGCAGCGTACACAAAGACAGCGGACCCACCGTAAACGCACCAGCCGCACAGACCTAACGCCAGAGGAGGTCATTGCCCACTACAGGCCCAAAAGGACAATCATCCCCCGCATCCTGACCCACATCGCCCACCTGCTGACGGTACCAACACAGCGGACAACCAACATCCCTCCGCAGACAAAGCTGCCGGCTGTGCTGCACATGTTGGCCTCTGGTACCTTCCAACCCACAACTGCCAGAGTCAGAGGAGTCTCACAGCCAGCCCAATCCAAGTTCATCACACCTGTCCTGCATGCCATCATCAGCCTGGTACCCCAGCACCTCCACTTCACCCACACTGCGCAGGAGCAGCTGGAGACCAAGCAAGGCTTCTACGCCATAGCTGGATTCCCTCACGTGTTGGGGGCAATCGACTGCACACATGTACCCCTCGTGCCCCCTACCGACACTGCACACAACTACCGCAACAGAAAGCACACGCATTCCATCTATGTGCAGGCAATAGTGGACCACCGGGGACTCCTCAACAATGTTGTGGCCAGCTCCCCAGGCAGTGTGCATGATTCATACATCTCCCGACAGTCCATCATCAACCAGCGCTCCCAGGATGGCACCTATGGAAATGCATTGCTCGTTGGTAAGTACCAAATGAACACACCACACACCTCCACCCCACAGTCATGCAACTGGCAATAGGCACGCAGCAAAACTACATGCAACATGCCACACAACATGCCAACCGACCAGACACGACAACACCACTCCATTGGGAACCTGGGCTTGCCATGCACACAACCCAGCCACGGCAAGGCACCACAGTCACACAATAGCAGAATGTGAGGAGAGGCCTGGAGCAGGCATGTGCGAGAGCAGCAAGTGACTAATGAATGAGAACCTACCCAATGCCAGGTGTGGCGTGGATGTGCCGGACAGACTTCAGTGTGCAAACCACGGAAATGGCCTTGTGGACAATAACTGCTGGTGCATGGATTGTAGTGGCCAGTGGACGCTACCATGTCCCCACAGGCTGTGGGGCAGAACGTGGAAATGTCGCTCGTTACGTCCCCCCTGTATGCGCGGGCAGAGTGGGTTGGCCCTGTGTACGCCAGGCCTGCGTAGGGGTGTGAATAAAAAGCCCGTCGCACTGGGCGTGGTTCTCATTCGGAATGGCCAACGTGTCTGCCAGGGCGGCGCCTCTCAGCCCGCCACGAGGCTGGCGCCATGCGCGGCGGGGCCTGCGTCCCTGTGCGCCTGCTGCACCCCGGGCCGCTGGTCCCCAGACCTGTCATGCCTGCCCCAGCGCAACAAAGAGGCTCCGCTCACCTGCCGACACCGGCGTGTGTCAAAGAGGGCCCACCACGTGCCCGTGCAAGCTCCAAGCCCCAGTCCCGCAACCTTTGCAGCCTTCGCAGACCATCCCTGGCCTCTACGATGCTAACCCACAGTACTCCTTTTTCGTTGACATACCCCACCGGCGTACTCTTCGGCCCAGTTGTTGGCACATGTTGTACTGAGTCGTGAGTTTTGAATTGCAGTGACCCCAAGTCTGTGGCAGCGTCCACATCACTAAACACCCTCCAATCAGTGAAGCCAAAGTCTGCATCGCAAGCCTGCGACACGTGGTGCCACTAACCCTGTTCAACGCAAGCCTGCGACACGTGGTGCCACTAACCCTGTTCAACGCAAGCCTGCGACACGTGGTGCCACTAACCCTGTTCAACGCGAGCCGGCGACACTTGGATGAGGGCTCAGGCCTACACTGCGGTCCAGTAGGTCCCACATGTGGAACTGTGTCTTGAGTACAGAACGGCAGTGACCAGATGTTTATTGCAGAGTTTATATCACTGAACTCCCTTCGATCGTCCCTTGACCCTGCTAGGTAGGTCGCTCCCCCTCCGCACAGCACCACCTGTGTGTCCTTGCCCCAGCTGCCGCTGCTGAGGAAGTTCGAGGCCCTCCTCCACCCGCAGGCTACCACCTGTGCCTCATCCCTGGTGGCCAGTGGTAGGCCGTAGGTTTGTATCTTACTGTTTGCCTTTATTGTTATCTTGGTGTCTGTGACTGCTGTTGTCTGTTTTCCCCCGGTGCCTGTATTGGTCTGTGCCCTCTTTTTCCTTCTGTTCCCCTCGCTGTCCCCGTGTTTCCCTGCCCTTTTTGCCTTCTGTTCCCTTCGTTGCCCCTGTGATTGTGAGCCCGTTTTGCCTTCTGTTCCCTTCGTTGCCCCCGTGATTGTGAGCCCGTTTTGCCTTCTGTTCCCTTCGTTGCCCCCGTGATTGTGAGCCCATTTTGCCTTCTGTTCCCTTTGTTGCCCCCGTGATTGTGAGCCCGTTTTGCCTTCTGTTCCCTTCGTTGCCCCAGTGATTGTGAGCCTGTTTTGCCTTCTGTTCCCTTCGCTGCCCCCGTGATTGTGAGCCCGTTTTTTGCCTTCTGTTCCCCTGTTGCCCCGTGTTTCTCTGCCCGTTTTGCCCTCCGCTCCCTTCGTCGCCCCTCACCGCTCCCGCTCCAGCCGCTGCGTCCCCTGCGTCCCCGCCCCCCTGACCGCCCATTCGTTGCCCCTGCCCTGCCTCCCGCCTCCCAGCTGCTCCTCCCTCCCACCTCCCCATATATGGCTGCCGCTGCACGGTGAGGAGAGCGTCCCTTGACCCTGCTAGGTAGGTCGCTCCCCCTCCGCACAGCACCACCTGTGTGTCCTTGCCCCAGCTGCCGCTGCTGAGGAAGTTCGAGGCCCTCTTCCACCCGCAGGCTACCACCTGCGCCTCATCCCTGGTGGCCAGTGGTAGGCCGTAGGTCTGTGACTGCTGTTGTCTGTTTTCCCCCGGTGTCTGTATTGGTCTGTGCCCTCTTTTTCCTTCTGTTCCCCTCGCTGTCCCCGTGTTTCCCTGCCCGTTTGGCCAGTGGTAGGCCGTAGGTTTGTATCTTACTGTTTGCCTTTATTGTTATCTTGGTGTCTGTGACTGCTGTTGTCTGTTTTCCCCCGGTGCCTGTATTGGTCTGTGCCCTCTTTTTCCTTCTGCTCCCCTCGCTGTCCCCGTGTTTCCCTGCCCGTTTTGCCTTCTGTTCCCTTCGTTGCCCCTGTGATTGTGAGCCCGTTTTGCCTTCTGTTCCCTTCGTTGCCCCGTGATTGTGAGCCCATTTTGCCTTCTGTTCCCTTCGTTGCCCCCGTGATTGTGAGCCCGTTTTGCCTTCTGTTCCCTTCGTTGCCCCAGTGATTGTGAGCCCGTTTTGCCTTCTGTTCCCTTCGCTGCCCCCGTGATTGTGAGCCCGTTTTTTGCCTTCTGTTCCCCTGTTGCCCTGTGTTTCTCTGCCCGTTTTGCCCTCCGCTCCCTTCGTCGCCCCTCACCGCTCCCGCCACTGTGTCCCCTGCGCCCCCCTGACCGCCCATTCGCTGCCCCTGCCCTGCCCCTGCCCTGCCTCCCGCCTCCCAGCTGCTCCGCCCTCCCACCTCCCCATATATGGTGGCCGCTGCGTGGCCGCGCTGCTGGCGCGCCATAAGCCCGTCTGCGCCCGTCCGCGCCTGGACCGCGCCCAGCACCAGAACCCCTGGCCACCGCAAACGCCACAACGCCCGGCTCCGCTATGACTCCAGCACCCTCCACGCACTCAACGCCGGACGACGATCGTGCACCTGCTTCCTCTCTGCCCCGAAGCGCACCCAAGGACCCTTCTCCTGCCGGAACTGCAGCTTCACCAGCAACCAGCCCGCCAACCCGCCGACCAGGAACAAACCCAACTACCTCAGTTGCATTCTTCTCAACACCTGCTCCGCCCGCAAACACGCCGTTGAACTCTGGGACCTACTTGACTCAACCTCCCCTGACATCGCATTCCTGACGGAGACCTGGCTGAACCCCTCCTCGGCACCCGACATCGCCATTGCCATCCCGGAAAGCTACAAGATCTCCCGCAGGGACCGCACCAACGGAGTAGGAGGAGTGTTAGAAATGGGATCTCTAGTTGGCAAGGGCTTGCACCTTGCCCAAGTAGGGACCCTTCGTCCTAGTCAGGGTAAGGGAGTTACACTCCTAAAATAACCCCTGCTCACCCCCTTGGTAGCTTGGCACGAGCAGTCAGGCTTATTCTAGAGGCAGTGTGTAAAGCATTTGCACATAACCAACAGTAATACAGTGTAAGCATTACAAACGGACACCACACCAGTTTAGAAAAATAACCAATATTTTTATATACTCAAATGCGATGCGGTCATGACTGTTGAGCTAGTAGCAGCGTCCGCGTCAGTCGGGTCCGGCTGGTTCAGTGAAGCGATGCGATGCGAACTGCGGTGCCCACAGGTCACGGTGCAAGCAGCGGCTCGGTGTGGACGGCGTCGGACGTCGCCTACGGTGAGACCAGGGTTGCGATGCGAAGCGGGGCGATGCGGTCTGCGGTGGAAACAGGTCACCGGTCAGGGATGGATTCGGTTGACGGAGTCGGTTGCAGTTCCCTTCCTCTGTGGCAACTGAAACAGCGTTCCAGAAGCGGTACCCAGAGGCTTGTGAAGTCTTTGTAGTCCCTGAGACTTCTTAACAGGAGGACAGCTCGGTTCCAGGCCCTTGGAGATACTCAGCACAAGTTTGTAGAAAGTTCAGTCCTTTCACTGCCCAAGGCAGAAGCAGCAGCTGCAGGCCAACCCAACAAATTCCTTTGTTCTCTGAAGGCAGAGAGGCCTTTGCCTAGTCCAAACCAGTTCTGGAGCACTTTGTTGACAAGTCTCCGTCCCTTCTTTCAGAGAGTAGGCCAGGGACATCAGACGCACCACAGGAGGTGGAGCCAGCATTGTGGAGGGAAGGCACTGTCCTATTCAGGGCCCAGGTGCAACCCCTCCCACCCATCTACATGTAGATCTTGCTATTCAGCCCTGTGCTGACTCACCCTGTCTCCTGGCATCCCCCAGCCCCTGTCACTCACACTCCAGACAAGGAATACACAACCTCGCAGAGGCAGGCTTGGATGGTTAGACAAGAAAATACCCACTTTCTAAAAGTGGTATTTTCAAACACAGAATGTTAAAACCAACTTCACTAAAAGATGCATTTTATCATTCTGAGTCCAGGCATACTAAACTCGAATTTCTACCATGTTCCCGGGTCAGTTAGGATTATAAGCTGTAATAATCAAAACTGCCCGTTCTGGCCTATGGGGAACAGGTAGCCTTGCAATAGTGAAAAACGAACTAGGCTGTAATTCACTATCAGGACATGCCACACACACCAGGGCATGTCCTACCTTTCGCATACAACGCACCCTGCCCACAGGGGTACCTTGGGCCTACCTTAGGGGTGACTAACATGTAGAAAAGGGAAGGTTTAGGGACTTGCAAGTGTGCGCACTTGCCAAGTCGACATGGCAGCCCCAGGCTGCACACAGGCTCTGCAATGGCAGGCCCGAGTTACTCTTTACGGGCTGTTTGCGTGGGTGGCACAATCCAGTGCTGCAGCCCACCAACAGCATTTGGCCTATAGGCCCTGGCACTCGCAGTGCACTTTACAAGGGACTGACACATAAACCAAATAGGCCAATCAGGGAAACACCAATCCATAACACATTTTATACAGGAGCACTTGCACTTTCCCACTGGACAGCAGTGAGGAAAGTGCGCAGAATCATTACACCAGCAAAAACAGAGTCAAAACCGGGAGGTCAGAAAGCAAAAAGTCAGGGGAAACACGCCAAAAGATGCCAAGTCTAACACATGTCCCCTCCAGCTGAAAGTAGGGAGAACTACCCAACCCCATTGGAGTTCTCTTCACTGAGGCGGAAGAACCTGGACAGACCATCTGCGTTGGCGTGTTCTGTACCAGGACGGTGTTCCACCGTAAAGTCCATTCCCTGTAGGGAGATGGACCACCTCAGCAGTTTTGGATTCTCACCCCTCATTTGCATCAACCATCTGAGGGGCCTGTGGTCTGTCTGAACCCGGAAGTGAGTCCCAAACAGGTATGGTCTCAACTTCTTCAGCGCCCAGATCACAGCAAAAGCTTCCCTTTCTATGGCACTCCACCTCTGTTCCCTGGGAAGTAGTCTCCTGCTAAGGAAGACTACAGGCTGATCCAGGCCCTCTTCGTTCAGTTGTGAGAGCACCGCTCCCACACCATGCTCTGAAGCGTCAGTCTGCACGACGAATTCCTTGGAGAAGTCAGGTGCCTTGAGCACGGGCGCCGTGCACATGGCTGCCTTCAGGGCATCAAAAGCTTTCTGGCAGGACTCAGTCCAGATAACTTTCCTGGGCTGCTTCTTAGAAGTCAGCTCTGTTAAGGGGGCAACGATGGTGCCATAGCCCTTAACGAATCTCCTATAGTAGCCGGTGAGACCTAAGAAGGCTCTCACCTCTGTCTGGGTCTTGGGGGGCTCCCAAGCCAGAATGGTGTCAATCTTGGGTTGTAGGGGTGCCACCTGGCCGCTTCCTACCTGGTGTCCTAAGTACACCACAGAACCCTGCCCGATCTGGCACTTACTGGCCTTGATCGTGAGGCCTGCACCTTGCAGGGCCCTCAACACTTTCTCAAGGTGCTGTAAATGTTCTTCCCAGCTGGAACTGAACACAGCAATGTCATCCAGGTAGGCGGCACTGAAATCCTCCAGCCCAGCCAACACCTGATTGACCAACCTCTGAAAGGTGGCAGGGGCATTCTTCAACCCAAAGGGCATCACCCGGAATTGGTAATGACCTTCTGGGGTTGAGAATGCTGATCTCTCCTTGGCCCCATCGGTTAAGGCAATCTGCCAGTACCCAGACGTCAAATCAAACGTGCTGAGGAACCGGGCAGCTCCCAACCGATCAATGAGCTCATCAGCTCTGGGGATGGGGTGCGCATCAGTCCTGGTGACGGCATTGAGCCCACGGTAGTCCACACAAAACCGGAGTTCTGGAGTGGCACCGGGCGCAGCAGCCTTTGGGACCAAGACCACTGGGCTGGCCCAAGGACTGTGGGAGGGCTCAATCACCCCTAACACCAACATCTTAGAGACCTCCTCCTTGATGCTGGCTCTGACCCGGTCAGTCAACCTGTAAATCTTGTGCTTCACAGGAGGGCTGTCACCAGTGTCCACGTCATGGGTACACCAGTGAGTAACACCGGGGGTCAGAGAGAACAGTGGGGCGAACTGTCCCAACAACTGGCGACAGTCCCACTGCTGCTCCTGAGTCAGAGTAGGGGAGAGGATCACACCTTCTACTGACCCATCATGCTCCTCGGTAGACAGGAGGTCAGGGAGAGGCTCACTCTCCTCTTCCACCCCATCATCTGTCGCCAAGAGCATACTCACTTCGGACCTCTCGAAGTGGGGCTTGAGGCGGTTCACGTGAAGGACCCTCAAAGGGTTCCTTGGAGCTTGCAAATCCACCAGGTAGGTGACGTCACTTTTGCGCTCCACCACCTCATATGGCCCAGTCCACTTGTCCTGCAAGGCACAAGGTGCCATTGGGGCCATGACCCACACTTTTTGCCCAGGTTGAAATTCGACCAGAGTGGCATTCTGGTCATACCATCTCTTCATTTCTTCCTGGCTTGCTTCTAGGTTCGCCTGAGCGAGTTTCCTGAAGCGGGCAGTTTGGTTTCTAAAGGCCAGCATGTAGCTAAACACATCCTGGGGAGTTTTCCTGGGAGCTGCCTCCCAGCCTTCCTTTACCAAACTCAGAGGTCCTCTGACAGGGTGGCCATACAGGAGCTCAAAGGGGCTGTACCCAAGAGACTTCTGAGGCACCTCCCTGTATGCAAAGAGTAGGCATGGCAAGAGGATGTCCCACTTACGCCTCATGGGTTCTGTTAGACCCTTGATCATGCCTTTCAAGGTCTGGTTGAATCTCTCCACCAGACCATTTCCTTGTGGGTGGTAAGGAGTGGTGAACTTGTAGGTTACCCCACACTCCTTCCACAGGGATGTCATATACTTGGATATGAAATTGGTCCCCCTATCAGAAACCACCTCTCTGGGGTATCCCACATGGGAAAAGATCCCCATTAACGCCCGGCCCACCACTGGCGCCGTCGTTGTCCTGAGAGGGATTGCCTCCGGGTACCGGGTGGCATGGTCCACCAAGACCAGGATGTACCTGTTGCCCATGGCTGTCTTGGGATCCAGTGGCCCCACAATATCCATCCCTACCCTTTCGAAGGGTGTACCAACAACAGGAAAAGGTTGGAGAGGAGCTTTGACCTTCCTCCCACTCTTACCACTTGCCTGGCAAGTTTGGCAAGACCTACAGTGTGCATCTGACTGCCTTCGCATTTGGGGCCAAAAGAAGTGGGTGACAAGCCTGTCAAAGGTCTTGTCCTGCCCCAAATGTCCTGCCAAAGGCACGTCATGAGCCAGACCCAGTAGGAAGGTCCTGAAGCGCTGGGGTACCACCAGCACACGGGCTGACCCAGGCTCAGCAACCTTAGGCTCACTGTATAGGAGACCACTCTCCCAGTAGATCAGATGTGACCCGGACTGATTACCAGCTGCCTGGTCTGCAGCCTGCCGCCGCAGACCCTCCAGAGTAGGGCACTCGTTCTGCTCCCTGCAGAACTCCTCCCTGGTGGGACCCCCTTCTTGCTGCCAATGGGTCAGCTCAGAGATGTCTCCCAGTTCGGCTACCTGCTCCCCTGTAGGCACCGGGGCGTCCCCTCGAGGTCCGCCTCCTCCCGGTCCGTGGGAACTTCGGGGGCCGGTTTCCCGCGCCCCTGCCCTTTCTCTTGGCAGGGACTTGGGCCACTGTTCCAGGCTCCAAGTCCTCTTGATCACCCTTTCTGGCTGCCATTGACTGAGTAGACACGCATGCCCACTCTGGCAACCCAAGCATCTCCAAGTGAGACCTGAGCTCAACATCCTTCCATAAGGACTGCTCCAGGTCGTTACCTAGCAGACAATCTACAGGCATGGTAGGGCTCACAACCACCCTCAAGGGACCTGAGACCCCCCCATTCAAAGGGAACCTGCGCCACCATACACTGGCGCTCAGAGTTCTCTACAGCAACTACTTGGTGGAATGCCCCTGGGACTACCTGCTTCTCAGAGACCAGGTGACACCGGACTGAGGTCACACTGGCTCCAGTATCTCTGAGAGCCTCTACCCTGTTCCCATTGATGGTCACCCAGGTGCTATATTTCTTTGTGTTAGGGGGCACCTGGTTTCCTGGGACCATCTCACTGTCCCCTAGTGAGACAAGGGTCATTTCTGCGGGATCCCCACCCTCCTGTGGGCACCCCTCCTCCCCAAGCGCTACACTAGCCAACACTTTGGACTGTCCACCGGTGGGTGGCTGTGTCCCCTTTGGGCACTTGGGGTCCCCCTTAAAGTGACCTACCTGGTCACATGCATAACACTTGCGGGGCCGGTCTCAACAGGCTTCCCTGTAGAGACCCCTTTCTTCTTATCACCGGGGGGCTGGGAACCTTTACCCTGGGTACTAGTTTGGGGCCCTTTAGAGAACTCCTGTGCTTTACCCTTGTCCCCCCACCTTTCTGCTGGAGACCCTGCCCACCTTTGGCTGAGTCTCCCCAAACGCTTTCTTGTGGACCCTGGTACTCACCCAGCGGTCCGCTTCCATAGCAAGCTTCCTGGGGTCAGTTAGCTTACTATCCACTAGGTGCTGGCGCAGATCTGCAAAACATAGACTAGACAAGTGCTCCCATGCAATCAAGTTGTAGAGCCCCTGAAAATCTGTTACACTACTGCCCTTCACCCAACCATCCAGCGACCTGCAGAACACATCCACACATTCCAACCAAGTGTTGGCATCAGACTTCTTACTGGACCTGAACTGATCCCTGTACTTTTCAGGAGTAAGACCATACTTAGTGAGAAGGGCATCCTTCATGTCAGCAATGGTGAGGTGATACCCCTTACCCAAAGCTATCAGAGCATCCCTTGCTTCTTCAGGGAAAAGTGGCCACAATCCTGCTCCCCAATTTTCCTCAGGGACCCCATTCATGTGTATGGCTGCCTCATAACCCTGGAACCACCTTTGTATGTCATCCCCCTTCTTGAACTCCTTTCCTACATTCTTGGGAATGTGCACAATCCTGTCTGCCTTTCTGGACGAATTGCTGCCACCATCTGAGCCTGACTTACTCCTAAGTTCTAGCTCCTTCAGTTCTCTCTCATGCTCTAAGAGCATCTTCTTCTCCTCCATGGCCAATCTCTTCTCCTCCCGCTCACTCTCCAGCCTGAGCTTCTGCAGCACAAACTGCCTTGCCTCCCGCCTGTCCTCCAGCTCCTCTGGGGACAGACTGCTGCTGCCTGACCTGGCGGGTTCCCCCTCACCCAAAAGCACATCCACCCTGGAAATAGGCTCCTCCACCTCCTCACTGAGATTACCAGGCAGCCCACTGGCATGTCTGGCTGCTACCCAGGCCCTCAGCGCCTTCTGTAGCTCCTCCTTCCTTGTGAGGCCTTTAATTTGGACTTTCAGGTTTTTACAAATTGCTCGTAGCTCCTTTACGGCGTAGGTTTCCAACCTATCCTCCTCAAAGATAACTTCCAGAGATGCAACGGATGATGCAGTTGATTCAGGCATGACAAAAGTAGTGAGTTGAAAACTGGCAAGATCACAAATAGGCCAAAAGAAAAAGAACCAGTATGTGGTACGTAATAGTCTGCGATATGGTAGTAGTGCACACCAATCACTGTAAGTCAAGTGCAAACACAAGTCCTATCCTCACCACTGACAACCAATGTTAGAAATGGGATCTCTAGTTGGCAAGGGCTTGCACCTTGCCCAAGTATGGACCCTTCTTCCTAGTCAGGGTAAGGGAGTTACACTCCTAAAATAACCCCTGCTCACCCCCTTGGTAGCTTGGCACGAGCAGTCAGGCTTATTCTAGAGGCAGTGTGTAAAGCATTTGCACATAACCAACAGTAATACAGTGTAAGCACTACAAACGGACACCACACCAGTTTAGAAAAATAACCAATATTTTTATATACTCAAGACAAGACCAATTACGACAAAAATCCACAATACGATACTTTAAAAATGAATGCTTGATAAGGTAACTTCTTCTTTGCAGGAATAACACAAAAGCAAAGTTCAGTACGAGTCGGTAGCCCCGTCCGGGTCTACCGCGATGCTGAATTACACAGAGTCCAACAGTTCCAGCCGACTGCGTCGCTACGTGCCAGCAGAGTCGTGAACAGACTCGGTCACAGTACCTTTCTCGTTGTGGCTGGTACGGAGTGTACGAGCCGGTCGGCGTTCGTCGCAGTTGCGGTGCAAGATGGAGCGATGCAAGGTGCGGTGTCCCTCGATGCGGTGCAGGCAGCGGCTCGATGAGCGTCGTGCAGACGGAGTCGGTGAGTCCAAGGCGTGCGGTGCAGGGCGAGACGGTGTACGAGGCGGTGCTGACAGGTTGCGATGCAGGCGACCAAGCCGGAGTGCGGGAGCTGGCGTCGGACAGCGGTGCGAGTCGGAGCGGTGCGTCGCGAGCGGTGCCCCAAATGCGATGCGGTCACGACTGTTGAGCCAGTTGCAGCATCCGCGTCGGTCGGGTCCGGCTGGTTCAGTGAAGCGATGCGATGCGAACTGCGGTGCCCACAGGTCACGGTGCAAGCAGCGGCTCGGTGTGGACGGCATCGGACGTCACCTACGGTGAGACCAGGGTTGCGATGCGAAGCGGGGCGATGCGGTCTGCGGTGCAAACAGGTCACCGGTCAGGGATGGATTCGGTTGACGGAGTCGGTTGCAGTTCCCTTCCTCTGTGGCAACTGAAACAGCGTTCCAGAAGCGGTACCCAGAGGCTTGTGAAGTCTTTGTAGTCCCTGAGACTTCTTAACAGGAGGCCAGCTTGGTTCCAGGCCCTTGGAGATACTCAGCACAAGTTTGTAGAAAGTTCAGTCCTTTCACTGCCCAAGGCAGAAGCAGCAGCTGCAGGCCAACCTAACAAAGCAACAACACAGCAAAGAGGCAGTACTCCTCCTGGCAGCTCTTCCAGCTCTTCGTCTTGGCAGGTTCCTTGATTCCAGCGAGATCTAAATTCATGGGGTCAGGGCCCCAATATTTATATCCCAAATTCCTTTGTTCTCTGAAGGCAGAGAGGCCTTTGCCTAGTCCAAACCAGTTCTGGAGCACTTTGTTGACAAGTCTCCGTCCCTTCTTTCAGAGAGTAGGCCAGGGACATCAGACGCACCACAGGAGGTGGAGCCAGCATTGTGGAGGGAAGGCACTGTCCTATTCAGGGCCCAGGTGCAACCCCTCCCACCCATCTACATGTAGATCTTGCTATTCAGCCCTGTGCTGACTCACCCTGTCTCCTGGCATCCCCCAGCCCCTGTCACTCACACTCCAGACAAGGAATACACAACCTCGCAGAGGCAGGCTTGGATGGTTAGACAAGAAAATACCCACTTTCTAAAAGTGGTATTTTCAAACACAGAATGTTAAAACCAACTTCACTAAAAGATGCATTTTATCATTCTGAGTCCAGGCATACTAAACTCGAATTTCTACCATGTTCCCGGGTCAGTTAGGATTATAAGCTGTAATAATCAAAACTGCCCGTTCTGGCCTATGGGGAACAGGTAGCCTTGCAATAGTGAAAAACGAACTAGGCTGTAATTTACTATCAGGACATGCCACACACACCAGGGCATGTCCTACCTTTCGCATACAACGCACCCTGCCCACAGGGGTACCTTGGGCCTACCTTAGGGGTGACTAACATGTAGAAAAGGGAAGGTTTAGGGACTTGCAAGTGTGCGCACTTGCCAAGTCGACATGGCAGCCCCAGGCTGCGCACAGGCTCTGCAATGGCAGGCCCGAGTTACTCTTTACGGGCTGTTTGCGTGGGTGGCACAATCCAGTGCTGCAGCCCACCAACAGCATTTGGTCTATATGCCCTGGCACTCGCAGTGCACTTTACAAGGGACTGACACATAAACCAAATAGGCCAATCAGGGAAACACCAATCCATAACACATTTTATACAGGAGCACTTGCACTTTCCCACTGGACAGCAGTGAGGAAAGTGCGCAGAATCATTACACCAGCAAAAACAGAGTCAAAACCGGGAGGTCAGAAAGCAAAAAGTCAGGGGAAACACGCCAAAAGATGCCAAGTCTAACAAGGAGGAATCGCCATCGTCCACAGGAACACTCTCAGAGTCTCGACCAACAACGACGACACCCTCAGCACCGCCGAACACCTGCACTTCCAGATCCATACCGACCCCAACAACACCCTCAGAGGAACCCTTGTCTACAGACCCCCCGGACCCCGACCACAGTTCAGTGACTCCATCGCCGACTTCGTCAGCCCACATGCCCTCGCCTCCACAGACTACATCCTCCTCGGGGACCTGAACTTCCACCTCGAGAACAACAACGACACCAACTCTACCACCCTGATCGCCAACCTCGGACTCAGACAACTCGACACAACACCCACCCACTCCGCCGGCCACACGCTTGACCCCATCTTCTCCGCAAGCTCCCACGTCACCTTCAGCCACACCACCGAACTCCACTGGACCGACCATCGCTGCATCCACTTCACCTTCCAGAAAGCCACCACGCACCACCGCACCCAACAGATACCTCGCCGATGCTGGAGCAAAGTCACCGAAGACCAGCTAACCACCACCCTAGCCCGGAGCCCACCCGCCGACCCCACCCACCCTGACACAGCCACCCGCAACCTCAGACAGTGGATCGACGACTGCGCCAACACCCTCGCCCCGCTCAAGAAACCCTCCAACAGCCACACCAGCAAGAAAGCCAGCTGGTTCACTGAAGACCTCCGGGCCTCCAAGCAAACCTGCCGAAAGCTAGAGAAGAACTGGCACCGTGAACAAACACCGGACAGCTACGCAGCCCACAAGAACGCCACCCGCAGACACCATCACCTCATCAGATCCGCCAAAAGGGCCTCCTTCAAAGACCGCCTAAACAACAACGCACATAACAGCAAAGAGCTCTTCAACATCATGGAGGAACTCTCCAACCCCAGCTCCAACACCAACGACATCCCACCTTCGCAAGACCTGTGCAACTCGCTGGCCACCTTCTTCCATCGCAAGATCACTGACATCCACGACAGCTTCAACACCACGATCGCCCCGACAACCACTGAGACCTCCGCCCCCACGACCAACATCCGCACCAACCGCCTGCTCTCCTGGACCAATATAAACGACGACGACACCATCAAGATCATGAACACCATCCACTCCGGATCTCCGTCAGACCCATGCCCACACCACATCTTCAACAAAGCCAGCACCGCCATCGCACCCCATCTCCGGAAAGCCATCAACATATCCTTTGAGACAGCGACCTTCCCGGAAAGCTGGAAGCACGCCGAGATCAACGCCTTACTCAAGAAACCCAAGGCGGATCCCAAGGACCTCAAGAACTTCCGGCCCATCTCCCTGCTCCCGTTCCTGGCGAAGGTCATCGAGAAGACCGTCAACAAACAACTGACCCGCTACCTCGAGGAGAGCAGCATCTTGGACCCGTCCCAGTCCGGGTTTCGCAGCAACCACAGCACCAAAACTGCCCTCATCGCCGCCACGGATGACATCAGGACCCTGCTAGACAACGGGGAGACCGCGGCCCTCATCCTCCTGGACCTGTCAGCCGCCTTCGACACGGTATGCCACCACACACTACGCACACGCCTCCACGACGCCGGGATCCAAGAGAAGGCCCTGGACTGGACCACCTCCTTCCTCTCCGGCAGAACACAGAGCGTCCGCCTCCCCCCCTTCCGCTCCAAAGCCACCGAGATCATCTGTGGCATACCCCAGGGCTCATCCCTCAGCCCAACGCTGTTTAACATCTACATGGCACCACTCGCCCACGTCGCCCGTCTGCACGACCTCAACATCATCTCTTACGCCGATGACACCCAGCTGATTCTCTCCCTCACCAAGGACCCCCACACCGCCAAAACCAACCTCCACGAAGGAATGAAGGCCATTGCCGAATGGATGAGGAACAGCCGACTGAAGCTGAACTCGGACAAGACAGAGGTCCTCATCTTCGGATCCACCCCCTCGGCCTGGGACGACTCCTGGTGGCCGACCGCACTGGGAACAGCTCCAACACCCACCGACCACGCACGCAACCTAGGGTCATCCTCGACTCCACCCTCTCCATGACTAAGCAGGTCAATGCCGTCTCCTCCTCCTGCTTCAACACCCTCTGCATGCTCCGCAAGATCTACAAGTGGATCCCCAACGAAACGAGAAGAACGGTCACCCAGGCCCTCGTCAGCAGCAGGCTGGACTACGGAAACGCCCTCTACGCTGGAGCCTCTGCCAAACTCCTGAAGCGGCTGCAACGCATCCAGAACGCCTCTGCACGCCTGATCCTCGACATCCCTCGCCGCAGCCACATCACTCCCCACCTGAGAGACCTGCACCCACGCACACAAGGCACTCCACAACACCGGACCTGCGTACCTCAACAGACTACACCCCCGCCCGCCAGCTTCGCTCCGCCGACCTCGCCACAATCCCCCGCATCCGAAGAGAGACCTCCGGCGGCAGATCCTTCTCCCACCTCGCCGCCAAAACCTGGAACACCCTCCCCATCCACCTACGGCAGACCCAAGACCTGCTGACCTTCAGAAGACTCCTCAAGACCTGGCTGTTCGAGCAGTAGCAGCACTCCTCCCTCCCCCCCCAGCGCCTTGAGACCCTCACAGGTATGTAGTGCGCTCTACAAATGCTATGATTGATTGATTGATCAGTGTCCCAAACCCTGCATCGCAAGCACACGACACGTGTCTGTGGGCCCGTGCTGACCGCTGCCCCCAGCCTGCACTGCAGTCCAGTAGGTCACACATGTGGAACTGTGACTTGCGTAAGATATGGAGGAGTCCACACCATTGGACACGCCTCATCGCAGGCGGCATCCCCTACCAGCACTGGTGCCACTAACTCTGTGCGCAATGAGTCATGGGCACTTTCTGGTTGGACTTTGGTGGCGTCTGAGTCCATGGCCTGGGGGTTGTCTGCATCATCATCTGGCTGGGACGGACTTGGTGTTCGACATGTGTCTGTTCCATTCATCTTCACCATAGTGACTGTTTCTGCGTGGTTCTGCCCTCTGCATCATGCCCTGGGGGGTACACCTTCCACTGTCCACCGAGACACTCCGCGACAACCCCCTTTGTCATCTACGAGAACCTGCTCTGCTCTCGTGACCCTGCCCCAGTGCACCGCAAGTCAGCGGCCCGTGGTGGTAGGCCCGTGCAGGATGCAGTGCATCCGGGGCCACTGACTCTGTGCAGCTCAAGCCATGGAGCCTTTATGGTTGAATGGTTGTGTCCTTAACGATGGACACTGTTGTCGTATTTTGACTGCACCAGGCACTCCAAGAAGGCTGGTGTACACACACCCCACACACATCCAACACAGGTGTCACTCGACATGTGAGCCTGCTAATAAAAGTGGCCGGGCGCACGTGCCCGTAGCCATTCACACCATCTAAGCAAGTGTGTCCGTGTGGTCATTATGTCAGCATGTGGGCCCGAGCCCTGCAACATCACAGTGTGCTGTCTTCAGCGGATGATACCATGTCACCGCAGCAGTGGCTAAGACCTTGGACATGTAGCTTCGCCCGCCCCCCCCTGCATGCACAAGCGCTGTGTGCCGGTCCGGCATATGTCAGGTCAGCGCCGGGGTGTGCTGATTCGGCAGGGGGATCAGGGCGTGGCTCTGGTCTGGCCTTGAGCAGGAAGTGCGGTAAGCGTGTCTCTGTGTTGGAGTGTTGTCGCCACCAGGGCCACAGTAGTCGATGTTGCAATGTAGCATGCACCCGGAGGGCGGGCCCGCACGTACGGGGAAATGTAGGAGTGCAAGACGGCTCGGGGTCTTGGCTCATACATGCCAAGTGTTATGTGTATCAGTCCTGCGGCTGCATAAGTCAGATGCCTAGCCTCAATCGCAGCGCGATCACAGCCAGCCATGGACTGTACACCTGTGTCCGCCCTGTCCAGACCATTGGCCTGCACTCACGTGGCCGCACACCCTCAACGGCCAGCTTCACGGTGTTGTTGGCATGCCGCTGGACATGCGCAGACAGGCATGACAATGGTGTGCCATAGGAGTGCACGTGATACAACGCGCAGCGCACACAAGTGTGGGGGCTCGTGGGAGGGAGGAGCGGCTGTGAGGCAAAATAACACACAGTGAGGCCGCTCATGTGCCACGTGCTCGGCATATCATCCATGATTCCCTGGGTTGCAAACATCCCACCCCACCCACGACAGGCCCCTGTACATCTCCTGTATGCAAGCAGATGGTAAAGTTACTGTAGAGATGAAAGGTCCTTTGTCTGAACTATCAGGCGGAAGCACATCTGCAGCTCTGAGCTGGGACTTGCATGTGCCCAGCACCCCCTGACAGATACGATAGCATTTGCTGGCGACTCCCACACTATGCACTGCCCGACGTGAGACCAACGTGTACACATCCCACACACAGAAGTCCTTGGTCGTAGTTAGCGTGCGTGAAATGGCCTTCACACATACTCCCACCCCACCCCAGGCCTGCACCCGTTGCACACAGACACTGCTCATTGATCCGAGATGTGGCATTTCATCTACGGGACTGGTGCGGGTTAGCACAGTGCCACTTCAAGCAGAGCCACTGAGGCAATGGCAGACCATCCCGGACACATGCACAACTCCAGTCACGTGGACCGGTACCGTGCACGTCTGCTGCATGTACTGGGAACACTGCCATTGGCAGTGCTGCGGATCAGTTACCGGCTAAGCTTCCGCCTTGCCAACGTCACCTGCGTTCAGCCTGTGTTGCATTGTCGCTCGTGCATATTCGAGTGGACCATGGATGTCTGGCTCTCCAACGTAACGGTAGCTGACCTGGATTTCGACGTGTGTGTGCGCCCCCTGTTGGACCACAACCAGGAGTGTCACCGTGATGCCCGTTTATGGCATGCCTGGATGAATGGCATGCATGCTGGCAACTGGACCTGGGAGATTGCACGAGTCGTCGTGTGCAGTGACCAAATTGAGCCGCTCCCCTATTGGGCATCAGTGCCAATTGGGGCCAGGGGTTGGAGTCAGCACATCTGTCCGGGACAGCTGATGGGTTACGTCGCCGACATGTTAGATGTAGTCGACAACGAGCTCATGTTGGAAATGTTGGCCTACGCTGCTGCACTCGCATTCATGGACGAGTGTCTACGTACCAGCAGCCACAACTGAATGTGACCCATTGCACGTGTCCTGGCGCCTGGTTGCATGGTGGGGATCTGGTCACATGTCCCAAGACGACAGTGGACATGGCTGCATTGGCCTGGACTCCGGATACATGCGCGGACAACCAACACGCGTTGGCACTGACTTGTGTGGGTGATGGACTCCCCCGGGGTGGACATGGGCGCTTTCCAACGTTCCTCATTCAGACATGCTGCTGCATTGGTCTGCATGTTGTGGCACTTCTCATGGTCGTACTGACACGCAATTGTTGATGAAGTTTCCGCACCTTCACTTGTCTCCAACTGTGATGAGTGTTGATATGTATGCAAATGTGTGTGTCACGGCCTATCTGGGTCACTGCCATACATGCATTGCTACCCCATCAGGGCTGTTGGTTGGTACTTGTGCATTATCATGTCCCTGTTTCGTGCTTTGCTAGATGCGTATGGCCATTTACCGGCCACAAGCGGGTGCACTTGTGTCCTGTGTTCGGTTGTGCAAATGTTGGTGTTTGTACCACTTTGTGTTCGATGTTGGGGTGTTCTGCTTCCTATTTGTGTGTGCTGCATTGTGTTTGAGATGGCCCTTCAGCTCTGATTTGGCTCACCCTTCTCCCTTTCAGGCAGTGTGGTTTTCACTTCTGTGCTTGTTCAGTGGTGTGATATTGCCGACTTGTGTGACTTGTGCTCTTGGTTGGTGTTGTTACTCTTGGGCATGGTTTGTCTGCAGTTGTGCTGTGCTTAATTGTGCATGTGTGCCATTGTGCCCATATCTCCCCATTCCCCCAGTCCCTGGTCGTTCCTCTCCCTGTTGCTGTTGTGTCTGTTGATTTTGAGCAGTTTCCGGTCCCCGACTCCTGCCACCATCTCCAGACTGATGTGGTGGACACCATTTCCTCCATGTCATCCAGCTCCTGGTGTGGCGCTTGACTCCCACCTCCGGTGTGCATTGCTGCCTTCTGGTTGTTGGCGTGTTTCTGCTTGTTTTTGCATTTCGCATCATTCCAGCTGTTCTGGTTTTCTTCCATTGTCCTCCTCCGCTCTCCGGCTGCATTCACCTTGTCCACGATGGAATGCCATGTACAATGTTTTGTTGCCAATGGGGCTTGTGGGGTTGTGGACTAGCTCCGACTGCCTCCATTGTGCTTCGCTGTTGTTTTCTGTTTGGTTTGTCTTCCTTTTTCCTTCTTTTGTTGTGCTTATTCCCGCCTGCCGTGTGTGTGTCACGGGCCTGGCGCTGCTTATCGCTGCTTTCCTCATCGCGAATGGGCTCATCGCACGTTTTTTTGCGTTGGGCTTTGTGTTTTTATCTCCGTCGCGGTGGTTGTATCGCGGACATTGGCCGCGTTTTCGGCAAACTATCGCATGGTACCGCCGTGTTGTGAATTCCACGTTAACACAGGGTTATTTTCCCGTGATAGACTGCGATGTGTATCGTTGCTTTAACATTTTTTGGAGATGTTTAGCGCACGTTCTTGTGAATATACCCCTTAGTCTTTTGAACCATCTGATCATTTCTATCTCAAAGTCCTTATATTCACAAAATGTGGCCAAAACTGTGTGCACCAGCAACACGATCTACAGGTTTACCAGGTAGCTGTATTTCCATTATGGCATTCACACACAGTTTAAAACGAGTTTCAAGCATTTTCATGGTAGAAGCAATGCCATCAGTAGCATCACCCTCCCACATGATGGACTCCCTTAAAAGTGTTTAAGCGCCTTCCTATAATGAGGACCAATATAATGCCAGAAAGATGTGTATCTTCCATGGCATCCAAATAATATTTCCTTCAATTGAACCCAATTCACATCTGGGTGGGTTGAATTCGAAAAGAATGCTAGTGAAATGACCACATTATTTTGCCTTGTTATTCTATTTTGATCCTCATAGTAGAGTTTACCGAACCAGAAACACACCCAAACTATGGATTTTTTATATGTTGCACCCTGCTCACTATAAAGAAGCAATGAATTTCCCACAAAAATGTACACAAATAGTGTGAAATTGCTCTGACATTGACAATGTTAAAGAATACAGATTTGGTGTGAGCATCACAAAATTTCTTTTCTGCAGGCCAAAATACAGTCCGACAATAAATTGTGCAGTAAAGTACCTTTTTTCTGAAGAGATATTGGGCTGTTGTCACTGTGCTTAGCTTCTGCTTTACAGTCAGGGAACTTTCAGAGAAAACTTCAAACAGAAATTCCGGAAATCATCTATGTCCAACAGGAAAATCTAAATGATACAGGAACAACATGGGTTTGGATCCCATCCTCGTTGCAAGTGAAATGACAACAGTCATGATGTGAATTTCCAAAGTAATTTACTGAGTACAGTAGATCAAATCAAGCAGGGCTAACAGCAGGGAGCAACTGCCACAGCATTTACTAACATTCCAACCCCAACACAGAGTCAGACCTGAGTCTTGAAACACATGGTTCTCTGTCTCCACACAGCTAATGCAAAATAAACACTGATATGCTGTCTGTTTACAAGAATGACATTGATGATGGAATCGGCTTTAACAGAAAGTCATGGATTAATCCTTTTTCTGGGTATTTTGGGAAAAGGAACTTAACAAAAGGAAAAAAGCCTATAATGGTTAGCCAGGGAAGTAGCAGAACTATATATATCCTTTACAGAGTACAGTGACAGAGCATTCAAAAACGTTTGTCTTAGGGACAGATCCAATGACCCCACCTCTTAGTGAATCATTAGCGGATGGAGACAAATAAAACAATACAGGATCCTCTTTGTCATGGAGAGATGTCAATGCAGTGACAGAATCTCCATTTTTTGACAACTTGGTTTGTTAGTTTTCTGGTATGTTCTATGTTGTCCAACTCTTGGCATCCACATTTTCCAAGAAAACATTGGCAGACATATTAATAATAAACTTGTCAACAAGGAATGACAGATTAATTTGTTTATTTTACAGAGAAAATGATGAGGTGTGTGATACATCGTTGTAATCCAGAACTATAAGTATTAGCAGAGGGGACAGTTTAGAACCAGTGGCGGCCCGTGCAGGTAAGCGAGGTGGAGCGGGTTGGGGCAGGGGTGGGGGGGGTGAAAGTGGCAAACAATGGGATAGGGAATGTAAAATAACTAATTAAATCAAAATAAATAAATAAAAGCTGTTACCTTGCGCTCACCGCATTTCCGACTCAGCGATGCAGTGAGTGCAAGGTTAGTAATTTTATTTATTTATTTATTTTACATTCCCTATCTGGTCATTTGTCACTTTCACCGCCCCGCCCACCGCACTTACCTGCACTGACCGCCACAGAATTTTTCCATTATGTAAGCATTTCTTTGTTTAACCCTCCACATGCTTGTTGGTTGTGTAGTGTAGTATGTGATTTTGGCTATTGTGCTATTGATAATCTTGAGGCTAAAATCATGTGTGTCAAGAGTTTACCGATGAATATGGTAAGATGGTAAGGACTCCAATTTCCTTTAGCCAATAGAAGACTTAAGGAATCAAGAGGTAGGGAGATGCCTGTTACACTTTTAATCACTGCTATGATCATTTTCGAATATGTTTGGATAAGGGGAACTGCCATCAGATATGAGCCATTGTCCCTTCATCTTAGCAACCTCTTCAACATGATTTTGAGATTCCAAACATATGCCCAAGTTAATTGAAGTGACATACCATTTTGGTAAGATTTTGTATACATTTTCTGTATGTTGAGAACAGACTGAGGATTTTGCAGCCCTTCTCCATATTAGTGTCCAAATGTCTCTCAATATTTCTTTGTTTAACTGTTTTCCTTTTAACCAAGTATTTATGTTTATAACTTGTGAATTGGCTTTGGAGAGTTGTATATATTTTAGTTAATCTTTTCTCTGCTTGCTGTTGTGTAAATAATGTTTTCATGGGGTTACTTCAAATGTTAATTTCTAAAGGGTGTTTTGCGAACTCTCTGTGGTCTGCCATCCCAGACATAGGCTAGGAGCATCTGTTGTTAATGGTAAATTGTCGCTTGTGGTATGAATAAGGGTAGTGTTTTATGGATGTACAAAAGCTGAGGCATAAAATCAATCTTAATACTGACATTTCTAACTTACTTCATCTGTTTAGGTCTTTGAATAGTGAGTATAATATATGGAAGATGTTTGTAGCGAAGAGAAAACATATTGTATTGGGATGGTATATACCAACTTATTTTATGAGGCCGTCTGAGAAGGCCTTCATTTGCGAGTGAAGCTTCTGTCATTCTTCTATAATTGTAGACTGGTTGTATGATGGAACACTGCATACATTTACCTCGCATGCCTCTACAACACAGTCAATACCCCGACTGCAACGTTACCACACGTTACCTTACCAAGCAAGTCGCTGCAACGACTTGCCTTAGGGGGTGCTGGACTTTGGAATAGTATAAATTACTATTCCAACTCCAGTCTACGCAACAGTAGGGAAGGTGTTGGACTTAAAATTCAACAACACGCCCCCTAAACCAAGTCACTGTAATGACTTGTGGGGTAAAGGAACGCATGGTAACATTGCAGTAGTGACTGCAATGTAAAGGCAGGCCATTGCTCTGACTGTGGGGTAAAGGATGTTTCCATTGTATACTCTATGCCCACTAATGTACACAAGTTATTCTTGAAGCCTGAGGCTTCAGAGTATCCTTTCATGTCTATTAATAAATGGGAGCATGAGAGATCTGGTTTCATTAAAAAAACACATGATATTATTGTCGAACATTGTGAGTTTATGGTGCTTACTAATTGTTTTTTTCTGTGTATATTCTAGTTGGTATAAATAAATTAGGCTATAGGTTCAGGCGTTAGCGCAAAAAGGAGAGAGGAATGCGGGCACCCCTGTCTAGTTCCTGTGGTCAATTGTATATGTATTTTTTATATCCAAATTTATTTAATTCTCAATGAAGGTTTTGCAAAGTTTGCTAGTAAATACATGTATACTGTGTCCTAAACCCGTTTTGTTTAACAGCTCGGTTAGAAAGAGCCATTTAACTCTGTTGAATACCTTTTTCACCATCTAAAGACAGTACCATCAAATTGTTTGTTGCATTAGGCTACATCAATTAATTAAATGGTATGAGAATATTGTTCCAAGTTTATTTGCTCCTTATAAATCCTGGTTGATATAGGGATATCAGGTCGACCAGGTATGGTTGAGGCGAGGTAATATAATTCTTGTATATATATTAACATTATTATTTAATAATGCTATAGAGCTATAAGACCTTTGTTCTGAGAAGCCTTTAACTGCTTCATGATTAGTGTCAGTAATGACACCATTATTGTTCCAATTAGTAAACAGGGTGTAGAAGAGAATTGTATACATTTTCAGAGGTTCGACCAGGAGGTAAACAAACAGAGAATCTTTAACGGCGGACTGATGCTTCTGCACCTCACGCTAGTTTCAAATATATCAGAAGTCCTTGCTCAGCAAGCCCTGGCATCAGCCGTCAAGTGATGCCTCTGTGGAGAAGATCCTAAGCAAAGCAGGGGTTGGGCGTGCGCCAAGTAACGAAGTCCAGAAGGTTAGTATTGAGTTTCAAAGAAAGTCTTTATTTTCAATCAGTTAACTCTCACGAGATTGGAGTTTTATAGTCAGCCAACGCGTTTCGTTCTCACGAGGAGAACTTCATCAGGGCTGAAAGTGACATAAAATTACATTTAATTTACGAAATAATTACAAAAAGAAGGGGAAAAGAAAAAGACGAGAACAAGCACGAAGTCGCCATGTACAGAGACAAGGAAAATGCAAAACAATATGACATCATAATTAAAAAACAAACAATAAGACAAAGTTCAGTGTTAGGTATGTACAGTGCATTTCATTATGGGTGTGAAGAGACGAATCCCTGAATCACCCATTACGGCGCGTGGCAAGTGAAGGAGACAGTGCGGAGTGAATGATAAAGACAAAATTAGAGAGTAGAGCGTAAAAGCTAGTATGTCTAAAACCAAAAGAATAAACCGCACGTCCAGGCTGTGTAAATCTAGGCTGTGTGCTACAAGCAGGCATGAGTGGTGAAATATAAGAAAGTTAAAAACTAGCTAGAGTTGAAGGGGAGAGAGTCATAGTGTCACATTTCCAGAAAAATGTAACCCTAATTGTGAGTATTTAGATGAATCTGGTGTGTGAGGAGTGGGAGAGAGAGAGGGGAAGTGAGTGAAACAAAGCGATAACATAAGTCCTTGTAAGCGATCTGGGGGTCCGAGGCGACTGCCCGCAGATGATCTCTCCAGGCTCAAAATAAAGTCTCACCTCATTAGGCGAGTGTCTGTAAATGATGTAAGTTGCTACACAAGGTTGCGTTCCACACGAGTCTGGTGGGCGCAGTGTAGGTTGTAAGGAAGCCAGGTAGGTCCTATTTCGAAAGGTCTGAAATACGTAAAAGAAGTAAGACGGTGAGGGATTAATATCTAAGGATTGAGTAGATGCCCAAAGAGACCTGGGACCACAGTAAATGTCGATTAATCCTCACCTATAATAGAATAAGATAATGCAAGCGATGGGTGAGGTAGGTGTTCCAGGCAATAACACTGGAAACAATCGGGATGTCCCAAGGCCAGAGTCGGCCTAAAAGCAATTCTAAAATTAATCAATAAAGAAAATTCTCAGCAAGTCTCCAAGAAAGTTCTACAACAATGTATTAAGCAGCGGTAAAACATGGTAAACCCTAGGTTGAATTATATGTGGGTGAACCCGCTGACTAACGTGACCCTAGAACGTGGTAGTACGTATCCCCTAGTGCCTCATAGTAGCGGGGGTGGGGGCCAGGCCGGTCCGAACCGTAAATAAAATGTGCTTAACCCTCCAAGGGTAAAACAGAGGCTAGTATCCAATTAAGGGTTATGGATGACCAAACGAAAGAAACAAAAAAACCTGAATACAGAGTTGAAATAAATAGTCGGAAGGGTAGCCAATTAAGACTAAATGTCCTGGCAGCGTCACCAGGTATAGGTAAACGGAACCAGTCGGGTGGAAGTAAAAGTCTAAGTGATCGGTTCAAAAGGCAACATTAAAAAACGTTAAAAAACGGGGGGGATCCCTCTCCCAGGGCAAGCTCATCCTCACACCGTGGGGTCACGGTGACAGAAAGCTGCGACCCCCGTCCCCTCCCTTTACCTTAAAGTCGACGGTATCAGGTCCGAGTTGGTGAGCAAATGTTTGTGCCATCTCGTGTATGGAGAAAACAGGGATATATCCGGAAGGGGCGTGGTCACAACGACGTAACGTACGTGGCCGTGACAGAGCGCAGGTATGGGAGAAAGAATGCATAGAACGCGGATTGAGGTAGTCGGAAGTGAAGTTAGGTGAGTATGGTTGAAGTCAATAAATATAACCCCGTTAAAACGACTATGGGGCCGATTCCGATCTCGGCCGGTAGGGCTCCGAATCGGATTTGGCTTAACCGGATCCGATTCGGAGCCCTATTTCCCGACCGAACCGTACGCGCGTCCGGGCGAGCGAGTACGATGCGTATTCGCCGACCGACTCGTCCGGGCATCCCGACTGCTCCGACCGACTCGTTCCCGGGTCCAACCGCACCGACCGACTCGCTCGGACTCGACTCGCACCGCGCAATGGAGACGTTCCCCGGCCGGGTAAGTACGATGCGTGCCGCGAGCAGTCCGACCGAGCCGCGCACTCCGGCTCGAAAGAGCTGTCGGAGCCGTACTTTGGGGGTCCGTGTCGGACCCCCCTGTACACGTAGCCGTGCGAGTCGCACACAGGGGGGACCCATGGGTCCCCCCTACCTGTGCGTGTACGGCGCGAATCGCTTTGCCGCGTACACGCTGTAGGGGGCGCACTTGTCCGACTCGCACCCATTGAGTCAATGGGAGCCCGCGTACGCGTTGTACGACTGGCTCCCATTGACTTCAATGGGAGTCCGACCGACTCGAGTCCGATGGCATACGTGCGCATCGTACTCGTTCGGTCGGACTGCACGGGTCCGACTCGGTCGGAAATCTCTCCGGGTCCGGCTCGGTCGGAGAGATTTCCGGCCCGAATCGGAATTGGCCCCTATGTGTCATCAATGAAAACAAAGGTACAAAAGAAATGAGATAAAATAAAATAAAATAAAAAATAAATAAATAAAAGGTCTCCTGAGGTTGGATTCTGAAGTGTGGTTGAAAGAACAAAAAAAAACAACATCGCTCATAATGTGTGGTCATGCCCGGTTGTTAATGTATGGGGGCTAAATGGGGGTGAAAGAAAATATAAAATGTATATTATATATATGATAAATAAGAGAGGACAGTTTGCTGAGAGCCCCAGCTTATAAGAGTTGACAGTTTGCTGAGAGCCCCAGCTTATAAGGTCAAAATGGACAACCCAAGATGGTTTGATCCACAATGCTCACGCGCTCTAAGAGACCTGAAAGCTGCCTTAAAGATCTCGCCAAGAGACAGGGACCGGGTGACCTTGTGCCGAAAAAAATACAAGTTAGCTGTCAAGGGACGCAAGGGTCAATTACAACTACAATCTTGGGAAGACTTGACAGAGGCAATGGTATTAAAGGACTCTACTGCTTTTTGGAGAGTCATAAATAAGCCCTGTTTTCATGATGCTAACAAACCCGGGCTAAGCAATAACATTCTGCCGACGCAATGGCATGATCACTTTCAAGGGCTTTATAATTATCAGCCAAGTACGGACCAGACACAAGAGCAGAACGTGGAGCAGAACATACCCCCACCTATATTTTCATTGGGCGAGGTAAAAATAGGTATTGAAGGTTTAACCAGGAACAAGGCCCCAGGCCCAGATGGGATCCCACCCGTCCTTTTTATAAGCAATGTAGATTTATGGGCGCCCATCCTGACTAGGGTCATAAATGCAGCTGTGGACACAGTAATGCCAGCATCTTGGTCCACAGCTACGATTGTCCCCATCTTTAAAAAAGGTAACAAGGACAGTCCACAATGTTATCATCCGATCTCTCTTATTGATGTGTCAGCGAAGGTTTTAGGGCAGGTGGTTTTAAGCCGGTTGACAGATTGGGCTGAGGAGCATCAAGTTATAACAGATGTCCAATTTGGCTTCAGGCCAGGGAAATCTACCACCGATCAATGCCTCAACCTATATCTCATTTCAGCTAAATACACAGTGGTCAATCCAGGGACGATGTATCTGGCATTTATGGATCTGACTGCGGCCTTTGACAGAGTAAATCGTGGGAAACTATGGGCAATTATGGGCGGGCTCGGGGTGGACCCAGGGCTCATTAACATCTTAAAGTCCCTACATCTGAATACTACGGCTGCGGTCAGATATAGCCAGGATTTAAAAATAACAGAACCCTTCACGTGTTCCAGCGGGGTCAGACAGGGCTGTATATTAGCTCCCTTTTTGTTCACGCTATATATAAATGGTCTTGATCGCGCACTAAGTACCTTACAGGTAGACACCCCCAGGATAGGTACTCGTGGGATTCCTGTTCTGCTCTACGCAGACGATGCGGTACTTCTCGCTCGTACCCCCAAAGGTCTGCAGCTCCTAATAGATGGTTTTGTGTCATTTATGGAGAATCTGGACTTGTCCCCCAATCTTGCAAAATCCTATGTTATGGAAGTGGGGAAGAAGCCAGGTAAATCCTATAACTACACAATTGGATCTCATTGTCTAGGAAAGGTACAGTCCTTTTCATATCTGGGGATTTTATTTGACGGCCGATTACATTTTAAATATTTATTAGAAGAGAACTGCCGAGCTATGACCAGATGTACAGGATCAATAATGAATTTTGCACATAGGTTAGGACGCTGGTCCCCAGAGCAAATTCTGAGATTATATAGCTCCATGTGTTGTGCTAAAGTGCTATATGGAAGTGAGGTGTGGGGATTTATTGAGGCTAACCAATTGCAAATCGAAGAGAACAAGTATTTCAGGCACCTGTTAAGAGTCCCCCAAAGTACGCCAGCCCACATTATCCATGAAGAATTGGGTGTTGGATACATCACGGATAGGATGGCAGTCAAACCTCTAGTCTGCTGGGTAAAGATTTGGGCTAACGAGGAGCCGGCTTTAAGCAGGCAGGTTATAGAAGACTGTCTTTCCCTTGACCACGGGCTAAAAATCCCCTGGCTAAAATATGTGAAGGAGTCCTTTGAGAAAATGGGATGTGCAGATTTATTCACTAATCCTTCTAAAATGAGCATGCAGGATAAGGCCTTAGTCAAGGATCGGTTCCTCAAGTATGCTTCGATGCTCCGGGAAGACAGAGGGGTCGATTCCGATCCCGGTCGGAGGCGCACCTAACACCATTCGCCTGGGAAAAAAACCAGGCGAATGCGTGTTTCCCGACCGATTCGTACATACGTCCGAACGAGCAAGTACGATGCGCATAACTGCCCAGATCCCGACCCAGTCGCACTCACCCAATCCAGCTCCTGTTCTCCGACCGAGCCTGATCCGGAAACGCAGAATCGAGTCGCACGGAAGCCAAAATGCAGCCACGTCCGGCCGGATTAGTACGATGCACACCCCGTACGCGCCGAACCCGTCGCTACGCACGGCACGTAAAAGCATCCGGGATAGGCGCACATAAGCTCCGATTCGCGCCACAAGACGATCCACGGCTACGAGACGAACACGCCAGCCACGAGTACGAGGCGAAGCAACGACAAAGACGAACGAGACGAACCAACCATGAATCCAATCGCGCAGATCCTACCAATACTCTACATCTATTACCGGAACTGGTACGGACGCGTACGGCGCAGAAGGTAAGTCAGACACCCACCACACAAACAAACCACACGTACCCGACAGACAACACACACACAGAGGGATGCAGAAATTACTTACACCAGCAACAGCAGCACCATAGGGGCGGGATGGCTATCACCAATGCCAAATACACACATAGGGGCCTGGATGCCAACCACTAACACCACCTCTACCCATGGGGGGGCTGGATGCCTACCACTACTACCACCCCTACTCAGGGGGGGGCTGGATGCCTACCACTACCACCACCCCTACTCAGGGGGCTGGATGCCTGTCACTACTACCACCCCTACCCATGGGGGCTGGATGCCTACCACCACCCCACCCATGGGGGCTGGATGCCCACCACTACCACCACCCCTACCCATGGGGGCCTGGATGCCAACCACTAACACCACCCCTACCCATGGGGGGCTGGATGCCTACCACTACTACCACCTCTACCCATGGGGGGCTGGATGCCTACCACTACTACCACCCCTACTCAGGGGGGGCTGGATGCCTGTCACGACTACCACCCCTACCCATGGGGGGCCGGATGCCTACCACTACTACCACCCCTACCCATGGGGGCTGGATGCCTACCACTACTACTACCCCTACTCGGGGGCTGGATGCCTGTCACCACTACCACCCCTACCCATGGGGGGCCGGATGCCTACCACTACTACCACCCCTACCCATGGGGGGGCTGGATGCCTACCACTACTACCACCCCTACTCAGGGGGGGCTGGATGCCTACCACTACTACCACCCCTACTCAGGGGGGGCTGGATGCCTGTCACCACTACCACCCCTACCCATGGGGGGCCGGATGCCTACCACGACTACCACCCCTACCCAAGGGGGGCTGGATGCCTACCACTACCACCACCCCTACTCAGGGGGGGCTGGATGCCTACCACTACTACCACCCCTACTCAGGGGGGGCTGGATGCCTACCACTACTACCACCCCTACCCATGGGGGCCTGGATGCCAACCACTAACACCACCTCTACCCATGGTGGGCTGGATGCCTACCACTACTACCACCCCTACTCAGGGGGGGCTGGATGCCTACCACTACTACCACCCCTACCCATGGGGGGCTGGATGCCTACCACTACTACCACCCCTACTCAGGGGGGGCTGGATGCCTGTCACCATTACCACCCCTACCCATGGGGGGCCGGATGCCTACCACTACTGCCACCCCTAACCAAGGGGGGCTGGATGCCTACCACTACCACCACCCCTACTCAGGGGGGGCTGGATGCCTACCACCACCACCACCCCTACTCAGGGGGGGCTGGATGCCTGTCACTACTACCACGCCTACCCATGGGGAGCTGGATGCCTACCACTACTACCACCTCTACCCATGGGGGGCTGGATGCCTACCACTACTACCACCTCTACCCATGGGGGGCTGGATGCCTACCACTACTACCACCCCTACCCATGGGACCTGGATGCCAACCACTAACACCACCTCTACCCATGGGGGGCTGGATGCCTACCACTACTACCACCCCTACTCAGGGGGGCTGGATGCCTACCACTACTACCACCCCTACTCAGGGGGGGCTGGATGCCTGTCACCACTACCACCCCTACCCATGGGGGGCCGGATGCCTACCACTACTACCACCCCTACCCATGGGGGCTGGATGCCTACCACTACTACAGAAATTACTTACACCAGCAACAGCAGCACCATAGGGGCGGGATGGCTATCACCAATGCCAAATACACACATAGGGGCCTGGATGCCAACCACTAACACCACCTCTACCCATGGGGGGCTGGATGCCTACCACTACTACCACCCCTACTCAGGGGGGGGCTGGATGCCTACCACTACCACCACCTCTACCCATGGGGGGCTGGATGCCTACCACTACTACCACCCCTACCCATGGGACCTGGATGCCAACCACTAACACCACCTCTACTCATGGGGGGCTGGATGCCTACCACTACTACCACCTCTACCCATGGGGGGCTGGATGCCTACCACTACTACCACCTCTACCCATGGGGGGCTGGATGCCTACCACTACTACCACCCCTACCCATGGGACCTGGATGCCAACCACTAACACCACCTCTACCCATGGGGGCTGGATGCCTACCACTACTACCACCCCTACTCAGGGGGCTGGATGCCTACCACTACTACCACCCCTACTCAGGGGGCTGGATGCCTGTCACCACTACCACCCCTACCCATGGGGGGCCGGATGCCTACCACTACTACCACCCCTACCCATGGGGGGCTGGATGCCTACCACTACTACAGAAATTACTTACACCAGCAACAGCAGCACCATAGGGGCGGGATGGCTATCACCAATGCCAAATACACACATAGGGGCCTGGATGCCAACCACTAACACCACCTCTACCCATGGGGGGCTGGATGCCTACCACTACTACCACCCCTACTCAGGGGGGGGCTGGATGCCTACCACTACCACCACCCCTACTCAGGGGGGGCTGGATGCCTGTCACTACTACCACCCCTACCCATGGGGGGCTGGATGCCTACCACCACCCCACCCATGGGGGCTGGATGCCTACCACTACTACCACCTCTACCCATGGGGGGCTGGATGCCTACCACTACTACCACCCCTACTCAGGGGGCTGGATGCCTGTCACGACTACCACCCCTACCCATGGGGGCCGGATGCCTACCACTACTACCACCCCTACCCATGGGGGGCTGGATGCCTACCACTACTACCACCCCTACTCAGGGGGGGCTGGATGCCTACCACTACTACTACCCCTACTCGGGGGCTGGATGCCTGTCACCACTACCACCCCTACCCATGGGGGGCCGGATGCCTACCACTACTACCACCCCTACCCATGGGGGGCTGGATGCCTACCACTACTACCACCCCTACTCAGGGGGGGCTGGATGCCTACCACTACTACCACCCATACTCAGGGGGGGCTGGATGCCTGTCACCACTACCACCCCTACCCATGGGGGGGCCGGATGCCTACCACTACTACCACCCCTACCCAAGGGGGGCTGGATGCCTACCACTACCACCACCCCTACTCAGGGGGGGCTGGATGCCTACCACTACTACCACCCCTACCCATGGGGGGCTGGATGCCTACCACTACTACCACCCCTACCCATGGGGGCCTGGATGCCAACCACTAACACCACCTCTACCCATGGGGGGCTGGATGCCTACCACTACTACCACCCCTACTCAGGGGGGGCTGGATGCCTACCACTACTACCACCCCTACCCATGGGGGGCTGGATGCCTACCACTACTACCACCCCTACTCAGGGGGGGCTGGATGCCTGTCACCATTACCACCCCTACCCATGGGGGGCCGGATGCCTACCACTACTACCACCCCTACCCAAGGGGGGCTGGATGCCTACCACTACCACCACCCCTACTCAGGGGGGGCTGGATGCCTACCACCACCACCACCCCTACTCAGGGGGGGCTGGATGCCTGTCACTACTACCACCCCTACCCATGGGGAGCTGGATGCCTACATCTACTACCACCTCTACCCATGGGGGGCTGGATGCCTACCACTACTACCACCTCTACCCATGGGGGGCTGGATGCCTACCACTACTACCACCCCTACCCATGGGACCTGGATGCCAACCACTAACACCACCTCTACCCATGGGGGCTGGATGCCTACCACTACTACCACCCCTACTCAGGGGGCTGGATGCCTACCACTACTACCACCCCTACTCAGGGGGGCTGGATGCCTGTCACCACTACCACCCCTACCCATGGGGGCCGGATGCCTACCACTACTACCACCCCTACCCATGGGGGGCTGGATGCCTACCACTACTACCACCCCTACTCAGGGGGGCTGGATGCCTGTCACCACTACCACCCCTACCCATAGGGGGCCGGATGCCTACCACTACTACCACCCTTACCCATGGGGGGCTGGATGCCTACCACTACTACCACCCCTACTCAGGGGGGGCTGGATGCCTACCACTACTACCACCCCTACCCATGGGGGGCTGGATGCCTACCACTACTACCACCCCTACCCATGGGGGCCTGGATGCCAACCACTAACACCACCTCTACCCCTGGGGGGCTGGATGCCTACCACTACTACCACCCCTACTGAGGGGGGGCTGGATGCCTACCCCTACTACCACCCCTACCCATGGGGGGCTGGATGCCTACCACTACTACCACCCCTACTCAGGGGGGGCTGGATGCCTACCACTACTACCACCCCTACTCAGGGGGGTTGGATGCCTGTCACCACTACCACCCCTACCCATGGGGGGCCGGATGACTACCAAAACTACCACCCCTACCCATGGGGGGTTGGATGCCTACCACTACCACCACACCTACTCAGGGGGGGCTGGATGCCTACCACCACCCCTACTCAGGGGGGCTGGATGCCTGTCACTACTACCACCCCTACCCATGGGGAGCTGGATGCCTACCACTACTACCACCCCTACCCATGGGGGGCTGGATGCCTACCACTACTACCACCCCTACCCATGGGGGCCTGGATGCTAACCACTAACACCACCTCTACCCATGGGGGGCTGGATGCCTACCACTACTACCACCCCTACTCAGGGGGGGCTGGATGCCTACCACTACTACCACCCCTACTCAGGGGGGGCTAGATGCCTGTCACCACTACCACCCCTACCCATGGGGGGCCGGATGCCTACCACTACTACCACCCCTACCCATGTGGGCTGGATGCCTACCACTACTACCACCCCTACTCAGGGGGGGCTGGATGCCTACCACTACTACCACCCCTACTCAGGGGGGGCTGGATGCCTGTCACCACTACCACCCCTGCCCATGGGGGGCCGGATGCCTACCACTACTACCACCCCTACCCATGGGGGGCTGGATGCCTACCACTACTACCACCCCTACTCAGGGAGGGCTGGATGCCTATCACTACTACCACCCCTACCCATGGGGGGCTGGATGCCTACCACTACTACCACCCCTACCCATGGGGGCCTGGATGCCAACCACTAACACCACCTCTACCCATGGGGGCTGGATGCCTACCACTACTACCACCCCTACTCAGGGGGCTGGATGCCTACCACTACTACCACCCCTACCCATGGGGGCTGGATGCCTACCACTACTACCACCCCTACTCAGGGGGGCTGGATGCCTACCACTACTACCACCCCTACCCATGGGGGGCTGGATGCCTACCACTACCACCACCCCTACTCAGGGGGGGCTGGATGCCTACCACCACCACCACCCCTACTCAGGGGGGGCTGGATGCCTGTCACTACTACCACCCCTACCCATGGGGAGCTGGATGCCTACCACTACCACCACCCCTACTCAGGGGGGGCTGGATGCCTACCACTACTACCACCCCTACCCATGGGGGGCTGGATGCCTACCACTACTACCACCCCTACTCATGGGGGCCTGGATGCCAACCACTAACACCACCCCTACCCATGGGGGGCTGGATGCCTACCACTACCACCACCCCTACTCAGGGGGGGCTGGATGCCTACCACCCACACCACCCCTACTCATAGGATGGGTAATGCATGACACAACCAGCATACTCCAACATACTCATAGGATGGGTAATGCATGACACAACCAGCATACTCCAACATAAGGAATGTAAGACAAAAACAGCGTCCCAACACCATGACAAGCGTGTGTAGACTGTGTCAAATGCCTACAACACTGAACATGACATTGAACATACAATGTGACCCCCTATCACATGTGTCACACATAAATGTGTGTGGCCTCCACAATGCAAGCAGACCATGACCACTGTGGCAATGGGGTCCAAGCCCCCATCATCACAGTGACCAAAAGGTAAGTGTGGGGTCCATAGCTGAAGCACATTTTGAACATTGTGGCAATGGGGACTAAACCCCCATCATCACAGTGACCAAAAGGCAAGTGTGGGCTCCATAGCTGAAGCACATTCTGAACATTGTGGCAATGGGGTCTAAACCCCCATCATCACAGTGACCAAAAGGTAAGTGTGGGGTCCATAGCTGAAGAACATTTTGAACATTGTGGCAATGGGGACTAAACCCCCATCATCACAGTGACCAAAAGGCAAGTGTGGGCTCCATAGCTGAAGCACATTCTGAACATTGTGGCAATGGGGTCTAAACCCCCATCATCACAGTGACCAAAAGGTAAGTGTGGGGTCCATAGCTGAAGCACATTTTGAACATTGTGGCAATGGGGACTAACCCCCCATCATCACAGTGACCAAAAGGCAAGTGTGGGCTCCATAGCTGAAGCACATTCTGAACATTGTGGCAATGGGGTCTAAACCCCCATCATCACAGTGACCAAAAGGCAAGTGTGGGCTCCATAGCTGAAGCACATTCTGAACATTGTGGCATTGGGGTCTAAACCCCCATCATCACAGTGATCAAAAGGTAAGTATTGACATTGAAAAAGCTGCAACTGCCAAACTGCATGGATGATTCCTGGTCACAGAACAACAAACACATCAGTGGCAAAGTAGTGGTTGTGTCCCATAGCAACATAGATTGGGTGAGGCAAACAGTGCAGTGCAAAGAAGACATACCTTTGGCCATGTGCAGACAAACATCACCCATGGGGGCTGACACTGTCAACATTCATCAATGACACAATGACAGAAGTGACCATCAGAATGCAGACCCACATATTTGCACCAATGGGCACACAAATGGAGATATCCTGTGGAGACTGTAGATGTGAGGTGAACAGATACCATACCATGGCAGCAATGGGACACACAAACCATGATCATCGTGCTGACTGATGACCTAGGAGTCCCAGGGACAGCAGGGGGAACCCACTAAACAACATACAGCCAATGGCACACCGAAGATATGCCAATGCAGTGGTGCAGATGCACAAACACAAACAGGCAGCCCCACACTGCACATCAAACACAACAGGTGAGGGGGGGTGTGTCAGTGTCCCCAGGCAACCACACAACACATGAGGAGGCCTTAATACCAATTACACAGATGCGCATACAGTGCCACACAAAAGTAACTCATGGATCCAAATCCCCTATGTGGGCAATCAGGCATTGTTAGATGAGAGGGAGCACAAATCACACATGTCACACAAGCATGTAGGAACAGCAACTAACACAGCAAGACACAGACACACCACAGCACTACCCCCAGGGTCCCCACAATGTGGTGACCCTGGGCTGCATGAGAATCCCACTGTGATGACAAAGCTAGATGTCGTTCACACTGTGAACCACAGTCATGTGTCCTGAGCAACAAACTACCATCACACCTACACAAGCACAAATCAATCAGCACGGCCAGTCAGCCAAGGCCAACATGGAGGCAGGGGCATAGCCGGCCAACAACTCTCATCTGCACACACTCAACACCACACACCTCGACCTCCAACAATGTGCAGCAGTGAAGATCACATGCACTGGTGACATTGCACATGCACCCATGACAATCCCAGGGGTGGCGGTGGCAACTAAGGTGCAGAAACCCATCACACATGGCCAGTCAACAAGACTCCTGAATGTCTGACACACTGCACAGTACGCTGTACATGGACATGACGGCAATACCACACCAACCAATGGGATCCCGGCCACAGTCACACACCAATGAAGAAGCCAAGGTCACCCACAAAGAACACACATAGACAACTTCCAACATTGCAGCCCTGACCCTGAGGAGTGCCAGCAGTCACACACACAACGTGTCACAATCACTGAAAGATAACACAAACTGGAAATTACATGACAGGTGTAAACAACAAGTGCCAAGGGGAATCCTGACTGTGTCCCATCTGCGTTTGCCCACAAACTCAGCCCTGACAGCAAACACACTTATGGGTGACACCCTGATGACCAGTAATGTGCCATGCACACACATCACAGAGAACCCAGGGAGAAGACTTGGGGGGAACATAGGTCAACTCAGCAAGCATCACAAACAGGAACATCACTAGGGATCACAGCATGCCCAGCAACATGGAAGTGAACACACACAGACATGCTCACACAACACACACCTTGGGCTCAGGCAATGTCACAGAATTACACACTGCCATGAGGGGACCCCACTCCTGTGTGAGGAAAGCTGGCCCATACGTTGCCTCAGTAGGGCTCCATCATGTCAACAGAACACTTGGTCACACAGTCAACAATTAGCACCAAATGAAGGCTCCCGTCATATCAGCCTGGTCATGGGACTGTCACCGAAATCATCAGCACAGATCCAACACACATGTATAGCAAGTTGCACTGATAACACAGATGAGTCCTTCCCCATTGATGCCCAAACTTGCATGTCCAGTGGAGATGGCCACACGGTCAGGGAAGTAGACTAATTGAAAAATGGCAAGCACAACAGATGTGCAGGGCTGTAAGCCACAGATGTTATATTGCCAATAAAACCTCGGAATTTCCATTGCCAAATCTTGGAAACATGACACCCTCATATGCTGCAAAGGATGACATGGATACACTACAGGATAGGACACATTCCCCGTGGACCACATGGGTTCCTGCACAGTAACACTTCATTTTCATGAGACCAAAAATCAGCATCACTGCAGCAAGGGCACGGTTAGCATCATCAACAACATGTACATCAGAAGCAAAACAACTAGAGAACATAAAGTTGCTTTATTCAGCATTTGGGTGAGAGAAGTGAAAGAAAATATATAACAAAGGCCAATGGCCAGTCCATAACATTAGTCCAAACAGGGTGACAGTGCCAGATGTCACCCTTCGCATGCCTGCACTGCTACACACCAGGGACAATCCCCTCTGAGGGGCATACGGGGGGCAGGCCAGGCACCGCAGGGACAGGATCAGGGCTCACCAGAAGGAGGCAGGGAAGGGGTGGTGGGTGCTGGAGAGTCACTGACAACTACAGTGGAGGTGTCTGACATGGTGTGTGCCGGCACAACTGGGGGCATGACTCAGATGGTGTGGGTGCTGGCACGACTGCAGTGGGCCGTGCAGATGGAGTGGACAGGTTCCCCACTGCAGTGCCCAAGTCAGACGGGGTGGTAGTGGACTCCACTGCAGTGCCTATCTCCAGGGGAGGAGAATGGGGTTCAGGTAAGGTGGGCAGAACAGAGGGGGTGGACACCGTCTCCACACCAGTGGCACAGACATGCGCAGCGGGGGGTGTGGTGCTGGAAGAGCAAGTGGCAGGGGGAGAAGGCCGGATCATTTTGGGGATGGTGTATCTGTGGGTGGGGGAACCTGGGGCAGGGTGTGGTGGGGGCACCTGTGGAGTGGGGGCCTGAGGGATGGAGGAAGGAGACTTAGTGGTTGAGCTGCAGGGCGGCGGCGGGGTCTTGCTCTTCCGGGTCCGGGGGGACTTGCGGATGGGGGCCTCAGTCTGTCTGCGCCTGGGGGAGGGTGTCCGGGGCGAGGGGCACTCCCTCTGTGTGGGTGGGCTTCCTCTTCCCCTGTATGCTGGATCAGCTGGATTGGAGGGGAAGAGGCCGAGGTCACAGAGGAAGACCTGCTGTGTAGGTGGGGTTGCAGGTGAGGCAAGGGAAGGGGCCTTGGAGGGAGAGGTATCGGAGGACTGCGGAGTGTGTCTGTACCCCATCCCCTGTGGGTGTGGTATCAGTCCCCTGACTGTGCATGCGTGTGCGTCTGGATTTTGGCGTGTGTGTCTGTGTGCTGCTTGTGTCTGTGCTGGTGTGTGCCTGTGCCGGTGTGTGTGTGCTTGGGACAGGTAGGGTGCTGGGGAGTGTGGATGGGGCAGAGGTAGGAGGTGTGAGGGACTGTTGGAGGAGGGACACTGCTGCCGTCAGGGAGGAGTCAATGGACCTATTGCTCCTCTGTAGGGCAGACATGCCCGATGAGATGCCCTCCATGAACGACACCAGCTGAGTCAACAGAGTGGTGTGGGCATGGAGGACACTCAGCATTGCTGTCTGCCCTACATGGAGCTGGCGAAGGAGGTACACAGACTCCTCACTCAGGGCAGCAGGGGACACAGGGGCAGGGGGTGCGGTGCCTGGCACAAAGGAGACATGCTCCCGGTACACGGGAGTCTCCACGGACCTCTGGAATGGGAGCCGATGGGAGGACAGTGGTGGTGGTGGTGGCAGGGACAGCAACACTAGCTGGGGTGTGGTGGCTGCTGACATCCGCCTCCACAAGGGAGTCATCCTCCGAGCTGCTGTGGTCCTCAGCTGAGGTGGATGCTGCTGAGGACTCCTCGGTGTGGCTCCCCTCGCCCTCCGTGCCACTGGGTCCCTCCGACCACTCCTCGGCTGCTGACCCAGTCTGGCTCTGCGGCTCCTCCTGGTCTGTGGAGCTGTCCCCTCCTGTGGCCGTGGATGTATCTGCAAACAATAGGGAAACAGACAAACATCAGTCACCTGCACCGACCGCACACACCACAGTAAGTACAGCACATTACAGACCAAGCCCTGGCATCCTTAGTTGAACACTGCCAGAAGTGCCCAAACAGAGTAGGAGAAGCCAATTGACAGTCTGATGGTCAACCATGGCACTCACATCCCTCCTGGCCTTGCACCCATCTGTCTGGTGTCTGTGGGATGGCAATACCCCAGTGTGGACACATGCACAACCTACACAGTAGTTGGACAGTGCAGAGAACACGGTGAAGTATGTGAACATGCACACATCACAACTCTTGCCACTGAGTCAGTACAGATGTGCGGATAAAGGGATGGCCAGAGTCAAATTTGAAATGCATGTGATGCATACCAGCACCAGACACCATGATGCACCCATGTCCTGATAGTCATTGCCACAATGGGGTGCATGTAGCACATGTCACTCCCCTGCAGGATCACTCATTGGAAGTTTCATGCCATGGCACAGGCATGCCTGCTAAGTCATACATCACTGTCTCCAGTCACATGGAAAGGGCAGCCAGACAACAGCAGTCTGCACTGTGTCACAATCCTAGGTCATGGGGAATGCAAGTCCTGGAGCTGAACAAGTGCACATGTCCATCCCCCACACACTACATCATCTGAACTCTTATTTGTCCACATCATACCAATTGGACATATGGGAGAACTGTAACACAACCCTCGGAACCTGAGCACCTCACAATCTGCTGTGAATGGGAAACAGCTGCCTGAACTTCACATTCGCATACCCCAGTCTGCACGGTCAAGTGATCAAACACCTATGTGTCACACAAGTATCGTCTCCTATGGTCACATCTCCGGTGGCATGCTGAGCCCCAACCGAGAAACACCCCAGTAGTCCTGACAACGAAGCCACAACACAATGACACAGAGGCAGACACCTGAGGGGACATATCACTGAGCACAACGTGTCAGCTGATACACGGGAGTGGGAGTACAGAGTGTATTGTATGGCCTGGAGTAGGCATGACTGTCCTGCCCCACGTGAATGAGGGATGAGCCCTGGACAGTAGGCAGGTGGCTAAGTATGTGTGACACACTTGATATACATACTCCTGAGGCCCAAACATTGTTCACACCCGCAGCATGGGTGTGTGCCAAATACCCCAGGCACATGTGGTGGATCAGCTCAGCAATTGGACCACATATCAAAGTAACACGCAGATTACATTGTGTAAGCAATGGACCCACCCATGATGCCCACCACAGAGTTAGGGGAACAAATGCTGTCCCCCACCTTGAGCTAAGCAAAATGCAAGGACACAGTACCCAAGTGACACAATTCCCTGACTGTAAGGGCCACACCTGGGTATCAGAAGGGGAGTGGGCAGTGCACAATTGAGGGACATGGGTCCTGGACCACATGACTGATGTACTGTGGAAGTTTAACCAGCCCAGAGGAGGGCACATAGCATGTCAGACAAAGTTCACAATGCAGTCATGGACTCACCCCCTCCTTGCAGCTGTCTGGCCTTCAGCTGCCCATCCAGATCAGGGAAGACCACCGCCAGGATCCTGAGCATGTGGGGGGGTCAGGGTCCGGTGTCCGCCCCTCCTGCGAGGAGGCGACAGCTTCATCTGGACCCGTGCGATCCTCCGGGTCCAGCCCCGAAGGTCCTGCCACCTCTTCTGGCAGTTGCGGATCCGGCGCTTGTAGTCCCCCACGGATCTCACTGCCCGGACGATGGTCAGCCATATCTTCTGCTTCTGGTGGGCATCAACCTGTGAGGATGACAAAGTGAAAAGCCCATTACTACACATGCAACATTTCCGTGCATCACACATTTGGATATACATGTCAAAATCACAGGGGCACATGATGTACACAGGCAGTGCAACGATGGCTATGAACAGTTTGCCAGCAGTTACTACATGGTATCATTGCCTGGGAAGTAAAACCTCGTTTAAATGCACTGTTACTGCACTCTACCTGTTCAGTGCATGTAACTACACACTATGGGGGGTGACAACTACTCAGTGAGCCTGCTAGCCAGTGGCGTGCAGACTGTAGGTCTTGCTAGTCAGACAACATGCACATTTAGTCAGGCAGTGGACAGCACACTCACCTGCTCCCCTGGTTTCCCATACAGCTTGCTGTACTGTGGAAGGAGGCTGTCCAGCAGGGCCTGGTTCTCCTCAGTGCTGAAGGTTGGGGCTCTCTCCACAGTACGTGCCATTGCAGGATCCAGAGGATGCAGATACAGCAGCAGTGGTGGTGGCAGATGTCGTCCTGGAGCATGTAGTGCAGGCAAGTGAGCTCTCAGGGGAACAGCCAGCATTATATGTGTGCTACTGAGGCAGATACTGTCCCATGTGTCCAAAGTGATAGGTCCAAGTCGTTTGCATCTTCTGAATCTGGCCAATCCATGGATTTGCACCACTTACACACGCTCACAGCATCCTTCAAAAGTTCAACTTCATGACATCCATGAATTTGCAACATTGTTGTGGGTGGCCAACTGAATTTACAGCATCAGACTCGTTGAAGGTTTGAAAACGCGTCCGTTGTCATGCCAGGCCATAGCCAATGCGTGCGCACCGATCGGTCCATTGCTGTACAACGCGTATTGCGAATACAACGCGTACCCGCTCACATTGTATGCAATGGCCAATGCGTGCGCATCGATCAGTCCATTGCTGTACAATGCATACCCGCTCACATTGTATGCAATGGCCAATGCGTGCGCATCGATCGGTCCATTGCTGTACAACGCGTACCCGCTCACATTGAATGCAATGGCCAATGCGTGCGCACCGATCGGTCCATTGCTGTACAACGCGTACCCGCTCACATTGTATGCAATGGCCAATGCGTGCGCATCGATCGGTCCATTGCTGTACAACGCGTACCCGCTCACATTGTATACAATGGCCAATGCGTGCGCACTGATCGGTTCATTGCTGTACAACGCGTACCCGCTCACATTGTATGCAATGGCCAATGCGTGCGCACCGATCGGTCCATTGCTGTACAACGCGTACCCGCTCACATTGTATGCAATGGCCAATGCGTGCGCACCGATCGGTCCATTGCTGTACAACGCATACCCGCTCACATTGTATGCAATGGCCAATGCGTGCGCACCGATCGGTCCATTGCTGTACAACGCGTACCCGCTCACAATGTATGCAATGGCCAATGCGTGCGCACCGATCGGTCCATTGCTGTACAACGCGTCCCTGTACAAGTCACTGGCATATGTCACCATGCCTGTCACAGGTGAACGTATGCCAGCCACATTTACTTCCCAGGGAGTGAGGGGCACACCTACAACACCACATCCTGTCCACACTGTATCCTAAGGCATGTAAGGCTGCATCACCTGTTCCGTGTATGGGGGTCAACATGTGGTTTTGTGGGTGGCACTTGGGGGCAGCCACTCCCAGGCTGTGCACGTGTTCATGGGGACAGTATCCTTGGTGTGTTGTGCACATTAACACTGTGGCGTGCAACTGTTCATTTCAGAGCATGTGGCATGGTCACATTTCACGGTTGTGTATGTGTATGTCATGTCACATACCCCCTGAGTCCCATGTGGGACGGTATGTACGTCACAAGGTGACCCATTGCCAGAATTGTGATGGCCCTCCACAGTCTGTGTGCATGTTGTGTTTACAATGTCTCTGATTCCATGTGCACAATGGGAGACAGTCTCCACATCCACGTTGTTTGTGCATGGACTTTGATGTTGTGCATGTGTGTGTCACAGACAGCCATGTCTGTCCTGCCGAGGCAACAGGGACCACTACCTGTGGGGGTCATGGTTGTTTAGCTGTGGTGTATTCATGATGCACCATGTCATGCCAGTGTCCATGTGGCAATACAGGGTCCCTGGGTATCTACCTGTCGATGAGCTGTGATGCCTGGGGCACATCTGTCCTCACATATCACTGTGGTGTGTGTTTGGAACGTGAGAGCAGTGCATGGGTACTGTGACACAGCCTAATGATATCCCATAGCACAACCTGGGACTTGTTGAGGACACATGTTGAACTGTGATGTTAGTTGTTAGCCATGTAGGTGACATACATGTCCTTACGGAACGGCACATGCATCATGTACTTGTGTCTCGTAATGATGTATCATGTGATATTGAGTCTGGTCTATGCCACATATGTGGGGTGACTGACAATCTTTCTTCCTTCACCTATGCACTGCAGGGCACCAGCTGTCCATCTGCCATTCCCTGACCTTGCAACAGTGGTTGAATGGGACTGCATCCGACGGTACCGCTTCACCAGGCCACTGATTGAGGAATTGACGGTGCGGTTGGCCCCACATTTGCAACCTGGCCGGACATACCCTACAGCGCTGACCCCCAAGGTGAAAGTGATGGCAGCCCTACACTTTTTTGCCACCGGTACCTTTCAACACACTGTGGCGTCTGCTGGTGGGATGTCACAGACCATGTTCAGCCGTGTGCTCCGCGATGTTTTGGAGGCAATGTTGGGATACCTGAACCAGTACATCTATTTCCCTAAACGTCAACAACTCACTGACGTCAAGAGTGACTTCTATGCCCTGGGGAGGAAGCCGCATGTCATTGGCTCCATTGATGGGACACATGTGGCTTTGATACCACCACAGGCACATGAGCAGGCATACAGGAACCGCAAACATTACCATTCGGTCAATGCACTAGTGGTATGTCTTGCAGATATGAGCATCTCACACGTGTGTGCCCGTTTCCCCGGTTCTTTACACGATGCCTACGTGATGAGGAGTAGTCGCATCCCGAGGATGATGTCACAGATGCAGAACCGGCGTGCCTGGCTTGTCAGTGTGTACTGACTTTGTACCATTGTGTGTGTTCTGCAATGTAGTATTCCACCCTCTTTTCCAACTCAGCTAATGTGCAATTGTCCGTATGTAGTTGACTCCGGATACCCCAACATGCTGTGGTTGCTGACGCCCCTCAGGAACCCTGTGACACCAGCCCAGATGCGCTACAATGAGGCACATGGTCGGACCAGGAGAGTGATTGAGCGGACATTTGGTCTCCTGAAGAGCCGCTTCCGCTGCCTGGACAAGACAGGAGGGGCCCTCCCATATGCCCCAGCAAAGGTGTGCAAGATTGTCATCGTCTGCTGCATGCTACACAACCTGGCAGTGCAGAAGGAGTTGCCTCTCATCCTGGATGACGATGACCAACATCCGCCACCTGTGGAGGGTCCTGGCCTGGACCACGATGCCAGTGATGATGATGATGATGAGGGTGATGTCCGCACACAGCTCATCACCAACTTCTTCAGCTGAATGTGAGTATCCGGAGATGTAATGTCAATGTTGTGAGTTTGCATGATATGTGTTGGTGGTGCTCTGGTGCTGTTTGAGTGTGTCCATGTGCTACATGACTGTATGCGTGCAGCAATGTGTCCTCACAGGTAGTCTGTACTCCCCAACAGTGTTGACATGCTAACTTGGTTCTGGGTGGGTATCTTGTGACATGTATTGGGCATGAGTATTGCAGTTCTGTCCTGTTCTTCAGTGCTTTTGACTGTGTGTCATTTCTGTCCTTCACAGGGTACTTTCAGGGTTGTTTGGTCAACTGTGATCCCCCGACACCGTGAATCAACTTCCAGGGTGGTAGCTGTCGTTTCCCTACAGGTGATGTGCGCCACACCCATGGACTTCCTTTCTTCCACACTTGTTGACTGTGTGCCCACTGCCAGGTGGGATTACCTTGCATCTGTAGTGGTTACAACATGTTGCAAATGTGTAATAAACCTGTGCTTCACTGTGTGATGTGCGTTGTCTGTGGTCACACATCTGACTGACATTTGCTTACTGCACCAGTGGGCTAGTTAAGACAGACTGTGAATAGGTGTTGTGTCTGTGCATTGCACCGTATTTCCTGGCAACATCAGTGTAGGCGATGAGTCAGATGGCCCTGGTGTGTATGTGTTGTGTAGCCCTGGTGGTGTGTCTCCCTCATATGTGTCACGTCGCCATGACTCACATGCCGGTGTTGTACTTGCTGTAGCAGTTAGCATGCACAGTGTCATTTCGCAGATCATCATCTCCATGACAGAAACAACGTTGGAATCACAACAGAGGCAAGTATGGTGTATTAGTGAGTTTATTGACATACATGTGTGAGTATAGTGCACAGGATGGTGGGTGCTGTACATTGTGATTGTAATCCAAAGTTCCTAGATGATTTGGAAGTCCTGGTAGCAGAAATGTCCAGAGTAAAGTCCACAGTCATCTGATACATTGGTCCAACTTGAACTCCCCATGTCATGTGGGAGAGTTGTGTTACATTCGACAGGGTGAACAGTTTGCCTACAAAGGTGATTTTCCAGAACAGGTGTTGGCTTCCTGGGGGTTGTGCATGGCCATCGGCCTCTCAGTCGCCCTTCCTCGGACGACCCCTCTTCTTTGGGGGGAGGGACCCTCAAGTGCAGGCTGCTGCGGTGCAGGGGACTCTCCGCCAGAGTCATCCTCCCTCCCTGTGGCAGTTGCAGTTGTTGCAGCACCAGATGTTGTGGGAGGTGTTGACATGTTGGTGCAAATCCGGCGGAGGCATTGTAATATGTCCCTATGCACCGCCGTCAGTTCTTGCAATGTGTCCCACTTGGACTCCATGCAGGACATGTGTAAGTCCAAGCAGGCATGATGGGCAGCCTGCTGCTGTTGAATGTCCCTGAGGATCCCCACTACCTGGCTGAACTCTCCAGTGCTAGTCTGGTACGCATCAGCTATGCGTACCAGTTGTGGGTCATCATGCAGTCCAGACCCCTCTGCAAGCAGTGACCTATGTCTACCACCCCTCCCACCACCCCTGGTGACACGTGCAGGACCTGCGGTGGCACGCACAGGTGACCCTGGGCCCCCTTGGGAGTTGTTGCTGGTGTTGGTGTCCGTAGCTCCACGTTGGGCCGGGGTCCGTGTGCTGGTGGTGGTGGTGGTCCTTGGTCTGTCCGTGTCGGCAGGGGTGGTCTGTGTGTTGGCAGTTGTTGGAGGGGTGGGTGCAGGGGGTGCAGCTGGTGGTCCTGCTGCATGATGACTCACTCCGGAGGTGCCAGGTAGGTCTTCGTCATCCGAGGTGGGCAGAGGCTGTTCCACACCAGTGAGCTCAGTGTCCCCCGGAGCCTGGGACAGGGACTCCTCAGCGTCTGCTGCTGTGTCCCCATCATCACCTGTATTTGGAAGAGACACACAATGTATGTAATGTTTCTACAGGCATCAATGGTTCAAACACCTGACAGTTGTGACTGTACCTCTGGATGCGGGCCTGTACATTGCATTGTCCTAAGTTGTCACAGTCAGCTGTTGATATTGGTGTAGCGCATTGTCCTGACAACATGAAGCATTTCAATGTGAATGTTGAGGTGTGTGCATGGCCAGCATTGGTGGTATTTGGTTGACATCCGGACATCCTTCTCCCTCCAGCCCAGTTATCCCACCATGAAGCATGCCACCCTTGCAGTGGGTGCAGGTTGACTCTCAGGATGTCAGTCAGTGGTGTCCTGCTGTTGGTTGGTGGCCAGTTCCCAGCATGGCCTTGTGCTCCCCACAACAGAGCACCAGTGTCAGACATCTTTGATGGGGCTTTCCACTCCCTGTGAGGTGTGCATGCTTCAGTATGAGCTTGCTGGGCCATGTGGGTGGGGGATGTTGAGCTGTGACTACCACTCCCATCATGCTATTGCCTACACCCCCCTTCCCAGCATGCCCATACTTCCTTCCTTTTGAGTGGACTTCACTGTGTGTGAGTGTGACAGCAATGGCAAGATGGCTGACAGTGGTGTCCTGCTGTTTGTTGGTGCCCAGTTCCCAGCAGGGCCTTGTGCTCCCCACAGCAGTACCCAGTGTCAGCCATCTTGTCAGTTCTTTGCCACTCCCTGTGATGTGAGCATGGTTCAGAGTGGTGTTGATGGGCCAATTGTGAGGGTGACCAATATCTGTGACTGCCACTCCCATCATGCTATTGCCTCCACCCCCCTTCCCAGCATGCCCATACTTCCTTTCTTTTGAGTGGACTTCACTGTGTGTGAGTGTGACATCAATGGCAAGATGGCTGACAGTGGTGTCCTGCTGTTGGTTGGTGGCCAGTTCCCAGCATGGCCGTGTGCTCCCCACAACAGAGCACCAGTGTCAGACATCTTTGATGGGGCTTTCCACTCTCTGTGAGGTGTGCATGCTTCAGTGTGAGTTTGCTGGGCCATGTGGGTGGGGGATGTTGAGCTGTGACTACCACTCCCATCATGCTATTGCCTACACCCCCTTCCCAGCTTGCCCATACTTCCTTCCTTCTGACTCTGCTTCCCTGTGGGGTAGTGTGCCTGTGCTGAATGGATGGCTGACAGTGTTGTCCTGGCGTTTGTTTGGCTACAAGTCCCATGTGTGTCACTGTGCTTCCCACAGCATAACCCAGGGTGGTGGTTCTTTGTGGGATAATTAATTTTAGTGTGAGGCAATGCATTTTCCCAGGTGAGTTGTGTGTAGTTTGTGTTAGGGGTGTGTGTGAGAAGAGCTGCTGGTAACTATGGTCAGAGCTGTCAGTCCTCCTTCCCACCCAGCCAGATATCCCACCATGGAACGTGCTTCCATTGCAGGGAGTGCAAGTTGTCTTTCAGGATGTCAGTCAATGGTGTCCTGCTGTTGGTTGGTGCACAGTTCCCAGCAGGGCCTTGTGCTCCCCACAGCAGTAGCCAGTGTCAGCCATCTTGTCAGTTGTTTTCCACTCCCTGTGATGTGAGCATGGTTCAGAGTGGTGTTGATGGGCGTATTGTGAGGGTGGGCAATATCTGTGACTACAACTCACATGATGCTATTGGCTACACTGACTTGACCAGCATACACAGAATTCCTTCCTTTCTGTGGGATTCCCTGTGTGGTGGTGTTGTAGTGGTGGCTACATATCTGACAGTGTTTGTTGGTTAGATTTGTGCCACTGCCTAGCTTTATTTGTTGTAGGGTTTGTACATGTCATGACACAGTTACATATCACTATGGGATGGCATGTATTGTGTTTATCTGACTGACATACACATCTTGGGATGATTCTGGTTTTGTTGCTGTGGATTTGCTAAGGGTGCATGGTTTGACTATCCCCTTGACAGTGATGTGTGTATGTTGTCACATGATATTGGGTATATTTGTTGTGTACTCACCAGGCTCTGGGATGTTTGATAGTCCATATACGCTCACTGGTGGTAGGATGGCCTGCACCTTCCCCTGCCAGGGCCTGAGGTATACTGGTTTGGCAGGAGGGCCACTGCCGGTGTGTTGGCTCAAGATGTAATCCTTCTTCAGTAGGTCCCTGACCCTCCTGCACACGTCATACCACCTGTTCTGGATGTCTTCCTTTGTGCGCAAACATGGTGATTGTGCGTTCACCCTGTCGACGATCCTCTCCCACATCTTGGTTTTCTGCGACATGGGGGTCTGTTGGACCAGTGTACCAAACAGCTGTGGCTCTACCCTGAGGATCTCATCTACCAGGACTTCCAATTCACTATCTAGGAACTTTGGTTTCTTCTTTGGGGGCATGGTGATGGGTGGTGGTGGTGAGTGATGTGTGTGTTGGTGTGCAAGTGAGGGTGTGTGAGTGTGTGTTTTGCTGGGTGTATGTGAGGGTGCTATTTGTTGAGGTGCTGATGGTGTGCGGCTTGTGTGATGGATGAGCTGTGAGTGTGTGTGTGGTTGCTGTCTGTTGGTGTTCTGTGCTGGCAAGTCATTTGAATTTGCAAAGGATCATGGTAGGGATTTGTGTCCTTTATATGGGTGGAGTTGTGGGTGTGTCTTTGTTCCCTGTTTCCCCCACAGTATTTATTGGCTTTGTAATTGCTTGTTTGGCCTTTTTTTTTGTGTTTTTCCCTTTGTACTTTTTGTGCATGTAGGAGACGTTCTTCTGACCGAGTCAGACCCTGCAGTTGTCTCGTGCGAGCTTCTCCGAGTCGTTCACGCTGTGTTTGTGCTGTTTCATGTGCGGCGTACGCATCGGTCGCGGAGTATTGGGTTGCTTCGGCTCGCTGTTTTGTATGCGTGTCGTTCGTACGGCTTGTACTCCGTGCGACTCGGTCGGGTTTTCCACCCGTTACATCGTACTGCGCGGGTCGGACTTCGCGGGTACGTTTCGTTCGGGTTCATTCCTGGTGCGTGTCGGTCGGTTCGATTTGCGTGGTTTTCCAGCCGGATAGCTGTTTTCCGCGCGGTTCGGTCGTTCGACTTGTGTTCCGTACGAGTCGGTCGGATTTTGCACGCTTTTCATCGTACTTTGCAGGTCGGGCTGCACCGGTACGTGTCGGTCGGAATAGATTCCCGATCCGAGTCGGTCGGTACGTTTTCCGGCCCGAATCGGAATCGGCCCCAGAGAGTTAGCCAAACCGTCAGTGAGAGAACATCTAGCAGTTAAGTCTACTGAGGGCATTGAACCATACCTGTCTTGTATAAGCAGTGCCCATGATAGATTCTTGATGACCCGGTTCAGGCTAAACCTTTGCATCATGTATTAGCTGAGCCGGCAGGGTTTACATTGTCAATAGAAATGAAGGGGCCCGGTGGCTGCGACCACAGGTCACCACAGGACACCCTTCATTTCGTCCTATTATGCCCATTTTATTCACACCCCAGAAGTCTTTTTCTGAAGGGTATTTTAAAGAAAGCCAGATTCAGACAAGCGCGTGTTGCCTTGTTATTTTTAAAATTGGCCCCAGATGTTTTTACACTTTTTGTATCACCAATTTTTAAGGGCTGCATCTAAATTAAGGATCACAAGGGGCAGCGGAAGTCCATAGATTTCCTGCTTGCCATTTATTTATACTGTTTTTAAAATGTTTTTTTTTTCTTTTCTTTTTATTTGTAACCTTTTAATCGTGGTGTAGTATAGGCCCAACACAAGTTTGAAGATGAATTAGAGGGGTGAGGGATAGGTCTTATGTAATGTGTAAACTCCTTATTTACTGGTTGAAGTTGTATTATGTAGAACCCAGATTGATGAACTGTTTTTAAAGTCTGTATCTGTAACCTTTTTTTCTTTTGATATATTGTATCTTTTATGGTATTTCTATATGCCGAATAAAGATTGTATTATTATTATTATTAAGTAAGAGAGGAGGGGCTAGATAGAAACACTGACTGGTGATTAAAGTTGTCAGAATGGTGGTCAAAGTCCGCTATGAGTGGGAAATGGGAAGGAAAAAAAACAAAAACATAATTTACCCTAAAGACCAGGGGTAGGTCTTGGTTCAATTACGAATAATGGGAAAAGTTGAACAATGGTGATTAGTCCAAATTATGGCATAAGGGGATTCAAAGGAACCGGAACCGAGTATTAGGAACCAACTGGGAAGGCAGTTACAGGTTGAAAATGATCAGGGAGACAGATAATCGAGTGATGGGAGGTACTGGAAGAGAAAAGGGCGTGAACCCTTGCCTGACATGTGGGGTGGCTCTTCATAAACTTCTGAATGCAAAGTGTAAGTGTGAGGAACAGCCTTAGTGTTACAGTTAGAGCAATTAATACAATTTCCATTTAGATTTCGGTTTCTAATATAGCACTAGAAAGATGTGTAACACGGTGATAGTATAAAAGTGACATATGCCATCAATATTCATTGTTTCAAGTCACCAGTGTCATATTTTAACAAAAACGGTTGAGACGGTAAAAACGTTGGAACGTCAAAATTAATGTAAGAAGCACATGGGACAAAACTTGTCCTCCAGGCTTGTTGTAGGGTGGGATCACAACAGTTCGGTTAGTGGTTCATACAGATAAAATTGAAAAACCAATGATATCAATGAGGCTGACAGATGGAATTAACATGAAGCTATCACATATGTTAAGCCAGACATGCTATAGGTTGTCATCGAGAAAGTGCATCTCATTGTCAGTGTTGTGCCCAAGTGTGACAGTGCGTAGTCTGCATATCCACTTGGCCTCACGTTGTCTCAGGTGGAGTTCCCCATCGCCACCCCTTTTTCCTGATTCCACATGGTCGATGCCATAGAACCAGAACGTGCTATCTCCAGGATGGGTTCTTGCAAAGTGTTCTGCTAGGGGATATTTAGTATCGCCATTTAGGATGGCCCTCCGATGTTCCTGAATACGGAGTTTGAGGTTTCTCTTTGTACTGCCAACGTAAATCAAGTTACATGAACAACCAATTATGTATATCACAAAGGTAGAGCTACAGTTAATAAACTGTTTGATCGTGTGTGGACAAGATCCGTTGTGACTGAAGATCTTGGTTTTGTTGACCCCGAATTTGCAGATGTTGCAGGAGCTGCAGGTGTAAAACCCACTGGGCTTTTCTGGCAGCCAGTTCCCTATCTTTTTAGTAGTTTTAACATAAGTGGGGCACAGTCTGTTCTTCAGGGTAGATCCTCTTCTATATGTGATGGAGGGGTTGTTGCCAATACTATCCTTGAGGCTAGGGATCTCTTGTAACAGATGGCAGTTGCGTTTGAATAACCTGAAAATCTCCTCACTATGGGTTGTGTACTGGGTTATGAAGCGTACCCTCCTGTTGTCCCCACCCTCTCTCTTGTTTGACATCTTTTCAGACAGGGTGGAATCTCGTTTGAGGGTGTAAGCCCTTTTCTCTGCTGTGGAAAGTGTCTTAACAGTGTAGCCTCTTGCCCCAAATATTTTCTTTGCCTCAATGAAGTTCCTTGTGAAGGTCTCTTCCTCACTGCAGTTACGCCTGATTCTAACCATCTCACCATAGGGTATATTGCGAATCACCGTGCTGGCATGGGCACTGCTTGCATGTAGTACACTGTTACAGGCCGTATCTTTGTGATAGAGAGAGCTGTGTATCACTGCTTCTTTGATATAAAAGTGTAAATCAAGGTAGTTCATTTTATCAGGGTGGAATTCCATGATAAGGCTAACATTGTAAGGGTTGCCGTTAAGATATGTGAGATAATCCCGCAGGGAGGCCTCTGAGCCATACCACAGACAGATATTATCGTCAATGTACCTCCCCCAGAATACAATGTGTTCAATCCAGGGAGAGGCACATTTGCCCCAGTCGTTCTCCCTCTCAAACCACCCCTTAAAAAGGCAGGCGTACCAAGGAGCAACCTGGAACCCATGGCAGTGCCCTGCTTTTGATGGTACCATGTGCCATCATGAAGAAAGTAGTTCCTATTAAGGATCAGCTCAATCATCTCAAGTATCATTTCATTATGCTCATAGCAATCAGCACCCTCCCTGTCAAGGAAGGATCTGACCGCCAGGAGTCCATACCGGTGTTCAATACAAGTATATAAACTAACCACATCAAAGGTCACGAACAGTAGGTCTTCGGACCAGCAAAAGTCTTTAAATGTGGTTAGTATGTCCTTACTGTCACGAATGTAAGAAGGTAAATTGAATACATGTGGCCTAAGTTTGATGTCCACAAATTCTGAGAGTTTCTCAGTCGGGGAGCCTACACCTGAAATGATTGGCCTACCCGGGGGGAAGGCCCCTTCTTTGTGTATCTTAGGAAGGATGTAAATACAGGGGTATTTCGGGCTTTCCACCTTCAGATATCGGTATTCATTGTCAGATAACAAACAGATGTCCTCAGTTTCATGTTAATGTCCCTGACGAGTTCACCCATGGGATTGGTCCCAACCCTTTCATAGCAGTCAATATTGTTAAGTTGTCGCATGATTTCACCCATGTAATATGATGTGTCCATTACCACCACATTGCCACCCTTGTCAGCCTCCCTGATGACAATATTCGGATCATTCTGAAGTCTGGTGAGGGCATCTCTTTCACCGGGGGTCAGGTTGTGTGGGGGCCTGTTTTTAGATCTGGTGGGGGTCTCCATTTTGTGTAATCCTTTAGTAATCTTTTCAAAAAACAAGTCAATATTTGGATGGTAGGATGACGATGGTATGAATTTGGATTTAGGCTTAAGGCCACTTTCCATGTTCAGGTTCTCTGTTATGTTCAATTCGTCAAGAATTGACTGTATATTGACATCCTCATCTCCCTCTAAGGAAACTAAACATTGTATATTCTTGATGTCAGCTACAGTGTGTGCTATGGGTGTTGTTGTAGTGGTTGACATAGATAAGGAGGGCATTTTCCCATGAAAAAATCTTTTAATTTAACAGTTCTGATAAATTTAAACAGATCAACATGTAGATCAACTAAGTCACCATCCTGGGTCAGACAAAAGTTAAGACCCTTACAGAGTAGTTTCTCCTCGTCAGTGTCAAGTATTCTGTTCGAGAGGTTAACAATTTTTAAATCATTGTTATGCATAACATCACGTGTATCATCCCCATTGCTATTCTTATTTATTATCTCTGTTTCTTTTGGAGTGAGTTGACATCCTCAACTCGTCTTTGGCTCCCCTCCTGTGACACCCTTTGGACCTATGCTTTCCTCGCCTGTTTTTTTTGGGTCCTTTCTCTGTTGTTTGCCACTGATTCGAAGCTTTGCTAGTTCTCTCTGGAAGGAGGTGCCCTCCTCTAAAGGGTGGTCACTAGTGGTGTTGCTTGATGTGGCACTGCTAGGTGAGGAGATCGAGATACTACTTGCTGTTCTTGTCTCATCACTCTCATCCCTCTGCCTCTTTTTTCCTTCAGTCCCTGTGATCTGGTCAAATTTTTGGGCGAATGTGTAAATTCGGCCTTCTTTGTAGTCTTTGTCATCACGCCTTTGTGCATTTTCTTTTCTTTGAGGTAATTCTGATGTTCCTCTATTACCTTCCTTAGTATCTCGTAGTTCTTGTCAATGAGGTCCTTATTGTCAATTGCCTCTATCTCCCTCTCTACCACCTCAATCTCAGATAGTAGTTTGGCCCCTTTCTCTATTGCATGCCGTATGAGTATTTGCATCATTACCAATGAATCACTGACTAAATATCGAAGGTCACAATATCGACCTACAAAAATATCGCAGCAAAAATATCGAAGACAAGAATATCGACATCCTATCTACATTAAGGTAAGTACAAAAATATCGGAAAAAAATATCGATGTCAAAAATATCGTTGTTAAAAATATCGTTTTTAATTTAAGTTAAAAATATTGTAAAATAAAGTAAATAATACATATAATTAAAAGAAACATAGTTAAAAATATTTTAAAATGTTTAAAAATTATAAGTAATATATATAATTTGAAAATACATTAAACATATACATATAATATATAATATATATATACTTACTTATTAATATGTTTTAATATTTATTTTAATAACTTATAAATTGTTTAATTCATTTTTTATAAATTGTAAATACATCTATACACATAAAACATAAATATAAATAAAAATTAAATAAATATATGTAACAAATTAAAAAAAAAAATTATTTTAAATCTTTTTAAAAATAATTATACAGTACATTAGCTAAAAAATACAAAATATTAGATAGCTGGGGAAATCAAATTACTATTCCCACTCCAGTGAGTGCAACAGTAGGGAAAGTGTTGGATAGCGTAGGGGTAAAAATTACTATTCCCACTCCAGTGAGTGCAACAGTAGGGAAAGTGTTGGATAGCGTAGGGGTTAAAGTTACTATTCCCACTCCAGCGAGTGCAGCAGTAGGGAAAGTGTTGGATAGCGTAGGGGTAAAAATTACTATTCCCACTCCAGTGAGTGCAACAGTAAGGAAAGTGTTGGATAGCGTAGGGGTTAAAATTACTATTCCCACTCCAGTGAGTGCAACAGTAGGGAAAGTGTTGGATAGCGTAGGGGTAAAATTACTATTCCCACTCCAGTGAGTGCAACAGTAGGGAAAGTGTTGGATAGCGGAGGGGTAGAAATTACTATTCCCACTCCAGTGAGTGCAACAGTAGGGAAAGTGTTGGATAGCGTAGGGGTAAAAATTACTATTCCCACTCCAGTGAGTGCAACAGTAGGGAAAGTGTTGGATAGCGTACGGGTAAAAATTACTATTCCCACTCCAGTGAGTGCAACAGTAGGGAAAGTGTTGGATTACGGAGGGGTAAAAATTACTATTCCCACTCCAGTGAGTGCAACAGTAGGGAAATTGTTGGATAGCGTAGGGGTAAAAATTACTATTCCCACTCCAGTGAGTGCAACAGTAGGGAAAGTGATGGATAGCGTACGGGTAAAAATTACTATTCCCACTCCAGTGAGTGCAACAGTAGGGAAAATGTAGGATCGCGTAGGGGTTAAATTCACATACTTATAAATTATTATTTTTTTAAAATAAATAACATATTAATAATTATTTAACCAAATAATTATTAATAAATACCTATTAAATTAAATTAATATTTACTTAAATAACATTAAATTACTTCGGGGCCCATTACGATGGCGGGCGGAAGCACAACCGCCGTGCTGGCGGATGCAAAAACCACCAGTTACCGCCGGCACGCAGCAGTCCACACGCCCGCCCAATTACGATGCGAAAAGCAGGCCAAACACCGCCGGCAAGCCAGCAACACCGTCCGCCATCAAAGTGCGCCCGTACACGTAGCGGCGCAGCACAATTGACACACACCGTCCGACGAAATCACGTTCCGCCCGGCGTATAAATTACGATGCCGCAAACAAACGGCTCCCACGGCTAAGAGACACCGCACGTGAAAGAGAGGCGGTAACACGGACGCAGAGCACGGAAAACGAAGAAGCGGCATCCCGAGCATGAATCCAGCACTGCAGGCCCTCCCCATGCTTCTGCTGATGCACCACCAAGGACGCAACGCACCGCGGAGACGCAGGTAGGCACACACACAACAAGTGCACGCAAACAGCGCACACAGTGCAAGGGCGGAAAAGCGGACAACCCCCACCAGCGCGTGTACACTACACATCCACCATCGCATCCACATATGACACACAGGCCAAATCCTAACATCGCGGAACACATGTGTACACACCACCTGGGACTAGGAACCAACCACCCCGCCACGGCCACAAAGCGCCGATGACGCCGCCACACATGCGCACAACGCAGAGGCCAACCGCAGCGCCATGCATGCGTCGCACACAGACACAGGGACACAACCAAGCAGCACACACATCAGCCCCACCCCGAACGCACATGACACGTGACAGGCTGGCCACAGACATGTCCCCAACGCCCAATTCACGGACAACACCCAACGCCACACAACCGACGCACACATGTCAGTGAAGACACGCAACAGCAGGACACACCCCAGTGTAACAAACATGGCGTAGCACACAGCGGCGGCAACACCAACTAGGAGAAGCAGGGCCCCTTCGGGAAGAGGAACGCCAGTACCACACTGGAAAACCCATACCACCCTGCACATATGAACAAGACATATAAAACGGAACACCAAAGAGCCCGGGGACCGACAACAGGTGGCCCAAGAATAACATCCACACACAAGGCCCAACGCAGAGCGGAAAGGCAGCCTGCCGCCCACACAAGGGAGAGCAGACAGCACTGAATGACCTTCCATTCCAACACCGAAACCACAGCCCTACGACAGAAGCCGGTGAATACAGCCATTGTCCAAGAATAGACCAACACAGGCATGCCGAGGAGACCGACCACAGGGCAGATAGCGCATATCACAGAAGCACACAACGGACGGGGAAGAAACAAGAAAACACTCCCCCATGTCGGCCACATGCAAGTTAATTGGAAGGAGTCACACAGCACCGACCTTGAACTGTCTGAGAAGCATGTGGGAAGAGGGCCCGTGTCCTCCAAACAAGCAAACAGAACACAAGTCCTGTCTCCCCACGACTACACAGAGCTCACAGCAACCCCGGAGCGTGCACATTGCAGACTGCACACACAGCCGGAGCACGCCACCTCTACGAACCGCTGCGAAATGGCAACCGCAACACACCTACCCAACTACGCCGAAGAGCTCAAGCTGTACAAAACCAACCTGTTCCATACATTGGGATGCGATCTCCTGTCCCTGCTGAACGTAAGTTACCGACTGACTTACCGCATCACATTGTTCAGCTGCGTCATGCCCGTCTTCTACTGTCGGAGGTGTCCCTACCAGCATCCCGTCGAGATATGCCTCTCCAACCCGGCATGTCTGAAGGCGGACCTGCTACCACTACTCCTCCCTCTGGACGCACACGACAGGGCCTGCTCTGCCTATGGGGGCATGGCGTATGTGGCCAACATCGCACCCGCACTGAAATGGGACCACTGTGCCTCCACACGACGGATCATCGAGAACAGCTACATCGAATGTCACCCAGCATGCCCCATCATGGTCCTCCAAGGGACAACCTACGAACAACACCTTGACAGCCACCATCCGCTTCATTGGCTGGCAAACATGTACACCACCAATGACATGGAAGCCCTGCTGGACGGCATCGCATACCTGACAACCTGTAAATACGTCGGACCACAACGCAGGTTCCCCGAGTGACCTATGAAGTCCAACCCCGCACCCATGCTCAGCTTCCGCACGGACTGGCCAGTCACCACCACAACAGCCAAACCAAACGACCGGCAACTGTAACCACACCATCAACGACATCGCCATGACATCGGATATGACCGGGACATGCACACTGTTCCCCATCACATCCAGGAACACCGCATGCATCGTGGGAGGCAGTGGCATGGGCTCTGTGCATCGCACCCACATGGACGGAACTGCACGTACAACCAGGACACGACATGGATCCAGCGCACATGGACACACACACCGCTCAGTGGACATGAATAGGTCGCCTGGAGTCTGTGGGTGCTGCACCCCTCCCACCCCCGCCCCGGGAATCCCATACCAGGACCTTTGCATGGACGACAAGTGCATACAACAACAACACGACCCCAGTGACTGTGACATGTCCAGTAACCACCACAGTGCAACAACAAGTGGCACGCCGCTGCATGCACGCAAGCACATGCCCTGATGTCATCTCACATGCACGCGTGCATGAGGAACAACCGCAGCAAACCTGTCACATGGAACTGAGATGGACTGTGCCCATGATGCCGAGCGGTCTGGTAGGCTACATGTATACCGTCTGTGTCAAAGTCCGCAGCTCCGCAGCTATACGTAAATGTACATTAGCACAGCCTTGGACAAGCAGATGTCACTCTGAAGCCCACATCCCACATGCAACAGCCAATCACATGTAACCCCACACCCTATCCCATTTGCAATCATGCTCAGTATATCCCCAACATGTATTCCGCTGCCAGTAGTGTCCACTATACTGCATCACAGAGGACAGAAGACTCAATATAATGTTTGAAACCAGAACTGTCTCCGCTGACTCATTTCACAAGTACGAATGAGAGAGGATGAGAGTATGTGAAGTACACGGCAGTCGTGACATGACCATGTACTCCACTGGTATTGGATGTCAACGCAAATGAGTAGCACTACTGTGGAAGACACACATGTGTCGTGTGAAGTCGTATGGACGCAGTGCTCAGGTGGGTGGGTGCGACGGGTAGATGCGCACATGACAAGTTGGAGCACGCCGTGTTGGGAGGGGTCATGAACAGTACACCACCGCTTCCCTGGGCATTGTGAGAGGACACCTGTCGGGGGGAGTGAACACGTGTGTGCACAGCAGCCGGGCACACGTACAAAGCGGTACCAGGCGCACCTCAGCCCACCCTCTGTGGACAAGCTGGATCCTGTTGTGCGCCCACCATGCCCCTTGACAAGGCACACACAGCCCCAGTCGACCAGGTGTAACCCCAACATAGTCAATCCGCACAGGCGATACAGGGCACGGGATGGCAGTGGAGCATGGTGTGTGAGAGGTCTCCTCGCGCCCCTCCTGGTCATATCACGCAGGCAATAGAACCTCAACGTCTAGCATGGCACAAGTCACATGGAAGTGTAGGGGGACGCACCACAGCACGAGCAGCACTGACGTCACGGGAGGTGGCTCGCACCATCCCATCCATTGCCCATCATACCAACCACGCCACATGCCATTGCGACTAAGTGCAAGCGCGTGCGCCACCACCCCCGAGCCCTCCCCAGAGAGGCCAAAGAGTGAATGTGTGGGCCATCAGCCACAGACGGACGCGGCATGGCCGCAAGGGCAGCCACAGCCACTGGGTGTCGCAGGTGGCGGATCCGGAAGGCGAAGACTGTGATGCATAGTCCATGCAGGCCGGGTCTCCATTTGGGGCACCACGCAGGTGGACGGCGTCCCGCCACACATCATACCCTGAGACAGCCCACTCGTGCAACTGGACCCACACATACACTCCTTGCCCTCTCTGGTGCGAGCTTGGGGCTGCCTGTGCAAGCGCTAGCCTCGCAGGTGAGCATGCATATTGGGGGGCGAGGGGAGGACATGAGGGCTGGGGCGAAGATGACTGTATCACTGTCAGTTAGTACAAGGGATGACCCAGATGTGGAAAGGAAGAGACGTGTCCCGTGTGTACTGCAACTAGTCGCCAATTCAACTACCCCCCATGTCCGGAATGTAAGCCCGCACCTAGGCCCGCCCATCCGCCACATCGAACATACCACCAGCACGACAACCTTCCCATTCGAAACACTGACTGGGGGTGGCGACCAGTGAACAATCATGTGTTGCCTACCCACGCGTACATGTGGGCCCTCCATGATCCATGTCACCTGCGGCAAAGACATGACATGCGCAATGAGGGAAGTGAGGAGTGCTGTCCGCCCCACGCGCAGAAGGTGCATCAGCTCCACAGACCCAGCAGCGAGTCCAGCAGGGGTCACATGTGCAGGGGCAGCTGTGCCTGGTGTGAAGGCACATGCATATAGACAGCACATCGACCAATGTGTAGTCTGCCCACATCCACAGTCCATCATCATGCGGACATAGGAATTGAACACAGGGCAACACATCTTAGTAGGTGCACCCACCGTGACCAACAATGCGCAATCATCGACGTACCCGCCCTGTGCATGGCCCCCCACCCAACGGAGGCACATCCAGTGCCACCATCCCACACACACAAGCCTACCACGGAACATGCTGTGTCCAATGGTCAGTACAGAGTCAGCGCCCATCTGGTGGATCCTGAACAGGAGACACATGCACACACATGCCAGCTCCCACTATGTACGTCTGCCACCTGGCGCGTGCAATGTAACCTCTCACCTGTGACGTGTGACTGCAAGCACACAGCCGTCTTGGCATGGGGCTGTCAATGTGGACACCTGTCAATGTTTTGGGAGCTGTGATCCGTACAGTGCTGTACATAGGGTGCAGTGCTGACACCTACTACTGTCTCATTTCCCCTCGTGCCACAGGTCCCACTTGTATTGGCCGCTCAGCCCGTGCCCACATCGTCGTCGCTGCCGTGTGCCATACTCATCCAGCCTCGGAAGCAGTTCCATGCTCAGCAGACACTCATGTCGCCGTGGCGTTGCCGCTTGACGAATATGCAGTCAGTCCCCATCAGCACGCCCCGCAAGTCATTGGGGCCTAGATCCCCATGTGCATGACCATGGCAGTGGTATGTCTCACTTGCCATTGCCATTGTTGGGAGATCTGTGTAAGTGTATTGTGGCCGTGCCGTCCCAGCTTGACAGCTGGGCTGTGGCACATGTGCTTGCTCAGTCATGTCAGTGATGTGTATGCGAAATTGCTATGTGTTGTGTTGCTTTGACATGTGTCCTCTGCCATTTTCCCCAGGCGGAGACCGAACATTGACCGCCCATACCAATTGCTGGCGGACATGGACGATACAGAGGTTATCAGGAAGTTCCGGCTGGACAGGCCAACCCTGCATCGACTGTGTGCCATGTTAGAGCCCCATCTCCGTCCCCGCAGGGTGTATCCGACTGCTATCACCCCCACGGCTAAGGTGATGGCCGCCATGCATTTCTTCGCCACTGGGTCATTCCAGCACACAGTGGGCAGTGGAGGTGGGATGTCCCAGCCCATGTTCAGCAAGGTGCTGAGGGATGTACTGGCAGCCATGATGCTTTACCGGAACAGGTACATCCGCTTCCCCAGGGCTCGTGAATTGGCGGCAGTGAAGGGTGCATTCTATGCCCTTGGCAGAATCCCACACGTCGTGGGAGCCATTGACTGCACACATGTTGGCCTTGTTCCACCACAGGCCACTGAGCACCTGTACCGCAACAGGAAGCACACGCACTCCCTGAATGTGCAAGTGGTGTGCCTTGCGGACATGGTGATCACCCACGTGTGTGCCAAGTTTCCAGGCTCTGCCCATGACGCACACATTATGCGCAACAGCATCTTGCCACGACTGATGGCCAATCTGCAACAGGATCGTGGCTGTATTGTCGGTGAGTATGTGGAGTGGTGTAGCGTGCTGGTTGTGCGATGCTGTCCCCTGTCCAGTTGGAATAGCAACGGTTCTCTGTGTCCCTCACACCCAGGTGACTCTGCGTATCCGAATGGGGCATGGCTGCTCAGTCCATTGAGGAATCCTCGCACCCCAGCAGACGATCGATACAATGAGGCACATGGGAGGACCAGACGTGTGGTCGAGCGTACCTTTGGCCTCCTCAAGTCCAGGTTCAGGTGCCTGGACCGCACCGGGGTGCACTGGCGTACTCCCCACAGAAGGTGTGCCAGATAGTGGTGGCGTGCTGCATGCTGCACAATCTGGCCATTCGGAAGCAGATCCCCCTCATTGTGGATGACGGAGATCAACCAGGGCCCCAGCCCGCAGACCAGGACAGCTCGAGTGAGGTGGACAGCGGAGAGGAGGAAGCTGGGAATGTGCGGCAGCAGCTCATCGCCCGCTACTTCACTTGACGGTGAGTGTCCATGTACGACGGCTGATGTGGCTGTATCTGTGCAGGTGTGTGTGTGATGTGTCAGGGTGGCCGTTTGTTCACTACGTGCTGTGTGTCAACGCTCCATGGCCAGGGTAGTATGCCACTGTCGGTGACTGTGGCATTGTGCCCTATTGCTCTGTGCGATGTGTGTACATTGCTTGTAGTTGTTGACATGTACTGTGTGATGGGTGTGTGACACACTCATTGAATGTGCTCCTGTTCTGTCTCCCACCCCTAGGTCCCTACAGGCCGTCCGGATTCCATTGCCATGCCACGCATCAGGTGCCTTTCCGCCCAAGGTGGCCGTTGTATTCCGTACAAATAAAACACAGGGCACAAACAGCAGTTAGTGAAAAAGGTGCATTTATTACAAACTGTGACATGTGATTGTGCGTAAGGTGATGACAAAATTGGTGCGTGCAGTGTCAATGAGCTGTCGGTCATGGCTGCGTGAAGCTCAGGGTGTATCCACTGGTTCTATGTCCATGGTCCAACACACACATGCCATCCAGCTGGCTGTGTGGAGTGGGATCGTAGAGCAAGTCAATGCAGTGGCTGGTCAAGGCAGGCTGGCGGAAGGCTGGCTGGCTGCCTCACTTGCGACTGGTGCGTGCGAAGTCCTCCCGGGAGACCTGTTTCCTCTTCGGACGGCCCCTTCCACGTTTGGGAGGGGGGGTGTGTGGTGGCGACCTGCTGGTGGTGGGTGAGGTGTGCTCACTGGCTGTGGTCGCAGGGGATGTGGACACTGCTGGCCGACCCTGCGCCCTAGCAGGTGGTGGCGGAGGTGGTGCTGCTGGCCTTGCCTGTGACCCCACCGCCACCACCAGCTGGCCCATGAGGTCCACGAGTTGGTCCATACGGGACACGAATTGGCCCCTATGGGCGTCCATGGACCTCAGCACCCCCAGCACCTCCCGCGTGTCTGAAGCAGACCTGACCCATTGTTCTTGGGCCTCTTCATAGGCCCCAAGGACTCTGGCCATTTGAGGCAGGGCATGGCTCCCAGGGGAGGCTGGCGTTTCCCTGACCCTGCTCCTCCTACCAGTCCTGCTGCCACCGGCCTGCCCACTAGCCACATTGCATACCGCGGTCCTCGCTGTGGCTCCCAGGGTGGATCCAGTCGGCCGGGCCACCACCTGTGCTGGTGCCAGCGAAGACGTGGTGGTGGTGGTGGCGGTGGTGGTCGGTGCGGCGATGGTGGCGGTTGCGGCAGTGGTAGTGGCCGCAATGACCGTGGGTGTGGCCGCAATGACCGTGGGAGTGGCCGCAACGACAGTGGCAGCAGGGGGCTGGGACTGTTCAGCAGCCCTGGATGATGGGTTGGTGGGTAGGAGGGGTCCTGGGGAGCGGCTGGGCCCTGCCACGCCAGATGGGCCAGCTTGGTGGTCCGTGTCCGAAGAGGTGGACAGATCCTCCAGATCCGTGTGTCCTCGTTGGGGGCTTGTAGGCTGGCTGTGCTGGCTGCTGTCTCCATCCCCAGCGTCCAGCAGTTCGTCACCTGTGGAGAGAATGAGATTTGTTATTGTGTTGCACCTGGCGAAGTATGTATTAGTCGTCTGACATTGGCAGTTCGTGCAATCTCGTACATGGGTTTCCCGGAGGCGAGTGTGTGGCTGTGGCATCTGTAGTTGTGTGTGCTAGGCAATGGGACTGTGTGCTGTGCACATGTGGCATGGGACGGATTGGCCATGCCGATGGGTGTGTTGCTGTGCCCCTACTTATTGTGACTCTGGTGTATGCGGGCTCCTGGCCCATCCTGGGTCTGGTTTGTACTTTGCTTTTGGGGTTCAAATGGAACGCTTAGGAACGCATATGGCAACATGGGGGCCATGCCCCAGATTCGCATTTGGGAGGGAATATGCTTTTGGGGTTCAAATGGAACGCTTAGGAACGCATATGGCAACATGGGGGCCATGCCCCAGATTCGCATTTGGGAGGGAATATGCTTTTGGGGTTCAAATGGAACGCTTAGGAACGCATATGGCAACATGGGGGCCATGCCCCAGATTCGCATTTGGGAGGGAATATGCTTTTGGGGTACATGCTGTGAGCCATGGGTGCCGAACGTGACATGTGTTGTGGCAGCATGACAGTGCATGCTCTGCGGTGTGTGCATGCTTGACATGGCCTGCATATTTGCTGTCTGTTGTGATTACTGGACATGGCATTGGACGCATCGTTATGAGTGAGTGATGGTTGTGTGCCAGCCAACGTATTGCAGTTGTCCCATCTCCTTGGTGTGCGTGCTGCCCTGTGCCATGTGCATCACTGCAGTGCTCGGGGGTGTGGCCCATGTTGTGTGTTGTTGCTCACAGTGTGTCGTGCACTTCATTGACTTCTGGCACATGGTTGGTCATGGGCATGTATCTTAGCGTAACGGCTGTATGTGTGGCAGCTGTGCGGATGACATGCCTTTCATGAGACTGGGGCTGACGGATGGGATGGATGGTATGTTGTTTGTGCATGGTGTGTCTGTGTGTTTGATGGGTTCAGTGGTGTTCGTGTGCATTTATGTTGTTCCGCTCTGTTGCGTCTAGTGTTGTTTGTCTTACATAGGCGTAGTTGTGGGGTGTGTGGTTGACAGGCAGTAGGGGCTACATGGACAGGACTTCAATGGTGTTTCGGTTGTGTGTGATGAGTTGCACAGTGGCTGCCGTGTGGTACTATATTCAGTGTGGCTTGTGCATGCAGACGTGGCTCCTTGGGTGTTGCTATGTCTGTGATGGGTCATGTGGGGTGTGAGTCTGTTGTTCATGTCCGTGTGCACATTGTTCACTTGTTCGTGACGGTGGGCGGTGCTGCGTGTTCGTCTGCTACGTGACATGTCCCATGTGTTGGTCGTGTTATGGTCCTCATGCCTCCAGTAATCCAGCCCTGTCCAGTTTCCCACCTGCAAGTTGTTCGTGCGTGCACTGTACTGGTTGCCACATGGCTCTAAGCGGGGGTGCTCCATGTTGCAGGTCTGTGGGGGTGGGGGGTGTTGTGGGTCGTGGGGGTGGCTGGACAACCCACTGACACCGATTGCTGTGGACCGTGATGTCTGCCTTTCGGCTGTCGTTGTGCACTGCGGTGGCTGACACGTGGCTGTGGGGTGTGGGGGATGCTCCTCCTTGCTGTACTGTGGGACTAGGGGCCTGGTGTGTGTTGTACTTGGGCTGTCCACCCTCCCACCCACTGCACTTTGTGTTCCTGCCACTTACCTGTTACTTGTCGGTTGGTGCAGCTGTGGCGGACACATGGGTGTGGTGGGTGCTCGTTGTGGCGCTTCTGGCATATTTGGGGACCTGTTGGTGGTTACGTGGCTGGCTTAGTGTACACATGTCCCCACGCATCTTGCAGTTGTTCGGTTTGGGCTGTGTGTGGTGGTGTCTGTTGCATGTGTGTGTGATGTGTTGTGTATTGTGTGCTGGACATGGGGGTGTTTGTCCCTGGGAGCTGTGGCATGGTGGTAGTGCATGTGAGTACATAGCGGTGTGCTGGTATACATTAGTTTGTACTTACCAGCCTCCACTCCCCTGCTAATCCGGCGAGGATCTCGGGATGTATGATGACTCGCACCTTCTCCTCCCACGCTTTGAAGGTCTTGAAGAGCGCGGGATTCCCTCCGCCAGTGACTGCAGCCAGCTCTCTGTTTTTGCCCTCCTTCTTCTTGACCAGGCTCTTGGCGTCATTCCACCGTTTGTTTATTTCGACTCTGTTCCTGGGCAGGGTCCCGACTGCATTGACCTGGTCTACGATCCGGTTCCACATTCTGTTTCTGGTGGCTAGTGGTGTGTGCTGGACCATGTTCCCATAGATTTGTGGGTACACCTTGATGATCTCGTCGACCATGACCGTCAGCTCCATGGGCGTGAACTTGGGCATTCTTTGTGGTGCCATGATGTTTGTGGTGCTGGTGCGGTGTGTGTTGTGTAATGTGCAGGGGGTTTGTGGTGCCGGTGTTTGGTGGTAGTGGAGGTGGTGGTGGTGGTGGTGGTGGTGGTGGTGTTTGGTGGTGGTGGTGGTGGTAGTGGTGGTAGTGATGTGTGCGTTTCTGTGGTGTGCTGTTGTCCTTGCTGTGTCACTGTGTCCTCTCCTCTCCTCTCTGGTTTACAATGTTGCAAGGGGTTGTGGTCTGTGGGAGTTCTGCTTTTGTACTTACCTATGTGGGTGTGTCCTCATGGTCTGTTGTTTTCAGGTGTGTTGTGTCTGGGGTTCTGGCCTTTGTAGTTTTTGTTTGTCCGGGGGGTGTTTTCGGGATGTGTACTGTGCTTGTGTATTTGTGCGTGCCTTGCTGTGTGGACTTGTTGGCCATGTTGTGTGCTATTGGTTTTGTGAGCGGATGGTTTCTGTGCAGGTACGTGGGCGCCATGGCTTCTGCCGTGTCGATTCTCATCGACGTTGTTTGCGCTGGCGGGCGGTATATTTGTAGTTTTCCCGCGCTCATGGCGGTGCGATCGTAATTTCACGTGCGGTGTGTCGGCCGTGATGGCGGGCGGTTTTGTGTTGTCGGGCGTGTTTCCGTCCGTGGCGGGCGGTTTGACTCCGACTCGGACGATGGCGGGCGGTATTTTGTGCGATTTTTCCGCCGATGGCGGTTTTTGGTTTGTGTTATCGTAATGGCGTGGTCGGTGTTCAGACGGTGTATGCGGGCGGTATTTTGCCGATTCCATGCCTGGCGGATTTATTTACGCCGGGTATCGTAATGGGCCCCTTCCCACCCTATTCCCACACACACAACGCGCTACACATAAAAATAACACAATTAATGTAATTATCAATTAATCAATTAATAAAAATGAATTACCAATTAATAATTAATTAACAATAAATTAATTAACAATAACAATAAATAAAAAATAATAAGTAATTAATTATCATTAATATAATTTTTTATTAACCAATTAATAAAAATTAATTACCAATTATTAATTAATTAACAATAAATTAATAATCAATAACAATAAACATACACATATTAACTAATTAATTATATTTAAATTACTTCCCACCCTATTCCCCTATAAACCCACAACCCGCTACACATTAAAAATAACATAATTAATTTAATTACCAATTAATCAATGAATTAAAATTAATTACTAATTAATAATTAATTTACAATAAATTAATTAACAATAACAAATAAATAAAAATTAATAATAAATTAATTATAATTAATATAATTATAAATTAACCAATTAATATAAATTAATTACCAATTAATAATTAATTAACAATAAAATAACAATGAATAACAATAAATAAAAACATATTAATTAATTAATTATAATTAAATTACTTCCCACCCTATTCCCCTATAAACCCACAACCCGCTACACATTAAAAATAACATAATTAGGAGACGCGCGAGCGCGCAAAACAAGATGGCCGCCTCCCGGTGAGCTCCTGAGCGTTTTCGCCCGTTTTTCGCTAAAAACGATGAAATTTTAGTCAAATTATTGCTATGAAGAGGTCGCTGAAGTATTAAAGCTGGTACCTGTGCTGAGGGTCGTTTTTGAGTGCCTCTGGACGGCGGAAGTGGTGTTTTCTTGCATCAGGCTCCTGCTTCCAGTCTGCCTTCAGGTACTGCCAGGCTTGTCTGTCAGGGGGGCGGAGTAAGCACTTAAGAAAGGGCCTGGCTTGGGCCTAGCCACTCCCACAGACCATTTTAGCTGCTGCACCAGTTTTTTGAAGGATTTGAGCACCAAGAATATTATACCTTCCTACAAACATTATATTTAATTGCAAATTGGTTCCTTTTTACGTCAAAATGGAAAATAAAAATTCTCTACATAATAAAAGGAGACAGCAGGTTTCACCTCCGCCTATCAAATCAAAAGCGGTAGAGTCATCTGAACCTTCCTTATCTTAAATTTTAGAAGAAATTCAAGCACTTCGTGTTAGTACCGATACCATTGCGTCAGAGATTAAAAATGTACGCAAAGAAATGGCTTGCTTATCAATGAAAATTTCTGACAACTCAATTAAAATACAAGATAATAAGGTTAAAATAGACGCTTTTACCCCACTTATGGCGAAAATATCACCCATGTCTACACTCCTTTTAGATATGGAAAACCGCAATAGACAATATAATCTACGCATTTTCAATCTACCAGAAGATGTTGAAGGGGCCAACTGCAGATTATATCTGGAAACTTTGATTCCTGGCCTGTTGAAAATCAGTTTTCCAGAAAAATTTGAAATTGATAAGGCTCACAGGATTCCTTCTCATCGCAACCCTCAACACACAAAACCTCGACAAATGATCTTTAAAGTTCTCCGTCATCACCATTTGGTTTTGATTAGGAAAGCAGCAAGAGAAATTCCTTCGTTGATGGTCAATGGGAATAAAATATTTATCCATCAAGATTTCGCCAAGGAGACTGTTTCTGTTCGCAAAGAATTCACTGCTCTTCGTCCTCAACTAAGAAGTCTTGGTTTCAAGTATGGTCTTTTTGATCCCTCAACAATGCGTATTTGGAAAGATAACTTTTCGAAATCCTTTCAGCGTCCTCAAGAACTGAAACAATTTCTGGATCTACAGTCGCAGCATTTAATGGATACTCAGGACCCTACTACTTGATTGTTTCCAGTTATGTACTTTTTGACAAATTGCTGAGTTATTCTTCATCGGGCTCCAACGGTATCGGTCATGCTTGTTGAGCATGTGTGCGTTTCACTCCTGATATTAATGTATTCTGTTTGTCGTTTTTTCCATGTTTTATTTTTTCCCTTTCATCTTCCCTGTTCTAGAGCAACTACTTTCTCACAACCTCTTTGTATTTTTCACTTTCCTCCTCTTTATCTTTTCTCTTTCTCTCTTGCATTATGGCTAGCTTACATAATATTAAAGTAGTTTCATTAAATGTTAAAGGTTTGCGCCATCCAGTTAAGCGCACAAAAATTTTAGATTATCTAGGTAGTTGCAAGGTAGATATTTGTTTTATTCAAGAGACTCATATAGATGATAAAATCTTAGATTATATGAAGAAAAAATGGGTTGATACTATTGTTTCATCTCCTGCTAATGGAAAAAAATGGGGTTGCTATCTTTTTTGCCAAAAATTACACTGCCAAATTCTGAATAAAACTTCAGATGCTGATGGGAGATATATTATAGTTAAAATTAAAATACATGATTCAGTCATCTTTTTACTCAATGTTTACGGTCCTACGGCGGACGACCCTCTTTTTTGGTCTAACCTTACTACTGAGGTCCTGAAATTGGGTACAGTTCCGTTAATTGTAGGAGGTGATTTTAATGTCATAGCTGATCCTCTATTAGATAGATTATCCTGTACTAAATTCCACCCTCCTAAGGTTTTTCATGCTTTCAGATTATTTATTCAAACCACTAAATTAGTTGATATATGGCGCCTACATTTTCCTACAGAAAAAAGTTTTACATTTTTTTCAAACCCACATAATTCTCATTCTAGAATTGATTATTTATTGGTCTCTAGACAATTAATTCAATCCGTGAGTTCTCCTAACATTGGCAACATTGATATTTCTGATCATGCTTTAATTTCTTTTGTTTTGAATTTGAATTCATCTTTTACAAATAAATCCAGATGGCGAATGAATACTGATATTGTTCTTAATGAACATAATAAACCAAAACTCTTAATTGCAATTCAAGATTATTTCCTACTTAATCCTGAAGGTACCACTTCTATGGTTAATAGATGGGATGCTTTTAAAGCATACCTTAGAGGTGTAACTATTTCCATTATGGCTTATGAAAATAAATCCTTCAATAATAATATTAAAAATATAGAAAAACAAATTGCGAAATTTGAGAGACTTTTCATTACGTTTAATGATACTCAATATAGACTTAAACTGCAAAAGCTTCGGTATGAATTTAATTCAATACTTAGCAGAAGAGCTGGCATTCAGATTTCTAACTCTAAAGCCAAATTTCGTTTTAATGCCAACAGATCTGGGAAACTTCTAGCCAATTATTTACGTATAAAAAAGAGCAAATCTCAAATAAACTCTATTCATGGACCTAGTGGCAAAATTGCTTTATCTCACAATGATATTGTTAATGAATTTTTGGATTTTTACTCTAATCTATATAACAAGCCTGATTTTCAGGATGCCTCTTTAATTGATTCCTTTTTAACTACATGTGGTTTACCCAGCATCTCTCAATCAGATAAAATAGGGTTAGATTCTCCCATTACTACAGATGAAATTTTATTAGCCATAAAATCTCTTAAAAAAATAAGTCTCGTGGTCCAGATGGTATTTCGGCTGAGTTTTATAAAGAATTTCAAGTACAACTTTTGCCCTTTTATTTCAACTTTTACCTCTTTTGGTTCTTCAGGAATTACTTCAGGCTCTTTTACTGAGGCTTTAATTGTCGTGCTTCCCAAACCAGATAAAGACCCCACCATTGTGTCAAATTACCGGCCTATATCTCTAATTAATCAAGATTGTAAATTATATGCTAAAATATTGGCATCTAGATTAGCTCCTGTATTGCATTCTATTATACACTCAGATCAATCTGGCTTTATGAAAAATAGGTACTCTGCAAACAATACAAGAGCCTTGCTACATGTTATCGAACAAGCTCCCAATTTAACTTTACCTTCAGGAATACTGGCCTTAGACGCTGAGAAAGCTTTTGATAAAATTCATTGGCAATTCTTATTTAATACCTTATTGTCATTTAATTTTGGTGAGGCATTTATTCGCATGATTTCTGCTCTGTATTATGCCCCTACTGCTCGTTTATTTATCAATGGCCAAATCTCGAATCAATTTTCACTTTTTAGAGGTACAAGACAAGGTTGCCCTCTTTCCCCACTTTTATTCCTTATTGGTATTGAACCATTTCTCAATGCTATACGAAAATGTGATGATATTAAAGGAATTAATATTAAAGATGTTACTATAAAAACTTTAGCTTATGCAGATGATGTACTCCTATTTATTAGTGACCCTATAATCTCATTCCCTTCCCTATTAGAGATTATCAAAAACTATTCTACAGTCTCTGGATATAAATTAAATACTAACAAAACTGAATTTTTCCCCTTAAACATTTACTGTACCCCTGATATGATACCTATGACTGATATTATTTGGCAAAAGGATAAATTGAAATATCTTGGGATTTTATTCTCATCCTCTATAAAATCAACAATAACATTGAACTGTAACTTTATTTTAAATTATATAAAAGATAAATTGTCTAAATGGTCTTCATTACATCTTTCATGGTGGGGTAGAATGGATTCCATTAAAATGACAATTGCTCCAAAAATTTTCTACACACTCGCCATGATTCCTACTCAATTTTCATTAAAGTTTTACAAAGATGTTGATAGAATTTTATCCAGATTTCTTTGGAATTGTAAACCGCCTCGTATCAGTTATCAAAAAAATTAAAAATGCCTAAATGTAATGCTGGGTTTGGATTACCAGACTTTTTCCTCTACCACAAAGCCTTTATTTTAAAACAAAGTTCCATATGGTTTAATCAGTCCTATTTAAACAATTCTCCTATTTGGCTTGATATTGAGAAATCATTGGTAAATCCATTTCCACTCCCCACTTTGTTAACTATGTCTAATAGGTCATCATTTTTGCATAAATCCGTTATACTAAAGTCCACTAAAATGATTTTTAATGATATAGATTCAATTTTTCTATCTCCTATGTCTATTACTGAAAACATGTCACTATGGTATAGCAATGTTATCAAATTGAATAGGAATGTTAGTTACTGGTATTCATGGATTAATGCTGGTATTTTTTATCTTAAGGATATATATTCAAACAATGCTTTTTTATCATTTGAGATTTTACGAACAAGATTTAATTTACCTCAAGCTGATTTTTCTAAATATGAACATTTATGTAATTCCATTTTAGATTCTTTTCCTCAAGATATTCCTTCTAATGTTAAAGCTGATTTATCAATTTACATTCAAACTGTCTCTACTTCATCACATGGTGTTTCTATTTTATATAAAAAATTATCTAATTCTCTAGGTAGCAACATTAATATGCTTTCAGTATTTTGGAATAATGAACTTTCACTTTCACTATCCATTGATATATGGAAGGATATTTGGCTTAATAGTATTTCTGGTTGGCTGCCTGTTTCGCTTTATCAAACCAACTCATATATTTTATTTAATTGTTTATGGACTCCATTACGTCTCTTCCAAGCTAAACTTCTTCAATCTGCTTCTTGTTGGCACTGTAAATCACACCCTGGTACATTACAGCATATGCTTTTTAAATGCCCTTTAATTTTAAAATTTTGGACTGATGTTTGGGATATTATAAAAAAGATATTAAATATCCATGATGATGTTTCTTACAATATGTTAATTTGCAAATCTGCTCTTCTTTCACATAGTTTAAATGTCTTAGAAGGTAAACTTTTTAATTTCCTAATATCAGCTGCTTTAAAATCTATTACATTTTGCTGGAAAGATGTCTCGCTATTATCAGTACATGCATGGTGGTCATGGGTTATTTTTACAAGAAAAGGAGCTCAATTGTCCTTAACTGGGCTCAATCATAACTCCAATTCTTTTCATGCTTTTTGGATTCCTGTTGATGTATATATATCTTCTTAAACGGTATATGTATAACTAATTTAGCTTTTTATTCATAATATAGTATATTTACTGATTTATATTGTAGCTCTATTTATAGACAATGTAATTCGAATCATTATTGATCCTTTTCCCTCCTTTCCTTTTTATGTTCTCCAAGAATACTTATTTTATCTTACCTAATGTAATTCAATTGATATGCCTGTTAATCTTCTTTACTATAACTAGATATTTTCGATTTAGAATATTATTTTCTGTATTGTCTGTTACTTGTTTATTATGAAAATTCAATAAAATATTTTGAACAAAAAAAAAAAATAACATAATTAACTTAATTACCAATTAATCAATGAATTAAAATTAATTACCAATTAATAATTAATTTACAATAAATTAATTACCAATAACAATAAATAAAAATTTATAATAAATTAATTATAATTAATATAATTATAAATTAACCAATTAATATAAATTAATTACCAATTCATAATTAATTAACAATAAATTAACAATGAATAACAATAAATAAAAACATATTAATTAATTAATTATAATTAAATTACTTCCCACCCTATTCCCCTATAAACCCACAACCCGCTCTGATACTAAAACGCAAAATTTTCTTTAAAAAAAAAATTACTATTTTCTAAACATTTAGGGGCCCATTACGATACCCGGCGTAAATAAATCCGCCAGGCATAGAAGCGGCAAAAATCCGCCCGCACACACCGTCTGAACACCGACCACGCCATTACGATTACACAAACCGAAAACCGCCATCGGCGGAAAAATCACACAAAATACCGCCCGCCATCGTCCGAGTTGGAGTCAAACCGCCCGCCACGGACGGAAACACGCACGACAACACAAAACCGCCCGCCCTCACAGCCGACACACCGCACGTGAAATTACGATCGCACCGCCATGAGCGCGGGAAAACTACAAATATACCGCCCGCCAGCGCAAACAACGCCGATGAGAATCGACACGGCAGAAGCCATGGCGCCCACGTCCCTGCACAGAAACCATCCGCTCACAAAACCAATAGCACACAACATGGCCAACAAGTCCACACAGCAAGGCACGCACAAATACACAAGCACAGTACACATCCCGAAAACACCCCCGGACAAACAAAAACTACAAAGGCCAGAACCCCAGACACAACACACCTGAAAACAACAGACCATGAGGACACACCCACATAGGTAAGTACAAAAGCAGCACTCCCACAGACCACAACCCCTTGCAACATTGCAAACCAGAGAGGAGAGGAGAGGACACAGTGACACAGCAAGGACAACAGCACACCACAGAAACGCACACATCACAACCACCACCACCACCACCACCACCACCAAACACCGGCACCACAAACCCCCTGCACATTACACAACACACACCGCACCAGCACCACAAACACCATGGCACCACAAAGAATGCCCAAGTTCACGCCCATTGAGCTGACGGTCATGGTCGACGAGATCATCAAGGTGCACCCACAAATCTATGGGAACATGGTCCAACACACACCACTAGCCACCAGAAACAGAATGTGGAACCGGATCGTAGACCAGGTCAATGCAGTCGGGACCCTGCCCAGGAACAGAGTCGAAATTAACAAACGGTGGAATGACGTCAAGAGCCTGGTCAAGAAGAATGAGGGCAAAAACAGAGAGCTGGCTGCCGTCACTGGCGGAGGGAATCCCGCGCTCTTCAAGACCTTCAAAGCGTGGGAGGAGAAGGTGCGAGTCATCATCCATCCCGAGATCCTCGCCGGATTAGCAGGGGGAGTGGAGGCTGGTAAGTACAAACTAATGTATACCAGCACACCGCTACGTACTCACATGCACTACCACCATGCCACAGCTCCCAGGGACAAACACCCCCATGTCCAGCACACAATACACAACACACACATGCAACAGACACCACCACACACAGCCCAAACAGAACAACTGTAAGATGCGTGGGGACATGTGTACACTCAGCCAGCCACGTAACCACCAACAGGTCCCCAAATATGCCAGAAGCGCCACAACGAGCACCCACCACACCCATGTGTCCGCCACAGCTGCACAAACCGACAAGTAACAGGTAAGTGGCAGGAACACAAAGTGCAGTGGGTGGGACGGTGGACAGCCCAAGTACAACACACACCAGGCCCAGCAAGGAGGAGCATCCCCCACACCCCACAGCCACGTGTCAGCCACCGCAGTGCACAACGACAGCCGAAAGGCAGACATCACGGTCCACAGCAATCGGTGTCAGTGGGTGTCCAGCCACCCCCACGACCCACAACACCCCCCCACCCCCACAGACCTGCAACATGGAGCACCCCCGCTTAGAGCCATGTGGCATCCAGTACAGTGCACGCACGAACAACCTGCAGGTGGGAAACTGGACAGGGCTGGATTACTGGAGGCATGAGGACCGGTACACGACCAACACATGGGACATGTCACGTAGCAGACGAACACGCAGCATCGCCCACCGTCACGAACAAGTGAACAATGTGCACACGGACATGAACAACAGACTCACACCCCACATGACCCATCACAGACATAGCAACACCCAAGGAGCCACGTCTGCATGCACAAGCCACACTGAATATAGTACCACACGGCAGCCACTGTGCAACTCATCACACACAACCGAAACACCATTGAAGTCCTGTCCATGTAGCCCCTACTGCCTGTCAACCACACACCCCACAACTACGCCTATGTAAGACAAACAACACTAGACGCAACAGAGTGGAACAACATAAATGCACACGAACACCACTGAACCCATCAAACACACAGACACACCATGCACATACAACATACCATCCATCCCATCCGTCAGCCCCAGTCTCATGAAAGGCATGTCATCTGCACAGCTGCCACACATACAGCAGTCACGCTAAGATACATGCCCATGACCAACCATGTGCCAGAAGTCAATGAAGCGCACGACACACTGTGAGCAACAACACACAACATGGGCCACACCCCCCACGAGCACTGCAGTGATGCACATGGCACAGGGCAGCACGCACACCAAGGAGATGGGACAACTGCAATACGTTGGCTTTCACACACAACCATCACTCACTCATAACGATGCGTCCAATGCCATGTCCAGTAATCACAACAGACAGCAAATATGCAGGCCATGTCAAGCATGCACACACCTCAAACCATGCACTGTCATGCTGCCACAACACATGTCACGTTCGGCACCCATGGCTCACAGCATGTACCCCAAAAGCATATTCCCTCCCAAATGCGAATCTGGGGCATGGCCCCCATGTTGCCATATGCGTTCCTAAGCGTTCCATTTGAACCCCAAAAGCATATTCCCTCCCAAATGCGAATCTGGGGCATGGCCCCCATGTTGCCATATGCGTTCCTAAGCGTTCCATTTGAACCCCAAAAGCATATTCCCTCCCAAATGCGAATCTGGGGCATGGCCCCCATGTTGCCATATGCGTTCCTAAGCGTTCCATTTGAACCCCAAAAGCATATTCCCTCCCAAATGCGAATCTGGGGCATGGCCCCCATGTTGCCATATGCGTTCCTAAGCGTTCCATTTGAACCCCAAAAGCATATTCCCTCCCAAATGCGAATCTGGGGCATGGCCCCCATGTTGCCATATGCGTTCCTAAGCGTTCCATTTGAACCCCAAAAGCATATTCCCTCCCAAATGCGAATCTGGGGCATGGCCCCCATGTTGCCATATGCGTTGCTAAGCGTTCCATTTGAACCCCAAAAGCATATTCCCTCCCAAATGCGAATCTGGGGCATGGCCCCCATGTTGCCATATGCGTTCCTAAGCGTTCCATTTGAACCCCAAAAGCATATTCCCTCCCAAATGCGAATCTGGGGCATGGCCCCCATGTTGCCATATGCGTTCCTAAGCGTCCCATCTGAACACCAAAAGCAAAGTACAAACCAGACCCAGGATGGGCCAGGAGCCCGCATACACCAGAGTCACAATAAGTAGGGGCACAGCAACACACCCATCGGCATGGCCAATCCGTCCCATGCCACATGTGCACAGCACACAGTCCCATTGCCAAGCACACACAACTACAAATGCTACAGCCACACACACGCCTCCGGGAAACCCATGTACGAGATTGCACGAACTGTCAATGTCAGACGACAAATACATACTTCGCCAGGTGCAACACAATAACAAATCTCATTCTCTCCACAGGTGACGAACTGCCGGATGCTGGGGATGGAGACAGCAGCCAGCACAGCCAGCCCACAAGCCCCCAATGAGGACACACGGATGTGGAGGATCTCACCTCCTCTTCGGACACGGACCACCAAGCAGGCCCATCTGGTGTGGCAGGGCCCAGCCGCTCCCCAGGACCCCTCCTACCCACCAACCCATCATCCAGGGCTGCTGAACATTCCCAGCCCCCTGCTGCCACTGTCGTTGCGGCCACACCCACGGTCATTGCGGCCACACCCACGGTCATTGCGGCCACTACCACTGCCGCAACCGCCACCATCGCCGCACCGACCACCACCGCCGCCACCACCACAACGTCTTCGCTGGCACCAGCCCCAGCGCAGGTGGTGGCCCGGCCGACTGGATCCACCCTGGGAGCCACATCGAGGACCGTGGTGAGCAATGTGGCTAGTGGGCAGGGCCGGTGGCAGCAGAACTGGTAGGAGGAGCAGGGTCAGGGAAACGCAAGTCTCCCCTGGGAGCCATGCCCTGCCTCAAATGGCCAGAGTCCTTGGGGCCTATGAAGAGGCCCAAGAACAATGGGTCAGGTCTGCTTCAGACACGCGGGAGGTGCTGGGGGTGCTGAGGTCCATGGACGCCCGTATAGGTCAACTCGTGGACCTCATGGGCCAGCTGGTGGTGGCGGTGAGGACACAGCCAGGGACAGCAGCTCCCCTCCGCCACCACCTGCCGGGGCGCAGGGTCGAGCAGCAGTGTCCAGTTCCCCTGCGTCCACAGCCAGTGAGCACACCTCAACCACCAGCATGTCGCAAGCAGGCACCCCCCTCGCAAACGTGGAAGGGGCCGTCCGAAGTGGAAACCGATCTCCCGGGAGGACTTCGCACGCTCCAAACGCAAGTGAGGCAGCCAGCCAGCCTTCCTTGATCACCCACTTCATTGACTTGGACTACGATCCCACTCCACACAGCCATATGGATGGCATGTGTGTGTTGGACTATGGACATAGAACCAGTGGGTACACCCTGAGCATCACGCAGCCATGACCGACAGCTCATTGTCACTGCACGCACCACTTTTGTCATCACCTTACACACAATCACATGTCACAGTTTGAAATAAATGCACCTCTTACACAAACTGCTGTTTGTGCCCTGTGTTTTATTTGTACGGAATACAACGGCCACCTTGGGCGGAAAGGCACCTGATGCGTGGCATGGCAATGGAATCCGGAGGGCCTGTAGGGACCTAGGGGTGGGAGACAGAACAGGAGCACATTCAATGAGTGTGTCACACACCCATCACACAGTACATGTCAACAACTACAAGCAATGTACACACATCGCACAGAGCAATAGGGCACAATGCCACAGCCACCAACAGTGGCATACTACCCTGGCCATGGAGCGTTGACACACAGCACGCAGTGAACAAACGGCCACCCTGACACAGCACACACACACCTGCACAGATACAGCCACATCAGCCGTCGTACATGGACACTCACCGTCAAGTGAAGTAGCGGGCGATGAGCTGCTGCCGCACATTCCCAGCTTCCTCCTCTCCGCTGTCCTCCTCACTCGAGCTGTCCTGGTCTGCGGGCTGGGGCCCTGGTTGATCTCCGTCATCCACAATGAGGGGGATCTGCTTCCGAATGGCCAGATTGTGCAGCATGCGGCACGCCACCACTATCTGGCACACCTTCTGTGGGGAGTACGCCAGTGCACCCCCGGTGCGGTCCAGGCACCTGAACCTGGACTTGAGGAGGCCAAAGGTACGCTCGACCACACGTCTGGTCCTCCCATGTGCCTCATTGTAGCGATCGTCTGCTGGGGTGCGAGGATTCCTCAATGGACTGAGCAGCCATGCCCCATTCGGGTACGCAGAGTCACCTGGGTGTGAGGGACACAGAGAACCGTTGCTATTCCAACTGGACAGGGGACAGCATCGCACAACCAGCACGCTACACCACTCCACATACTCACCGACAATACAGCCACGATCCTGTTGCAGATTGGCCATCAGTCGTGGCAAGATGCTGTTGCGCATTATGTGTGCGTCATGGGCCGAGCCTGGGAACTTTGCACACACGTGGGTGATCACCATGTCCGCAAGGCACACCACTTGCACATTCAGGGAGTGCGTGTGCTTCCTGTTGCGGTACAGGTGCTCAGTGGCCTGTGGTGGAACAAGGCCAACATGTGTGCAGTCAATGGCTCCAACGACGTGTGGGATTCTGCCAAGGGCATAGAATGCACCCTTCACTGCCGCCAATTCACGAGCCCTGGGGAAGCGGATGTACCTGTTTCGGTACAGCATCATGGCTGCCAGTACATCCCTCAGCACCTTGCTGAACATGGGCTGGGACATCCCTCCTCCACTGCCCACTGTGTGCTGGAATGACCCAGTGGCGAAGAAATGCATGGCGGCCATCACCTTAGCCGTGGGGGTGACAGCAGTCGGATACACCCTGCGGGGACGGAGATGGGGTTCTAACATGGCACACAGTCGATGCAGGGTTGGCCTGTCCAGCCGAAACTTCCTAATAACCTCTGTATCGTCCATGTCCACCAGCAATTGGTATGGGCGGTCAATGTTCGGTCTCCGCCTAGGGAAAATGGCAGAGGACACATGTCAAAGCAACACAACACATAGCAATTTCGCATACACATCACTGACATGACTGAGCAAGCACATGAGCCACAGCCCAGCTGTAAAGCTGGGACGGCACGGCCACAATACACTTACACAGGTCTCCCAACAATGGCAATGGCTAGTGAGACATACCACTGCCATGTGCATGCACATGGGGATCTAGGCCCCAATGACTTGCGGGGCGTGCTGATGGGGACTGACTGCATATTCGTCAAGCGGCAACGCCACGGCAACATGAATGTCTGCTGAGCATGGAACTGCTTCCGAGGCTGGATGAGTATGGCACACGACGACGACGATGTGGGCACAGGCTGAGCGGCCAAAACAGGTGGGACCGGTGGCACGAGGGGATATGAGACAGTAGTAGGTGTCAGCACTGCACCCTATGTACAGCACTGTACGGATCACACCTCCCGAAACATTGACAGGTGTCCACATTGACGGCCCCATGCCAAGACGGCTGTGTGCTTGCAGTCACACGTCACAGGTGAGAGGTTACATTGCACGTGCCAGGTGGCAGACGTACATAGTGGGAGCTGGCATGTGTGTGCATGTGTCTCCTGTTCAGGATCCACCAGATGGGCGCTGACTCTGTACTGACCATTGGACACAGCATGTTCCGTGGAAGGCTTGTGTGTGGGATGGTGGCACTGGATGTGCCTCCGTTGGGTGGGGGGCCATGCACAGGGCGGGTACGTCGATGAGTGCGCATTGTTGGTCACGGTGGGTGCACCCACTAAGATGTGTTGCCCTGTGTTCAATTCCTATGTCCGCATGATGATGGACTGTAGATGTGGGCAGACTACACATTGGTCGATGTGCTGTCTATATGCATGTGCCCTCACACCAGGCACAGCTGCCCCTGCACATGTGACCCCTGCTGGACTCGCTGCTGGGTCTGTGGAGCTGATGCACCTACTGTGCGTGGGGCGGACAGCTCTCCTCACTTCCCTCATTGCGCATGTCATGACTTTGCCGCAGGTGACATGGATCATGGAGGGCCCACATGTACGCGTGGGTAGGCTACACATGATTGTTCACTGGTCGCCACCCCCAGTCAGTGTTTCGAATGGGAAGGTTGTCGTGCTGGTGGTATATTCGATGTGGCGGATGGGCGAGCCTAGGTGCGGGCCTACATTCCGGACATGGGGGGTAGTTGGATTGGCGACTAGTTGCAGTACACACGGGACACGTCTCTTCCTTTCCACATCTGGGTCATCCCTTGTGCTCACTGACAGTGATACAGTCATCTTCGCCCCAGCCCTCATGTCCTCCCCTCGCTCCCCCAATATGCATGTGCACCTGCGAGGGTAGCGCTTGCACAGGCAGCCCCAAGCTCGCACCAGAGAGGGCAAGGAGTGTATGTGTGGGTCCAGTTGCACGAGTGGGCTGTCTCAGGGTATGATGTGTTGCGGGACGCCGTCCACCTGCGTGGTGCCCCAAATGGAGACCCGGCCTGCATGGACTATGCATCACAGTCTTCGCCTTCCGGATCCGCCACCTGCGACACCCAGTGGCTGTGGCTGCCCTTGCGGCCAGGCCGCGTCCGTCTGTGACTGATGGCCCACACATTCACTCTTTGGCCACTCTGGGGAGGGCTCGGGGTGGTGGCGCACGCGCTTGCACTTAGTCGCAATGGCATGTGGCGTGGTTGGTATAATGGGCAATGGATGGGATGGTGCGAGCCACCTCCCGTGACGTCAGTGCTGCTCGTGCTGTGGTGCGTCCCCCTACACTTCCATTTGACTTGTGCCATGCTAGACGTTGAGGTTCTATTGCCTGCGTGATATGACCAGGAGGAGCGCGAGGAGACCTCTCACACACCATGCTCCACTGCCATCCCGTGCCCTGTATCGCCTGTGCGGATTGACTATGTTGGGGTTACACCTGGTCGACTGGGGCTGTGTGTGCCTTGTCAAGGGGCATGGCGGGCGCACAACAGGATCCAGCTTGTCCACAGAGGGTGGGCTGAGGTGCGCCTGGTACCGCTTTGTACGTGTGCCTGGCTGCTGTGCACACACGTGTTCACTCCCCCGACAGGTGTCCTCTCACAATGCCCAGGGAAGCGGTGGTGTACTGTTCATGACCCCTCCCAACACGGCGTGCTCCAACTTGGCATGTGCGCATCTACCCGTCACACCCACCCACCTGAGCACTGCGTCCATACGACTTCACACGACACATGTGTGTCTTCCACAGTTGTGCTACTCATTTGCGTTGACATCCAATACCAGTGGACTACATGGTCATGTCACGACTGCCGTGTACTTCACATTCTCTCATCCTCTCTCATTCGTACTTGTGAAATGAGTCAGCGGAGACAGTTTTGGTTTCAAACATTATATTGAGGCTTCTGTCCTCTGTGATGCAGTATAGTGGACACTACTGGCAGCGGAATACATGTTGAGGATATACTGAGCATGATTTCAAATGGGATAGGGTGTGGGGTTACATGTGACTGGCTGTTGCATGTGGGATGTGGGCTTCAGAGTTACATCTGCTTGGCCAAGGCTGTGCTAATGTACATTTACGTATAGCTGCGGAGCTGCGGACTTTGACACAGACGGTATACATGTAGCCTACCAGACCGCTTGGCATCATGGGCACAGTCCATCTCAGTTCCATGTGACAGGTTTGCTGCGGTTGTTCCTCATGCACGCGTGCATGTGAGATGACATCAGGGCATGTGCTTGCGTGCATGCAGCGGCGTGCCACTTGTTGTTGCACTGTGGTGGTTACTGGACATGTCACAGTCACTGGGGTCGTGTTGTTGTTGTATGCACTTGTCGTCCATGCAAAGGTCCTGGTATGGGATTCCCGGGGCGGGGGTGGGAGGGGTGCAGCACCCACAGACTCCAGGCGACCTATTCATGTCCACTGAGCGGTGTGTGTGTCCATGTGCGCTGGATCCATGTCGTGTCCTGGTTGTTCGTGCAGTTCCGTCCATGTGGGTGCGATACACAGAGCCCATGCCACTGCCTCCCACGATGCATGCGGTGTTCCTGGATGTGATGGGGAACAGTGTGCATGTCCCGGTCATATCCGATGTCATGGCGATGTCGTTGATGGTGTGGTTACAGTTGCCGGTCGTTTGGTATGGCTGTTGTGGTGGTGACTGGCCAGTCCGTGCGGAAGCTAAGCATGGGTGCGGGGTTGGACTTCATAGGTCAATCGGGGAACCTGCGTTGTGGTCCGACGAATTTACAGGTTGTCAGGTATGCGATGCCGTCCAGCAGGGCTTCCATGTCATTGGTGGTGTACATGTTTGCCAGCCAATGTAGCGGATGGTGGCTGTCAAGGTGTTGTTCGTAAGTTGTCCCTTGGAGGACCATGATGGGGCATGCTGGGTGACATTCGATGTAGCTGTTCTCGATGATCCGTCGTGTGGAGGCACAGTGGTCCCATTTCAGTGCGGGTGCGATGTTGGCCACATACGCCATGCCCCCATAGGCAGAGCAGGCCCTGTCGTGTGCGTCCAGAGGGAGGAGTAGTGGTAGCAGGTCCGCCTTCAGACATGCCGGGTTGGAGAGGCATATCTCCACGGGATGCTGGTAGGGACACCTCCGACAGTAGAAGACGGGCATGACGCAGCTGAACAATGTGATGCGGTAAGTCAGTCGGTAACTTACGTTCAGCAGGGACAGGAGATCGCATCCCAATGTATGAAACAGGTTGGTTTTGTACAGCTTGAGCTGTTCGGCGTAGTTGGGTAGGTGTGTTGTGGTTGCCATTTCGCAGCGGTGCGTTGTGGTGGCGTGCTCCGGCTGTGTGTGCAGTCTGCAATGTGCACGCTCCGAGGTTGCTGTGAGCTCTGTGTAGTCGTAGGGAGACAGGACTTGTGTTCTGTTGGCTTGTTTGGAGGACACGGGCCCTCATCCCACATGCTTCTCAGACAGTTCAAGGTCAGTGATGTGTGACTCCTTCCAATTAACTTGCATGTGGCCGACATGGGGGAGTGTTTTCTTCTTTCTTCCCCGTCCGTTGTGTGCTTCTGTGATATGCGCTATCTGCCCTGTGGTCGGTCTCCTCGGCATGCCTGTGTTGGTCTATTCTTGGACAATGGCTGTATTCACCGGCTTCTGTCGTAGGGCTGTGGTTTCGGAGTTGGAATGGAAGGTCATTCAGTGCTGTCTGCTCTCCCTTGTGTGGGTGGCAGGCTGCCTTTCCGCTCTGCGTTGGGCCTTGTGTGTGAATGTTATTCTTGGGCCACCTGTTGTCGGTCCCCGGGCTCTTTGGTGTTCCGTTTTATATGTCTTGTTCATATGTGCAGGGTGGTATGGGTGTTTCAGTGTGGTACTGGCGTTCCTCTTCCCGAAGGGGCCCTGCTTCTCCTAGTTGGTGTTGCCGCCGCTGTGTGCTACGCCATGTTTGTTACACTGGGGTGTGTCCTGCTGTTGCGTGACTTCACTGACATGTGTGCGTCGGTTGTGTGGCGTTGGGTGTTGTCCGTGAATTGGGCGTTGGAGACATGTCTGTGGCAGGCCTGTCACGTGTCATGTGCGTTCGGGGTGGGGCTGATGTGTGTGCTGCTTGGTTGTGTCCCTGTGTCTGTGTGCGACGCATGCATGGCGCTGCGGTTGGCCTCTGCGTTGTGCGCATGTGTGGCGGCGTCATCGGCGCTTTGGGGCCGTGACGGGGTGGTTGGTTCCTAGTCCCAGGTGGTGTGTACACATGTGTTACGCGATGTTACGATTTGGCCTGTGTGTCATATGTGGATGCAATGGTGGATGTGTAGTGTACACGCGCTGGTGGGGGGTGTCCGCTTTTTCCGCCCTTGCACTGTCTGCGCTGTTTGCGTGCACTTGTTGTGTGTGTGCCTACCTGCGTCTCCGCGGTACGTTGCGTCCTTGGTGGTGCATCAGCAGGAGCATGGGGAGGGCCTGCAGTGCTGGATTCATGCTCGGGGGAGCCGCTTCTTCGTTGTCCGTGCTCGGCGTCCGTGTTACCGCTTCGGTTTGTCGTACGGTATCTCTTTGCCGTGGGAGCCGTTTGTTTGCGGCATCGTAATTTATACGCCGGGCGGGACGTGATTTCGTCGGACGGTGTGTGTCAGTTAGGCTGCGCCGCTACGTGTACGGGCGCACTTTGATGGCGGACGGTGTTGCTGGCTTGCCAGCGGTGTTTGGCCTACTTTTCGCATCGTAATTGGGCGGGCCTGTGGACTGCTGCGTGCCGGCGGTAACTGGTGGTTTTTGCATCCGCCAGCACGGCGGTTGTGCTTCCGCCCGCCATCGTAATGAGCCCCTTAATACGTATATTTAAAAATAATGAAAAAACTTTAAAAAAGATGTTAAACATACATATAAAATACATAACACTAAAAAAAATCGATATTATTAACAACTATATTTTTGCTAACGATATTAATGACTTCGATATTACTTACTTCGATATTGAAAAAAATCGATATTACTTACCTTAAAGTCGATATTCTGGTCAACGATATTATTGACTTCGATATTCTGTCCCTACGATAATAAAAACTCGATATTAGTGTAGGTCAATATTTAAAATTCGATATTTTGACTGCCCACCATTACCAATAATGACCCCTCCAGGTTCCTCTCCCATTCCTTGAAGAGGTCATCACTGAGATCCTCAAACGTGGGGAAAATTAGAATTCAGAGGCCCCTTGGGGTCTTCTTATTATCTATATATTGTTGTAGAGTAATGCCGTCCCACCAGCGGGCTGGTTCCTGTTTCTTAAGGCGCTCTAATTTGAGGAACAGCGCCCGGAGACCCAAATTGCTCTCCACACTTTGGCCTGGTGCTTGGTTGGCTACGTTCTTCCCAAAAAGATCTTGTGCCATTTCTTCCCTTCTATCATTGAATCTTGCCATATTTTTAAATTGTATGTACAAAATTGATGACGAAAAGCAGTGAGTGCAAAAAAGTCCAATGAAGTAAACAAACAGAGAATCTTTAACGGCGGACTGATGCTTCCGCACCTCACGCTAGTTTCAAATATATCAGAAGTCCTTGCGCAGCAAGCCCTGGCATCAGCCGTCAAGTGATGCCTCTGTGGAGCAGATCCTAAGCAAAGCAGGGGTTGGGCGTGCGCCAAGTAACGAAGTCCAGAAGGCAAGTATTGAGTTTCAAAGAAAGTCTTTATTTTCAATCAGTTAACTCTCACGAGATTGGAGTTTTATAGTCAGCCAACGCGTTTCGTTCTCACGAGGAGAACTTCATCAGGGCTGAAAGTGACATAAAATTACATTTAATTTACTAAATAATTACAAAAAGAAGGGAAAAAGACGTGAACAAGCACGAAGTCACCATGTACAGAGACAAGGAAAATGCAAAACAATATGAAATCATAATTAAAAAACAAATAATAAGATAAAAGTCAGTGTTAGGTATGTACAGTACATTTCATTATGGGTATGAAGAGACGAATCCCTAAATCACCCATTACGGCGTGTGGCAAGTGAAGAAGACAGTCCGGAGTGAATGATAAAGACAAAATTAGAGAGTAAAGAGTAAAAGCTAGTATGTCTAAAACCAAAAGAATAAACCGCACGTCCTGGCTGTGTAAATCTAGGCCGTGTGCTACAAGCAGTACATTACAAAAAGTGGTCCCAATAAACCATTCATCAACACCAAAAATACAATAATCAAAGAAATTTAATGAAACAAACAAGTAATGTAATTAATAATCAGTGTTATTTAATCGCACTGATTATACATATGTTTATAACATTATTTTAACAATACCAAAAATATAGTGCCCCTAGGTGGGAAAAGGAGAAGGTGTGGGTATTTGTGAATGGAGTGAGGATAAGAGGGTAAGTAGAGAATATAGAGTGCAAATCACATAAATCGTCACTTAGAAAACACAAGGCTCATGTCTTAAGCCACAAGTTTCAAAATATAGTCAAGAAAAACAAATAGCCATGATCAGAGACAATGCCACAGTGATTAATCGCTGTTGGTCAAACTGGCAAATAGTGCAAATGTCGACGTTTCAACCCCTAAAACATTGTAGGTTATTCAATCCCTTACGACGGGGTCTTCCTCAGGACAGGGGTGGAAGGAAGGGGGTACCTAGGGATAGAGCATAAAAACACCTTAGGACTAAGAACACCATCCGTGATCAAAAACTAAATATGTAGGGCCAGAGCCCCATGAATTACCATGAACAGCCCTTCAATGAGGGCTGATTAGAAGGCGTGGGCTCCAAAATAGCGTGAGCGAGGACAGTCACCTGCAAGAGTAAGGTGCAGAGTGAGAGACGAGCCCTCCCGTGGGTATACTTTGATGGATAGGGGTTAAAGCAGATCAATCGACTTACTTGTATGGATATCTAACTCATCCAAAAGGACCAAACCGGGTTACTCAGCTGGGTTTTGCAATGTATTGTGTTCTAAATTAAAATGGAAAACAGGCGCTAATCAGGACTGAAAAAATAAAATAAATAAATAAACCACCACTCGAGCTACAATTAAGTTATACAAGTTGTGTTCTGAACGGGGAATTACCTGATAAATTCCTTAAATCAGGCAACAGTGCTCCGTAATAGTCACAATCTAAAGATATATGAAAAGAGGAGAAATTCCGGTTGAGAAACCGAACTCGACACTCTCAATGTAAGAAGAGCGTCTGATGTGGCTAAGCGCATTTAAAAAACTCACCGCTGCTCGCAGGAAACGTCTCCGTCCATGAAAGTGGAACCGGAGCTCTGATCCCTGCTGTTAAAGTACGGAGGCTCGGCAAAATCATGCACGAGCGTGACGTCATCGAGCAGACGCTCGATGCTAGTCAAACCTGTCAAGTACAATATTGTAAGGGAAGACAGACTGCCGACAAAGGCTGAAGTTGTTAATCTCACAGAAGTTATTAAATAATGCTGAAAATTTGGCTTGACCTATCTAATGAGTAGAATATACATCTGTACTCTTTACTGCTGTATTGCGATGTCCGGATGGATACATGTCATCAACGCAGTGAATACAATTTCAATAGCGAGACGGACATTGCACATGGAGACAGAGATTGTAGTTACAGTGGGAAACAAATAACATTCTACTAACAGTGGAAAAAGCTTAAATGTCAAACCAGTTTGTCACATTCATATAATATACTGGGATTAACAATATATATACATTATTACTGTTTCAATGTATGACATCTCACTGGCTTGATTTGGCAAACGGTGAGGGCGGATATATTGTGCCAAGTGTGGGGACTCAGTTAAAACACAGGGGAAGTGAGTGAAACAAAGCGATAACATAAGTCCTAGTAAGCCATTTGGGGGTCCGAGGCGCATGCCTGCAAATGATCACTCCAGGCTCAAAATAATGTCTCATCTCATTAGGCGAGTGTCTGTAAATGATGTAAGTTGCTACACGAGGTTGCGTTCCACACGAGTCTGGTGGGCGCAGTGTAGGTTGTAAGGAAGCCAGGTAGGGCCTATTTCAAAAGGTCTGAAATGCGTAAAAGAAGTAAGACGGTGAGGGATTAATATCTAAGGATTGAGTAGATGCGCAAAGAGACGTGGGAGCACAGCAAATGGCGATTAATCCTCACCTATATTAGAATAAGATAATGCAAGCGATGGGTGAGGTAGGTGTTCCAGGCAATAATACTGGAAACAATCGGGATGTCCCAAGGCCAGAGTCGGCCTAAAAGCAATTCTAAAATTAATCAATAAAGAAAATTCTCAGCAAGTCTCCAAGAAAGTTCTACAACAATGTATTAAGCAGCGGTAAAACATGGTAAACTTTGGGTTGAATTATATGTGGGTGAACCCGCTGACTAACGTGACCCTAGAACGTGGTAGTACGTATCCCCCAGTGCCTCATAGTAGCAGGGGTGGGGGCCAGGCCGGTCCGAACCGTAAATAAAATGTGCTTAACCCTCCAAGGGTAAAACAGAGGCTAGTATCCAATTAAGGGTTACGGATGACCAAACGAAAGAAACAAAAAAACCTGAATACAGAGTTGAAATAAATGGTCGGAAGGGTAGCCAATTAAGACTAAAGGTCCTGGCAGTGTCACCAGGTATAGGTAAACGGAACCAGTCTGGTGGAAGTAAAAGTCTAAGTGATCGGTTCAAAAGGCAATGTTAAAAAACGTTAAAAAACGGGGGCGGGGTCCTTCTCCCAGGGCAAGTTCGTCCTCAAACCGTGGGGTCACAGTGACAGAAAGCTGCGACCCCCCGTCCCCTCCCTTTACCTTAAAGTCGACGGTGTCAGGTCCGAGTTGGTGAGCAAATGTTTGTGCCATCTCGTGTATGGAGAAAACAGGGATATATCCGGAAGGGGCGTGGTCGCAACGACGTGACGTACGTGGCCGTGACGGAGCGCAGGTATGTGAGAAAGAATGCATAGAACGCGGATTGAGGTAGTCGGAAGTGAAGTTAGGTGAATATGGTTGAAGTCGATAAATATAACCCCCTTAAAACGGCTGTGTAAGTGTCATCAATGAAAACAAAGGTACAAAAGAAATGAAATAAAATAAAATAAAATAAAAAATAAATAAATAAAAGGTCTCCTGAGGTTGGATTCTGAAGTGTGGTTGAAAGAACAAAAAAAAACATCGCTCATAATGTGAGGTCATGCCCGGTTGTTAATGTATGGGGGCCAAATGGGGGTGAAAGAAAATATAAAATTTATATAATATATATGATAAGTAAGAGAGGAGGGGCTAGATAGAAACACTGACTGGTGATTAAAGTTGCCAGAACGGTGGTCAAAGTCCGCTATGAGTGGGAAATGGGAAGGAAAAAACAAAAAAACAAAAAAAAACATTATTTACCCTAAAGACCAGGGGTAGGTCTTGGTTCAATTACAAATCATGAGAAAAGTTGAACAATGATGATTAGTCCGGCCTGGCCCCCACCCCCTACTATGAGACCCTAGGGGATACGTACTACCACATTCTAGGGTCACGTTAGTCAGCGGGTTCACCCACATATAAATCAACCTAGGGTTTACCATGTTTTACCACTGCTTAATACATTGTTGTAGAACTTTCTTGGAGAGTTGCTGAGAATTTTCTTTATTGATTCATTTTAGAATTGCTTTTAGGCCGACTCTGGCCTTGGGACATCCCGATTGTTTCCAGTGTTATTGCCTGGAACACCTACCTCACCCATCGCTTGCATTATCTTATTCTATTATAGGTGAGGATTAATCGCCATTTACTGTGCTCCCACGTCTCTTTGTGCATCTACTCAATCCTTAGAAATTAATCCCTCACGGTCTCATTTGTTTCACATATTTCAGAACTTTTGAAATAGGCCCTACCTGGCTTCCTTACAACCTACACTGCGCCCACCAGACTCCTGTGGAACGCAACCTCGTGTAGCGACTTACATCATTTACAGACACTCGCCTAATGAGGTGAGACGTTATTTTGAGCCTGGAGAGATCATCTGCGGGCAGTCGCCTTGGACCCCCAGATGGCTTACTAGCACTTATGTTATCGCTTTGTTTCACTCACTTCCTCTCTCTCTCTCTCTCTCTCTCTCACTCCTCACCCGCCAGATTCATCTAAATACTCACAATTAGGGTTACATTTTTCTGGAAATGTGACACTATGACTCTCCCCCTTCAACTCTAGCTAGATTTTAACTTTCTTATATTTCACCACTCATGCCTGCTTGTAGCACACGGCCTAGATTTACACAGCCTGGACGTGCAGTTTATTCTTTTGGTTTTAGACATACTAGCTTTTACTCTCTACTCTCTAATTTTGTCTTTATCATTCACTCCGGACTGTCTTCTTCACTTGCCACACGCTGTAATGGGTGATTCAGGGATTCGTCTCTTCATACCCATAATGAAATGCACTGTACATACGTAACACTGACATTTGTCTTATTGTTTGTTTTTTAATTATGATGTCTTATTGTTTTGCATTTTCCTTGTCTCTGTACATGGCGACTTCGTGCTTGTTCTCGTCTTTTTCTTTTTCCCTTCTTTTTGTAATTATTTCGTAAATTAAACGTAATTTTATGTCACTTTCAGCCCTGATGAAGTTCTCCTTGTGAGAACGAAACGCGTTGGCTGACTATAAAACTCCAATCTCGTGAGAGTTAACTGATTGAAAATAAAGACTTTCTTTGAAACTCAATACTGACCTTCTGGACTTCGTTACTTGGCGCAGGCCCAACCCCTGCTTTGCTTAGGATCTGCTCCACAGAGGCATCACTTGACGGCTGATGCCAGGGCTTGCTGCGCAAGGACTTCTGATCTACTTGAAACTAGCATGAGGTGCGGAAGCATCAGTCTGCCGTTAAAGATTCTCTGTTTGTTTACTTCATTGTACTTTCTTGCACTCACTGCTTTTCGTCATCTATTTTGTACATACAATTTAAAAATATGGCAAGATTCAACGATAGAAGGGAAGAAATGGCACAAGATCTTTTTGGGAAGAACGTAGCCACCCATGCACCAGGCCAAAGTGTGGAGAGTAATTTGGGTACCGGGCGATGTTCCTCAAATTAGAGCGCCTTAAGAAACAGGAACTAGCCCGATGGTGGGACGGCATTACTCTACAACAATATATAGATAATAAGAAGACCCCAAGGGGCCTCCGAATTCTAATTTTCCCCACGTTTGAGGATCTCAGTGATGACCTCCTCAAGGAATGGGAGAGCAACCTGGAGGGGGCATCATTGGTAATGTTGCAAATCCTCATACGGCATGCAATAGAGAAAGGGGCCAAACTACTATCTGAGATTGAGGTGGTAGAGAGGGAGATAGAGGCAATTGACAATAAGGACCTCATTGACAAGAACTACGAGATACTTAGGAAGGTGATAGAGGAACATCAGAATTACCTCAAAGAAAAGAAAATGCGCAAAGTAAGGCGTAATGCCAAAGACTACAAAGAAGGCTGAATTTACACATTCGCCAAAAATTTGACCAGATCACAGGGACTGAAGGAAAAAAGAGGCAGAGGGATGAGAGTGATGAGACAAGAACAGCAAGTAGTATCTCGATCTCCTCAGCTAGCAATGCCACATCAAGCAACACCACTAGTGACCACCCTTTAGAGGAGGGCACCTCCTCCAGAGAGAACTAGCAAAGCTTCGAATCAGTGGCAAACAACAGAGAAAGGACCAAAAAAACAGGCGAGGAAAGCGTAGGTCCAAAGGGTGGCACAGGAGGGAGAGCCAAAGACGATTTGAGGATGTCAACTCGCTCCAAAAAGAAACAGAGATAACAAATAAGAATAGCAATGGGGATGATACACGTGATGTTATGCATAACAATGATTTAAAAATTGTTAACCTCTCGAACAGAATACTTGACACTGACGAGGAGAAACTACTCTGTAAGGGTCTTAACTTTTGTCCGACCCAGGATTGTGACTTAGTTGATCTACATGTTGATCTGTTTAAATTTATCAGAACTGTTAAATTAAAAGATTTTTTCATGGGAAAATGCCCTCTGTATCTATGTCAACCGCTACAACAACACCCATAGCACACACTGTAGCTGACATCAAGAATATACAATGTTTAGTTTCATTAGAGGGAGATGAGGATGTCAATATACAGTCAATTCTTGACGAATTGAACATAACAGAGAACCTGAACATGGAAAGTGGCCTTAAGCCTAAATCCAAATTCATACCATCGTCATCCTACCATCCAAATATTGACTTGTTTTTTGAAAAGATTACTGAAGGATTACACAAAATGGAGACCCCCCACCAGATCTTAAAACAGGCCCCCACACAATCTGACCCCCGGTGAAAGAGATGCCCTCACCAGACTTCAGAATTATCCAAATATTGTCATCAGGGAGGCTGACAAGGGTGACAATGTGGTGGTAATGGACACATCAGATTACATGGGTGAAATCATGCGACAACTTAACAATATTGACTGCTATGAAAGGGTTGGGACCAATCCAATGGGTGAACTCGTCAGGGACATTAACATGAAACTGACGAAATGGAAGGACATCTGTTTGTTATCTGACAATGAATACCGATATCTGAAGGTGGAAAGCCCGAAATACCCCTGTATTTACATCCTTCCTAAGATGCACAAAGAAGGGGCCTTCCCCCCGGGTAGGCCAATCATTTCAGGTGTAGGCTCCCCGACTGAGAAACTCTCAGAATATGTGGACATCAAACTTAGGCCACATGTATTCAATTTACCTTCTTACATTCATGACAGTAAGGACATACTAACCACATTTAAAGACTTTTGCTGGTCTGAAGACCTACTGTTCGTGACCTTTGATGTGGTTAGTTTATATACTTGTATGGACTCCTGGCGGTCAGATCCTTCCTTGACAGGGAGGGTGCTGATTGCTATGAGCATAATGAAATGATACTTGAGATGATTGAGCTGATCCTCAATAGGATCTACTTTCTTCATGATGGCACATGGTACCATCAAAAGCAGGGCACTGCCATGGGTTCCAAGTTTGCTCCTTCGTACGCCTGCCTCTTTATGGGGTGGTTTGAGAGGGAGCACGCCTGGGGCAAATGTGCCTGCCCCTGGATTGAACACATCGTATTCTGGGGGAGGTACATTGACGATATATCTGTCTGTGGTCTGGATCAGAGGCTTCCCTGCGGGATTATCTCACATATCTTAACAGCAACCCTTACAATGTTAGCCTTACCATGGAATTCCACCTTGATAAAACAAACTACCTTGATTTACACTTTTATATCAAAGAAGCGGTGATACACAGCTCTCTCTATCGCAAAGACACGGCCTGTAACAGTGTACTACATGCAAGCAGTGCCCATGCCAGCTCGGTGATTCGCAATATACCCTATGGTGAGATGGTTAGAATCAGGCGTAACTGCAGTGAGGAAGAGACCTTCACGAGGAACATCTTTGAGGCAAAGAAAGGATTTGGGGCAAGAGGCTACACTGTTAAGACACTTTCCACGGCAGAGAAAAGGGCTTACACCCTCAAACGAGATTCCACCCTGTCTGAACAGACGTCAAACAAGAGAGAGGGTGGGGACAACAGGAGGGTACGCTTCATAACCCAGTACACAACCCATAGTGAGGAGATTTTCAGGTTATTCAAACGCAACTGGCATCTGTTACAAGAGATCCCTAGCCTCAAGGATATTATTGGCAACAACCCCTCCATCACATATAGAAGAGGATCTACCCTGAAGAATAGACTGTGCCCCAGTTAAGTTACAACTACTAAAAAGATAAGCAACTGGCTGCCAGAAAAGCCCAGCGGGTTTTACACCTGCAGCTCCTGCAACATCTGCAAATTCGGGGTCAACAAAACCAAGATCTTCAGTCACAACGGATCTTGTCCACACACGATCAAACAGTTTATTAACTGTACCTCTACCTTTGTGATATACATAATTGGGTGTTCATGTAACTTGATTTACGTTGGCAGTACAAAGAGAAACCTCAAACTCCGTATTCAGGAACATCTGAGGGCCATCCTAAATGGCGATACTAAATATCCCCTAGCAGAACACTTTGCAAGAACCCATCCTGGAGATAGCACGTTCTGGTTCTATGGCATCGACCATGTGGAATCAGGAAAAAGGGGTGGCGGTGGGTAACTCCACCTGAGACAACGTGAGGCCAAGTGGATATGCAGACTACGCGCTGTCACACTTGGGCACAACACTGACAATGAGATGCACTTCATTCTCGATGACAACATATAGCATGTCTGGCTTAACCTATGTGATAGCTTCATGGTAATTCCATCTGTCAGCCTCATTGATGTCATTGGTTTTTCAATTCTATCTGTATGTACCGCTAACCAAACTGTTGTTATCCCACCCTACAACAAGCCTGGAGGACAAGTTTTATCCCATGTGCATCTTACATTAATTTTGACGTTCCAACGTTTTTACCGTCTCAACCGTTTTTGTTAAAATATGACACTGGTGACTTGAAACAATGAATATTGATGGCATATGTCACTTTTATACTATCACCATGTTACACAACTTTCTAGTGCTACATTAGAAACCAAAATCTAAATGGAAATTGTATTAATTGCTCTAACTGTAACACTAAGGCTGTTCCTCACACTTACACTTTGCATTCAGAAGTTTATGAAGAGCGACCCCACATGTCAGGCAAGGGTTCACACCATTTTCTCTTCCAGTACCTCCCATCACTCGATTATCTGTCTCCCTTATCATTTTCAACCTTTAACTGCCTTCCCAGTTGGTTCCTAATACTCGGTTCCGGTTCCTTTGAATCCTCTTATGCCATAATTTGGACTAATCACCATTGTTCAACTTTTCCCATTATTCGTAATTGAACCAAGACCTACCCCTGGTCTTTAGGGTAAATAATGTTTTTTTGTTTTGTTTTTTTCCTTCCCATTTCCCACTCATAGCAGACTTTGACCACCGTTCTGGCAACTTTAGTCACCAGTCACTGTTTCTATCTAGCCCCTCCTCTCTTACTTATCATATATATAATATACATTTTATATTTTCTTTCACCCCCATTTGGCCCCCATACATTAACAACCGAGCATGACCTCACATTATGAGTGATGTTGGGTTTTTTTGTTCTTTCAACCACACTTCAGAATCCAACCTCAGAAGACCTTTTTTATTTATTTATTTATTTTTTATTTTATTTTATTTTATTTTATTTCTTTTGTACCTTTGTTTTCATTGATGACACTTACACAGCCGTTTTAAGGGGGTTATATTTATCGACTTCAACCATATTCACCTAACTTCACTTCCGACTCCCTCAATCCGCGTACTATGCATTCTTTCTCACATACCTGCGCTCCGTCACGGCCTTGTACGTTAAGTCGTTGCGAACACGCCCCTTCCGGATATATCCCTGTTTTCTTCATACACGAGATGGCACAAACATTTGCTCACCAACTTGGACCTGACACCGTCGACTTTAAGGTAAAGGGAGGGGACGGGGGGGTCGCAGCTTTCTGTCACCGTGACCCCACGGTGTGAGGACGAACTTGCCCTCGGAGAGGGATCCCCCCTTTTTTTAACATTTTTTAATGTTGCCTTTTGAACCGATCACTTAGACTTTTACTTCCACCGACTCGTTCCGTTTACCTATACCTGGTGACGCTGCCAGGACATTTAGGGGCCGATTCCGATCTCGGTCGGAGGCGTACCCAACACCATTCGGTCGGGAAAAAAGCCATGCGAAAGCCTGTTTCCCGACCGATCCGTACAGCACACCGAACGAGTAAGTACGATGCGCACAACAGCAAAGAATCCGGCCGAGCCGTACTCACCCATACCAGGTCCTGTTCCCCGACCGAGGCGAATCCGGAAACGCCGAATCGAGTCGCACGGAAGGAAAAATGCAGCCCCGTCCGGCCGGACAAGTACGATGCGCTTTCCGTACGCGCCGAACCCGTCGCTACGCACGGCACGTCAAAGCATCCGGGAGAGGCGCACATAAGCTCCGATTCGCGCCACAACACGATCCACGGCTCCGAGACGAACACGGCAGCGACGAGGACGAGGCGAAGCGACGAGGCGAAGCGACGAGGACGACGCGAAGCAACGAGAAGGACGAACGACACGAACCAACCATGAATCCCTTCGTCCCGATCATACCAATATTCTACATTTACTACCGGAACAGGCACGGACGCGTACGGCGCAGAAGGTAAGCCAGACACCAACACATACAACACGTACACGACACATCACACACACACAGAGGGATGCAGAATATACTTACACCAGCAACAGCAGCACCATAGGGGCGGGATGCCCATCACCAATGCCACATATGCACACAGGGGCCTGAATGCGCACCACCACCATCACCCAGGGGGCAGGATGCCTACCACTACTACCACCCTCACCCAGGGGGGCAGGATGCCTACCACTACTACCACCCTCACCCAGGGGGCAGGATGCCTACCACTACTACCACCCTTAGCCAGGGGGGCAGGATGCCTACCACCACTACCACCCTCACCCAGGGGGCAGGATGCCTACCACTACTACCACCCTTAGCCAGGGGGCAGGATGCCTACCACTACTACCACCCTTAGCCAGGGGGCAGGATGCCTACCACTACTACCACCCTCACCCAGGGGGCAGGATGCCTACCACTACTACCACCCTCACCCAGGGGGAGCAGGATGCCTACCACCACTACCACCCTCACCCAGGGGGGCAGGATGCCTACCACTACTACCACCCTTAGCCAGGGGGGCAGGATGCCTACCACTACTACCACCCTCACCCAGGGGGCAGGATGCCTACCACCACTACCACCCTCACCCAGGGGGGCAGGATGCCTACCACTACTACCACCCTTAGCCAGGGGGGCAGGATGCCTACCACTACTACCACCCTTAGCCAGGGGGCAGGATGCCTACCACTACTACCACCCTCACCCAGGGGGCAGGATGCCTACCACTACTACCACCCTCACCCAGGGGGGCAGGATGCCTACCACTACTACCACCCTCACCCAGGGGGGCAGGATGCCTACCACTACTACCACCCTTAGCCAGGGGGGCAGGATGCCTACCACTACTACCACCCTCACCCAGGGGGGCAGGATGCCTACCACTACTACCACCCTCAGCCAGGGGGGCAGGATGCCTACCACTACTACCACCCTCAGCCAGGGGGGCAGGATGCCTACCACTACTACCACCCTTAGCCAGGGGGCAGGATGCCTACCACTACTACCACCCTCACCCAGGGGGGCAGGATGCCTACCACTACTACCACCCTCACCCAGGGGGGCAGGATGCCTACCACTACTACCACCCTCACCCAGGGGGGCAGGATGCCTACCACCACTACCACCCCCACCCATAGGATGGACAATGCATGACACAACCAGCACACCACAACCTAGGGAATGCAAGAAGAAGACATCCCCCCAACACCATGACAAGCGTGTGTAGACTGTGTCAAATGCCTACAACACCGAACATGACTTTGAACATACAATGTGACCCCCTAGCACATGTGGCACACAAATATGTGTGTGGCACCCACAATGCAAGCAGGCCATGACCATTGTGGCAATGTGGTCCAAACCCCCATCATCACAGTGACCAAAATGTAAGTGTGGGGTCCATAGCTGCAGGACATTTTGAACATTGTGACAATGGGGTCCAAACCCCCATCATCACAGTGACCAAAAGGTAAGTGTGGGGTCCATAGCTGCAGCACATTTTGAACATTGTGGCAATGGGGTCCAAACCCCCATCATCACAGTGACCAAAAGGTAAGTGTGGGGTCCATAGCTGCAGCACATTTTGAACATTGTGGCAATGGGGTCCAAACCCCCATCATCACAGTGACCAAAAGGTAAGTGTTGACAAAGTAAGAGGTGCAACTGCCATACTGCATGGATGATTCCTGGTCACAGAACAACAAACACATCAGTGGCAAAGTAGTGTATGTGTCCCATTGCAACATAAATTGGGGGAGCCAAATCCTGCAGTGCAAATAAGACATAACTTTGGCCATGTGCAGACAAACAACACCCATGGGGGCTGACACCGTCAACAATCATCAATGACACAATGACAGAAGTGACCATCCGAATGCAGACCCACATATTTGCACCAATGGGCACACACATGCAGATACCCTTTGGAGACTGCAGATGTGAGGTGAACAGATACCATACCATGGCAGCAATGGGACACACAAACCATGATCATTGTGCTGACCGATGACCTAGGAGTCCCAGGGACAGCAGGGGAAACCCACCAAACTACATACAGCCAATGGCACACCCAAGATATGCCAATGTAGTGGTGCAGATGCACAAACACAAACAGGCAGACCCACCCTGCACATCATACACAACAGGTGAGGGTGGGGGGTGCCAGTGTCCCCAGGCAACCACACAACACATGAGGAGACATGTATACCAATCATACAGATGTGCAAACAGTGCCACACAAAGGTCACTCATGGATCCAAATTCCCTATGTGGGCAAGCAGGCATTGTCAGATGAGAGGGAGCACAAATCACACATGTCACACAGGCACGTAGGGACAGCAACTGACACAGCAAGACACAGACACACCACAGCACCACCCCCAGGGCCCCCACAATGTGGTGACCCTGGGCTGCATTACAATCCCACTGTGATGACAAAGCTAAATGTGGTTCACACTGTGAACCACAGTCATGTGTACTGAGCAACTAACTACCATCACACCTACACAAGCACAAATCAAACAGCATGGCCAGTGAGCCAAGGCCAACATGGAGGCAGGGGCCTAGCCGGGCAACAACTCTCATCTGCACACACTCAACACCACACCCTCGACCTCCAACAATGTGCAGCAGTGAAGCACACATGCACTGGTGACATTGCACATGCACCCATGACTATTCCAGGGTGGTGGGTGGGAACCAAGGTGCAGAAACACATCACACATGGACACTAAACAAGACTCCTGAATGTCTGACACACTGCACACTACGCCGTACATGGACATGACGGCAATACCACACCAACCAATGGGATCACAGCCACAGTCACACACCAATGAAGAAGCCAAGGTCACCCACAAAGAACACACATAGACAACAACCAACATTGCAGCCCGGAACCTGAGGAGTGCCAGCAGTCACACACACAACGTGTCACAATCACTGAAAGATAACACAAACTGGAAATCACATGACAGGGGCAAACAACAAGTGCCAAGGGGAAACCTGACTGTGACCCAGCTGCGTCTGCACACAAACTCAGCCCTGACAGCAAGCACACCTATGGGTGACACCCTGATGACCAGTAATGTGCCATGCACCCACATCACAGAGAACCCAGGGATAAGACTTTGGGGAACATAGCTCAACTCAGCTAGCATCACAAACAGGTACAACACTAGGGATCACAGCATGCACAGCTAAACGGAAGTGAACACACAGACATGCACATACAACACACACCTTGGGCGCAGGCAATGTCACAGGAGTACACACTGCCATGAGGGGACTCCACTCCTGTGTGAGGACAGCTGTGCCATATGTTGCCTCAGTAGGGCCCCACCATGTCAGCTGAGCACTTGGTCACACAATCAACAATTAGCACCAAATGAGGGCTCCCGTCACATCAGCCTGGTCATGGAAGTGCCAACGGAATCATCAGCACAGATCCAACACACTTGTATAGCAATGTTGCACTGACAACACAGATGAGTCCTTCCCCATTGATGCCCAAACCTGCATGTCCAGTGGAGATGGCCACACGGTCAGGGAAGTAGACGAATAGAACAATGGCAGGCACAACAGATGTGCAGGGGTGGAAGCCACAGATGTGAAATTGCCAATCTAAGTAGGAAATCCCATTGCCAAATACTGAACACATGACACCCTCAGATGCTGCTATGGATGACATGGCTACACCACAGGATAGGACACATTCCCCCTGGACCACATGGGTTCCTGCACAGTAACACTTCATTATCATGAGACCAAATGTCACCATCACTGCAGCAAGGGCATGGTTAGCATCATCAACATCATGTACATCAGAAGCAAAAGCAATAGAGAACAGAAAGTTGCTTTACTCAGCATATGTGGCATTAAAAGGAGAAGTCCGGTAGAACATAAACAAAGGCCAATGGCCAGTCCATCAACAAAGTCACAAGTGGGTGACAGTGGCAGATGCCACCCTACACATGCCTGCACAAAACCAGGGACAATCCACTAGGAGGGGCAACCGGGGGGGTAGGCCAGGCACCGCAGGGACAGGATCAGGGCTCACCAGGAGGAAGCAGGGAAGGGGTGGTGGGTGCTGGAGATCCACTGACAACTGCAGTGGAGGTGTCTCACATGGTGTGTGCCGGCACAACTGGGGGCATGGCTCAGATGTTGTGGGTGCCGGCACGACTGCAGTGGACCCTGCAGATGGAGTGGACAGGTCCGCCACTGCAGTGCCCAAGTCAGACAGGGTGGTAGTGGACTCCACTGCAGTGCCTACCACCAGGGGAGGAGAATGGGGAACAGGCAAGGTGGGCTGGACAGAGGGGGAGGACACCCTCACCACATCAGTGGCACAGACAAGCGCAGCGGGGGTGTTGTTCCGGGAGAGCAAGTGGCAGGGGGAGAAGGCCGGAGCCTCTTGGGGATGGTATATCTGTGGGTGGGGGAACCTGGGGCAGGGTGTGGTGGGGGCACCTGTGGAGTGGGGGCCTGAGGGATGGAGGAAGGAGACCTGGTGCTTGAGCTGCAGGGCGGCGGCGGGGTCTTGCTCTTAGCACTCCGGGGGACTTGCGGGTGGGGGCCTCAGTCTGTCTGCACCTGGGGGAGGGTGTCCGGGGGCGAGGGGCACTCTGCTCCGTGTGGGGGGCTTCCTCTTCCCCCTGGATGCTGGGGCAGCTGGATCGGAGGGGAAGAGGCCGAGGTCACTGAGGAAGAGGCGCTGGGTCTTTGGGGTTGCAGGTGAGGCAAGGGAGGGTGCTTTGGAGGGAGAGGCAACTGAGGAATGCGCAGTGCCCGTGGATGCGTGTGTGTGCACCAGGGCCCCATCCCCTGTGAGTCTGGTTTCAGTCCCCTGACTGTGCGTGCGTGTGCGTTTAGTTTGTGGCGTGTGTGTCTGTGTGCTGGACGTGTGTGTGCTGGTGTGTGCCTGTGCCGGTGTGTGTGTGCTTGGGATGGGTAAGGTGCTGGAGAGTGTGGATGGAGCAGAGGCAGGAGGGGTGAGGGACTGTCTGAGGAGGGACACTGCTGCCGTCAGGGAGGAGTCCATGGACCTGTTGCCCCTCTGTAGGTCAGACATGCCCGATGAGATGCCCTCCATGAACGACACCAGCTGAGTCAACAGTGCGGTGTGCGCATGGAGGACACTCAGCATGGCTGTCTGCCCTACATGGAGCTGGCGAAGGAGGTACACAGACTCCTCACTCAGGGCAGCAGGGGACACAGGGGCAGGGGGTGTGGTGCCTGGGCCAAAGGAGACACGCTCCCGAACATGGGAGCCTCCACGGACCTGGGGAATGGGAGCCGATGGGAGGGCGGTGGTGGTGCTGGTGGTGGCGGGGACAGCAACACTAGCTGGCGTGTGGTGGCTGCTGACACCCGCCTCCACAAGGGAGTCATCCTCCGAGTTGCTCTGGTCCTCAGCTGAGGTGGATGGTGCTGAGGACTCCTCGGTGTGGCTCCCCTCGCCCTCCGTGCCACTGGGTCCCTCTGACCACTCCTCGGCTGCTGACCCAGTCTGGCTCTCTGGCTCCTCCTGGTCCGTGGAGCTGTCCCCTTCCGTGGCTGTGGATGTATCTGCAAACAATGGGGAAACAGACAGACATCAGTCACCTGCACCAAACGCACACACCACTGTGAGCACAGCACATTACAGAGCAAGCCCTGGCATCATTAGTTGTACATTGCTAAAAGTGCCCTAACTGAACAGGAGAAGCCAATTGTCAGTCTGATGCCAAACATGGCACTCACATCCCACATGGCCTTGCACCCATCTGTCTGGTGTCTGTTGGATTGCAACACCCCAGTGTGGACACATGCACCAAGTACACAGTAGTTGGACAGTGAAGAGGACACGGTGTAGCATGTGGACATGCACACATCACAGCTCTTGCCACTGAGTCAGTACAGGTTTCCGGATGAAAGGGATGCCCAGAGTCAAATAGGAAATGCATGTGATGCATACCAGCGACAGACACCATGATGCACCCTTGTCCTGACAGCCAGCGCCACTATGGTGTGCATGTAGCACATGTCACTCCCCTGCAGGACCACCAATAAGTTGACACATGCCATGGCAGAGGCATGACTGCTAAGTCATACATCACTGTCTCAGTGATGTATGACTTGGCAGCCAGACAACAACACTATGCACTGTGTCACAATAGTAGGTCATGGGGAATGCAAGTCCTGGAGCTGCACAAGTGCACATGTACATCCCCCACACAACACATCATCTTAACCCTCATCTGTCCAGGTCACACCTATTGGACATATGGGAGACCTGTGACACTACCCTTGGAACCTGAGCCTCTCACAATTTGCTGTGAATGGGGAACAGCTGCCTGAACTTCACATTCGCATACCCCAGTGTGCACGGGCAGCTGATCAAACACCTATGTGACACACAAGTATCGTCTCCTATGGTCACATCTCCAGGGGCATGCTGAGCCCCTACCAAGAAACACCCCAGCAGTCCTGGCAACTAATCCACAGCACACTGACACAGAGGCAGACACCTGAGGGGTCAAATCACTGTGCACAATGTGTCAGCTGATACACGGGAGTGGGAGTACAGAGTGCATTGCATGGCCTGGAGTAGGCATGACTGTCCTGCTCCACATGAATGAGGGATGTGCCCTGGACAGTGGATAGCTGGCCATGTATGTGTGACACACGTAATCTGCATACTCCTGGGGCCCAAACATTGTTCCCACCCGCTGCATGGGCGTGTGCCACATACCCCAGGCACATGTGGTGGCTCAGCTCAGCAAGTGGACTGCATATCAAAGCAACACGCAGATCACATGTCCAAACCCAGGCGTTGTGTGAACAATGGACCCACCCATGATGCCCACAACAGAGTTAGGGAAACAGATGCTGTCCCCCACCTTTAGTGAAGCAAACTGCAAGGACACAGTCCCAAGTGACACAATTCCCTGAATGTAAGGGCCACACCTGGGTATCAGATGAGCAGTGGGCAGTGCACAATAGAGGGACATGGCTCCTGGACAACATGACTGCTGCACTGTGGCAATTGAACCAGGCCAGAGGAGGGCACAAAGCATGTAATACAGAGTTCACAGTGCAGTCTTTGACTCACCCCCTCCTTGCTGCTGTCTGGCCTTCAGCTGCCCATCCAGGTCTGGAAACACCACCGCCAGGATCTGGAGCATGTGGGGGTCAGGGTCCGTGTTCCGCCCCTCCTGCGAGGAGGCGACAGCTTCAGCTGGACCCGTGCAATCCTCCGGGTCCAGCCCCGAAGGTCCTGCCACCTCTTCTGGCAGTTGCGGATCCGGCGCTTGTAGACCCCCACGGCCCGGACAGCCCGGACGATGTCCTTCCAGATTTCCTGCTTCCGATGGGCATTAACCTGTCAGGATGACAAAGTGAAAAGGCCATTACCACACATGCAACATATCCGTGCATGACACAGTTGTATATACATGTCTCAATCACAGGGGCACATGATGTACACAGGCAGTGCAAAGCTGACCATGGACAGTTTGCCAGACGTCACTACATGGTATCATTGCATGGGAAGTAAAACCATGTTCAAATGCACTGTCACTGCACCATACCTGTCCAGTGCAAGTCACTACACACTATGGGGGTGACAACTACTCAGTGAGCCTGCTAGCCAGTGGCGTGCAGACTCTCAGCCTTGCTAGTCACACAAAATGCACATTCAGAAAGGCAGTGCACAGAACACTCACCTGCTCCCCTGGTGTCCCATACAGCTTGCTGTACTGTGGAAGTAGGCTGTCCAGCAGGGCCTGGTTCTCTTCAAGGCTGAAGGCTGTGGCTCTCTCCACAGTACGTGCCATTGCAGGGTCCAGAGGGGCAGAGACAGCAGCAGTGCAGTGGCAGATGTCGTTCTGGAGCATGTAGTGCAGGCAAGTGAGCTCTCAGGGGAATAGCCAGCAATATATATGTGCTGGAGAGGCAGATACTGTCCCTTGTGTCCAAAGTGATAGGTCCAAGTCGTTTGCATCTTCTGAATCTGGCCAATCCATGGAATAGCAGCACCAAAACACGCCCACAGCATCCTTCAAATCTTCAACTTCATGACATACATGATTTTGCAACATTGTTGTGGGTGACCAACTGAATTTACAGCAACCGACTCGTTCAAAATTCGAAAATGCGTCCGTTGCCAGGCAAGCCCATTGTCAATGGGTGCGCACCGATCGGTCCATTGCGGTACAACGCGCACAGGGGTACAACGCGTACCCGCACACATTGAATGCAATGGGCCGGCCGGAGGAACCAATCGGTCCATTGCAGTACAACGCGCACAGGGGTACAACGCGTACCCGCACACATTGAATGCAATGGGCCGGCCGGAGGCACCGATCGGTCCATTGCAGTACAACGCGCACAGGGGTACAACGCGTACCCGCACACATTGAATGCAATGGGCCGGCCGGAGGCACCGATCGGTCCATTGCAGTTCAACGCGCACAGGGGTACAACGCGTACCCGCACACATTGAATGCAATGGGCCGGCCGGAGGCACCGATCGGTCCATTGCAGTTCAACGCGCACAGGGGTACAACGCGTGCACCGCACACATTGAATGCAATGGGCCGGCCGGAGGCACCGATCGGTCCATTGCAGTTCAACGCGCACAGGGGTACAACGCTGCACCGCACACATTGAATGCAATGGGCCGGCCGGAGGCACCGATCGGTCCATTGCAGTTCAACGCGCACAGGGGTACAACGCGTACCCGCACACATTGAATGCAATGGGCCGGCCGGAGGCACCGATCGGTCCATTGCAGTACAACGCGCACAGGGGTACAACTCGTACCCGCACACATTGAATGCAATGGGCCGGCCGGAGGCACCGATCGGTCCATTGCAGTTCAACGCGCACAGGGGTACAACGCGTACCCGCACACATTGAATGCAATGGGCCGGCCGGAGGCACCGATCGGTCCATTGCAGTTCAACGCGCACAGGGGTACAACGCGTACCCGCACACATTGAATGCAATGGGCCGGCCGGAGGCACCGATCGGTCCATTGCAGTACAACGCGCACAGGGGTACAACGCGTACCCGCACACATTGAATGCAATGGGCCGGCCGGAGGCACCGATCGGTCCATTGCAGTTCAACGCGCACAGGGGTACAACACGTACCCGCACACATTGAATGCAATGGGCCGGCCGGAGGCACCGATCGGTCCATTGCAGTACAACGCATCACTGTACATGTGACTGGCATATGTCAGCATGCCTGTCTCAGGTGGACATATGCCAGCCACAGATAGCTCCCAGGGAGTGAGGGGCACACCTACATCACGACAGCCTGTCCAAACTTTATCATAAGGCATGTAAGGCTGCATTTCCTACTGTGTGTATGTTGGTGTACATGTTGTCCTGTGGGTGTCACCTGTGGGCAGCCACCCCCAGGCTGTGCACGTGTTCATGGGGACAGGATCCTGGGTGTTACGTGTACATGACCACTGTGATGTGCAACTGTTCATATCTGTGCATGTGCCATGGTCACATTTCACAGTGGTGTATGTGTATGTCATGTCACATACCCCGTGAGTCCCATGTGGGACGGTATGTTTGAGCCAGGGTGTCCCAGTGGCACAATAGTGATGGTCCTCCACAGTCTTTGTGCATGTAGTGTTTACAATGTCTCTGATTTCATGTGCACAATGGGAGACAGTCTCCACATCCACGTTGTGTGTGCATGGACTCTGATGTTGTGCGTGTGTGTGTCACAGACGTCCATGTCTGTCCTGCCGTGGCAAGTGGGGCCACTACCTGTGGGGGTCATGGTTGTTTTGCTGTGGTGTATACATGATACTCCATGTAATGCCAGTGTCCATGTGGCATTACAGGGTCCCTGGGAATGTACCTGTCGTTGAGCTGTGGTGCCTGGGGCACAACTGTCCTCACATGTCTCTGTGGGGGGTTATTGTGACACGGCAGCAGGAGATGGGAACTGTGACACGGCCTCATGATATCCAATGGGCCAACCTGGGACTAATTGATGCCACCTGTTGGACCGTGTTGACAGATGTTGGACATGTATGTACCATACATGTCCTTCCGGTACTGCACACTTCATGTAGTTGTGCCTCATAATGATGTATGTTGGGATCTTGAGTGTGTTCAATGCCGCATATGTGGGGTGACTGACAATCTTGCTTACTTCTCCTCTGCACTGCAGGGCTCCTGCTGTCCATCGACCATTCCCAGACCTGGCAACGATGGTGGAACGGGACAGCATCCGACGGTACCGCTTCACCAGGCAGCTGATTGAGGATTTGGCAGTGCAGTTGTCCCCACATTTGCAGCCTGGCCGGCCGTATCCTACAGCGCTGACCCCCAAGGTGAAGGTGATGGCAGCCCTACACTTCTTTGCCACTGGTACCTTCCAACATACTGTGGCGACTGCTGGTGGGATGTCACAGACCATGTTCAGCCGTGTGCTCCGCGATGTTTTGGCGGCAATGTTGCTCTTCCTGAACCGGTACATCTATTTCCCTAGACTGCGACGACTCACTGACGTGAAGAGTGACTTTTATGCCCTGGGGAGGATGCCGCATGTCATTGGCTCCATTGATGGGACACATGTGGCTTTGGTACCACCACAGGCCCAGAAGCAGGCCTACCGTAACCGCAAGCACTACCACTCGGTCAATGCACTGGTGGTGTGTCTTGCAGACATGACCATCACACACGTGTGTGCCCGTTTCCCTGGTTCAGCACACGATGCCTTTGTGATGAGGAGTAGTCGCATCCCCAGGATGATGGCACAGATGCAGAACCAGCGTGCCTGGCTTGTCGGTGTGTACTGACTTTGTGCCATTGTGTGTGATCTGATCTGTAGTATTCCGCCCACTTTTCCAAGTCAGCTAATGTGCACTTGTCTGTCCGTAGGTGACTCGGGATACCCCAACATGCCGTGGTTGCTGACACCCCTCAGGAACCCTGTGACACCAGCCCAGATGCGCTACAATGAGGCACATGGTCGGACCAGGAGAGTGATTGAGCGGACCTTTGGTCTCCTGAAGAGCCGCTTCCGCTGCCTCGACAAGACAGGAGGGTCCCTCCCATATGCCCCAGCGAAAGTGTGCAAGATTATCATCGTCTGCTGCATGCTCCACAACCTGGAGTGCGGAAGGAGTTGCCTCTCATCCAGGATGACAATGACCAACATCCGCCACCTGTGGAGGATCCTGGCCTGGACCACGATGCCAGTGACGATGATGATGATGATGGTGATGGTGATGTCCGCACACAGCTCATCACCAACTTCTTTAGCTGAATGTGAGTATCCTGAGGTGTCATGTCAATGATGTGAGTTGGCATGATGTGTGGGTGGTGCTCTGGTGCTGTTGGAGTGTGTCCATGGGCTACTTGACTGGATGTGTGTTGCGATGTGTGGTGACAGGTGGGCTGTACTCCCCAACAGTGTTGACATGCTAACTTGGTTCTGGGTGGGTATCTTGTAACATGTATTGTGCATAAGTTTTGCTGTTCTGTCCTGTACTCCATTGCTTTTGACTGTGTGTCATTTCTGTCCTTCACAGGGTACTTTCAGATTCGTTTGGTCAACTGTGTCCACCGACGACGTGATTGCACATCCAGGCTGGTAGCTGTTGTGTCCCTACAGGTGATGTGCGCCACACCCATGGACTTCCTTCCGTCTACAGTTGTTGACTGTGTGCCCGCTGCCAGGTGGGATTACCTTGCATCTGTAGTGGTTACGGCATGTTGCAACTGTGTAATAAACCTGTGCTCCACTTTGTGATGTGCGTTGTCTGTGGTCACACATTTGACTGCCATTTGCTTACTGCACCTGTGGGCTACTTGACTACAACTGGGAATGGGTGTGGTGTCTGTGCATTGCACCGTCTTCCCTGGCAACATCAGTGTAGGCAATGAGTCAGATGGCCTAGGTGTGTATGTGATGTGTAGCCCTGGTGGTGTGTCTCCCTCATGTGTGTCACGTTGCCTGTACTCACATGCCTGTGTTGTCCTTGCTGTTGCAGTTCGCATACACAGTGTAATTTTGCAGTTCATCATCCCCATAACAGCACCCACGTTGGAATCACGACAGAGGCAAGTATGGTGTATTAGTGTGTTTATTGTGATACATTTGTGTTAATAGTGCATGGGATGGGTAGTGCTGTACATAAATCTTGCAATCCCAAGTTCCTAGGTGAATAGAAAGTCCTGGTAGACAGGATCCCCAGTATCGGGGCCACAGTTGTCTGACACATTGGTCCAACTTGTACTCCCCATGCAATGTGTGGGAGTAGTGTTGCCGTCAACAGGGTGAACAGTCTGTGCACAAAGGCGAACATCCAGAACAGGTTCAGGCTTCCTGGGAGTTGCGCTTGGCCATCGGCCTCTCACTTTTCCCTCCTCGGACGACCCCTCTTCTTGGGGGGGCCCCTCAAGTACAGGCTGCTGCGGTGCAGGGGACTCTCCGCCAGAGTCCTCCTCCCTCCCTGTGGCAGTTGCAGTTTGTTTGGCACCAGATGTTGTTGGCACACAGGGAGGTGTGGACTGGTTGCTGTTCATCTGGCGGAGGCATTGTAAAATGTCCCTGTGCACCGCCGTCATCTCATTCAGTGCATCCCACTTGGACTCCACGCGGGACATGTGTGAGTCCACACGGGACATGTGTGACTCCACGTGGGACATGTGGGAGTCCAAGCGGGCATGATGGGCAGCCTGCTGCTGTTTCATGTCTCTGAGGAGCCCCACTACCTGGCTGAGCTCTCCGGTGCTGGACTGGTACGCATCAGCTATGCGTACCAGTTGTGGGTCATCATGCACACCAGCAACGTCTGCAAGCCACGACCTCTGTCTCCCACCCCTCCCACCACCCCTGCTGACATGTGCAGTGTGTGCAGTGGCACGCACAGATAACCCTGGTCCACCTTGGGGGTTAGTGGTGGTGGTGGTGTCCATGGCCCCAGGTTGGTCCAGGGTCCCTGTGCTGGTGTTACTCCTTGTTCTGTCCATGTCGGCAGGGATGGTATTCGTGGTGACAGTCGTTGGAGGGATGGGTGCAGGGGGTGCAGCTGGTGGTCCTGCTGGTGCTGCAGCTGGTGGTCCTGCTGGTGCTGCATGTTGACTTGCACCGGATGTGCCAGGTTGTTCTTCATCGTCCGAGGAGGACAGAGGCTGTACGACGCCAGTGAGCTCGGCATCCTCTTGAGCCTGGGACTGGGACTCCTCAGCGTCTGCTGCTCTGTCCCCATCATCACCTGTTTTTGGGAGACACAAACAATGTGTGTTATGTTTCTGCAGGCATCAATGGTTGACACACATGACAGTTGTGACTGTGCCTCTGGGTGAGGGCCTGTACATTGCATTGTCCTAAGTCGTCACAGTCAGGGGTTGATATTGGTGTGGCACATTGTCCTGCATTATTTGGGCATGTCTATGTATTTTCTGGGGTGTGAACATGGTCTGAAATTGGTTGTGTTTGGTTGACAGCCGGCCCTCCTTCCCACCCACCCAGCCAGTCAGTTATCCCACCATGGACTGTGCTTGCATTGCAGGGAGTGGATGTTGTCTCTCAGGATGTCAGTCAGTGGTGTTTTGCTGTTTGTTGGTGCACAGTTCCCAGCAGGGCCTTGTGCTCCCCACAGCAGTAGCCAGTGTCAGCCATCTTGTGAGTCCTTCTCCACTCCCTGTGATGTGAGCATGGTTCAGGGTGGTGTTGATGGGACAGTTGTGGGGGTGAGCTATGTCTGTGACTACGACTCCCATCATGCCATTGCCTCCACCCCACTTCCCAGCATTCCCATACTTACTTGCTTTTGTGTGGAGTTCAGTGTGTGTGGGTGTGAGAGCAATGGCAAGATGGCTGACAGTGGTGTCCTGCTGTTGGTTGGTGTGCAGTACCCAGCATGCCCTTGTGCTCCCCACGACACAGCAACAGTGTCAGACATCTTTGATGGGCCTTTCCACTCTCTGTGGGATGTGCATGCGTGAGTGTGAGCTTGCTGGGCCATGCGGTGGGGGATGTAGAGCTGTGACTACGACTCCCATCATGCTATTGCCTCCTCCCCCTTCCCAGCATGCCCATGCTTCCTTCCTTTTGACTCTGCTTCCCTGTGGGGTGGGCTGGCTGTGCTGACAGGATGGCTGGGAGTGTTGTCCTGGCAGTTGTTTGGCTAGAAGTCCCAAGAGTGTCCCTGTGCTTCACACTACATAACCCAGGGTGGTGGTTCTTTGTGGGATCTTGTGTTAGGATGGGGGCATTGCATTCTACCAGGTGGGTTCTGTGGAGTTTGTGTTGGGGGGTGTGTGAGGGGAGGTGCTTGTGACTATGGTCAGTGCTGCAAGTCCCCCTTCCCACCCAGCTAGCCAGATATCCCACCATGGAACGTGCTTGCATTGCAGGGAGTGTAAGTTGTCTCTCAGGATGTCAGTCAGTGGTGTCCTGCTGTTTGTTGGTGCACAGTTGCCAGCAGGGCCTTGTGCTCCCCACAGCAGTAGCCAGTGTCAGCCATCTTGTGAGTCCTTCTCCACTTCCTGTGATGTGAGCATGGTTCAGGGTGGTGTTGATGGGACAGTTGTGGGGGTGACCAATATCAGTGACTACGACTCCCATCATGCTATTGCCTCCACCCCCCTTCCCAGCATGCCCATGCTTCCTTCCTTTTGACTCTGCTTCCCTGTGGGGTGGGCTGGCTGTGCTGACAGGATGGCTGGGAGTGTTGTCCTGGCAGTTGTTTGGCTAGAAGTCCCAAGAGTGTCCCTGTGCTTCACACAACATGACCCAGGGTGGTGGTTCTTTGTGGGATCTTGTGTTAGGATGGGGGCATTGCATTCTACCAGGTGGGTTCTGTGGAGTTTGTGTTGGGGGGTGTGAGGGGAGGTGCTTGTGACTATGGTCAGTGCTGCAAGTCCCCCTTCCCACCCAGCTAGCTAGATATCCCACCATGGAACGTGCTTGCATTGCAGGGAGTGTAAGTTGTCTCTCAGGATGTCAGTCAGTGGTGTCCTGCTGTTTGTTGGTGCACAGTTGCCAGCAGGGCCTTGTGCTCCCCACAGCAGTAGCCAGTGTCAGCCATCTTGTGAGTCCTTCTCCACTCCCTGTGATGTGAGCATGGTTCAGGGTGGTGTTGGTGGGACAGTTGTGGGGGTGAGCTATGTATGTGACTACGACTCCCATCATGCTATTGCCTCCTCCCCCTTCCCAGCATGCCCATGCTTCCTTCCTTTTGACTCTGCTTCCCTGTGGGGTGGGCTGGCTGTGCTGACAGGATGGCTGGGAGTGTTGTCCTGGCAGTTGTTTGGCTAGAAGTCCCAAGAGTGTCCCTGTGCTTCACACTACATAACCCAGGGTGGTGGTTCTTTGTGGGATCTTGTGTTAGGATGGGGGGCATTGCATTCTACCAGGTGGGTTCTGTGGAGTTTGTGTTGGGGGGTGTGTGAGGGGAGGTGCTTGTGACTATGGTCAGTGCTGCAAGTCCCCCTTCCCACCCAGCTAGCCAGATATCCCACCATGGAACGTGCTTGCATTGCAGGGAGTGTAAGTTGTCTCTCAGGATGTCAGTCAGTGGTGTCCTGCTGTTTGTTGGTGCACAGTTGCCAGCAGGGCCTTGTGCTCCCCACAGCAGTTGCCACTGTCAGCCATCTTGTGAGTCCTTCTCCACTCCCTGTGATGTGCGCATGGTTCATGGTGGTGTTGATGGGGCAGTTGTGGGGGGGCAATATGTGTGACTGCGACTCCCATGATGCTATTGGCTACACTGACTTGGCCAGCATACACAGAATTCCTTCCTTTGAGTGTTCTTCACTGTGTGTTGGTGTTGTTGTGGTGGCTACATGTCTGGATGTGTTTGTTAGTTCTATTTGTGCCACTGCCTAGCTGTAGTTGTAGTTGTGTTTGTACATGTGATGGCACAGTTGGATGTGACTTTTTTGATGGCAAGTGTGGTGTTTATCTGACTGACATACACATTTTGGGATGATTCTGTTCTGGTTGCTGTGTAATTGCTATGAGTGCATGGTTTGACTCTCCCCTTGACAGTGATGTGTGTGTGTTTTGTGGCAGAATATTGTGTACATTTGTTGTGTACTCACCAGGCTCTGGGATGTCCTCTAGTCCATATACGCTCACTGGCGGAAGGATCTCCCGCACCTTCTCCTCCCAGGGCCTGAGGTATATTGGCTTGGCAGGAGGGCCACTGCCGGTGTGTTGGCTGTTGATGTAGTCTTTCTTCAGCATGTCCCGTACCCTCCTGCGCACGTCATACCACCTGTTCTGGATGTCGGTCTTTGTGCGCCGACATGGTGATTGTGCGTTCACCCTGTTGATGATCCTCTCCCACATCTTGGTTTTCTGCGACATGGGGGTCTGTTGGACCAGTGTGCCAAACAGCTGTGGCTCCACCCTGAGGATCTCGTCTACCATGACTTCCAATTCACTATCTAGGAACTTGGGATTCTTCTTGGGGGGCATGGTGATGGGTGGTGATGGTGGGTGATGTGTGTGTTGGTGTGCAGGTGAGGGTGTGTGAGTGTGTGTTTTGCTGGGTGTATGTGAGTTAGGTATTTGTTGGTGTGCTGATGGTGTGTGGCTTGTGTGAGGGATGAGCTGTGGGTGTGTGGTTGCTTTCTCTTGGGTGCTGGCAGTGGAATGGCATTTGCAAAGGCTCATGGTTGTGATTTGTGTCCTTTATATAGGTGGAGTTGTGGGTGTGTCTTTGTTCTCTGTCCCCACCCCCCAGTATTTATTGGCTTGGTAATTGCTTGTTTGGCCTTTTTTGGGTGATTTTTCCTTTGTGCTGTTTGTGCATGTTGGAAACGTTCTTGTGACCGAGTCGGACCCTGCATTAGTCTCGTACGGTGTTCTCCGTTTCGTTCACGCTGTGTTTGTGCAGTTTTCTATGCTGCGTACGCGTCGGTCGCGGTGTTTTGTGTTGCTTCGGCTCGGTTTTGTATGCGTGTCGGTCATACGGCTTGGCCTCCGTCCGACTCGCTCGTGGTTTTCGCGCCTTGCATCGTACTTTGCGGTTTGGAGTTCGCGTGTACGTTTCGGTCGGATTTGTTCCGGGTGCGTGTCGGTCGGTTGGATTCGCGTGTTTTTCCGGCCGGATTGCTGTTTTCCGTGCGGGTCGGTCGGTCGACTTGGTTTAGGTACGTGTCGGTCGGATTTTTCGCGCCTTGCATCGTACTTGGCGTGTCGTGCGCCACGGGTACGTGTCGGTCGGTATTATTTCCGGATCCGAGTCAATCGGTGCTTTTTCCGGCCCGAATCGGAATCGACCCCTTAGTCTTAATTGGCTACCCTTCCGACTATTTATTTCAACTCTGTATTCGGGTTTTTTTGTTTCTTTCGTTTGGTCATCCGTAACCCTTAATTGGATACTAGCCTCTGTTTTACCCTTGGAGGGTTAAGCACATATTATTTACGGTTCGGACCGGCCTGGCCCCCGCTACTATGAGGCACTAGGGGATACGTACTACCACGTTCTAGGGTCACGTTAGTCAGCGGGTTCACCCATATATAATTCAACCTAGGGTTTACCTTGTTTTACCGCTGCTTAATACATTGTTGTAGAACTTTCTTGGAGAGTTGCTGAGAATTTTCTTTATTGATTCATTTTAAAATTGCTTTTAGGCCGACTCTGGCCTTGGGACATCCCGATTGTTTCCAGTGGTATTGCCTGGAACACCTACCTCACCCATCGCTTGCATTATCTTATTCTATTGTAGGTGAGGATTAATCGCCATTTACTGTGCTCCCACGTCTCTTTGTGCATCTACTCAATCCTTAGATGTTAATCCCTCACCGTTTTACTTCTTTTACGTATTTCAGACCTTTTGAAATAGGCCCTACCTGGCTTCCTTACAACCTACACTGCGCCCACCAGACTTGTGTGGAACGCAACCTCGTGTAGCAACTTACATCATTTACAGACACTCGCCTCAGATTTGACGTTATTTTGAGCCTGCAGAGATCATCTGCGGGCAGTCGCCTCGGACCCCCAGATGGCTTACTCGGACTTATGTTATCGCTTTGTTTCACTCACTTCCTCTCTCTCTCTCCCACTCCTCACCCGCCGGATTCATCTAAATACTCACAATTAGGGTTACATTTTTATGGAAATGTGACACTATGACTCTCCCCCCTTCAACTCTAGCTAGTTTTTAACTTTCTTATATTTCACCACTCATGCCTGCTTGTAGCACACGGCCTAGATTTACACAGCCTGGACGTGCGGTTTATTCTTTTGGTTTTAGACATACTAGCTTTTACTCTCTACTCTCTAATTCTGTCTTTATTACTCACTCCGGACTGTCTTCTTCACTTGCCACACGCCGTAATGGGTGATTTAGGGATTTGTCTCTTCATACCCATAATGAAATGCACTGTACATACCTAACACTGACCTTTGTCTTATTGTTTGTTTTTTAATTATGATGTCATGTTGTTTTTCTTTTTCCTTGTCTCTGTACATGGCGACTTCGTGCTTGGTCTCGCCTTTTTCTTTTTCCCTTCTTTTTGTAATTATTTCGTAAATTAAATGTAATTTTATGTCACTTTCAGCCCTGATGAAGTTCTCCTCGTGAGAACGAAACGCGTTGGCTGACTATAAAACTCCAATCTCGTGAGAGTTAACTGATTGAAAATAAAGTCTTTCTTTGAAACTCAATACTTACCTTCTGGACTTCGCTACTTGGCGCACGCCCAACTCCTGCTTTGCTTTCGACCAGGAGGTCTTGATATTTTTTATAGAATATGCCTGTAAATCCAACATGACCTGGGACTTTATTATGTTTTAATTTTTTAATTTCTACGATGACTTTAGACTCATCTATTAGAGTCCAGGGCATCTTCATGTCTTTATCTAGTTGGGGAATGTAAAAGTTTTCTAGATATGTTTGAGTGATGATTGCATCCAATTCTAAGGAAGTGTATATAGATTTGTAATAATTGTGAAATATTTTACTTATATCTTTTGTGTTGTGTGTGGGAAGAACACTGTATATGCAGATATCTTTAATATAATTGTGTGTATGTACTTTTCTATGCTTATGTGCCATTAATAGATCAGTTTTACATTTACTTTAATAGTATTGCATTTGATAAATCACATATTATGTGCTGTCTCACCAATAATGAGGCATTCTAGTTTGGTTGGGGCCTCAATGAGGAGTCTACATGATTTTCATAAGTAATCTGGGGGCATATTAGCAAGACCTACGTTAAAATTATCGCCGTTTTAGCGGCAGGAAACTGCCGCTAAAACGGCGATAATGGGCTTGCTAATATGCGTTATGGCATTCCAATAGAAGCCCAGGTTAGATGTCCTGCACATCTAACCTGGGCTTCTATTGGAATTCTATAACGCATATTAGCAAGCCCATTATCGCCGTTTTAGCGGCAGTTTCCTGCCGCTAAAACGGCGATAATTTTAACGTAGGTCTTGCTAATATGCCCCCTAGTTTTTTGTTGATCTTTGAATTTACAGATTGTGATTTCTAGTTCTGGCTTCCTTTGCCTTTTTAATTGTAGTTGTGTTGCTGTGTCAAAGGATGTTTTCTCGGTTCACCACTCTTGCTGAATCCCTAATTGTTCCCCATGGCATCAAATATTTTGCATTTTTGTTGAAGTAATTTTGCTAGGCTTCTCTTACCATTTAACAACTGGATGTCTAAAAAGTATTTTTTGTAACTGCCAGTGGGCTCATCTCAAGGAAACTGGAGATGGCTACCCCGAGCGATTGTCAGTGGTTAGACAAATTGCAAGCATTCCTCACATCATCTTTTGCGATTTTAAATAACCCATTTGCCAGGTCTGCACCCTTCTTTTTAATAGGCATAAGTCGTCCGTATGGTAGGCCCTAAACAGCCCATATGGCAGAGTGCAATGTATTTAAATAGTTGGACATGTACCTTAAAGGGTTTCATGTGCTGGTAGTGAAAACCCTTAAATATCAAATTTGTTTTCACTACTGCAAGGCCTACCTCTCCCAAATTATAACACTGGGTTACCTTATTACATTTTATAAGTGATAACTTTTGTTTGAGAACAAGTAGAAATGTCCTATTTGGTCTCAAAATAATTGTAATATAAAGCCTTCTTTAATGGGAAATTTGAGTTTTAAGTCACAATTCTGAAGATGCCACTTTTAGAAAGTTGGTATTTTCTTGTCCTAACCATTTGGTGTCTTCAGCCTGTATTCTGGGTCACATGACTAGGTCTACTTGGCAGTTGGCCTTTGTGTATTCCTCCCAGACAATATCAAGGGGGACTGGGTATAGGCAACATGGGCCATCCTGACCTAATGGGAGGGGTGGAGCCTGCACCTACCACACTTCAAATTCAGAAGAGCCGCCCCAGTTCAGACACAAAGATCCTCATTCTCACTTTTTCTGACTCCAGGCATCCTGGAGCCAAGGCAGGGAGGAAGGAAATTCCAGAACAAAATGTGGGGAGAAGTACAAAAGTTTCTTCCACTTCAAAGCTGACACCAGGTATAAATATTGGACCTTCAGAACAACTCTTCATTACACTCCTGGATCTGTGAATATAACACAAGAAGGACTGCCCTACTGCCAGAGGACTACCTGCAGTTTGAGACATTTCCTGCTGTTTGAGAAGGAAGACTAGGCCTGCTCCCTTTATCCCAGGATACCTAAGTGACTCCCAGGGCTAGTTAGCTAGCCTCTTGTTCTGAGCTACAGGGACACAACAAGCTCCAGAGGCCTCCCTGCCTTGATGACCTGCTGCAACCGGACCTGCCTGGACCTGCAACTGGACCTGACTGAGCCCTGTTGGCCTCTGCTAGAGTGAATCCCTAATTCCCAAGAGGCACCGCCCACGATCCTGGGCCATTGGTAGGCACCATAGTACACAGAGAAGAAATCCTAAAGTTTTGGGCTCATTGTGTCCACAATCAGGCCAGTTTGCGCAGAGATCTTGCCACCCAAGCAGACCACTAATGCGAAGTTCCGGTGAACTCGACTGTTCGTGCTACTGCCACTGCCAGCATTGACCAGCAACGTGAGCTCTACATTTCGGGGTACAACGGCGTCAGGGGTGGCCACCAATGCGAAGCTCCAGCAACTACAGGATCTTTGGGCTACAGCAACAACCATCTGCAACACCAGACCTGCTCTTCACGTAACAGCGACAACCATCCGTGATGCTCTCCCTGCTCCTCGTGGCCTCCTCCACCATGAACTGGACTCTCCACGCAGGACTTTGAGAAGGTAATGTTTCAGCGAGGCTAACCTGGTCGCTGCAACCGACCCATGCTCCAACTCAGTCGGCCTGAACTAGTGACTTTTCTTCTGTCTAACGCAACCAAATAACCATGACTGGCTCTTTGTGCTTTTACATGCTATACCTACTTAAATCTTGAAAATTGCATATCTCCGGTTCTACTGATTGGATTTTTGTCATTTTGGTGTTGAATATTTTATTGAATTCTACTCTAGTCTTTTAAATTGGTGCAGGATTTTCCTTCTGTTGTGTTTTTACGATATTAGTGTTTGTGTGCTGCATAAATACTTTAGTAAATGGCGACAGGAGTAAAACCCATAGACCAGGTTGAGATCTGGGTAAGTAAGCAAGAACTAACATTGTTGTTAGTTCTTGCATAAATACTTTACACATTGCCTCTAAGTTAAGCCTGACTGCTTTTGTGCCAAGTTACCCAACGGTTAAGTAAAGATTAATTTGGTCACTTTTGTGTTTCACCTTGACAATGATTGTAGTTATTGCTGTTGCTTGAGTAGAGTTTCACACCCCTCAATCAAAAACCCAATTTCTCACAGGTATTTTTTCTGAGTTGTTATTTGTTTTTATTCCTAAATAAACTAGGCACACTTGCAATAAAAACTATACTAACACCCATTCACCCTGACAGAGTTAATACTGATAACTATGATGTCGATGTACACCATGATATATGTACGTATAATAACTAACTTGCATCTCTGTTGTTGAATCCACGCGATATGACTTCCCCCTCAACCCAGAGTCAGAAATACGTGGTCAGGCAGGTCCTGCGACCTAAGCCTGAAGCAACTGATTGACAGATCACTGGTGGGGGGACAAGTAACCTTTAGGCAAACGTGCGAACAGAAAAACCCAGATCAATTCCAGAGATAGGCAGCAACACCACAATGACCTCAGGAGATTGGCCCCAATTAAACATGTTTGGCCGGAGGGGCGGGTGTTCCCAAAAACACCATAAAGTCAAATGCCACACTAAGTTAGGAACACACAGCCAATCAGAACACAGCATGCACGTTACAAGCAGTGATCATTCTCTCCCCATGCGGGACATCTGGACACGTACCTACTGGCCCTGCATTGTATCCGCGCAGGATCGAGACCCAACTGTCTCCAAAGGAATGTACCACTGTTTTATGACCCCTCATGTACTGTATAAAATGGCGCAGAAACCAATGTGCTTTGAGACAGTCTTCAGACTCTGTTGCCTGTTCTCCCGGACATTATGTTTAATTAAACCAATTGTTCCTGTTTTCTTGCCAAACGCCTCTTGTCTTTCATTTTTCAAGGCAAATTCATATTCGAGCAACATTATGGTGAACCAGATAGGAGAGATTGGTTCTTCAAGCCCGACTGCAGCCGAAGGAAAATGACCCCTCCTTTACATATTCACATCAGTGAGCAGACGCTGCAAGGATTGGAAGTTCTGAGGAATCTGCTGGGCAGAGGTCCGTTCTGAAGCTGCCATCAGTGGGTATGAGACTACTTCTGATCCTTAGTCCCAGCATTTGGCGTATGGTGAGAGTTGTTTGTCACTTGGACAGCTGTGCGTGACACAGAGGGTACACTTGTTTCTGGGTGTGATACAGGGACCTCTTGAACAGCTGGGCAAGACACAGAGGGTACGCTTGTCTCTGGGTGTGATACAGGGACCGCTTGAACCACTGGGTGAGACACAGAGGGTACGATTGATCCCTGGGTGTGATACAGGGGTGGGGCCTCACCTCTTGGACCACTGGGCTTGACACAGAAGGAATGCATAGGCTCTGGGTGTGATATAGAGCTAGAATCTCAATCTAATTTTTAAATCTAAAGTAGTTTTCTTAGTGCTATCGGTTTCTTAACATTGGTAGTATCTGAAAGAAGTTAGAGGTGCTATTCACTTTATGCATTACCCCTGGGTCTGATATAGGGTGTAATTCAGATGTTAGGGAAAAATTTGGACCCTGAGGAGAAAGGTGCAGCTTGTGCTTGGCCAAGGAGGGCCTGTAGTTGTTGAGTTGCTCCTTCTCTGTGTAAATTGTTGCTATCTTTGTCCCCGAGCTGATACTGACAGACTCTCGGGCTCACTTAGTTCCGTGTTCTGTGCAGAGCTTCTCCTCGTCATTGAGCGGCATGCCCTAGGAACGGGCTAAGGTTTTTGGACAAAGTCATCCTTTTTTCCTCTGTCACTTTTTTCTCTTCCATTTTCATTGTGGTTTTCAATTAATGCATTGTTTCTTAATGTTGTGGTGCTGATAAAATTATTGCAACTGTGTTTTATGTTAAATGTCATGTCCAGTTAACGATTCTATGTGCGTAGGAAAAAGTCGTCATTTGTTTACATTTTGGTATTCTGATGATAAATGTACAGTTCATAAAGGTTTTGAGTTAACCAATGCATGTTCTTACAGGTTGTTATTTTCCATGTTTTATGTACTAAGTTTGTTGGATGCATCTTTGTCCTAAGTTGAGCTCATGATAAAAGTAGTTATTGCTGGCATAATCCCTTGTACATATTTTCCCCATGATTGGAGTAGTATTTAAGTTTGTTTAAAAGACTTGTTACATTAGAAGCATAGTAGCCCTTAAAAAGTTCCCAACTCATCATGGAGTCACCTTTGAGTTAGATTCCCCAAGCAGGCAAAAAAGTTAGATAAATTTCGCCGTGAATGGCACACACACACTAAGATGCATGTGTTTCCCTGGCCAGAGGGGGCAACCTTAGACACCAACATAATAGAACACACGAGGGCGCACGTTCAGACCAAATGCATAGGACAGAGAAAGACTGAAAGAGATGCACTCTTAGAAGTATGAGCCATCTTCACGTGGCCCTACCTACGATTCTGCCTCAGAACCCGCAAGCAAGGCATCCGCATATCCCCCACCATGCACAGGCATAGAGGTGCTTTCTCTAATGCCTGCCGTTCCAGCTTTAGGTCACATTAATCCACCAGTCGAGGGGGCCAAAGGGCCTAGCACCGAGCAGCAAACCACTAGATCTAGGAATGGGAAGTTGCCAGATCGGCAAAACCTGACAAATCCGCCCTCGTCCCATTTCAGTGCCAGGATCCCCCGAAGTTTGACCCCCCATCCACCATATGCAACCCACCAAGCCCCAACGGCGCAGGGAGCCTGCACTCCAACCTATGCAGCAGAGCGCTCTCAGGTAATTGGGGTTCATAGCTATACACATTCAATTAATTTAGACACCAGATATGGATGGCCCTGTGGGAAATGTTCCCTGACAACCCAGATACAGGAGGATTGATAGCAGAGAATATGAAACCTGGAAAAACTGTGACTGACTTCCTAGACAGAATAAGGGAAAGATCGGGTCAAGAGACAGGGCAGCTATGGACTGACACGGGCCCCCAGGTTGCATTCTTCTACAACATCGTCAAGAAGGAACTTGCTGCAAAATACAGAGGGCCATATTATCAAGAACGGCGATAACATTATCGCCGCTTTAGTTGCAGGAAACTGCAGCTAAAGCGCCGATAAGGGGCTTGATAATATGCCCTATAGAATTCCAATAGAAGCCCAGGTTTTGGTGTGAAGGACATCAAACCTGGGCTTCTATTGGAATTCTATAGGGCATATTATCAAGCTCCTTATCGCCGCTTTAGCAGCAGTTTCCTGCCGCTGAAGCGGCGATAATGTTATCGCCGTTCTTGATAATATGGCCCAGAGTGGTCTGGATAATGTAGTAGGATTAGACACCAAAGCTTGGCAGGTGATGCAGGCCCACATATTACAGAAAAAGGACAGGTAAAAATAGGAGCAAGCCCAAAGAAACACCATTAAGCTGGTCCAACAGAAGTTAAAAGAGATCTCCCTTGAGGGGACTGCATTGGCTGCAAGCGTGCAAGAAGCACCAGTATTGAAGGGAGCTTTGCCGCCGAACCCCAGAGGGTATACAACCATTCCTAGCAGCAGAGGTCAGGGAGGCTGGAAGCAGCCAGACCCGAGAGAGTGCTACTACTGTCACCGATTGGGCCACATGGACACATGGACGACCAATGCTGCCTGAAAATAAATCTGAACTCCCAAAATGACGCATCCACTTCATTCCCACTTCACAAAACTCACCACAACAATAAAGACAAGTGACACAGCATTAGGAGAAAAGTCAAGCCTTTACTTGCATTCAGGAAAAACTCAGGGCTGCCGTATGTTTGGTCGATCGGGAATCCATGCTAAAATCTACCATCTTGGGTGCCTGCAGGGGCCTAAGCCCCACTCTGCTGCTAGTCCCCCAGTGCGGGGTTGGCTGGCCACGCCCCAGGGGAGGGCAGTCTGACGAGGGGGCAGGGCAGCCCCCAACCAGTTCATAAAAACAAGCACCCAGGTCCCCTTGTCAAAGTCCAATTGGGACAGGTATCTATGACTAGGTGAAAAGTACCCTATTCCTCAACATTTTTAGACTTCCAGCTAGTGTAGGCACCCTTTCAGTTCCAAAACGAGGTAACGCCCCAGTGCCAGAAGCCAGGTTTTCCGCACACGTGGGATAATGGTGTCCCCCATAGAATTCCTTAGACCACGCAGAATTTTGGCACCAAGTCAGTAGGGAAATCCACCAGGGCAGTCAGCCATCATCTCAGTTCGTTGTTCGCAGCACGACAGGTCCCAGTCGCTCAACTGACTCCTGTCGTAAGCAGAACGTTCTCCCTTCTCCTTTCCCCTAATGCTTCCAAACATCCAAAGTCTGCTCATTGGATCATGTCTTCCCAAAACAGTGTGAGTAGTATGTCACAGGGTAGGAAGTCCCTGATTCCCTCCGAGGGTTGCAAACCCAAAGCATCATGGATCTGAGGGAGAGGGTGCGATGGGAGGGAATAGGGTTCTGTAGATGACCATCGCAGTCCCCACACAAGGTGCACGGATACGCTCACCATTGCACACAGCTTGTCGAATAAGATACACAGGGCCTCACGAACATCATCCAAGGGAGCAATAGGCCTGATTCCAGTCATTGCCACATTCTAATCACACGGGGGCCTTAGAGCAGCCTTTCAACCCCCACCGCTATGACACTATAAAACCAACACTGCATGAGTTCTTAGGAAGGTGCCCAATGACTTCAAGAAGCAGCCCAAAAGTAGCCCAAAAATGAACTTTCCAGAAAAAGACCCAACTCCATTTGAGAAAAACTCGTAGCACGCTACGTGCAGGGACCAGAGGGGGAGGCATACACGTGTCCTCAGGACAAGTTGCAATTACCCACAACCTCCAAATTGCTACACTCTCCCTTCCTTTCACGGCACATCACGCATGTGTTGATGGCAAAAGGTACCATCCACATAGGTAAAACTACACACACACACGTTAGGGAAAGTAGGGTATTAAAGGGCTGACAGCTCCCATAAAATGATAAGTAAAAAGAATAATTCATGCACCAATGACGATCATCCCACTAAAACGCTCACCTCTGTCATGGAGAGGGCGGAGAACCAAATTGACACACAAAAATAAAACTCAGGTGCTCCATTACTAAATGTTCACCATCTCCTAAGATGACTCCCCAAACAGTACCACCTTTCAGTACCCCACTAAAAAGTTGTGCAAAATGGATGTACCAAATACTCCCCAAAAAAGGACAGGCACAGGAATTTCCGAGACCGAAAAAGGATGTATGTTTTTCTAAAAGCTAACCTCCAACTCATAGCTCTTATGCAACAGGTCTGCAGTCAAGCCATACGTGCACCATCTTTACGACGTGGCACCACCTCTTCAGTAACAGCCTCTGAAGTCCCAACGAGACCCAAGGGTTCAAGCCAAAAAGACCATAGACTATTTTTTTCGGACAATTTTTTGACAACAGACTCTTTACACTGTGCTAAGCAAGGACACCCCCAGACGCCAGACAGCTGCAGATGACCCCTCAAGACACCACCCCTAGACCTGCAATGTTCCAAAAGTTGTGTATTATTTCACCTTTGTATACCATCTGCTTAGCATGGGTGTATCCGCATACATCCACAGTAAGAAATTTGCAGAGTCAAATGGAGCTTACCTCGACATTTCTACAGCGCTTGCGTAGGGACCTCTCCCACCTCACTTACAATTACACTACACAAAGCGCTAGTATTCCACACGCACTACATAGCACACTCTTGCACAACACATGATACCAACACATGACCACCGTGGATGCCCACATATTGGCTAGGTCATGCTATGTCTGCTCGTTGATACCTCACGCTGTGGACGCAGGCAGACTTTACCTATCACAAGAACTAGCCCCTGAAAAAGCAAATTGTCTCTTCCACCTGCACCTATGTAGGATTAGGGCCAAGAAACAACCCAGTAGAGTAGAACCCCATAGGGTAGTAGCAAACATCACACGGTATGAAGCCAACCCCACAGAATTACACCTTTTCACTGAGCCTAGTGACATTCAAACTGAGCTAGACAGGATGCACAGGTGGGCACCAATGGGGAGGACACTCTTTGGCCTCAGGAGTTTCCAGAGAAGAGGTTCTTGGAGGTAGCAAGACAACTGCACCAGTGCACAAACATATCCACTCCCACCCCTGTCTGTGGTCCCAAGATGGCCCTTAGCGTATGTTGATCAGTATTCTTTAATAACAAGTGGACCCAGACATGGAGTTCCAATGCAGGGCCATTCACCTCAATCATACCAGGGGAAGTAAGTTTAGAAGGGAAGGATTGAATGCCAGCATAGATACCCCATGCCAGGAATTCTGGGACACTGAGATAGATCGGTACACGTGGATAGAAGGGAAGGGGCAACCCCTAATTGTATGGAAACTTACACTGTACTCTTTGTGTTTCAGAGGCAAAGGAACGATCCTGCTTAGTACAAATGAGATTTGTGAAGCACTACTGCTCGTACCAGATATGCAATGGGGCACCTCTGTGTTCATGGATACTCACTGGCAGTGTGACGAGTTTGCCTACACCCAGCTCGTCTCTGGATAGCGTGGCCTCTGCACCCTCGTAACCACACACTCGTAACCTGGTCTTACCTGGAGAAGACCTGTCCGAGTTGTCCTAACATCTACTACAGAAGAAAACAACTCTATTGCTTCAGGCTCAAGAAAAAGAACTGCTGATTACTTTGGCTGTGCTTAGTACAAGGACATTCTGGAAGAATTCAGACTGTTTTCTGACACTCAAGTAAACTCAGGAGGGTCCATACCCTTTTTCACCTTGCAAACAAAGGGGAATGTCCACTGCTTACAAATAACCAGGTGGGAAATGCTGAAAATGATCAATGATACTGATCTCGGCCTAAATGCTATCAAGGACGAACTAAGAGCCATCCGCCTTATGATGATGCAACATCAGTATGTGTTGGACTTGATGGCTGCGATGGAAAGTGGGGTGTGTGCCAAGAACAGTGCATCCTGCTGCACTTTTATCCTTGGAAATAACATGGATAATGATCTGCAAGCTGACATGAAGAAGGAGGGAGGTGCCCCTGAGCAGAACTGGTTTATAGACTTATTGTCCTGGTTCCTCCAATGTGTGACCAAACTGTGCCTGTCATTGCTCCCCATTTCTTTTTTTGTGCTGTTTTTGTGTGGTTTCCTACAAGTGGGGGTTTTCTGCTGTAAAAAAGCAGTCCTCAAATTAGGTAGAATGCAAGTGACTGAGGAATTAGTAACAGACACAACATATACACCGCAAACCTCTTCAGACCCCGGCTCTGTTGCCTGTTCTCCCGGTTGCTGTGTTTATTTATACCAATTGGTCCTGTTTTGCCAAACTACTCTTGTCTTTAATTTTTTCAAGGTAAATTCATATTCAAGCAACAACAGTACTATCTGTGCTTGAGGCAGACTCCAAGATGGTCTAGCCTGCCCTTTGGAGGTTCCTCATAACTACAGGATCTCATAAAATGGTGTTATAGTGGTGACTTGGAAAACAACTGCAATTCTAGGAACAAAATAGGAGACCACTTGTTTTTCTATACCTGAGTCCTTAATTAGTGTTTGCTTCTAAAGTGTATTTAGGCAATTTACCTGTGCAACATATAAAAGTACAGTTTGAGAATGCTACACTATTTTACCACAATCATTCTATCATGCTAACTTTGGACCAATTGGAATTTACAAATCCTATTACAGTGCAGGGAGGCAACCAGCTCTCATTTACCACTCACATACTGAAGTGATTATGTGACGGTTTGCCCTGCATTTGTGTGAGGGTGCAATAAAGAGAATATCCACCACAAAGAAATTCACAAATTTCTCTCATATTTTACAAATGGCGTTCCCTTTTGCTCAACAAGGCTGGGATTTCCTATTATATCATTAATTTCCATGTAATAATTCTTCAGTGATCTATGCTACTCAGACCGGGTCCATTCAAATAAACTCTTGCAACTGCCCTCTCTATGGCCTGATTTTGTTACTGTAATCATTCATCATGCTCTTATAAATCATATTCCTCCCTTTTCTTCACTTACTAATCTTACCTAATATTAAAAGCATCTTGAAAACTCTCAGGGCCAGATTTATGAACCTCTCATGCAATGCAGCGCAGCTCCCAAAGTTGCGGTGCTGCATTGTGTGACCAGGAGGAAGAAGAAAAACACCAGATCTACAGAGATAAAACACTCTCCTCCCCACTCCTTAGCGCCAGAGCACAATCATGCTGCCAAGTGCCATGCACACACATCTCCACCATAGTGCAAGGGTTTCTGAGTGAGTCTAGCATAGGTTTGTACCCTTCCAGTGCGAAATACCATGCCTAGACAAACTGTAAAAGTTTTCCTACTTTGTATGTGTGCTGTACAGTGCAGCACAAATGCAGAGTTGGAAAAGAAATGAGAAATAGTGGCATTATTTTTGGGCGCAAAACTCTATCTACTATTGTTAGTAGATTGGGATTTGCATCGAAAAGCAAGGGTGGTAGTACAAGAAAGCCAATTTACCACCCATGTAACACCCTATATTGCAGAGTAAAGCAAAGCAGCACTTTGTTCAGCTTTCCATTACTTTTAGGCAACTTTCCAGCGCCAAATTAGTTTTTGTGCTGGGAAATAAATTCATCAAAATTCTTTTGGCTCAGATTTTGCATCAATTTTGTGATGCAAACCTAGCACAAAAGTTTTGTAAATCTGGCCCTCAGTATCATCCTCTTTATTCATTTGACACTATTATTTCTCACATCCTCATTCCATACATGTTAGAAATGGGGTTTATAGTTGGCATAGATATGCACCCTGTCCAAGTAGGGACCACCAAATTCAGGGTAAGTAAGATACACAACCTAAATTAACTTGTTCTCACCTTCTGGTAGCTTGGCACAGAGCAATCAAGCTTAACTTAAAAGGCAATGCGTAAAGTATTTTTGCACACTTTAATGACAGTAACTCAATGAAAACATCACAAAAAGACTCCACACCAGTTTACAATAATAGAGAATATTTATCCGATTACAACAAGACCAAAAAGTCAAAATTCCAAAAAGTAGAAGTTGAGATATGAATTTTTTAAGATTAAATCCAGTGCTTAGAAGTCAACAGTAATAAGGTTACTTGTGGTCGTGCTAAACAAGGCCAAATCTGAAAAGTCAAATCGACCGCAATATAGCACGGGTCGGATTCAGTTTCAAAGAGGTCCCGCCGAAGTTTTACCTTCTCAAGTTGAGGCAAGAGTCGCATTTGCAGGGAGCAAGCTGAAAGTCGCTGGCGATGGGGCACGAAGAGCCACCGGGCGGCACGGGCAGATGGGCTGGGGCCTCGCTGTCGCGAGCGGTGATGCTGCTGTGCAAAGAGACAAACTTGGGCCCACTCGCGCTGATCCTTCGAGTAAGCAACGTGATTCTGAAGAGAACACACTTGTTCGCGTCGTGAAGTGTCCAAAAGCTTAAAGGGACTGTAGTGCAGGAAACCTTCTACTGAGGCCCAGGACTGGAGGGGACACCTCAGTCAAGAGTAGGACTCACAGATAGCAGAGTCCAGCAGCATTAACAGAGTTGCAAGAAGTCTTTTGTGACCCTGAGACTTCAGAGAACAGGAGACAAGCCAACAAGCCCTTGGAGAAACTTGGGTTCAAGGTTGTAGAGAGCAGGGCCAATCCTTCTTATTCCCAGGCAAGAAGCTTCAGGCAGCAGGCAAGTGGCAAAGAGGCAGTCCCTCCTGTAGCACAGCAATCAGCAGGCCAACACAGCAGAGTCAGTAGCAAAGTAGAAGTCCCACCTGGATAACAGCAGCTCTTCTTCCAGTCAGAACATTCTTGGTTCCAGTAGAGTTCTGATTTGGTGGTGTCATGGGTCCAGTACTTATACCCAAATGTGCCTTTGAAGTGGGGGATGATACAAAGCACAATTGGTCCCAACAGAAATATTTTTCTTTAGTAACCAAAAATGAATAACACACACTTGAAATGCAAATAAATTCATGATTTTATATTGAATTTGGATATCAAATAAATGTATACAGTACTCTTTCTTATAATAGAGCTGTTCAATAGTGGGTGCAAAAGAGGAAGGTGTTTGGGAGAGTGCTCGTGAAAAGATGAGGACAAGGCTGGAATTTGAGTGCCAATATACAATATATAAAAATAATTAAGGAGACACCTGGCTGGAACTTCTTTGCATAATTATCATCCACAATTATAAGATACACTATCTATTTTCAAATTGTCTAAACGTGGGTAGTTTCTCCAGTACAGGTGGATATGATTAAAGATGTCAATGCTTTAGGGGCTTCTGGAGATTCACAACTTCTCGGACTCCTCGGGAGCCAGCAGCACAGGCAGCGACACAGAACAACCCAGTACGAGTTCAGGCCAGTACAAGCAGGGTTATAAATATCAGGAACAGGACCTGGGCCCTTTTTTAGGGGATGGAGAATGGCGACCTTCCAGAGGAAGGGGGACCTCCTTGGATCAGGGCAACAGAGAGGAAGGGGTTGTGGTGCAGGCCGGAACAGGGTTCAGAAATAGGTACGTTTCCAACAAGAGAGCCATGGAGACATTCAGACACGGAGACAACACTACAGATGGTAGTATTTAACAAAGCCAATCCTATCAAAAATCTGTCCAACTATGAACTGTCTAACCAGAAACAACAGCTACTTAGTAAGGGACTGTTGTTTGTTCCCACTACTTTGCCTAATTCCTTTAACCTCAAAATGGAACTCCACAAATTCTTCCGAAAAATACGGTAATGCTTCTTCTTTAATAAAGTACCTACACATCCAGCCTCTTCCAATACTGGCTTGAGATATCCATCTACCTTTACACCACCTGCACACCTCATGTCTCACAAGATAATTGCGTATGAACAGGTGGTGATAAGGGATGTCATGAGTTTGGTCTCTTAGAAGAAATATGTCAATTAATATTTCAAAGGAAGAGCGTGAGGCACTTAAATCATTGAAGGCGAACAAAGACATAGTCATTAAATCAACTGACAAAGGTGGGGCCATTGTTATACAGAATACCACTGATTATAAAACTTAGATTGAGACTCAACTCACAGATAGAGTCAGCTATACCAAACTAGCCACTGATCCCACTAAGGAGCTCATTACACTCTTCAAAGCCATAACTGACGGTCTCGATCAGGGCTACCTCACAGAATTAGAATATGATTTTTTAAATAAGAAACAACCATGAATACCTGCTATGTACAACCTTCCTAAGGTTCACAAGAATCCAACACTGTCTCAGGATGTGGTTCCATTCTGTTACCATTATGTAAATATGTTGACTTCTTCTTAAACCCTGTGCTGAATCTACTAAGACTTTCCTTAGAGATACTAAGGAAACCATTAGATTGGTTGACAAATTCTCCTTCAACCCTGTGCAACAGTTACTGGTCACTATGGACATTGTGTCCCTATATACGAGCATACCTCAGAGACCTGCCTTGGAAGTCAGAAGATCTGTCTTGAATAACAGACCCCAATCAGTCTAAGTTCCCACTGATTTCATCTTGAACTTGCTAGAAACCACCATGATGAAAAATGTAATCTTCTTTCAGGGAGATTTCTTTTTGCAAAACAAAGGTGTTGCGATGGGCACAAGCTTTGCACCGGACTTACCCATACTGAATATGGATAATATAAAAGCAGCTTCATCTTCAATGAAAACAATCCATATCATAACAATATAGCCCTTTGGAAACGCTATATTGATGATGTCCTGCTAATCTGGACTGGTGATGAGACTGAACTCCTGGCTTTCCATGGTTGGTTGAATGAAAGATCCCAAGACATAAACTTCACGGTCTAATACAGTCCCACCAGCATCAACTTTCTTGGCATCACCATTAAAGCGGATGAAGGCCAACTCTACACTACCCTTTCAGAAAAAGTAGCGAAAGGAACACCCTTCTACGCTACACCAGTCACCACCCCAGAAACTTGAAGGACGACTTACCTTATGGTCAATTCCTCAGACTGCTCAGGAATTGATCATATAAAACGGATTATTTCTGAGAATCAGAGGATCTAAGCAAAAGACTAGCAGAGAGAGGTTACCCCAAGGGTTTACTCAAGAAGTCCCGTAAGAGGACGTGGTTTAACCCTAGAGAAACACTCTTAGATCTCAAACCACATGTGAATGATACCAGGGATAGAATATCTGTGTCCCTACCTTCTGCACAAGAAGAAATGACATAAAGCGGATTGTTAATAACTACTGGAGGCTGATATTGGACGATATTGATATGAGGGAGCCACCAATGCATTCCTTTAGAAAAGGGAAAAGTATCCGAGACCACGTAGTTTGTTACTTTTTAGAGACCCCACCCAGCCTTCTCTAAGTTCTTTGTGGAACTTACCCCAAATCATTAGACATTTTAGATGTGGTCACAGCAAAGCGTGTGATTTAACAACAGAGACAAAATATTTCAGCCATCAGGAAAATAGTGTGGTGCTTAAAGATCACACCAATTGTAATAGCACCATCATGATTTATGCCATCCTGTGCCCATGCGGGTTACTCTTGAATGGACAGACACGACAGAAGGTAAAAAACTGTATACTCCAACACTAGAGCCGTGTGTAATGCAAAGTCCAGGGGGCACCTTTAGTGGAACACTTTCACACACTAAACCATCCAGTGGAGAGTATCAAATGGCTAGTCCTTGAGAAGGTGTCTCTGGGCCCGAGGGGTGGTGATCTAGTGGACATTCTTAATCTGCGAGAGTGCAAATGGATACACATGTTGGACACGGTCAATAAGAGATTGAATGAGCATGAGGAAACTACTAGACAACTATCCCTGCTCAATACGGGCTGCGCACCAGCTACACCGGAAATTCTATTGGTATATCTTATTTTCCAATCTTGTCTACTATATGATGCACCAGTATACCTCACGCCCTGTCTTTACCAGGCTAGTTAGTTTCTGTTTACCATGAATTGTTATTTCAGCCTTCATTTAGCATAATTCATCCACACTCTTCCATGCTATATAATCAAAATTAAGTATACGCACGGTTATTACACCCTAATACAGTGTAACAAGTATACAGATCATTACCTCATTTTGTTATTACACTGGTAAGACATTTTTTTGTGGGAATATGAAATTATGTATACCTGACGCCCTGTCGATACCGGGCTTCCAGTCCAATATCACCTGGACCAGTTAAGTTGTATTAGCCTCCTGTCGATTAATATCATGTATTTGGACTATTACATGTTATACAATCAAGTGTGTGCACTGTTATGACACCCAAATATGTTGTAAGTAATGTACAAATCGTTTCGTTATCATGCTGACAAGAAACTGTTTTATACAGTAAAATTTGAATATAATCCATATAATATCAGTATACATTATGCGATTATTGTTTCCGTATGAACACTTTGTGAAACATTTTTGCCATCGATATATCAGATTTATGGTAATTATAACTTTATTGTGTAAGGTTCGATTAGATTAACCACACAGGCCCCCGTAACTATAGTGACACAGTGTACATACATTTCTTCTGTACTCCGGAGAGGACACTTCATTTTGCCACCTAGGTGCAGGCTCCCTGACGCCTCCTAACACCAGAGATGTCGGCAGCTAGCGACTGTGCCAGTGACATACACGCCATTGCGTGCACATTGACCTCCATGGCTTCTATTTTTAGATCCCATATCCGGGAAGCCCGTAGCTACACAAGACGCTCCCGGAGACACTTCCTAGTCAGAGGTGAGTGCTGGTTCCTCTGACAGCTCATGTTTTTGACTAGACTTCCTTCGAGGAAATCCTTCAATGGATTTTCAGCCCGATCTCTCCTGTTTTTCTATTGCAGAATCGTTAACCGATTGAATCGGTTTGAATACATTTAATTCTTGTGCTCCAAGGGATATTAAAACATGGTTTTCTAAACCTCTAAGACGCCCTATGGGTGAGTACTTTTAGTCCACATCGTGACCAATTCCGTCACAGATTAGTTTTCTTCTACTGAATCAAATGTGCATTAATTCATTTTTAGCTAATCTAAATGTTGGATCCGACCAGGACCATTGGAGATTCCACCTTTTACCAGGAGCTACACGGCCCAATTCTGAAGTTCCTTTACTGATGTTGAACCGTGGGTTAATGTTATTCAAACCCTTAGCCTTTGAGACGCCCTTTGGGTGAGTACGCCATGCATGCACTGTGACCGTCCTCTTGACGTATTAATCCTTTTTATTCCCTTTTAATGATCAATTTAATTATTTCTGGCTCATCTATATGTTGGATCCTACAGGACCATTGAAGAAATTCTTGAGTCTTCTGTTTACCAGGATCCTCACGGCCCAATGCGGAAGGTCCTCCACCGATCTCTCAAACAGTGGTTTTTAGGTGAGCCATATCACTATTTTCTATTTTGTACCCTCTTCGCACACACTGAGTTGATTAGTTCTCCCCCACCCTCATTTCTTTGTAGGTTGCTCCTTATTTGTCCCGATAAAGACCCCTAATTAAGGAATCATTGGCCTGTCATTGGCCTATTTCGGGGTCAAAACATCGACATCTTCAATCGTATCCACCTGTACTGGAGATACTATCCACATTTAGACAATTTGAAAATACATGGTGTATCTTATAATTGTGGATGATAGTTATGCAAAGAAGTTCCATCCAGGTGTCTCCTTAATTTGTATATATTGTATATTGGCACTCAAATTCCTGCCTTTTCCCAATCTTTTCACGAGCACTCTCCCAAACACCCTCCTCTTTTGCACCCACTATTGAGCAGCTCTATTATAAGAAAGAGTACTGTATAAATGTATTTGATATCCAAATTCAATATAAAATTGTGAATTTATTTGCATTTCAAGTGTGTGTTATCAATTTTGGGTACTAAAGGAAAATATTTCTGTTGGGATCAATTGTGCTTCGTATAATTACTTACCAAAGTCCTAAGGTTTACGGAGTTTCCCCATTGTTTTGTAATGGTTTTGAAGCAGGGAAGACATCAAAGAGACCTTTGAAGATCACAAGGTCCCTGCATTTCGTGCACTGGCTCCTGACATACTACAGGGGGGTATGCAGTCTTTGGTTGGGGACTGGCACAACCCTATTCAGGTGCAAGTGTCAGCTCCTCCCTCCCAATCTACCTCAGGAAGGCTCATCAGCCTGGTGATGGGCCATCAGGATGCAAATGTCACACCCCAGTTCCCTTTTTGTGACTGTCTAGAGGGAATGCACAAAGCCCAGCTATCTCCCTAACCCAGATGTGTATTCATAGAGAGGCAGGGACACAGAATGGTTAAAGTAAGAAAATGCCAAATTTCTAAAAGTGGACTTTTCAGACCTGCAATTTAAAAACAACTTTGCTAAAAGATGTGTTTTTCAATTGTGAGTCCAGAGGCAACAAATTCCAATTTTCTATCTGCTCCCAATGGGAAATTACACTTAAAAGATGTTTTAAGGCAATGCCTTTGTTAACCTATGGGAGAGATTCGCCATGCAGTCGTGAAAAACTAATTTAGCTGTTCTTCACGATCAGGACATGTAAAAGTCAGAACTACATGTCCTACTTTTTAAATGCACTGCACCATCCCCATGGGGCTACCTAGGGCCTACTTTAGGGGTGACTTAGATGTAATGAAAAGGAAGGTTTGGGCCTGGCAAGTAGGTTCAGTTGACTGAATAAGTGATAGAATGCACACCAAATGTGCAACACAATAGTTTTTAAATGCTCAAGTGCGGGATCTTGGCGTGCAGCACTCGACATTTGCTCTGCCCCAAGCACAGTTAAAATTCAGCCTCTACTCTTGACCAACCATGCGTGGCGGTAGCAATCAATTGGGTAGTTAATATGGCCCTATGAACAACGTGTACAGTCCGACTCTACCATCTACAGAGTCTCTCACCACGTAGATTCCTCTTACGTGTCGAGGTGATGCTCCGCATGGTTGGTCAAGAGTAGAGGCCTGAGTATCTTTTATATTTACTTTTGCACGTTTTTTCAGCAGAGTGACTGAAGATCTTGGTCCTGATGAATGCCTTGAACTTGGATGTCGAATAGGGCAGAAACATGTTGACCACATTAGAGGGTATACATCCATAACCTAGTCTCACATTGCTTTTAACTCCTATCCTGTAGGACTTAATAATAAAGGTTGTTGTCCCTACTGAGATAGTTTTAACACACACTTTTTTTGTTGCACTCTGCCCCTCACTTTTACCCGTCAGGTATTGAAACTTGACGTGCTCTTTAAAAACACTCCCGCTCCTTCCCCGAGGGGAAGTTGTAGCCCACACTGGGTACCTTGCGGTCCCAGTGTGTTGGAGGAACCCAATGATGAAGCATGTCACCCTCGGGTGAGTGAGGGTTTTCGTCCAAACACCTGTTGTGCCCTACCTGCCACAGCCTTTCCGCACCCTGCTACCCTATATTCTGTGTGAGTAGTATTTGTCTGGAAGTAGTATAGGATAGAGCACTCTATTGCATAGCATATACTTCCTTTTGACCCCTTGTGTGAGTGACAATAATCTAACTGTACCACTAAGTCTATTGAATCATCACGCTTCATAACTAGGTTGGATACTTGTGCCAGTGCATCTTTTAATTCACTATGCAGCCCTTGGTAAAATAAAGTGGACCTTTCTCATCAGGTTAAACAGTTTCAAGCAGTAGATGGTAGTTATATAACTGAAAGCCTTATTTACAGTTTGGCGGGCAGGATGCTTCACCACAAATGTGGCAGATATCCCATCTGCCATATTACAAGTGAATTATAGCCTTTGGCACTTGTCATACAGCAGGCGGGTTGTCTGACACATTTTTACAGAGTACACGATCCGCCAAACTCTGAATAAGGCCCAAAGTTTTGATGACCTAGTTTTATATTCAACAGCTCATTGTTAAATGGAAGAACATGTAATTTCCTATTAAACAACATTTGCATTTACTCTCAAAAGGTACAGAAGTTAAATAACAAAGGTTAATTATACTCTAATGATGTTCACTCAAGTAAGACAAGACAGAGATAACATTAGACCAATCATCTGAAAATGTCATAAGTTTATACAAGAATTGTAGTTGACATAATTAAGGAACTTAGGGGCATATTTACAAGGATTTAACGCCCCCGTAGCGTCTATTTTTTGACGCTATGTCTGCTTTTTTTATCACCAGATTTATAAGTTGCCCCAAAGCCCAGTTAGTGGCATTTTTTAAGTGTTAACATCGCTAAAAAAGAAAAATTGCAGCTAAGTCACATTAGCAGCAGTTTCTTACCTCTAGGAATTACCCGGTTTTAAAAATGATGCTAACACACTTGCATAATAGGGGTCTCATTTATGAGGTTTTGGAGCAGGGCAGCGCTGGAAGGAATCTTGCGGCTCTGCC